>CAWUFW010001901.1:1457500-2057500 GCA_963921515.1 Calotriton arnoldi
GTAGTCACTGGGTAATTGCAGGAGAAGATGGATAGTGACTGACTAATTGCATGAGTGTACACATAGAGTTTGAGTGCATGGATAAGTGTATAAATAGCACCTGGAGGCATAGATGAGTCATGGAGTAGTGCCTAGGTGAATGGATGAGTGCAACAGTAGGGCCTGGGTGATTCTATGACTGCAAGGGTAGTGTATGGGTTATTACATGACTGCATACGTAGACACTGCATGATTCTATGACTGCAGGGGTAATACATAACTAGTGCCTGGGTGATACCATGACTACAGGGGTAATATCTGGGGGGTTACTGGAGTACATAGCAAGTGAGTAGGTAATTTTATAAGTGCATGTGTACTAGCTAAGTGATTGGAGGAGTGCATAGAACCTGAAAAGGTAATTGGAGGAGTGCAAGGGTATTGCCTGGGTGATTAAACCAGTGTATAGCTAATGCATTGGTGATAGCATGAGTTCAGAGGTAATATCTGGGGGACTACAGGAGTACATAGAAAGTGCCTGGGTGATTTTATAAGTGCATCAGTACTGCCTGGGTTATTAGAGTAATACTGTGGTAGTGCCTCATTGATTGCAAAAGTGTAAAGGTAGTGCCTGGGTGATTTTATAAGTGCATAGGCACTGGCTAAGTGATTGGAGGAGTGCATAGATCCTGACAGGGTGATTGCAGGAGTGCAAGGGTAGTGCCTGCGTGATTAAACCAGTGTATAGCTAACACATTGATGATTGCATGATTGCAGGAGTTATGTCTGGCGGATTAGAGGAGTACATAGGTAATGCCTGGTGATTCCATGATTGCAGGAGTAATATCTCGGAGATTACAGGAGTACATAGAAAGTGCCTGGGTGATTTTATAAGTGCATGTGTACTACCTGAGTGATTGGAGTAGTACTGCAGTAGTACCTGAGTGATTGGAGGAGTGCAACACCCTACGTAGTAGCAGAACACTGAAACTGCAGCACAAAAGTCAGGTCTATGACATGGTGTACACTTTTGTACTGCAGCTTCAAAATTCTTTAACTACTCAGGGTGTTGGGCGTACTCAAAATAAAGCATAAAAGATAAACATGAGTCTGCTATAACTCTCACCATATTCTTGAAACTATACATGCATATATGTCTACCTTTTGAAATCATCATCATATATAACAGAAATAAACAAGTAGACGAAACATTACATTTCAAAGACACACCTACATTTCTGCAGTGTATTTCAAGTGTACCTTTCCCCAGACTCATAGAAAGTAGCCTAATCAGTAATCCCTTCTGCTAACATGTCTTAAAACTCCCTTTTGTGCTGCACCTTCACCATTCTATGAATATTGGGCCTAGTCAAACATAAAGCAGCAACCTATCACATGTCTCTACCATAACTAACCATATTCCTAAAAGCATGCATGCTTCTATATATACCTATTGCCAAAAGCATTACACATATTAGAATACATGTGCAAGTAGAAACATAACCACACTCACAAGACTTTAAAGGCCTTAAAACATGACAGACTACACTTAACATTTCAAACACACCTATATTTTTGCGGCAAATTTCAAGTGAACTTTTACACAGACTCTTATAAAGTACCATTATCAGTACTTCCTCTCCCAACATATCCTAAACATCACTTTTCTACTACTACTGCTTCACTATTCTAGTAGTAATCAGGTATAGACCTAACAGCAAAGCAACACTTCATTTATCTTTCATGAAAGTCTCCCCATATTTCTAAAACCATGTATGCATATGTCTGTACCTTTTGCTAGGAGCATCATACATAAATGTAATACACAGATAAATGTATACCTGTGTTTTATACATCTATCATCTTCAGACGCATAACAAATACCATAATATATGTGCAAGCAGACACACATCTCAGTCACAACACCATCCACAGCTCAAAACTTCACAGACTACACTTCAACTTTCAAACAGACACTGAAAAGTATGCGGTATATATGAAATATAACTTTCCACACATCATACAAATTACTCTAATAAATAACATCTCTACAAACATCTCAAAACTCACTTTCAGGCTGCTGCTTACCATTCTACAACTACTTATAATGTTACACATACCCAAATACTAAGCAGGAACCCTTCACATGTCTTTACTAAAAGTCTCACCATATTCCTAAAAGCATACATGAATATGTCTGTACCATAACACTATCCAAACCTTAAAAATTCACAGAACAAACTTCCAATTTCAAGCAAACACCAAAAATTATGTGACATATTTCAACTGTACCTCTCTAGAAACTTAAATATAGAAGCCTAATCAATAAAACCTTATTTCAACATCTTTTAAACCACACTATTATGCTCCATCTTCACCATTCCACTACTACTCACAATCTTGAGCCTACCACATAAAAAGCAACAACACCTCTTTGTTATACATCATGCACCTTTAAATGTAAAAGACATATGAAAATACATATACAAGGAGAGACACACTTGAGACAGAAGTTCATGCACACCTTAAAACTTGACAGACTCCACCTCCAATTTTAAAGCAACACCTAAAATTATGCAGTATACTACAAATGTACATATCCACACACTAAAACAAACTACCATAATCACTAATCCATCTTCCAATATACACATATTACTATAAACAAAATCTATTTCAAAGAACATTTAACTACAATAAAACAAACTACAATACACATTTCTACATTTAATAATATATTTCAAACATCACAGTTCATCAATAATTTTTAAAGATTAAAAATAAACCTAATACATAATACACCTCACAAATGTATAACTCACCTTCCAAATTGATTTGTAGAATATAAAATATCACAAACTCATAAAAGATTTTCTTATGCACACAATCAATGTAATGCACTACTCTCAGCAAGGTAAAATCAGTAATGGCAAACTTTCCCTCCCTCTCTCTCTCCACACAAATACATGTAAGTAACAAATCACATTGCTTCCTACATTATTTCAAATTATAAAACACATTTCTATTGGAGTCGCGATTCCACTGTGCACCAACGCGATGGAGCCGCGAATCCATACGGGAGTTCAAAAATATATTACAAATAAAAATACCACTATTTTTTAACAGCACACCACTTCTAAAGATAGTACTGACTTGGGAAATTATACTTTAATAACATATCACCTCTATATAAATTACAATTTCACATTTTAAATCCACAGTTAAGTTTCCCCCATTCTGCTTAATGCCAGTTTCCATAGTAACAGTTCATGGAACATTCAACTGAACTGACAGGTCACAAGTTCACCATATTTTCAAATCCAGCACACAAGGTTACAAATGCAAACAGCAGGTGTGGTTGACGTTTGCAAAATATCTCCTTATCCTATCTACTGTAGCTTTCAAACATTTTCTACTAACCAATCAGGAAAATGCTTTCTAAAGAAAGTAACATACACCCTTTTTGAGTGTACAATCTTCTTAAACAGCCAATCAATTCTCTACTTTTTAAAAAACATCATCTTGTCCACCATTTTAGATACCTCTCATTGTACCAACTGACTACCTCAGCTACAGACATCTTTTCATTACTTCCAGACATCCTTTCAAGATGCTTACAGTGTGGATTGTTGGACACAGCTATGTTTTCTGGTGCAAAAGGTATGCTGAAAGCAGAGGTATTGACAAAGACCTAGCTTTGCAAAATGTGGATATCAAATGGATTGCACAGAGAGGATTAAAGTGGCACCAATTGATGCCTTTGGTTAAAACCTTTTTACATCTCCAACCCCCGGACCTCATGATTGTGCACTGTGGTGGCAATGACCTAGGCACATTGACTGGGGGTAGGTCTGGAAACGCTAATGAAGGACACCTTTGCACAATTGATGTTGCTTTTACCTCAAACTGTCTTTGTATACTCTAATATATGCCAAAGACAGAAATGGAAGTGGTCAAATTAATTCTGTCCACAGATTGAGAAAGCTAGAGAGAATGTCAATAAAGCTGTTTCTGCTTACCTCAGAGACCACAGGATGGGCTCCATCTACAACAACAATCTACGTTTTGATATGGATGACATCTATAGAAGTGATGGAGTACACTTCACAGATCAAGGAAACAGAGTCTTTCTCAACAACCTAAAGCTGTGCATCCGCACTTACATGTTGCAACAACAAACTCATAATTCAAACAAGGGCCCATTTTAGAGCCACCCTATAACATAATAGTGAATATAATTTTTTTTTACACATACATATTTTTTTTTTTTTTTTGTGGATTCGCGCACCCGACGCGAATCTGCAAAAGCATGAATTCAATGTACTACAACACAATACACTTTTCAAGTTTAACTATTAATTTTTAATTTTATATATTTTTAACAACTCTATCAATTGTAATCTTGCCATTAACTTCAATCACAGTAACTCTTTAAAACAACTTCACAAATACAACACTACCTTCTGAATTATATACTACTTAATTATTTATTTAAGGTGAATTCGCGAATCCAACGTGACGTTACATGGGGGGACGTGCTGAGAGCCGCGTTGGGGTCGCAACTCCAAACTCGAAAGGAAAAAAAAACGCCCCACTTCCATTATTCGCTATTCGCCCGGGGACCCCATCCCCCGGGGCCTGCCACCATTTATTTAAAAAAAATAATTAGGAGGGGGACCGCATGGCCCCCCTCCTCAGGCCAATAATGGCCCCGGGGACCCCATCCCCCGGAACCTCCTACCATTTAAAAAAAAAAAATAAGGAGGGGGACCGCGTGGCCTCCCTCCTCAGGCCAATAATGGCCCCGGGGACCCCATCCCCCGGGGCCTGGCCTCACTGCTAGCATGCAGCTCCCCTTGCCCAAAAGCAATTCTGCTTTGCTTCAATGAAGCAAAGCAGTGCTTGCTATGGCAGGGTGGGAGCCGTGCTCCCGCCCTGCCATAGCTAACAGCAATGTCCTGGGGGTGAGCACCCCGGGACATTGCAGGAGCCGGCCCTGGGGGGTGGCAGTCCCCAGGGCCAACGAGGGCTCCAGGAGGGGGGCCCCGCAGCCCCATCCCTTTGTGAAAATAGCCCCGGGAAGGTGGTGGTCCCCGGGGCCGGGGGTCCGCAACGGACCCCCGTATTTACATATTAAATGCCCCGGGGAGGTGGTGGTCCCCGGGGAAGTGTGGGGGGGGCTCAAGCCCCCCACTCTAATTATTTCATAAAGCCCCAGGGAGGTAGCGGTGCCTGGGGCTTGGATGGGCCCGCAAGGCCACCCCCTTATTTTAATAAAGCCCTGGGGAGGTGGTGGTTCCTGGGGCTGCGGGGAGCAGATGCATGCCCCCGGCACATTATGGATAAAGCCCCAGGGAGGTGGCGGTCCCCGGGGCTGCGGAGGCCCGGTGGGCCCCCGCTATATAATTACACATTGCCCCCGGGGGTTAAGGAAAACAAAGCGCGGGATACCATGCTTTGTTTTTTTTAAATTTTCTCGGTGGGATTCGCGCACCCAGCGCGACTTACACCAAAAAAACAAACAAAAATCCTTTTTTTGGCCCTGGGGGTCGCTGTGGGACCCACTGACCAGTCTTAGGGGGTCAGGGTGTTTCTACCCTGACCCCTTTCCTACATTTTCAACCTTTTTCTACCTTTTGGATATGACTCGGTCTACCGAGTCACAAAATGGCTGCCAACACACTCTGGTTTGGAGTGTTGGCAACCAATCAGAATGAAGCTTGTGCTCGGGAAGGTTCGCGACTCCTCCGCGGTGCTCAGATATATAAATGTTTATTTTTTTAATTTCTCAGGAACTACCGAACGGATTTACACTATTTAAAAAAAGGGCGCTTTCTGAACCAAGAACTACCTTTTTGCCAAATTTGGACACCGTGCTTCGTTTTCGGGATTTGAGCACCCAGCGCAACTTCCGCCAAAAAAAAAAAAAAAAAAAAAACATTTTTTGGGCCCTGGGGGTCCCTGTGGTCAGATATATAAATTTTTATTTTTTGAATTTCTCAGGAACTACTGAACGGATTTACATTATTTAAAAAAAGGGCGCTTTCTGAACCAAGAGCTACCTTTTTGCCAAATTTGGTGTAATTCCGTTCCGCAGTTCGGACTGTAGCCTGTTCCAAAATTTCCTATGGAAATTAACATGGGGAAAACGCATTTGGGACCCCCCTTTTGTCTCGGCCCCCGCTTAACGAATCACCCCAAAACTTTCAAGACAGGAGCTGACTGGAGCTGATCATTAATTTGGAAAATTTCGCGAACATTCGTCAAACGGCGCCAAAGATATTGGCAAAAGAAAAAACGCTTTTTGAATAGAAACAAGGTCCTCACTATAACTACCTACTGGCAGTCACCACTGGGTAGTTATAGTTAGGGGATTGTGTTTCCAGAGGAAATGCCTTTTTGTGTTGTTAATAACTTCGGGGCCCCGCCTCCTTTCTCCTACAATCTGCAAACACCATTACTACTTAAAAAACCATAGAAATTGTCAGAAAAAACAAAGGTTACAGGGACATGATAGTTAGGGATTAGCATTTAAAAAACTTAGAAATTGTCTGAGAAAACCAAAGCCTTCATGGACGTTATAGTTAGGAAATAGAATTAGAAAAAACCTTAGAAATTGACCTAAAAAATAAAGATTACAGGGACGTTATAGTTAGACTCAGATTTCACTCATACAAAACCAGTGAAATGCAGTAGTTGTAGTTAGCTGAGCTAACTATAAATCACGCCCCCGCAATGCACTGCTTATAACCTCATATCACTCAAGACATGGTCATATATGCATATATATATATATATATATATATATATATATATATATATATATATATATATATATATAACCAGGATCCCAATGCACAACCGCCGTGGGCCAAACAAGGGCACAGACACCAGTTGGAGATGAAATAAATCCGTTTACTGCTTAACAAGTCAGGATGACGCATTTCGACCACAAGCCTGTGGTCTTGATCACATATATATATATAAACACACAGACGCATATATATACAAATATATATACACCCACATATATATACACACACAGATATATATTGTATATGTATATATATATATGTAATCACACAACAACCATCGCCACTTCAATGGTCCAGCCACACTCTCCTCGCCACTCCAAAGACAGGCGCTACAACAGGTCCAGGCGCTGGTAAATCTTTCTTTTCATATTAAATAGCGTGGTTTAGAGCAACATCCCACATGGAACGCCAACACGTTTCGACTTGCGCCTTAAACCGGTATATATATATATATATATATATATATATATATATATATATATATATATATATATATATATATATTACCCAGTGGCAGTCACCACTGGGTAGTTATAGTTAGGGGATTGTGTTTCCAGAGGAAATGCCTTTTTTGTGTTGTTAATAACTTTGGTGCCACGCGGGGCCCCTCCCCAGGCCAGGAGAGGCCTAGGGGTGTTAACTTAAATAAAGGGGAGGGGCCCCCCTCCCTGAGCCATACAATGGCCCCGGGGAGCCCCCGGTATTTCCCTGGTATTTCCTTTTAATCACAGGAGGAAAGGAAGGGGCCGACTCCAGCACTGATCACGTTGAATTCTCCCCTACCCTTTTCTTCGACATCACGAGTTTGGGTGATGAAGAACAGCACTAGACAGATAAGAGAACTTTCTTGTTCATAATTCAATATAATTTCTCCTTTGTTGATATATAAGCTGAATATATTCATGTTGGGTAATGGTTAGAGTAATTTTCACTTTGAGGCACTATTTGGTTTTTGAATTTGTTGTGATGGGTGTAGAAATGTTAGACTGATGGCAAGGGACTGTATCATATGAGTATAGGCATTTAATATAACCCAATATATATAGTAAACTGCGACGTATAAGTATCTACACAGAGAGATACAGGTGAAGATAACCTGAATAACCCCCACTCCGGCACTATGCCAACTCCACCTTCTTAATCAAATATCTGAATCCAGAGCACTACGCAGAAGCAGATTACCACGGAACTACAAATAGAATGCCAGTTTTATCCAGAGCACTATCACTATCTCCATTGCATATAGTGATGCTTAGGGGTTGTAACTCACTTTTCTCGACTTTCTTAGACATACGAGGAGTACACTTGTAGGACCCTTTTGATTTCAATACGGATACTTTATCCTTGGATTATAGTCTGACAACAATGTTCATGAGGAATACGATGTTTTTCTTATTCAAAGAAATTCAAACTTGGCTCATCTAGCGCAAAATATCAGTGAATTCTAACTGTATTTAGCACATGTTAACAATACACTGTACTGTACTGTTTATCATTACAAGATGGATGCCATACTCAAGGACTCACACACACATGAGTCCTTTTTTGCTTTTTGCTTCGAATACTATGTATGACAGACTGTCCCGCATTTCAGTGTGTGAACAAGCCTGCGTGGTCAGGCGAAACGCGTTACTGAGAAAATAAACAAACTGATGGTAGTACATTCCTCTGAGTGATCGCTTTGTTGGAGGCATTTTGGGATAATTTATGTTCGGCATGCTCCGCCGACACCGAGCGATCCAACTGCCCTGGGCGAGGGGAGACAGAAGGAGCGTAATCTGCAAGAAGTAATTAAACGAAGTCTCCTGGGGCCGGCAGCAGTTTCTGCACGAAAGAGAATACGGACGAGACACAGAACCTCATCTGTAGCGAGAAGTAAGAAGGAGTCCATCCAGACGCCGGAGATCGAGATAAAGACGCCGGAGATCGAGATAAAGATTGATAATGCATCCCAGAGGTAAGTGTACCTGACTGGCTGCGGGAGGGCGGTAAGTGGGGAGGGGGAGACGAGTTGAAGGACACGCGTATATATATATATGTATATATATATGTATATATATATATATATATATATATATTATCTACTGGCGGTCGCCAGTAGATAGTTATAGTTACAACCTATTATCCATAGGAAATCCGCGACATTCTATTTGAAATAACTCTCTTGCCGGTTGACGTATCTTCGCGAAATTTTCAACCTTTGTGGCCCGCTCCGGTCCGCTCCTACCCTGAAAGTCTCGGGGGATTCGTCAAGCGGGGGCCGAGAAAAAGGGGGTCCCAAAACGCGTTTTCCCCATGCACTTTTCCATAGGAAACTTTAGACACGGCTACAGCCCGAACTGCTGAACGGAATTACACCAAATTTGGCAAAGAGGTAGTTCTTGGTTCAGAAAGAACCCTTTTGTTAAATGGTGTAAATCCGTTCAGTAGTTGCTGAGAAAATGAAAAGTAAAAAGTTAGTGATATCTATGGCCGAGTAGGGTCCGCGTACCCTCAGCGCACCCTGCGCGCACCGTCCCGATCACGAGCTGCATGTTAATTGGCTGTCAGCTGGCTGTCAACATTCCGATTCAGGAAATGTTGGCAGCCATTTTGTCCCTCGGTAGAACCGAGGGACAGAAACAAGTGCGCAAAGCGCACAAAGGGGGCAGGGTAGAAACACCCTGACCCCTAGGTTTGCTCAGGGGTCCCACAAGGACCCCCTGGGCAAAAAAAAAAAATTTTTTAAAAATCGGCAGGATGCGCTCAGGGTGCGCGAATCCTGCCGAAAAAAAAAATTGAAGCGCGGTCTCCCGCGCTTCGATGTCAGTTGGCCCCCGGGTGGCCCAAGTCCCGGGGGCATGGTGGGGGGATCATTTAATGTGTGGGGGCCTCAAAGGGCCCCCAAGCCCCGGGGACCGCCACCCCCGGGGCTTTTTTAAAATGGTGCGGGAGGGCTCTGAGCCCTCCCGCAGCCCCGGGGACCACCACCTCCCGGGGCTTTTGGTATACATTATAAAACCTGTGTGGGGGGCTCCAGCCCCCACACGCCCGAGGACCGCCACCTCCCCGGGGCACTAAACATTTTAATATGGGGGTCCGTTATGGACCCCCAGAGCCCCGGGGACCACCACCTCCCCGGGGCTGTGTACTGAATGGGAGGGGGGCCGCGCGGCCCCCCTCCTGGAGCCCTTGATGGCCCTGGGGACCACCACCCCCCAGGGCCGGCTCCTGCAGTGTCCCGGGGTGCCTACCCCCGGGACACTGTAGTTTGCTATGGCAATACGGGAGCCTCGCGGCTCCCGTCCTGCCATAGCAAACTGCTTTGGATATTGGAAGAGAGAGCAGGGAAACCTGCTCTCTCTTCCAATATCCAAAGCGATTGCTTTTCCACATGGGGAGCAGCATGTCAGCTGCTCCCCATGTGGAACAGCAATGCCGGCTCCCAAGGGATGTGGGGAGCCGGCGGGACTGTGGGGGATTGGGGACCCCCACAGTCCCCAACGGAGAGGGCCAGCCCCGGGGGATGGGGTCCCCGGGGCAAGTAGTGGCTCGGGAGGGGGCCACGCGCCCCCTCCCCAAAAAAGAGGAATGTTTTTTTTTTTTTTAAATGGAAAGGCCGGCCCCGGGGGATGGGGTCCCCGGGGCCTTAAAATGGCCAGAGGAGGGGGGCCACGCTGCCCCCTCAAAATAATAAATATAGAGGCCATGCCCCAGGGGATGGGGTCCCCGGGGCCAATACAGGCCCAGGGAAGGGAGGCCACGCGGCCCCCTTCCCGTTTTTTGTTTTTTTTTGTAATTTAAAAAAAGGGGTAAGGCCCTGGGAGATGGGGTCGCCAGGTCCCAAAAAGAGAAAAAAGGAAGGGGGGCCACACAGCCCCCCTTCAGGGGACAAAAAAAAAAAACGATCGGGCCCGCAGGCCCCGCCCCTTCCTTCACCACTCTGCAAACGCGCCCCTGGCGCGTTTGCAGAGGGGGACAAATTCCCCTTGAATACTGGGGTCCTGGGGCCAACTAGCCCACCAGGAACCTCCAGTATGCGCCAGGGGCTGCCTTGCAGAGACGTGTAGAGAGGCCACACCCCTTTACACCTCTCTGCAACGCAGCTCTGTGGCGCTTTTGAGGTATATGGTGAGCTAGTTGGACTCCGGGGACCCTCAGGATTCAAGGGGACTTAATCCCCCAACTTAAAACGCGCCACGGGGCGCGTTTGCACAGTGGTGAAGGGAGGGGCGGGGCTTCAGGTGACATGTGTGCAAACAGGCCCCGTGGCGCGTTTTAAGATGGGGAATTAAATCCCTTCAATCCTGAGGGTCCCTGGGGCCAACTAGCCCAACAGGTACATCCAGAAAGCACCACAGAGCTGCGTTGCAGAGAGGTGTAAAAGGGGTGTGGCCTCTCTACACGTCTCTGCAACGCAGCCCCTGGCGCATATTGGAGGTTCCTGGTGGGCTAGTTGGCCCCTAGGGACCCTCAGGATTCAAGGGGACTTAATCCCCCAACTTAAAACGCGCCACGGGGCGCGTTTGCACAGATGTCACCTCAGGCCCCGCCCTCCCTTCACCATTGTGCAAATATTCCTCTAAAATCAGCCGAAATAGGAATTCCGATTTACTCACCTGTTATAAGGAGAGACCTCAGTGCTGTATCTTTCAGCCCAGTACTGGTCCTGAAAAGTAATTTTAACCGTACTTACCAGTAACTTGAATTTCCTTCCATAGGCTAACATTGACTGGTTTCACTTGGAAATTCTTCTAAGTGTGGAGTTTTGGAACTTTAAAATATTCCTCTAAAATCAGCCGAAATACGAATTCCGATTTACTCACCTGTTATCAGGAGAGACCTCAGTGCTGCATCTTTCAGCCCAGTACTGATCCTGAAAAGTAATTTTAACCGTACTTACCGGTAACTTGAATTTCCTTCATAGGCTAACATTGACTGGTTTCACTTGGAAATTCTTCCAAGTGTGGAGTTTTGGAACTTTAAAATATTCCTCTAAAATCAGCCGAAATACGAATTCCGATTTACTCACCTGTTATCAGGAGAGACCTCAGTGCTGCATCTTTCAGCCCATTACTGATCCTGAAAAGTAATTTTAACCGTACTTACCGGTAACTTGAATTTCCTTCATAGGCTAACATTGACTGGTTTCACTTGGAAATTCTTCTAAGTGTTGATTTTTGAAACATACAAATATTCCTCTAAAATCAGCCGAAATCCGAATTCTGATTTACTCACCTGTTATCAGGAGAGACCTCAGTGCTGCATCTTTCAGCCCAGTACTGGTCCTGAAAAGTAATTTTAACCGTACTTACCAGTAACTTGAATTTCGTTCCATAGGCTAACATTGACTGGTTTCACTTGGAAATTCTTCTAAGTGTGGAGTTTTGGAACTTTAAAATATTCCTCTAAAATCAGCCGAAATACGAATTCTGATTTACTCACCTGTTATCAGGAGAGACCTCAGTGCTGCATCTTTCAGCCCAGTACTGATCCTCAAAAGTAATTTTAACCGTACTTACCGGTAACTTGAATTTCCTTCATAGGCTAACATTGACTGGTTTTCAGCAAAAAGTTTCAAAGTGTTGATTTTCACAAACTACAAATATTCCTTAAAAATCGCCTGTATGACTTAAACGCATTCTTTCAACTGTTTACAGGAGATGCACCAGTGCTGGATCCAGGATCCAACACTGAGTAAGAAAAAGTAACGATAACAGTTTTTACCTGCTAAGTGAATTTCCTTCCATAGGATAACATTGGTGATTCTATGAGAAAAAGTTTCTAAGTGTCAACTTTTAAAATACAATAATATTCCTTAAAAATCACGACTGTAACCAAACCGCTTTTACTCAACTGTTTACAGGAGATGTACCAGGACTGAATCTAGGATCCAGTCCTGTGGTTAGAAAAGTAATCCATAAAGTAACTAATTGCATTTAACTAGAAATTCACATTGAGCTGAATGTTGCATTGTGTTTGAAAATGTGTTGCCCATTGCAACAACTGTAACTACTGTACTTAAAAGTCTATTGCCTATCTGCAAAGTATTTAAACTAAAGTAATTCATTAAGAGAAAGTATTTTTTGTAATGTAATGTATAATGTAATTACAATGTAATTTAAAAAATAAAATATGTAAAAAAAATTGTTTCTAAAAATGTAGTAAATCAGTATGAAAAAAATTAATATAACAATTAATACATTTAAAAATTGTCATTTACAAAACCTTTGAAATTCACTAAAAAACCGTAGGTTTCAGGCACGTTATAGTTAGAAATTAGCATTTAAAAAACCTTTGAAATTCACTGAAAAAACCATAGGTTTCAGACACGTTATAGTTACAAATTAGCATTTAAAAAACCTTTGAAATTCACTGAAAAAACCATAGGTTTCAGACACGTTATAGTTACAAATTAGCATTTAAAAAACCTTTGAAATTCACTGAAAAAACCATAGGTTTTAGGGACAGTTATAGTTACTTGGACATTGCACTCGTACAAAACCCGTGAAATTCCCCGTTATAGTTAGTTCAGCTAACTATAACTCGCGCCCACGCAATGCACTGCTGATGACGTCACATATTACATCACTCATGACATGGTCAGTGACATCACTGATGACATCACTGATGACATCTCAAATGACATCACTGATGACATCATCCACGTGATAATCTGATGCACCTCCTCACACCCTAATATAACCTTTGATACACCCACTCTAAATTACAGACTGCCATTCGCAAAACCATAGACACTCCAACACCAATAACTACATACCCACTCACTGATTCTTAGGTCTACACACACACATCCACTCACTCACCCGTACAGTCACTCATACTTACGGTCACTCAGTACAGGACTATCATATGCACTCATACTCCTATATAGACACTCAAACACCGCCACTCATCCATAGAGGTACTCACACACCTAGTCAGTCATGCAAATAATTAAACACACTACCATTTACTCACCTATACAGTTATACACACACCAGCTCACTTACTCATACAAATACTAGCACATTCTTACGCTCTTATACAATCACTGATACAAGCACACACTCATCCTTACAGCCACTATCACAATCAGTCACTCTCGCTTATAGCTATTTATATACTCCAACACACATATATACTGCCTTTCACATATGTAGTTACTCACACATGTACCACTGGGACATACATTCACTCACTAACACACTCTTACACACACTTACCCACCCATACAGTCTATCACAGATGCACTCTTGAAACCATCCACCCAGTGAATCACCCACTCACACATCTATGCACAGAGTCGCACACACCCCTCCCAAACAAACACTCAGGCACCCATACAGATACTCACACAAGCATTCAATAACTCAAATAGACACTCATGTAGCTATTCACAAACACATGCAGCCACTTACACAGCAACAGACAGACGAATACAGACATTCACCCAGTTTAGTCACTAACCCATGCATTCAGTAAGATACGTTAAATCACTCACTTATACAGTCAGTCACGCACCTACTAAATCATCCATACAGACACTTACACACCCACTCATTCTTCAATACGTCTTTTCCTATATATATTAAAAATATTTAAACTTTAGAGAAACACACAGTCACTGGATGATGTCATCAGTGATGTCATTTGAGATGTCATCAGTGATGTCATCAGTGATGTCACTGACCATGTCATGAGTGATGTAATATGTGACGTCATCAGCAGTGCATTGCGGAGCGCGAGTTATAGTTAGCTGAACTAACTATAACGGGGAATTTCACGGGTTTTGTACGAGTGCAATGTCCAAGTAACTATAACTGTCCCTAAAACCTATGGTTTTTTCAGTGAATATATATATATATATATATATATATATATATATATATATATATTATCTACTGGCGGTCGCCAGTAGATAGTTATAGTTACAACCTATTATCCATAGGAAATCCGCGACATTCTATTTGAAATAACTCTCTTGCCGGTTGACGTATCTTCGCAAAATTTTCAAACTTTGTGGCCCGCTCCGGTCCGCTCCTACCCTGAAAGTCTCGGGGGATTCGTCAAGCGGGGGCCGAGAAAAAAGGGGGTCCCAAAACGCGTTTTCCCCATGCAATTTTCCATAGGAAACTTTAGACACGGCTACAGCCCGAACTGCTGAACGGAATAACACCAAATTTGGCAAAGAGGTAGTTCTTGGTTCAGAAAGAACCCTTTTGTTAAATGGTGTAAATCCGTTCAGTAGTTGCTGAGAAAATCAAAAGAAAAAAAGATAGGTATATCTAGGGCCGCGGATCCTCCCGAGCACGAGCTTTATGTTAATTGGCTGTCAACACTCCAAATCAGGAAGTGTTGGCAGCCATTTTGTCCCTCGGTAGAACCGAGGGACAGAAACAAGTGCGCAAAGCACACAAAGGGGGCAGGGTAGAAACACCCTGACCCCCTAGGTGTGCTCAGGGGGTCCCTCAAGGACCCCCTGGGCAAAAAAATTTTTTTTTTTTTTAAAAATCGGCAGGATGCGCTCAGGGAGCGCGAACCCTGCCGGAAAAAATCGAAGCGCGGTCTCCCGCGCTCGATGTTAATTGGCCCCGGGTGGGCCAAGTCCCGGGGGCATGCTGGGGGGTTCATTTTATGTGTGGGGGCCTCTAAGGGCCCCCAAGCCCCGGGGACCACCACCCCCCGGGGCTTTATGGATAATGGTGCGGGAGGGCTCTGAGCTCTCCCGCAGCCCCGGGGACCACCACCTCCCGGGGCTTCTTTTTATATTTGAAAAACCTGTGTGGGGGCTCCAGCCCCCCACACGCCCCGGGACCACCACCTCCCCGGGGCACTAAGAAAAATGAAAATGGGGGTCCGTTTTGGACCCCCAAGCCCCGGGGACCACCACCTCCCCGGGGCTTTCTCGATGTAGGGAGGGGGGCCGCGCGGCCCCCTCCTGGAGCCTGTGGTGGCCCTGGGGACCGCCACCCCCAGGGCCGGCTCCTGCAGTGTCCCGGGGTGCCTACCCCGGGACACTGCTGTTTGCAATGACAGGACGGGAGCCTCGCGGCTCCCGTCCTGTCATTGCAAACTTGCTTTGGATATTGGAAGAGAGAGCAGGAAACCTGCTCTCTCTTCCAATATCCAAGCCGATTGCTTTCCACATGGGGAGCTGCATCTTAGCAGCTCCCCATGTGTAAAAGCAATGCCGGCTCCCATAGGACACGGGGAGCCGGCGGGACTGTGGGGGGATTGGGGACCCCCCCACAGTCCCCAACCAGAGGCCAGGCCCCGGGGATGGGGTCCCCGGGGCAAGTAGTGGCTCAGGAGGGGGCCACGCAGCCCCCTCCCCAAAGTAAAAAATTTAAAAAAAATTTTAAAAAGTGTAAGGCCGGCCCCGGGGGATGGGGTCCCCGGGGCCTTAAATGGCCTGAGGAGGGGGGCCACGCAGCCCCCCTCCAAATAAAAACAAAAAGAGGCCATGCCCCGGGGGATGGGGTCCCCGGGGCCAATACAGGCCCAGGGAAGGGGGGCCACGCGGCACCCTTCCCGTTTTTTTTTTTTAATTTTAATTTTAAAAAAAGGGGTAAGGCCCTGGGGGATGGGGTCCCCAGGGCCTAAAAATAGGAAAAAGGAAGGGGGGCCACACGGCCCCCCTTCAGGGGAAAAAAAAAAAAAAAAACAAAAAAAACGATCGGGCCCGCAGGCCCCGCCCCCTTCCTTCACCACTCTGCAAACGCGCCCCTGGCGCGTTTGCAGAGGGGAACGAATTCCCCTTGAATACTGGGGGTCCCTGGGGCCAACTAGCCCACCAGGAACCTCCAGTATGCGTCAGGGGCTGCCTTGCAGAGAGGTGTACAGAGGCCACGCCCCTTTTACACCTCTCTGCAACGCAGCTCTGTGGCGCTTTTGGAGGAACATGGTGGGCTAGTTGGACTCCAGGGACCCTCAGGATTCAAGGGAGTTAATCCCCCGACTTAAAACGCGCCACGGGGCGCGTTTGCACAGTGGTGAAGGAGAGGGCGGGGCTTCAGGTGACATGTGTGCAAACAGGCCCCGTGGCGCGTTTTAAGATGGGGAATTAAATCCTCTTCAATCCTGAGGGTCCCTGGGGCCAACTAGCCCAACAGGTACGTCCAGAAAGCGCGACAGAGCTGCGTTGCAGAGAGGTGTAAAAGGGGTGTGGCCTCTGTACATGTCTCTGCAACGCAGCCCCTGGCGCATACTGGAGGTTCCTGGTGGGCTAGTTGGCCCGTAGGGACCCTCATGATTCAAGGGGACTTAATCCCCCAACTTAAAACGCGCCACGGGGCGCGTTTGCACAGATGTCACCTCAGGCCCCGCCCCTCCCTTCACCATTGTGCAAATATTCCTCTAAAATCAGCCGAAATACGAATTCTGATTTACTCACCTGTTATCAGGAGAGACCTCAGTGCTGCATCTTTCAGCCCAGTACTGGTCCTGAAAAGTAATTTTAACCGTACTTACCGGTAACTTGAATTTCCTTCATAAGCTAACATTGACTGGTTTCACTTGGAAATTCTTCTAAGTGTGGAGTTTTGGAACTTTAAAATATTCCTCTAAAATCAGCCGAAATACGAATTCCGATTTACTCACCTGTTATCAGGAGAGACCTCAGTGCTGCATCTTTCAGCCCAGTACTGATCCTCAAAAGTAATTTTAACCGTACTTACCAGTAACTTGAATTTCCTTCCATAGGATATCATTGCCTGCTTTTTGCTGAAAAGTTTCTAAGTGTTGATTTTTGAAACATACAAATATTCCTCTAAAATCAGCCGAAATCCGAATTCCGATTTACTCACCTGTTATCAGGAGAGACCTCAGTGCTGCATCTTTCAGCCCAGTACTGATCCTCAAAAGTAATTTTAACCGTACTTACCGGTAACTTGAATTTCCTTCATAGGCTAACATTGACTAGTTTCACTTGGAAATTCTTCTAATTGTGGAGTTTTGGAACTTTAAAATATTCCTCTAAAATCAGCCGAAATACGAATTCCGATTTACTCACCTGTTATCAGGAGAGACCTCAGTGCTGCATCTTTCATCCCAGTACTGATCCTCAAAAGTAATTTTAACCGTACTTACCAGTAACTTGAATTTCCTTCCATAGGTTATCATTGCCTGCTTTTTGCTGAAAAAGTTTCTAAGTGTTGATTTTTGAAACATACAAATATTCCTCTAAAATCAGCCGAAATCCGAATTCTGATTTACTCACCTGTTATCAGGAGAGACCTCAGTGCTGCATCTTTCAGCCCAGTACTGGTCCTGAAAAGTAATTTTAACCGTACTTACCGGTAACTTGAATTTCCTTCATAGGCTAACATTGACTAGTTTCACTTGGAAATTCTTCTAATTGTGGAGTTTTGGAACTTTAAAATATTCCTCTAAAATCAGCCGAAATACGAATTCCGATTTACTCACCTGTTATCAGGAGAGACCTCAGTGCTGCATCTTTCAGCCCAGTACTGATCCTCAAAAGTAATTTTAACCGTACTTACCAGTAACTTGAATTTCCTTCCATAGGTTATCATTGCCTGCTTTTTGCTGAAAAAGTTTCTAAGTGTTGATTTTTGAAACATACAAATATTCCTCTAAAATCAGCCGAAATCCGAATTCTGATTTACTCACCTGTTATCAGGAGAGACCTCAGTGCTGCATCTTTCAGCCCAGTACTGGTCCTGAAAAGTAATTTTAACCGTACTTACCGGTAACTTGAATTTCCTTCATAGGCTAACATTGACTGGTTTCACTTGGAAATTCTTCTAAGTGTGGAGTTTTGGAACTTTAAAATATTCCTCTAAAATCAGCCGAAATACGAATTCCGATTTACTCACCTGTTATCAGGAGAGAACCCAGTGCTGCATCTTTTAGCCCAGTACTGATCCTCAAAAGTAATTTTAACCGTACTTACCAGTAACTTGAATTTCCTTCCATAGGATATCATTGCCTGCTTTTTGCTGAAAAAGTTTCTAAGTGTTGATTTTTGAAACATACAAATATTCCTCTAAAATCAGCCGAAATCCGAATTCTGATTTACTCACCTGTTATCAGGAGAGACCTCAGTGCTGCATCTTTCAGCCCAGTACTGATCCTCAAAAGTAATTTTAACCGTACTTACCAGTAACTTGAATTTCCTTCCATAGGAATCCATTGTCTGGTTTTCAGCAGAAAAGTTTCAAAGTGTCGATTTTCACAAACTACAAATATTCCTAAAAAATCGCCTGTATGACTTAAACGCATTCTTTCAACTGTTTACAGGAGATGCACCAGTGCTGGATCCAGGATCCAACACTGAGTAAGAAAAAGTAACGATAACAGCTTTTAACTTCTAAGTGAATTTCCTTCCATAGGATAACATTGGTGATTCTATGAGAAAAAGTTTCTAAGTGTGAACTTTTAAAGTACAATAATATTCCTTAAAAATCACGACTGTAACCAAAACGCTTTTACTCAACTGTTTACAGGAGATGTCCCAGGACTGAATCTAGGATCCAGTAATGTGGTTAGAAAAGTAATCCATAAAGTAACTAATTGCATTTAACTAGAAATTCACATTGAGCTGAATGTTGCATTGTGTTTGAAAATGTGTTGCCCATTGCAACAACTGTAACTACTGTACTTAAAAGTCTATTGCCTATGTGCAAAGTAATTAAACTAAAGTAATTCATTCTGAGAAAGTATTTTTGTAATGTAATGTATAATGTAATTACAATGTAATTTAAAAATAAAATATGTAAAAAAAATTGTTTCTAAAAAATTTGGAAATCAGTATGAAAAAAATTTATATAACAATTAATACATTTAAAAATTGTCATTTACAAAACCTTTGAAATTCACTGAAAAAACTGTAGGTTTCAGACATGTTATAGTTACAAATTAGCATTTAAAAACCTTTGAAATTCACTGAAAAAACCATAGGTTTCAGGGACGTTATAGTTACAAATTAGCATTTAAAAAACCTTTGAAATTCACTGAAAAAACCATAGGTTTTAGGGACAGTTATAGTTAGTTGGACATTGCACTCGTACAAAACCCGTGAAATTCCCCGTTATAGTTAGTCCAGCTAACTATAACTCGCGCCCCGCAATGCACTGCTGATGACGTCACATATTACATCACTCATGACATGGTCAGTGACATCACTGATGACATCACTGATGACATCTCAAATGACATCACTGATGACATCATCCACGTGATAATCTGTTGCACCTCCTCACACTCTAATATAACCTTTGATACACCCACTCTAAATTACAGACTGCCATTCGCAAAACCATAGACACTCCAACACCAATAACTACATACCCACTCACTGATTCTTAGGTCTACGCACACATCCACTCACTCACCCGTACAGTCACTCATACTTACGGTCACTCAGTACAGGACTATCATATGCACTCATACTCCTATATAGACACTCAAACACCGCCACTCATCCATAGAGGTACTCACACACCTAGTCAGTCATGCAAATAATTAAACACACTACCATTTACTCACCTATACAGTTATACACACACCAGCTCACTTACTCATACAAATAGTAGCACATTCTTACGCTCTTATACAATCACTGATACAAGCACACACTCATCCATACAGCCACTATCACAATCACTCACTCTCGCTTATAGCTATTTATATACTCCAACACACATATATACTGCCTTTCACATATGTAGTTACTCACACATGTACCACTGGGACATACATTCACTCACTAACACACTCTTACACACACTTACCCACCCATACAGTCTATCACAGTTGCACTCTTGAAACCATCCACCCAGTGAATCACCCACTCACACATCTATGCACAGAGTTGCACACACCCCTCCCACACAAACACTCAGGCACCCATACAGATACTCAGACAAGCATTCAATAACTCATATAGACACTCATGTAGCTATTCACAAACACATGCAGCCACTTACACAGCAACAGACAGACGGATACAGACATTCACCCAGTTTAGTCACTAACCCATGCATTCAGTAAGATACGTTAAATCACTCACTTATAGAGTCAGTCACGCACCTACTAAATCATCCATACAGACACTTACACACCCACTCATTCTTCAATACGTCTTTTCCTATATATATTAAAAATATTTAAACTTTACAGAAACACACAGTCACTGGATGATGTCATCAGTGATGTCATCAGTGATGTCATTTGAGATGTCATCAGTGATGTCATCAGTGATGTCACTGACCATGTCATGAGTGATGTAATATGTGACGTCATCAGCAGTGCATTATGGAGCGCGAGTTATAGTTAGCTGGACTAACTATAACGGGGAATTTCACGGGTTTTGTACGAGTGCAATGTCCAACTAACTATAACTGTCCCTAAAACCTATGGTTTTTTCAGTGAATTTCAAAGGTTTTTTAAATGCTAATTTGTAACTATAACGTCCCTGAAACCTATGGTTTTTTCAGTGAATATATATATATATATATATATATATATATCAGGAGACTTCTCACCCAAAAGAATCCACCGGGGAAGAACGGCACTCAATAGGGCTTGCAATATTCAAGATGTAGTTTATTATTCCATCAAGAAAATAAATCGGTAAAAAGCGTCTATGCGTTTCGGCACGGAGCCTTTGTCACGACGCTGAAGCACAGTTACCGGGTAACTAATAAACAGGAAGTGAGTGAACATAGAAGACGGATGTCTACACAAATGCATACATAATTTTGCTAACAGTGGCGGCCATCTCATAACATCAGATGTCAGGTCAGAAAAGTAAATAAATAACTGTTAATAGTGAATGAACAAAGCAAAATAGGATTGCATGAAGTTAAAATAACCCATATTGCAGTAGATTCCCCTCAAATTCCATACAATACAAAATTCTTTGTTCAGTGTTACCATCAGCATACTGGTAAAGAATAGTATACGTTTCAGAAATATAATTGATAACGAACAGTAATGTCTTAATAACTTGTTCTAAATTCTGCCGCAATTGGGCAATATTAAATTTACACGACATTCAGTTCAGTTACCCTCAAATTTCATGCAATACAAAAACAAAAGAAATAGGCTCTTCATACAGTATTGACTTATTCATACTGGTTGGGAATGCCATATATTACTAATAATATGCCTAGATGTGGCTTGGTAGTAAACATTGCTGTCTTAGTTGCGCGTTCCAACTTATGCCCCATTGGGCAATGCAAATGACCTGGGATAAAAATTGAAATTGAAATGTAAGCCCCATTGGGAAATTACCCACTATATTACTCGATTGGGTACTAGTCCTGTTAATTTTACAGACATAGTACCAGACATGTCATGAACAAAACACACCACCTAGACTGCAGTGTAATTGGTCTACCACAAAGAAATACACGAATATAAGAAAAATTGTTAAAAGAAGAATATACATCTAGTGAAGTAAATAAATACATGAAACAAATCAAAAATAAAAAGAAAGATACTGCAGCTCTTTTGCTTCTTACTCATTGAACCAAAATCCAGATTATTATGAGACAGTAACTTCTGACCAGGCCCTGGAAAATAGAAAACACAAAAAATATGTGTAAATTCAGCCACCTGTGAATTTATATTCTAATATCTGTATTACAGTCTCTCCCTGCCCAAGTAACTGTAAAGATTAAAAACACATAAAATAACAGGAAATAGAAAACAAGGAGCAATATTACTGTCCTTACAAGTAGGTATATATCTCTTCATCAACGTTAAGGCCTACAGGTTCTCTTGTGTTCAATCTGAGAATATACCTGCACTCCAGCTTTCTGAGTGCCCTCTCTCTGTCACCCCCTCTTTTTGTTGTTTCTATTTGGTCAATCACTGTGTACCGTAAATGCATTGGGTTGCAGTTATGGTGTTGTTTAAAGTGTCTCGCCACAGGGTACGTTTCATCTACATTCCTCGAAGGTGTTGCAATACTTATTTATGCACTTGTAGTATAGTGCTACCTACGTACTTCTTTTCGCAGGGACATATTAAAACATATACTACAAATTCTGATCTGCAGTTTAAGGATTTATTTATGGTTATCCTTTCTCCCAGATCTGTGTACACATTAGTGGCATTCAAGCCCTGCGTGTATGCCTTGCATTTACTGCATTTTTTAAAACCCCTGGCTGGTTTGAGCCAGATGGTTCTCTCTGGCATCTGATTCTTGACTATATTGTCTCTGATAGACATCGTTCTCCTATAGGTTATAGCCGGTCTATCTTCCATTTCTACTCCTATTATGGGATCTTGTTTCAACAAGTGCCAGTGTCTATGCAAGACTTTTCTTAATTGGTTGTGCGCCGTGTTAAAAGTTGTAATGAATCTACACGGCTCAATCTGCTTGCTAGCTATATCTACTGTGGGTTTCCCTGCCTTTCGTGACTTTGGAGTTGAATGTGTGTGAAATAACAGATCAGTCCTTGATTTAGTTTTAACTTTGTCCTTTGCCTGCTTCAGGGTAATCTCATCATAGCCCCTTGCTCTTAGTCTCATAGTCATCTCATTTTCAGTTGCTGTATAAGTTTCTTGGGTGCTACAAATTCTCTTGGCTCTAAGCAATTCCCCGTAGGGAATGCTCCTTTTGAGGGCAGTTAGGCTTATCAGGAAGGTGTGTTAAGCATTTATTGTACTCACTCAGGCAAGAATTGATTGCACACACTCAGAGATTGAATCCAGGCCAATTAGGTAAGCATAAAAAAGGTATACTTATATTTTATTTCTAGAAACAAGCAGAATTTGGCACAGGTAGGTAAAATATACTTTCAAATGCAAGGCTGTACACAGAAATGCAATTGTGGATGAAATTGGGATCGTTACAGGTTTATATTTGCTTTCAAAACAGTATAGAATCCATAGAAAGTACTCTAGATTACTTTTGCGTTACTTTGACTACTTGAGGTGATATGCGTAGATATCACACAATAGGTCTTACAAAATACAGGTGAGTATGACAGTTTTGGGTTTAAAGCAAGGTTAATTTGGTTTCAATACAAATGTCAGTTCAACACTTTGAACATTTTTGAAGAAAAATGACAACATGGGTTCCTATGGAAGAAAAGAATGTTATCAGTTTGCAGGTAAGTAAACTACCTACAAGAATAACTATTGGGGGTTAGAGCCAAGGTTCCCCCAGGCTCAAGGAGGCACTGAAATCACACCACCAGCTGCACCAGGTTGGCCGGGTGCAGAGTACTGGGGCCCAATGTTAGCCAATAGGGGTAGGGGGCCGTTGGTTAGGAGCTGCTTATGAGCAGGCCACTTGGTTGTGGGAGCAAAGCTCCTGGGGTTAGGATCAGCACTGCAGGGGCCAACAATCAGCACAAGTTCTGCACCACCAGTGGTACGTAGGCAGATGGATACAGAGTGCCAAGAAGACATTAGGAGCCCTGTGGTTTCCAATGGAGATCTCTGGTTCAGAACAAAGGCTGCAGGCTCGGGCAAGGAGGTCTCCTGAGGGTGACCGCAAGCAGGAGAGGTAAGTTGGAGTGTTGAGGGATGCCTGGATATTGTCGGTTGGGCCACCGAATGTGTGGGCCGTCGGCTGCAGGGGTGTCTTTAGGCGTTGGATTTTCTTACCAGCTCTGGTCGCGGTCCTGGGGACCCCTCAGGTTGAGGCTGCAGGCGTTGAGTAGATGGTTGAGGCAGGTCGGGGATCACCAGATTCCAGGTCAGGATTGCTGTGGAGACCTCCTCGTGGTGTTGGGCCACTTGAACTCGGGCCATGGGCATCAGGTGCAGAGTGGTGCAGAAGCGCGAATCAGGCTGGATCCGGGATCTGTGTTGGAGTCTTTGGTTGAAGCAAATCCGCTGCTCAGGGGAGACAGAGTCTGTTTGGTGAAGGCAGGGCAGGTCCTCCAGGTTCTGGATGGCTGCTGGACACGCCGGGATTTCGCTTGGAGCAGGTCGAAGTCAGGACAGGCCAGTGGGGCTGGGGCCAAAGCAGTTTTGTCCTCTTCTTCCTCCTTCAGCATGGCTCTTCGGCCTTCTTCTTTCTTCTTCTTCAGTCTGAGGAGACAAGGTTCAGGGTTGCCCTTAAATACTACATTTAGGGGCATCTACAGACGTGTGCAGGTTGGGACCAATGGGTCCCTTCCTTGGGGTGAGTACACCCCCTAGTATGTCAACCTCCAGTGGGAGGGGGCATGAGCCACTCTATGATTGGTGGGGTCCCCTCATTTTGAAGATGGAGGTGACTGAGATGTGTGCTTCACCTCGCCTCCCCCACCTGAGGGGTAGGGTTGGCAAAGGGGGGCACACCTCTCTTCCTGGCTTGGTTTTCCCACTGATTCTCCTGCCCAAAGTGGGGGTCAGAAACGGTGGGAGCCAGTTGCTGGGGAGCAGCAAAAGGCAGGGTCAGCTAACAAAGGTGTCAGACCTTTACAGCTTCCCCTTCATGGACCCAGCCCATCCTGGGGGAGGAGGCATGACACCTCTGCCCAGGATGGGCTTTGTTTCTGGACCCAGAGAGCAGAGACACTCTACCCAGGGGTCCAGAAACCTGTCTGGTGGTGGCAAACGGAAGGCAGCCATTCAGGAACCACCCCAGGGCTGGGCATTTTTCAGGGGGCATCTCTAAGATGCCCTCTGAGTGCATTTTACATTAAATCCCATGCTGTCATCAGGGTGGGTTTAATGTGCTGAGAGGTTTGCTACCAAACATCCCAGGTTTTATTAAAGCCATTGTGGAGCTGTAGAGTTCATAGGGACCAACTCCCAGAACATATGCTCTTTATGGCTTTACTGCACTTATAATGTCTAACAGTGTACTTGGACACTGTAGGGGTACAGTGCTCATGCAACTGTACCTTCACCCGTGATCTAGTGCATCCTGCTAGAGTGGTGACTTACCTATGCCACAGGCAGTGGATTGCAGGCATGGCACACAGGGATGTGTACCATGTCAGCTCTTCAGTTTTCCCTGCCGCAGAACACGCAGCCTGCAATGGCAGTGTGTGGGTGTTAATGTGCAGGCCCCCTAACGGTGGCACAATAAGTGCTGCAGCCCTTAGAGGCCTTCCCTGGTCATAGTGCCCTTGGTACCCACAGTACCTTTTACAAGGGGCTTACCTGTGGCCAGAGATGGGCCAATTATGGGTACAAAGGTACAATTTTGGGAAAGGAACACAGGTCCTTGGGCCTAGTTAGCAGGATCCCAGCACACACTCAGTCAAGTTGGCATCAGGTATCTGGCAAAACGTTAGGAGGTAACGATGTAAAAAGGGGCACTTTCCTAGAGAACCCCCACAAACAAAAGGGGATGAGACTAACCTTTCCCAAGAGAGTCTTCATCATCTAAGTGGAAGAACCTGGAAATTCCATCTGCATTGGCATGGGCAGTCCCAGGTCTGTGATCCCCTGTAAAGTCCATTCCCTGTAGGGAGATTGACCACCTCAAGAATTTTGGGTTTTCACCTTTCATTTGCATTAGCCATCTGAGAGGTCTGTGGTCGGTTTGAACTAGGAAGTGAGTCCCAAACAGGTATGGTCTCAGCTTCTTCAGGGACCAAACCACAGCAAAGGCCTCCCTCTCAATGGCACTCCAACACTGTTCCTTGGGGAGTAGCCTTCTGCTTATAAAAGCAATAAGTTGGTCCTGGCCATCATCATTGGTCTGGGATAGGACCACTCCTATCCCTAGCTCAGAGGCATCAGTCTGCACAATGAACTGCTAGGAGTAGTCTGGAGCCTTGAGAATAGGTGCTGAGCACATTGCCTCTTTCACAGTGTCAAAAGCCTTTTGACAGCCAACTGTCCAGTTCACTTTCTTGGACATCTTCTTGCAGGTAGGTTATGTGAGAGGGGTCACAATGGACCCATATCCCTTCACAAAGTAATACTGAGTGAAGCAAAGGAATGCCCTGATTTGTGTCTGGGTTGTGGGAGCCTCCCAGCCCAGAATGCTCTGGATCTTGGGTTGCAAAGGTTGTACTTGGCCTTCACCCACAAGGTGTCCCAAGAAAAACAACAGTGCCCTGCCCTATCTGGCATTTGGATGCCTTGATAGTCAGGCCTGCAGTTTGCAGAGCCTGTAAAACGCTCCCCAGGTGGATCAGGTGATCCTGCCAGGAGGAGCTAAAGACAGCAATGTCATCAAGATGTGCTGCACTAAAGTTCTCCAACCCTGCAAAGACGTGATTCACCAACATTTGGAAGGTGGCAGGGGCTTTCTTTAGACCAAAGGGCATAACAGTGAACTGATAATGCCTATCAGGTGTGGAGAATGCTGTTTGACTCCGGGGGCCATGCCAATCTGCCAGTACCCTGCAGTCAAGTCAAAGGTGCTGAGAAAATTGGCTGTCCCTAGTTTATCTATCAATTCATCAGCTCTGGGTATGGAATGAGCATCTATCTTAGTGCCAGCATTGAGTCCTTTATAGTCCACACAGAACCTCATCTCTCTTTTTCCACCCTGGGTGTGAGGTTGGGAAACTAAGACCACTGGGCTGACCCAGGGACTTTCCTAGGGTTCAATAACCCCTAACTCCAGCATCTTGCTGACCTCAGCTTAGATGCGCTCCTTAACTTGGTCACACTGGCGATAGATTTTGGTTTTGACAGGCAAGCTTTCTCCAGTGTCCACATCATGGGTACATCAGTGGGTCTGACAAGGGGTTAAGGAGAAGAGCTTAGCATACTGTTGCAGGACATGCCTGCAGTCAGCCTGCTGTTGGGCAGTGAGGGTTTCTGAATAGATAACTTCATCAACTGACCCATCTTGGGGGCTGTAGGACAGGAGGTCAGGGGAAGGTTCACTCTCTTTCTCCTGATCCTCATCAGTGACCTACAACATTGACACATCAGCCCTGTCACAGTAATGTTTGAGGGGTTCACATGAATCACCCTCTTGGGGTGCCGGCTAGTGCTCAGGTCTACCAAGTAGGTGACCTCACTTTTCTTTCTAGGTTTGTCCTACAGGGCCCTTGGTGCCACAGGCCCCAAAACCCACACCTGTTGCCCTGGTTGGAACTCCACCAGTGCAGCTTTTTGTTCATACCACAGCTTTTGGAGCTGTTGGCTGGCATCAAGATTTTGGGATGCCTTTTTCATATACTCTTCCATCCTTGAGTGGAGGCCTAGCACATAGTCCACAACACCTTGTTTAGGTTCATGAAGAGGTCTCTCCCAACCTTCTTTTACAAGTGAAAGTGGTCCCCTCACAGGATGGCCAAACAGACGTTCAAAGGAGGAAAACCCTACTCCCTTCTGAGGCGTTTCCCTGTAAAGGTAGAGCAGGCATGGCAAGAGGACATACCATCTCCGTTTGACTTTATCAGGGAGCCTCATGATCACACCTTTCAATGTCTTGTTGAATCTCTCTGCAAGTCCATTGTTTTGTGGGTGGTAAGGGGTAGTGAATTTGTAGTTCAGTCCACACTCATCCCACTTGTGCTTCAGGTATGCAGACATGAAGTTGGTACCTCTGTCTGACACCACCTCCTTAGGAAACCCTACTCTGGTGAAGACAACAATGAGGGCCTTGGCTACTGCCGGAGCTCTAGTAGCCCTAGGTGGAATTGCCTCAGAATACCTGGTAGCATGATCCACTACTACCAGTATGAATTTGTTTCCTGAGGCTTTGGGTGGTTCCAGTGGCCTCACTATGTTCACACCAACCCTTTCAAAGGGAACCCCAACCACTGGTAGTGGTGTTAAGGGGGCCTGACAGGTGACACAAGAGCTGACAAACTCCTTCACTTTCTGGGACATCTGGGGCCAGTAGAAATGGCTAACAAGCCTTTCCCAAGTTTTAGTATGGCCCAAGTGCCCAGCTCGGGAAATATCATGGGCCAAAGTGAGTAAGAACTCCCTATACAGTTGAGGCACTACCACTCTCCTAGTGGCACCAGGTTAGGGGTCTCTGGCCTCAGTGTACAGGAATCACTCCTCCCAATAGACCCTGTTGGAGCCACTGACACAGTAGCGGTCCGTGGTAGGAGTGCCGGCCGGGCGGTGATGTGGGGTGGGGGAGGGGCAGGGTGGGGGTTTAGTAAACCACGGATTACGGCCGAATACAGGTAAGTAAACATTTAAATAAATAAAACGAATTTCGTTGTGAGCGCTGCATCGCCAAATGCGATGCAGTGTGCGCAACAAAATTTGTTTTATTTATTTAAATGTTTACTTACCTGTATTCGGCCGTAATCCGAGGTTTACTACCCCCCACCCTGCCCCTCCCCCGCCCCACGTCACCGCCCGGCCGGCAATCCTACCACGAACCGCTACTGCACTGACATCTTCCTTTTCCTGGTCAGCAGCTTGCTGTCGCAGGCTCTCAAGAGTGGGACAGACTTGCTGCCCAAAGCACAGCTGTTCCATAGAGGGTCCCCCTTGGCCCCGGAGCTCAACCTGGTAAGGTCCAAGTTCCATGGGCTCAATTCCCTCTAGGGCTGGCGGACTCCTGAGCTCGTTGCTGTGTAGAAGCTGGTTCCCCAGTCTTCTTACTCTTTCTCTTAGGAGGTTGGGCCATCCTTTCAGGGCTCAACACTCCTTGTTCACCCTGGGCTCGAGTTTGTGCTCTTGTCTTCACACACACACTATCTCAGGGATTTGCAGCATGGCTGCATGTGTCTTTCTTTCTACCTCAGCCCATACTGAGGGCTTCAGATCATTTCCAAGCAGACAGGCGGCTGTGAGTTTTGGAGAGACCATTACCGGTTTCAGGCCAGCAAACCCCCCCCAGTCTAATGTCACCATAGCCATGGCATGGTTAGTAGTGACACTGTCAGCATTGGTAACTGGATAGGTTTTTCCAGTCAGGTTTTGCTCTGGGGAAACCAGTGTGTCTCTCACCATCCTGAAACTGGCACCTGTATCCCTCAGGGCGTCTATCCTGGTCCCATTCTCTAAGGGGTATTGTAAGTACCTTTTTAAATTAGGGTGCCAGACAGCCAAAGTGGCTAACTCTTCCTCCCCTTCAGAGACTAGAACTGCAAATCAATGTGAACCCTGATTTCCTCTGGGCACACTGTTGATCCCATCTGGAGATTTGCCACACCAGTAGAAACTGGAGGGGGACTAGGGACTTTCTTGTTGGGACTGGCAACATCTCCAGTAGAGTGTACAACCTTCTTACAGGCACAACACCAGGCCTTTAAGGGATCAAAATGTTTCTCCTTATATCCACCAGTGGACTGGGCAGACTTCTGGGACCCTCCCTCCTAACCAGGTTTTGGGGGCCTTTAGAAGACTCTTGGTTTTTATCTTTGAGGGGATCACCCCTTTCCCCTGGGGATCTTTTGTAGCCCCTTTCTATAAGTCACCCCCAGTGGACGTTTTGGTCACCCTTGTCTTGACCCAGTGGTCCGCCTTCTTTCACAATTCTTGGGGAGAAATTGGACCTACGTCTACAAGATACTGATGCAACTTTTTGTTAAGGCAGTTACTTAAGATGTGTTCCTTCATAAACAAAATAAAAAGTAATTCATAGTTATGCACTTTACTTCCAGTTAACCAGCCACCTAGTGTTTTTACTGAGTAGTCTACAAATTCCACCCAGGGCCGTCTCTGGGTATTCTGCGCCCCCCTGAATTTTAATTCTGTACTCCTCAATTGTGACTCTAAATCCCTCAATCAGGGTAGCCTTCATGAGTTCATAAGACGCAGCTTCTGTCCCAGTAAGGGTCAGGAGTCTGTTCCTGCACTTACCAGTGACCGGTTCCCAAAGGAGTGCCCCCGGTGAGTCTTCCTCACTTTCCTGGCTGCACAAGCCATCTCAAAGTCTGTTAACCATTTGGTGATATCATCACCATCCTCAAATTTAGGGACAATCCCTTTGGGGATCTTAGGTTCATAAGATACTTCCTTCTCTTAATTGTTTAAATTGCTGCCACCATTGATGGGTCCTAGGCCCATCTCTGCTCTTTCTTTTTCTAGAGCTAGGAGCCTAGTCTCTAACTCTAGTCTTTTTGCCATCCTAACTAGAAGTTTGTCCTCCTCAGTGAAGTTGTCCTCACTGTCTTGTACAGAGTCTGCCCTACTGCTGTAGGATCTAGACCCTGTACTCCTGGGTCTGAAGGGTTAGGGCACATGTCCCTCCCTATGTAGTTGAGGTGGGTGGTCTAAGACCCCATCATCCTCACTACTTTCTCGCACTGCTAGAGGATCCTCACCCTCAGCAGCGGAGTGGCCTCTTGCATACCCTGCCAAGAACTCCTGGAGTTGTATTCAGGTAGGGTTGGACCCAGGTTTTTTTTTTTAGCTTTACAGAGAAGCCTTAACTCTCTAACCTCTAGGTTGGAATAAGGGGTGAGGTCGAGCTCCTCAGCCATCCTCTCTGGGTTGCTCATTATTTTACTAAAGTGGGGTTCTTTTTTAGAAGACCTACACAAAAAGTACTTCCCCTTAACATCAGCGAGTTTTAAAGTTTCTAAAAAATACAACAGGGACTTAATCCAAGGCCCTAACAAGACTTTTAGAAATTTGGAAAATAATTTATTCAATAAATGAGTTGTGCTAAAGTCAATTTTTGGATTCTTGTCGTATGATCAGGTGTTGACTATGTTAGTTGAATAAATGCAAAGTCGCAGATCCCACTGCTGATCCACGAATGTAGGAAACTGGCATTGTATATATTATACCAAAGTAAGGTATAGTGTACACAGGGTCCAGTGGATCCCCAGAGGTATAGCTGAGGCTAAACTAGATAATCACTAACACTCTCTTTATGGTAGTGAGATCGAGCAGTTAGGCTTATCACGAGGGTGTGTTAAGCATTTATTTTATTCACTTAGGCAAGAACTGATGGCACACACTCAGAGACTGAATCCAGACCAATTAGGTAAGTATAAACAAGGTATAGTTATATTTTGTCTCTAGAACCAAGCAGAACTTGGCACAGGTAGATAAAATATACTTTCAAATGCAAGGCTGTACACAGAAATGAAATTTTGGATGAAATTGGAATCGTTCCAGGTTTGTATTTGCTTTCAAAACAGTTTAGAATACATAGAAATTACTCTAGATTACTTTTGTGTTACCTTTGACTACTTGGGTTGATATGCCTGGATGTCACACAATAGGCCTTACAAAACACAGGTAAGTATAACAATTTTGGGTTTAAAGCAAGATTACTTTGGTTTCAATACAAATGTCAGTTCAACACTTAGAACATTTTTAAAGAAAAATCACAGCATGAGTTCATATGGAAGAAAAGAATGTTATCTGTTTGCAGGTAAGTAAATGACCTACAAGAATAGCTATTTGGGGTTAGAGCCAAGGTTCCCCCAGGCTCAAGGAGGCACTCAAATCGTACCACCAGCAGCACCGGGACAGCGAGGGTGCAGAGTACAGGGGCCAAATGTTAGCCAATGGGGCTAGGGGCCGTCGGTTACGGGCTGCTTACGAGCAGGCCACTTGTTTGTGGGAGCAAAGCTCCTGGGGTTAGGATCAGTACTGCAGGGGCCAACAATCAGCACAAGAGCTGCACCACCAGCGGCATGGAGGTGGCTGGATACAAAAGTGCCAAGAAGACTTCAGGAGCCCTGTGTTTTCCAATGGAGATCTCCGTTTTAGAAGAAAGGCTACAGGCTCGGGAAAGGATGTTTCCTGAGGGAGACCACTGGCAGGAGAGGTAATTTGGAGTTTGAGGGATGTCTGGACACCATTGGTTGGGCCTCCCAAGGCCGTGGGGCGTCGGGTGCAGGGGTGTCTTTAGGCGTCGGATTTTCTTACCAGCTCTGGTCGGGGGGACTGCTCAGGTTGAGGCTGCAGGCATCGGGTAGAAGGTGAGGCAGGTTGGGGATCACCAGATCCCAGGTCAGGATTAGCTGGGGAGGCCTCCTCATGGTTTTGGGCCACTCAAACTTGGGCCGTGGGCGTCGGGTGCAGAACCACTAAACCGGCTGGATCTGGGATCTGTGTTGGAGTCTTTGGTTGGAGCAAATCGGCTCTTCACGGGGGACAGAGTCTGTTTGGTGAAGGCAGGGCAGGTCCCCCAAGTTCTGGATGGCTGCTGGACACACCGGGATTTCGCTGAGAGCAGGTCGAAGTCGGGACAGGCCGGTAGGGCTGGAGACAAAGCAGGTGTCGTCCTCTTCTTCCTCCTTCAGCACAGCTCTTCAGTCCTTCTTCTTTCTTCTTCTTCAGTCTGAGGAGGCAAGGTTCAGGGTCACCCCTAAATACTAAATTTAGGGGCGTTTACAGGGGTGTGCAGGTTGGGACCAATGGGTCCCTTCCTCCTTGTGGTGAGTACACCCCCTAGTATGCCACCCTCCAGTGGGAGGGGGGAATGAGCCTCTCTATGATTCGTGGGGTCCCCTCATCTTCAAGATGGAGGGGACTGAGATGTGTGCTTCACCTCGCCTTCCCCACCTGAGGGGTGGGGTTGGCAAAGGTGGGCACACCTCTTTTCCTGATTTGGTTTTCCCACTGATTCTCCTGCCCAAAGTGGGGGTCAGAAACGGTGGGAGCCAGTTGCTTGGGGGGCAGCAAAAGGCAGGGTCAGCTAACAAAGGCAGCAGACCTTTACAGCTTCCCCTTCATGGACACAGCCCATCCAGGGGGAAGAGGCATGACACCTCTGCCCAGGATGGGCTTTGTTTTTGGACCCAGAGAGCAGAGGCCCTCTACCAAGGGGTCCAGAAACCTGTCTGGTGGTGGCAAATGGCGGGCAGCCATCCAGGAACCTCACCAGGCTGGTAGTTTTTTCGGGGGGCATCTCTAAAATGCCCTCTGAGTGCATTTTAGATTAAATCCCACACTGGCATCAGGGTGGGTTTAATGTGCTGAGAAGTTTGCTACCCAACTTTAAAGGTTTCACTTTCAGTAAAGCCATTATGGAGCTGTCAGGTTCATAATGAGCATCTCCCAGACCATATACTCTTTATGGCCTTACTGCACTTACAATATCTAATAATGGACTCTAGTGCATCCTGCTAGAGGGGTGACTTATCTAGGCCACAGGCAGTGGATTGCAGGCATTGCACACAGGGAAGTGTGCCATGTTGATTTTTCACTTTTCCCTGCACCTGAACATGCAGCCTGCAACGGCAGTGTGTGGATGTTAAGGTGCGGGGCCACAATAAGTGCTGCAGCCCTTAGAGGCCTTCCCTGGTCCCAGTGCCCTTGGTGGGGCCTGGTTGCCAGGATCCCAGCACACATCATTCAAGTTGGGATCAGGTATCTGACAGAAAGTTAGGGGGTAACCATGCAAAAAGAGGCACTTCCCTACAATATATATATACTCCAGGGAGGTGTAAATCCAGTTTCTTATAATCGTAGTGGGAAAATAGACATATATATATTTGGTGCAAAATTAGCTACAGCACGTCAACAGAGTAATAATTTTGAAGCAAAATACTACAAGTAAAACTTGAATCATTACTAATAAGCGATTGAAGGATACTTAGGACCCGGAGTGGATCAATAAAGGAAGGAAGGCAGAAAGAAGGGTGAAAAGAGAGCTGAAAGCTAAAGAACTCTTTAGCCACCATGAGGGAGACAATATAGAACACAATTGGAGAGTGGGAACTGTGGAAACTACTCCACTCAAGATGGTAAAAGAATTGGAGCACATGCGGATTATGGAAATAAATAAATGGTGGGAGAAGACCTCTTTGGAAAACTATATAAATGTGGAAGGGTCCCAAGAGCCTTACGAATTTTTGTATTACCAACATTGAGTGGTTTGGACACCGATCTATTAGCACAATGGCAGGCGGATACCACAGACTGCTCTAAGAAGCTACTGCTAATGTTGATCACACATGCAGAAAGAAAATTGGTAGCCTTTGGCAGTGCGCTGAAGGGGTTGGCTGTAGGGCTATATCCTGCACCAAATCATCCATTGCCGCCCAACCCTCACTGCGCAAGACCTTCCATGTAGCCTGCCTTTGGCCAAGCCCAATTAACTTTGGCTGCATGAAGTGGGGGTTGGTTCTAGAGTTCGTATCAAACTTAATTTGCTAACTGTCAGATTTCATGCAGATCAATTCAAAAGTGTCACAGTTATTAGTGAATGAAACTGTAATTTCCCTCCCATTTATCTTGACCCCACCCTGACAGATCCTTTCAAAACTTGACATTATCATAAGTAAGCTAAACCCGCAAAGCATCGGCGAAAAGTTTGTGTGGATTCAGCAAATAGTGCACATTTGTCAGCAAATGAACACTTCTTTCGACTCCCCACCCTTTAAACTCCCCTCCTCTGATAGGCATGCATGAAACTGAGAAAATCAAGAGTAGACTAAACATGCAAAGTCCAAATTTTGTGCAAATCCATTAGACAGTGCAAAAGATATTTCTAAAGCAAAATGTTTTAAGACCCTCAATATCTCCTCTCCCCAATGGTGCTTCTCAAAACCTGAAATACCTGCACTGGTTGCAGCTTGGTAATTGCCTGAAACATTTGATGCTGATTCATCAAACACTGCTAATTTTATAAGTAATTGAAAATGTTATTGCCCACTTTTAACTTTGCCCCACCTTGATAGATTGACACAAACCCTGACATGAATTAATGAATGAGTGAGTGAGTGAATGAATGAAAATATTTGAATATCACGCTGCTACTCCTAGAAATGTCCCCATGACAAAACAATAAAAAAACAAACTTTCCAAGCTTCTGTCAAATTTTGTGCAGATTTCTCACACAGTGCCAAAGCTATTGGCAAATATAAAAAAAAATGTGTCCACCCTCTCCTTTCCTTTTTAACTCAGCCCCATCATGGTGCATCTACATGAATGTTAAAATACTTACAGGCACATGCATCAACCATTTTTGCGAGCGCAAACAGGGCGATTCGCAAAAATCGTCCGTTTGCGCCCGCAAAAAGGTCATTTGCGATGCATCAAGGTTCAAGGCACTCGCAATTTGAGAATTCGCAATTAATTGTGATTTCTCAAATTGCGTTTGCATTTAAGGAATCGCAATTTGCGATTCCTTAAATGCAATGCAAGAACCACTTTAGAATAGCGATTTCGCTACTAGGGGGCGCAAATTACCATCAAGTTGAACTTGATGGTAATTTGCAAAAACTTTGAAAAATGCACTAAAGTGCATTTTTTAAAGTTGTAGGTTACACACACACATGCCCTTGGGGCATGTGTGTGCGCAACATGTGTGCACAGAGCAATTTCAGGGGTGCAACAGGGTGTCCTTTTGACACCCTTGCACCCTTGAAATTGCATGCGCAATTTGCGAGTACCTATTGGTACTCGCAAATTGCACATGCAATCTCCCATTCATTCCTTAATTGCGACATGCAATTTGAGAGTCGCAATTAAGGAATGTCTGGGAATCGCTAATTTTATAGCGATTCCTACATGCATAGGCTTTTGCAATTCCTTAATTGCGATTCCTTAATAATCGCAATTAAGGAATCGCAAAAGCCTACATTGATGCATGTACCTGTTAGACCCTGATTACAAGTGTAGCAGGTGTTTAGTGCACCTGATAAATAATGGTACCATGGGGTATGCTATTTATCAGGTGAGTTAAAAAGCACCTATTAGGAGTTTATGTGGATTAACATGTAGACTTTGGTGTTTAAGGCATCAAAATCCACATGATTCAGTAAATATCATATGCTTTTCCCCTGTTAAATTTTGGCAGGTTTGACCTGCTGACATTTAATGAAGCTTGAGGTATTTAATGCATCCGATAATTATCGGATACAGTAAATACCTTTTAACCGAAATGGATCAGAATACACTGACCACATCATAATCAGGGCTTAAAGGGTTAAATGGGTTAAGTTCCTGCCAAATTTCATCCCAAAGTTATTTGTAAATCCCTTTAACTTTGCCCGTACCTCATTGGATGTTCATGGAATATAATATATCTGCACTGGGTATCACTTGCAACCTACTTGCCCACTTGAAGCAGCCTAATCCAACAGTACCCACGTTACAAACAAATTAACATATTATTGCACCCCTCTTTTTTAGGTCGAGCAATTGAGACCTCTTGTATATACCTTAGTATATACTTAAATGTGTATGTACTTTGTGGGCTCTGGAGTTGTATGCTTCCGCTTAGAGACTTTTTTTCTGTTCAACTGCCTCTATTTTACTGTCTTGATAGAAAACGACCAGTAGAGGTCAGTAAAATACAAGATTTGCTTTCTGCTGAGGGATTTTTATTTTTTTATTTTTCTGGCAACTGCCTCTATTCAACTTATTGATAGAAAACGATCAGCAGAGGTCAGTAAAATACCAGAATCACTTTAGCATTCTCTAGATTCCAGTCCATAGAAATTGTCTTCCACAAGCACCCGTAGACAATAATATTTTTTTCAAATCTTGTATGTTTAGTGATATGACCACTGGAGGCCCTGATTTTATATTAAAAACAGAGCTTTGAACTATACCATTTCCCGCTGAGAGGCAATATTTCTCTCCATGTGTTCCCATACCTGGTGTATCACGCAGTTTGGTGCTTACTTTCCCTCCATGTTAAAGAACAGTAGATGTTTCAGCACCCAGGCTAATGTGCTGCATAACTAAATACATATAAGGTCCCAAAGGCGAGACCGATTGCATTGCAAATGTTTGTTTTACTATGTCAGCTCCTTTATGAATTGGCACACAATTTGACATATCAATAGAAAACAAACCCTTCCTAGCTTCTGCCAAGTTTTGTGCAGCTTCATCTTGCAGTGTTAAACATATTAGCAAATTAACACTTTTTTGCATCTCCTTTTTGACTGGACCCTCACTTTATGGATATGCATACATTGAAAAATACCAAAAGTAATCTGAAGATAGTAAATATCAGGCATATTCGTCAAATGGCACCAACGTTATAAGCAAATTAACTTATGCCTTTTCTACTGTCAAGATATACAAAAGTGTTAACCATTTAAAGCCTACATGGTACAGTTTTTAAATGTCTATATCTCTAAACCTACTGAATGGATTTACCCCAAATAAAAAAAGACACACTTACTGGGTAACTTTCTACTTTCATGTCAACTTTGGTGTAAATCTGTGGATCGGTTTTTGCACTTCTTTTGGCAATATTTCCAATGGTAGCCAAAATTGGAAATATACACATGTTCACCCATCCCCTCTTCCCCCTTGCTTCACCATGAAAGTTGGAATGCTAAAACCTAACTGACTGAGTTAGTAGATTGCCCAGTTTTATGCAATTCCCTGCCTTTTCAATGGATACACCCTCTCAACACACAAATATTTATTATATTAGATATATATTCACTGAAAAAACCAAAGGTTACAAGGACGTTATAGTTAAGCTGACATTTCACTCATACAAAACCAGGGAAATTCAGCAGTTATAGTTTCCTGAGGTAACTATAACTCGCGCCCCCGCAATGCACTGCTTATGACCTCACATATTACATCACTCATGACATGGTCAGTGAGATCAATGATGACATCACTGAAGACATCTTAAATTACATCACTAATGACATCACTAGTGACATCATCCGGTCATTGTGAGTGTTTTTAAAAAGTTTATGAGTGTTAAATATATATATACAAAGGTGTATTGGTGAATCAGTGGTGTATGAGTGCCTGATTGGATAATTCTGTGGGTGCATGAATAACTGTATAAGTGAATAATTAAGTGTCTCAGTGAATGTATGGGTGAGCAACTTGTGTGAATGTCTGTATCTGTTTGTCAGTTGGTGTCCAAGTGGTTGTATAGGTGTGTGAGTGGGTATGTGAGTTTCTGTATGGGTGAGTGATTGGTTGTCTGAGTACATGTATGGGTGTCCGAAAGTCTGTGTGGGTGGGTGAGGTGGTGTTTAACTGTCTGTATGGATGACTGCATGGGTGGGTCAATGGCTGTATGGGTGAGTGAGTGTGTGTATGGCTGTGCCAGTGAGTAAATGGATGTGTCAGTGTTATATAGGTGAGTAACTGCATATGTGGAAGGCAGTATAGGTGAGTGTTGGAGCATATGAGTGACTGCATGTATGACTGAGTGATTGCGAGAGTGGCCGTATGGGTGAGTGTCTGCTTGTGTCAGTGACTGTATAGGTGAGTGAGTGTGTGCTAGTATCTCTATGAGTAAGTGGGTGTGTGTGTATCTGTATGAGTGATTAAGTGGCTGTGTGATTGACTGTATGGGTGAGTGAGCAGGTGTGTGAGCAGCTCTATGAGTGTCTGACAGTGTGTGAATGGCCGTATGGGTGTATGAGTGGATTTGTCAGTGTTTGTATTAGTGAGTAAGTGGGTGTGTGAGTGGCTGTATGAGTGAATGAATGGATGTATGTGTAGACCTATGAATCATTGAGTGGGTATGTAAGTACTAGTATGGGTGTGTCAATGGTTTTGACAATGGTAGTGTGGAAGTTGGAGTGGGTGTATTAACCCCTTGTGTGCTCATGACGAGCTGGACTCGTCATGGCACACAGTCGCCGTGTGCTCATGACGAGTCCAGCTCGTCATGACACCCACCCACGCTCCCCCCGTGGGCGGTCGATCCCAGCGTTTGTACCGGGGAAGGCAGGGGAAGACCTTCCCCTGCCTCCCCCCGCCCCCCCCTCCGCGTCATCAATGACGTCAGCGCGCGAGGCGCGCTGACGTCATTGGAGGTTTCCCTTTGTTCCCCGACGCGCAGGAAGCCATTTGCTTCCAGCGCGTCGGGGAACAAACAGGTACGTTTTGGGGCTGGGGAGGGGGGGATTTAAACTAAAGAGGCATCGGGGGAAAGGAAAGGGTTGTCCTTTCCCTCGATGCTTCTTTTGTGCATTCCTGCTGCACGATCGTGCGATCGTGCAGCAGGAATGCCCACTAGCACCGGGGATTTTTTTACATTTGCCAGTGTTTTGTTGGTTGGGGGAGCGGCCCCTTAGGCAAGGGTCGCTCCCCCTTTTGGGCATCACTCTAGGCTTTGTCTGTCCCCCTGGGGGGGGGGCAGAATATTATTTTATATAAAAACATAGCTGCCAAGGTTTCATATTGCTATGTGTGACATTTTCATAAATTCAGTGTCATTATGAGTGACATTTCAACGACTATGAGTGACACTCACAAGCAAAATCAAGCAATGAAGATCAGTTTACCTAGACTGAATAAATGCTATAAATAACCAATTGTTACCTGTAAACAATCCCGGTGTGGAGCTCATTTCCATACAATAATCTCTCCCTGTGCGTTAGCTTCTACTGTGCACAACATGAAAATAGCCTTGCGTTTAGAGTTTGTGTCTCTGCCTCATGCCTGCACTCAGCAATGCTAAAAAGTGTGCTGTGTGTCTGCACTCAGCACAGGGCACGAATAGTGAAGTAAAGGTCGCAGTGTGCGCGTCTGGCTATCCTAGGTAAGTAATAAGGCACATAGTGTAAATATCTGGGCCTTCGGCCTTCTTCCTCCTCCCTGGCAACCAATCAAGTAGCATCAGTCTACTCCAGGGCTTCTCTGTCCCACATGCACCCGGGCCGAGTCTCCTAGGATGTGAGAGGCCCCATCTCGTCAGCTGCCTAATAAATGAATAAATTAACAAGACTCCGCTGACTCAAGTCGCCAGAGTCCCCGCAGACTGGCATTGGGCATGTCTCTCTCAAGACAGGGAGGTTGAAGCACGCTACATGTATAGTTAGTTCGAAACAAAATTAAATAAAAAGAAAGGTGGGTTGTCATTGCGCGTTATTTTGAGTAATAAAAGCCGCACGTGGCTTTGCAGATACAGTGAATACGCTGGTTTTGTTCATTACTCACTGCTCCCTCACACCAGGGCTCCTAATCCTTAATCTTCAATAATTCATGCGCCTAAATAATAGACACTGCTGGCAGGCAGAGGCTCCAAATTATAGCAAGCATAATATTTGGAACTTTAAATGAATTAGCTACGAACGAACAAATTATTATATGCGTCCTAGGCTTGCCATGCACACACTTACTTTACGCAGCGTCGGTCAGAGAGCAGCTGCATTTCCATGTCGGCCGTCCGCGAACTCCGCTTGTCTGGTGACCAGCAGCCCGAGCGAGCTCGGGCCGGCTCAGTGTCAGCTGAGCTGCAGTCAGGGGTCCGAGCTGGCTTGCTAGGGCAGCGCCCAGACCACGGTGGCCCCCGTGGGGTCCTCGGGGGTTGGACTCATGCTTGGAACCACAGGACGCATTTAAGAGCGCGCTCACAGTGCAAAATGTAACTGCCTCCCGCTGACCAACCATTGGCAGCAGCGACTGTGACGTAAGTGAAAGTGCGGAATGCCGCGCGGCTGCGCAGTGATTGTTTTAACAATCGAGCAGTGTTGCATGATTTGTACCTACTAGCAAGCTTACCAGGCCAGCCTCTAAATCTGACGAGTTGCGCGCAGCGCGCGCTGCAGGCTGCTGTCCCACTCCATACATTAGTAATTATAAAGGCCATCGCTCGGCCGCAGGACTTGACAGCTGAGGACCAAAGGCCCCAATATGCGTGACTTCGCATTTCAGTGCGGTGATGCGGACCACCACACTGAAATACGTTAGTCTAACGCCTGATGCGTGATACTTGGCAGGGCTGTAAAAAAATCGGCCCACTGGGCCAATGTAATAAATGCACTGGGGAGTGGCCCCTTGGGCAAGGGTCACTCCCCTTTGGGGGCCTTTTAGTATGCCCATGATGTTAGGTTTTGTTTGGGGGAGCGGCCCCTTAGGCAAGGGTCGCTCCCCTGTTGGGGGCATACATTTTGGCCTTGTCTGCCCCCCTGGGAGGGCAGATTTACATTTTTAAAAATGTATTCAGCCCACTGGGCCAATAGAGTAAATGTAGTGGGGAGTGGCCCCTTGGGCAAGGGTCACTCCCCTTTTGGGGGCATACATTTTGGCTTTGTCTGCCCCCTGGGGGGGGCAGATTTAATTTTTTTTAAATAAAATCGGCCCACTGGGCCAATGGAATAAATGTAGTGGGGAGTGGCCCCTTGGGTAAGGGTCACTCCCCTTTGGGGGCCATTTTAGTATGCCCATGATGTTAGGTTTTGTTTGGGGGAGCGGCCCCTTAGGCAAGGGTCGCTCCCCTTTTGGGGGCATACATTTTGGCTTTGTCTGCCCCCTGGGGGGGGGGGGGCAGATTTAAATTTTTAAAAATGTATTCGGCCCACTCGGCCATTCGAGTAAATGTAGTGGGGAGTGGCCCCTTGGGCAAGGGTCACTCCCCTTTTGGGGGCATACATTTTGGCTTTGTCTGCCCCCTGGGAAGGGCAGAATTAATTTTTTTTTAAATAAAATCGGCCCACTGGGCCAATGGAATAAATGTAGTGGGGAGTGGCCCCTTGGGTAAGGGTCACTCCCCTTTGGGGGCCATTTTAGTATGCCCATGATGTTAGGTTTTGTTTAGGGAGCGGCCCCTTAGGCAAGGGTTGCTCCCCTTTGGGGGCATACATTTTGGCTTTGTCTGCCCCCTGGGGGGGCAGATTTAAATGTTCTTAAATAAAATCGGCCCACTGGGCCAATAGAATAAATGTACACTCACGTCCAGTCAACTGATCTGGGTTTAATCCATCATCATGCTTTAGCTCACTCCACCAGCCCAGTTCAGACATGGCCATATGCAAATCAGTCTGACCCTGTGCCTCATGGGAACAGTCCAGCCCGAACTGCCAAGCCATGTCTTCCCTGGCCCGGAAACAACCATCCTGGGACCGGTTTCTGGCTAATCAGCCGTCATCAGCCAGGCTAGCTTGAGTCCAGTGGCAAAGTGAGCAAGGGACCCACGTCTGGGCATACCCTGCCAACTTAGGGCGATCAAAGCGCACAGGGTCAGACTGATTTGCATATGGCCATGTCTGAACTGGGCTGGTGGAGTGAGCTAAAGAATGATGATGGATTAAACCCAGATCAGTTGACTGGGGGTAAGTGTTAGATTTGCTCAAGCGCTCCGTCCATCATCCCCTTTGGTATCACCCTGAGGGGCAGATCGCATGATTTTTTTTTTTTTTTTGTAGGGCCACTAGGCCACCAGGGTTTTTTTTTTATGTTGGGGAGCGGCCCCTTGGACATGGGTCGCTCCCCTTTGTGGGAGGATGATTGTGGCCATTTCTGCCCTCTTTGGGTGGCAGAGTAGCAGTATGTTTTTAGGCCCATCTGCCCCCAAGGGGGCAGAAGCCACTAGACACCAGAGGTTTTTTAATTTTTGTTTTGGGGGCTGGCCTCAAGGTCAAGGGTTGCTCCCTTTTACGAGGGTGAATATTTAATTTATACTCTTAGGCCCACCTACCCCTTAGCTTGGCTGGTGGACTGTGTGTGGACTGGTGCATTATTTGCATATGTGATTGTAATGTTTTTTTCTCCTTTTTAATCTAGTGTAAAGCTTTTGATTCCTGTTTGCGGTTTCGACAGTGGTTGTTCTGCAGTTTTGCGTAGTTGCATTTTTTTGGTAAGAAAAACATTTTTGTTGTATTTACTCCAAATGAGTAATATTGTAATGTATGAATGAATTTTTTTGTAAGTGGTGTCATAATGGCAGCATATTCAGTTAGTGTTTTGAGTATGAACATCTTTGCGATGTGTTTTGCATTGTCTTATGTGTAATTTTCTTTTCTCTTTCTTTTTTAGTGGGATATTGTTGATCCATACTGTGTCTGTGCAGAGTAGGTGGTGGTGAGTTTAGCTGCTTCTGACAAGTGAGTGGTATCGTTTTGGAGTGTATAGGTATTTCTGATAAAGGTGCATTTTGTTTATTACTTATTTTACAAAGTGTTTGTTGTTGTTGACTTGTTTGACAAGTTACCTTTATTAGTAATCATTATGGCTAGCCGTAGAATGACTGCTCAGCAGGTGGTTGGTATGCTTCTTGAATCTTCCTCTGAGCCGGATTATGAGACTGACAGTGCGTCTGAGGGAGAGGAGGGAGGGGATGATTCTGGCAGTGAGTTTTCTCTCCACATGGAATCATCGGATGATGAAGGTACTCTCAGTGCGGATGAAGCTACTCTCGGTGTGGATGAAGCTACTCTCAGTGCGGATGAAGTGCCTGTTTTAGAGGAGGATACTGCTGAGCCGATGGTGCAAGAGGCATCTGGATTGCAGCCTGAGGCTGCTAGGCTTCCTACTGGAAGTGCTGGACTCTGGGTTGACCCAAACATGGTGCAGCCGGTGTTGCCTGCCTTTAGCGGTGATGCAGGGTGTAGAGTGGATTGTGAACATTATTTGCCTATACAGTTTTTTCAGTTGTTTATGGATGATGTATTTTTGGGTGAGATTGTTGAGCAGACTAATTTGTATGCTGAACAGTTTTTGAGGGACAACAGTGACAAACTTAGGCCCTACTCTAGAGCTACCCGGTGGACTCCCACAAATCTGGAAGAGATTAAGAAGTTTTTGGGTTTGACTTTATTGATGGGTTTGATAAGGAAGCCGAACCTGGCTTCATATTGGTCTACCAGCCCCTTGATGGCAACAGCCATATTTCCTGCAGTTATGACTCGTGATCGGTATTTACTTTTGCTACGTATGCTGCATTTTGTTGATAATTCTTTGGCGTTGCCACGTATTCACCCTGACTGTGACCGTCTTTTTAAGATTCGGCCTGTTCTTGATCACTTTGTAGATCGATTTTCAGAGATCTATACTCCAGGGAAAGAAATATCTATTGATGAGTCTTTGGTCTTGTTCAAGGGTCGTTTGGTTTTTAGGCAGTACATCCCTAGCAAGAGGGCACTCTATGGAATTAAGCTGTATATGTTGGCTGAGAGTAGGACAGGATATGTTTTTAATTTTCGTGTGTACACTGGTAGAGATTCCACTATTGACCCCCCAGGTTGTCCGTCCACTTTTGGAGTTTCAGAGAAAATTGTGTGGGATCTTGCTAGAAGACTGTTTAACAGAGGCCACCATTTGTACCTTGATAACTTCTACACTGCTGTGCAATTATTTAAGGAATTGTTTAAAGTGGACACTTTTGCATGTGGCACAATCCGCTCTAACCGCAAAGGTTATCCGAAAGAGCTTGTTTGCAAAAACTTCAGAGGGGTCAGTGCAGTTCCTTGCGTAGTGATGAACTACTAGCTGTGAAATTTGTGGACAGGAGGGATGTGTACATGCTGACTACCATCCATGATGAGAGTACTTCACCTGTGCCTGTTTGGGGTCAGGTTGCTGAAGTGCGCAAACCTGTGTGCATTCTAGACTACAATAAGCACATGGGTGGTGTTGACAGAGTAGATCAGAGGTTGGAACCTTACACTGCTATTCGGAAGGCTTATGTTTGGTATAAAAGTTGGCCATCCATTTCTTCAACTTAGCAACTTTCAATGCTTTTATTGTGTTCAAGGAGTGTTCTCCTGCGTCAAAGTTGACATTTCTTCAGTTTCAGCACTCTGTGATAGCTAGCCTTGTTCTTGTGGAACAGGCAAGTGTTCCTAGATTTGGAGTGGTGGAGGATGTGGCTCGATTGAAAGATCGCCACTTTCCTGATTACATTCCTCCCACATCTTCAAAAGACTTTCCCACTAGGAGATGTAGAGTCTGTTGGCGAAGAGGTTTGCGGAAGGAGACTCGTCTTTTCTGCCCCGGGTGTCCTTCTAACCCTGGGCTGTGTGTGCCTGCTTGTTTTAGAGCGTACCACACGCAAAATAATTTTTGGGAGCATCCATGAGTGATAAAGTGAACTGCCTGGTCTGTATTGTTAAAAAATGTGTATTCTGTTACAAGGTTGGCATTAGTGCAATGTATTTAGTTTCAGGTTTTGTGTTAGTAGATTTGTATCTATTTGCAATTTGTTTGTGTTTTTTTGTATAAAAAATCCTAAATGTGATGGCGGTGTGCGTGGACTGGCGCTTGGCTGCCGGTGTGCGTGTACTGGCGCTTGGCTGGCGGTGTGCGTGGACTGGCGCTTGGCTGGCGGTGTGCGTTGACTGGTGCTTGGCTGGCGGTGTGCGTGGATTGGCGCTTGGCTGGTGTTGTGCGTGCACTGGAGCTTGGCTGGCGGTGTGCGGGGACTGGCACTTGGCTGGCGGTGTGCGTGGAGTGGCGCTTGGCTGGCGGTGTGCGTGGACTGGCACTTGGCTGGCGGTGTGCGTGGATTGGCGCTTGGCTGGCGGTGTGCGTTGACTGGTTCTTGGCTGGCGGTGTGCGTTGACTGGCACTTGGCTGGCGGTGTGCGTGGATTGGCACTTGGCTGGCGGTGTGCGTTGACTGGTGCTTGGCTGGCGGTGTGCGTTGACTGGTGCTTGGCTGGCGGTGTGCATGGATTGGCGCTTGGCTGGCGGTATGCGTGGATTGGCGCTTGGCTGGTGTTGTGCATGGACTGGTGCTTGGCTGGCGGTGTGCGTGGACTGGCGCTCGGCTGGCGGTGTGAGTAGTGACTTGCTGCTGGTCACTACACACACTGCTAGCTGAGCGCCACTCCACGCAATCCATCAGTTTGTGTAGTTGCTGTGTCAGGAATGTGGGCGTGTGAAAGTGATGGGCCCTTGAATGGCGCTGTCTGCTGGTGTGAGTGTTGTAATGTGATGGGCCCGCGGCTGGCGGTGTGAATGTTTTGTATGTGTCACACGTATGAAAGGTGTATGAATGGCCTGTAAAGAGGTTGGTGCCTTGTCGTGGCTTTACAGCTCATGAGCTGTGAGTCAATGGTTCAGTTTCTCGTCCTTTCAATTATTAACAGTGCATTTCATTTTTGAGAAATCACTTGCTAATACAATTGTATATACTGAACCATCACTCACCCACGTGCCAAATCCAACCAGTATGTGTGTGTGCTTGAGGATTAGATGGCTGTGCAGTAATATTTGTCTTTTTTGTCTTTTTGAAGCAGGGTGTATCTTGTCCCTTTTTGCGAATGTTGTGATGTGTTGGTTTTGTGCCTGGTGGTGTGAATGGTCTTGTGTGTATCACGTATGAAAGGTGTGTGAATGGCCTGTAAAATGGTTGGTGCCTTGCCGTGGCTTTACAGCTCACGAGCTGCGAGTCACTGGTTCAGTTTTTTGTGCATTTAATTATTGACAGTGCATTTCATTTTTGTGAAATCTCTTGTTAATAAAATTTTATATACTGAACCATCACTCGCCCTCATGCCAAGTCCAACCAGTATGTGTGTGTGTTTGAGGAATAGATGGCTGTGCAGGAATCTATGTCTTTTTAGTCTCTCTGCCAAGGTGTACATTCCATCTAAGAATAACCTACCATCTGTAGATATTATCGTTAACCCATGGGAGTACATGGTGATGTCTCTCTTGTGAATTCCAACTAGTTATTTTATCCACAATGTCCTGCAAACTTAAAAATGTCTGTCACATTTTCCTTGCAATTTTGTGCTTAAAATTCTCACGCTGCAGAAATAAACACATAATTATGTCAAAACGATTTGGTTTTGCAAGGGGGGTCACCTGGGTTTTGGAACCGTGCTCGGCGGCCATCTAGGGAAACCTACCAAACCCACACATTTCTGAAAACTAGACACCGGGGCTTCCAAGGAGGTATGGCTTGCGTGGATCCCCAACGTTTCCTTACCCAGAATCCTTGCAAACCTCAATTTTAGCTGAAACAATCACTTTTTTCAGACATTTTTGTGTGGGAAAGTGTGGCATCACCGGGCTCACACAAATTTCCTACCACCCAGCGTTCCCCCAGGTCTCCCGATAAAAATGGTGCCTCACATGTGTGGGAGGCCCAGTACCGCGACAGGCAAGGGCCCAAAACATAGTGAGGCGACATCAAAATTGCCTATCTCAAAACCACCTGGTTTTGCAAGGAGTCACCTGGGTTTTGGCCCGTGCTCGGCGGCCATCTAGGGAAACCTACCAAACCCACACATTTCTGAAAACTAGACACCCGGGGACTTCCAAGGAGGTATGACTTGCGTGGATCTCCCAACGTTTCCTTACCCAGAATCCCTTGCAAACCTCAATTTTAGCTGAAAAAATCACTTTTTCACACATTTTTGTGTGGGAAAGTGTGGCATCAACTGGCTCACACAAATTTCCTACCACCCAGCGTTCCCCAGGTCTCCCAATAAAATGGTGCCTCACTTGTGTGGGAGGCCCAAGTACCCGCGACAGGCAAGGGCCCAAAACGTAGTGAGGCGACATCAAAATTGCCTATCTCAAAACCACCTGATTTTGCAGGGGTGTCACCTGGGTTTTGGCCCCGTGCTCGGCGGCCATCTAGGAAACCTACCAAACCCACACATTTCTGAAAACTAGACACTCGGGGCTTCCAAGGAGGTATGGCTTGCGTGGATCCCCCAACGTTTCCTTACCCAGAATCCCTTGCAAACCTCAATTTTAGCTGAAAAAATCACTTTTTTCACACATTTTTGTGTGGGAAAGTGTGGCATCACCGGGCTCACACAAATTTCCTACACCCAGCGTTCCCCAGGTCTCCCGATAAAATGGTGCCTCACTTGTGTGGGAGGCCCAAGTACCCGCGACATGCAAGGACACAAAACGTTTTGAGGCAACATCAACATTGCCTATCAAAAAATGTTTTGGGCCCTTGCCTGTTGTGGTTACTTGGGCCTCACACACAAGTGAGGCACCATTTTTATCGGGAGACCTGGGGGAACGCTGGGTGGTAGGAAATTTGTGTGAGCCCAGTGATGCCACACTTTCCCACACAAAAATGTGTGAAAAAAGTGATTTTTTTCAGCTACAATTGAGGTTTGCAAGGGATTCTGGGTCAGGAAACGTTGGGGGATCCACGCAAGCCATACCTCCTTGGAAGCCCCCGGGTGTCTAGTTTTCAGAAATGTGTGGGTTTGGTAGGTTTCCTTAGATGGCCGCTGAGCACGGGGCCAAAACCCAGGTGACTCCCTTGCAAAACCAGGTGGTTTTGAGATAGGCAATTTTGATGTCGCCTCACTATGTTTTGGGCCCTTGCCTGTCGCGGGTACTTGGGCCTCCCACAAAAGTGAGGCACCATTTTTATCGGGAGACCTGGGGGAACGCTGTGTGGTAGGAAATTTGTGTGAGCCCGGTGATGCCACACTTTCCCACTCAAAAATGTCTGAAAAAAGTGATTTTTTCAGCTAAAATTGAGGTTTGCAAGGGATTCTGGGTAAGGAAACGTTGGGGGATCCACGCAAGCCATACCTCCTTGGAAGCCCCTGGGTGTCTAGTTGTCAGAAATGTGTGGGTTTGGTAGGTTTCCTAGATGGCCGCCGAGCACGGGGCCAAAACCCAGGTGACTCCCTTGCAAAACCAGGTGGTTTTGAGATAGGCAATTTTGATGTCGCCTCACTACGTTTTGGGCCCTTGCCTGTCGCGGGTACTTGGGCCTCCCACACAAGTGAGGCACCAATTTTATCGGGAGACCTGGGGGAACGCTGGGTGGTAGGAAATTTGTGTGAGCCCGGTGATGCCACACTTTCCCACACAAAAATTAGTGAAAAAAGTGATTTTTTTCAGCTAAAATTGAGGTTTGCAGGGGATTCTGCGAAGGAAACGTTGGAGTATCCACGCAAGCCATACCTCCCTGAAGCCCCCGGTGTGTACTTTTCAGAAATGTGTGTGTTTGGTAGGTTTCCTAGGTGCCGGCAGAGCTAGGGTTCGCAAACTACAGCTAGGCACTTTGCCAAAAAAGGGTCATTTTTCACTGCGAAATTGAGGTGTGACCACGTTGCGTTTTGCGCTGTTTCCTGTCGCGGGCACTAGGCCGACCCACACAAGTGAGGTACCATTTTTCTCGGAAGACTTTGGGGAACGCGGGGTGGGTGGAAATTTGTGGATCCATGCAGATTCCAGAACTTTCCACCACAAAAATGTGGGGAAAATGTGTTTGTTTTGACAATTGTTTAGGTTTGCAAGGGATTCTGGGTAACAGAACCTGGTGGGAGGCAGTCAATTCACCCCATCCTGGATTCCCCTGGGTGTCTAGTTTTCAAAAATGTATAGGTTTGCTAGGTTTCCCTAGGTGCCGGCAGAGCTAGGGTTCAAAAACTACAGCTAGGCACTTTGCCAAAAAAGGGTCATTTTTCACTGCGAAATTGAGGTGTGACCACGTTGCATTTTGCGCCGTTTCCTGTCGCGGGCACTAGGCCGACCCACACAAGTGAGGTACCATTTTTCTCGGAAGACTTTGGGGAACGCGGGGTGGGTGGAAATTTGTGGATCCACGCAGATTCCAAAACTTTCCACCACAAAAATGTGGGGAAAATGTGTTTTTTTGGACAATTGTTTAGGTTTGCAAGGGATTCTGGGTAACAGAACCTGGTGGGAGGCAGTCAAGTCACCCCATCCTGGATTCCCCTGGGTGTCTAGTTTTCAAAAATGTATAGGTTTGCTAGGTTTCCCTAGGTGCCGGCAGAGCTAGGGTTCAAAAACTACAGCTAGGCACTTTGCCAAAAAAGGGTCATTTTTCACTGCGAAATTGAGGTGTGACCACGTTGCTTTTTGTGCCGTTTCCTGTCGCAGGCACTAGGCCGACCCACACAAGTGAGGTACCATTTTTCTCGTAAGACTTTGGGGAACGCGGGGTGGGCGGAAATGTGTGGATCCATGCAGATACCAGAACTTTCCACCACAAAAATGTGGGGAAAATGTGTTTTTTTGGACAATGTTTTAGGTTTGCAAGGGATTCTGGGTAACAGAACCTGGTGGGAGGCAGTCAAGTCACCCCATCCTGTATTCCCCTGGGTGTCTAGTTTTCAAAAATGTATAGGTTTGCTAGGTTTCCCTAGGTGCCGGCAGAGCTAGGGTTAAAAAACTACACCTAGGCACTTTGCCAAAAAAGGGTCATTTTTCACTGCGAAATTGAAGTGTGACCACGTTGCGTTTTGCGCCGTTTCCTGTTGCAGGCACTAGGCCGACCCACACAAGTGAGGTACCATTTTTCTCATAAGACTTTGGGGAACGCGGGGTGGGTGGAAATTTGTGGGTCCATGCAGATTCCAGAACTTTCCACCACAGAAATGTGGTGAAAATGTTATTTTTTTGACAATTTTTTAAGTTTGCAAGGGATTCTGGGTAACAGAACCTGGTGGGAGGCAGTCAAGTCGCCCCATCCTGGATTCCCCTGGGTGCCTAGTTTTCAAAAATGTATAAGTTTTCTAGGTTTCCATAGGTGCCGGCAGAGCTAGTGTTAAAAAACTACAGCTAGGCACTTTGCCAACAAAGGGTCATTTTTCACAGCGAAATTGAGGTGTGACCACGTTGCGTTTTGCGCCGTTTCCTGTCGCAGGCACTAGGCCGACCCACACAAGTGAGGTACCATTTTTCTCGTAAGACTTTGGGGAACGCGGGTTGAGTGGAAAATTGTGGATCCACGCAGATTCCAGAACTTTCCACCACAGAAATGTGGGGAAAATGTGTTTTGTTTGGACAATTTTTTAGGTTTGCAAGGGATTCTGGGTAACAGAACCTGGTGGGAGGCAGCCAAGTCACCCCATCCTAAATTCCCCTGGGTGTCTAGTTTTCAAAAATGTATAGGTTTGCTAGGTTTTCCTAGGTGCCAGCAGACCTATGGTTCAAAAACGACAGCTAGGCACTTTGCCAAAAAAGGGTCATTTTTCACTGCGAAATTCAGGTGTGACCACGTTGCGTTTTGCGCCGTTCCCTGTCGCAGGCACTAGGCCGACCCACACAAGTGAGGTACCATTTTTCTCGTAAGACTTTGGGGAACTCGGGGTGGGTGGAAAATTGTGGATCCACGCAGATTCCAAAACTTTCCACCACAGAAATGTGGGGAAAATGTGTTTTTTTTTACAATTTTTTAGGTTTGCAAGGGATTCTGGGTAACAGAACCTGGTGGGAGGCAGTCAAGTCACCCCATCCTGGATTCCCCTGGGTGACTAGTTTTCAAAAATGTATAGGTTTGCTAGGTTTCCTTAGGTGCCGGCAGAGCTAGGGTTCAAAAACTACAGCTAGGCACTTTGCAAAAAAAGGGTTATTTTTCACTGCGAAATTGAGGTGTGACCACATTGCGTTTTGCGCCGTTTCCTGTCACGGGCACTAGGCCGACCCACACAAGTGAGGTACCTTTTTTCTCGTAAGACTTTGGGGAACGCGGGTTGAGTGGAAAATTGTGGATCCACGCAGATTCCAGAACTTTCCACCACAGAAATGTGGGGAAAATGTGTTTTTTTTGACAATATTTTAGGTTTGCAAGGGATTCTGGGTAACAGAACCTGGTGGGAGGCAGCCAAGTCACCCCATCCTGGATTCCCCTAGGTGTCTAATTTTCAAAAATGTATAGGTTTGCTAGGTTTTCCTAGGTGCCAGCAGACCTATGGTTCAAAAACGACAGCTAGGCACTTTGCCAAAAAAGGGTCATTTTTCACTGCGAAATTGAGGTGTGACCACGTTGCGTTTTGCGCCGTTTCCTGTCGCGGGCACTAGGCCGACCCACACAAGTGAGGTACCATTTTTCTCGGAAGACTTTGGGGAACGCGGGGTGGGTGGATATTTGTGGATCCACGCAGATTCCAAAACTTTCCACCACAAAAATGTGGGGAAAATGTGTTTTTTTGGACAATTGTTTAGGTTTGCAAGGGATTCTGGGTAACAGAACCTGGTGGGAGGCAGTCAAGTCACCCCATCCTGGATTCCCCTGGGTGTCTAGTTTTCAAAAATGTATAGGTTTGCTAGGTTTCCTTAGGTGCCGGCAGAGCTAGGGTTCAAAAACTACAGCTAGGCACTTTGCAAAAAAAGGGTTATTTTTCACTGCGAAATTGAGGTGTGACCACATTGCGTTTTGCGCCGTTTCCTGTCGCGGGCACTAGGCCGACCCACACAAGTGAGGTACCATTTTTCTCGGAAGACTTTGGGGAACGCGGGGTGGGTGGAAATTTGTGGATCCATGCAGATTCCAGAACTTTCCACCACAAAAATGTGGGGAAAATGTGTTTGTTTTGACAATTTTTTAGGTTTGCAAGGGATTCTGGGTAACAGAACCTGGTGGGAGGCAGTCAATTCACCCCATACTGGATTCCCTGGGTGTCTAGTTTTCAAAAATGTATAGGTTTGCTAGGTTTCCCTAGGTGCCGGCAGAGCTAGGGTTCAAAAACTACAGCTAGGCACTTTGCCAAAAAAGGGTCATTTTTCACTGCGAAATTGAGGTGTGACCACGTTGCATTTTGCGCCGTTTCCTGTCGCGGGCACTAGGCCGACCCACACAAGTGAGGTACCATTTTTCTCGGAAGACTTTGGGGAACGCGGGGTGGGTGGAAATTTGTGGATCCACGCAGATTCCAAAACTTTCCACCACAAAAATGTGGGGAAAATGTGTTTTTTTGGACAATTGTTTAGGTTTGCAAGGGATTCTGGGTAACAGAACCTGGTGGGAGGCAGTCAAGTCACCCCATCCTGGATTCCCCTGGGTGTCTAGTTTTCAAAAATGTATAGGTTTGCTAGGTTTCCCTAGGTGCCGGCAGAGCTAGGGTTCAAAAACTACAGCTAGGTACTTTGCCAAAAAAGGGTCATTTTTCACTGCGAAATTGAGGTGTGACCACGTTGCTTTTTGCGCCGTTTCCTGTCGCAGGCACTAGGCCGACCCACACAAGTGAGGTACCATTTTTCTCGTAAGACTTTGGGGAACGCGGGGTGGGTGGAAATGTGTGGATCCACGCAGATACCAGAACTTTCCACCACAAAAATGTGGGGAAAATGTGTTTTTTTTTACAATGTTTTAGGTTTGCAAGGGATTCTGGGTAACAGAACCTGGTGGGAGGCAGTCAAGTCACCCCATCCTGTATTCCCTGGGTGTCTAGTTTTCAAAAATGTATAGGTTTGCTAGGTTTCCCTAGGTGCCGGCAGAGCTAGGGTTAAAAACTACACCTAGGCACTTTGCCAAAAAAGGGTCATTTTTCACTGCGAAATTGAAGTGTGACCACGTTGCGTTTTGCGCCGTTTCCTGTTGCAGGCACTAGGCCGACCCACACAAGTGAGGTACCATTTTTCTCATAAGACTTTGGGGAACGCGGGGTGGGTGGAAATTTGTGGATCCATGCAGATTCCAGAACTTTCCACCACAGAAATGTGGTGAAAATGTTATTTTTTTGACAATTTTTTAAGTTTGCAAGGGATTCTGGGTAACAGAACCTGGTGGGAGGCAGTCAAGTCGCCCCATCCTGGATTCCCCTGGGTGCCTAGTTTTCAAAAATGTATAAGTTTGCTAGGTTTCCATAGGTGCCGGCAGAGCTAGTGTTAAAAAACTACAGCTAGGCACTTTGCCAACAAAGGGTCATTTTTCACAGCGAAATTGAGGTGTGACCACGTTGCGTTTTGCGCCGTTTCCTGTCGCAGGCACTAGGCCGACCCACACAAGTGAGGTACCATTTTTCTCGTAAGACTTTGGGGAACGCGGGTTGAGTGGAAAATTGTGGATCCACGCAGATTCCAGAACTTTCCACCACAGAAATGTGGGGAAAATGTGTTTTTGTTGGACAATTTTTTAGGTTTGCAAGGGATTCTGGGTAACAGAACCTGGTGGGAGGCAGCCAAGTCACCCCATCCTAAATTCCCCTGGGTGTCTAGTTTTCAAAAATGTATAGGTTTGCTAGGTTTTCCTAGGTGCCAGCAGACCTATGGTTCAAAAACGACAGCTAGGCACTTTGCCAAAAAAGGGTCATTTTTCACTGCGAAATTCAGGTGTGACCACGTTGCGTTTTGCGCTGTTCCCTGTCGCAGGCACTAGGCCGACCACACAAGTGAGGTACCATTTTTCTCGTAAGACTTTGGGGAACTCGGGGTGGGTGGAAAATTGTGGATCCACGCAGATTCCAAAACTTTCCACCACAGAAATGTGGGGAAAATGTGTTTTTTTGGACAATTTTTTAGGTTTGCAAGGGATTTTGGGTAACAGAACCTGGTAGGAGGCAGTCAAGTCACCCCATCCTGGATTCCCCTGGGTGACTAGTTTTCAAAAATGTATAGGTTTGCTAGGTTTCTTTAGGTGCCGGCAGAGCTAGGGTTCAAAAACTACAGCTAGGCACTTTGCAAAAAAAGGGTTATTTTTCACTGCGAAATTGAGGTGTGACCACATTGCGTTTTGCGCCGTTTCCTGTCGCGGGCACTAGGCCGACCCACACAAGTGAGGTACCTTTTTTCTCGTAAGACTTTGGGGAACGCGGGTTGAGTGGAAAATTGTGGATCCACGCAGATTCCAGAACTTTCCACCACAGAAATGTGGGGAAAATGTGTTTTTTTGGACAATATTTTAGGTTTGCAAGGGATTCTGGGTAACAGAACCTGGTGGGAGGCAGCCAAGTCACCCCATCCTGGATTCCCCTAGGTGTCTAATTTTCAAAAATGTATAGGTTTGCTAGGTTTTCCTAGGTGCCAGCAGACCTATGGTTCAAAAACGACAGCTAGGCACTTTGCCAAAAAGGGTCATTTTTCACTGCGAAATTGAGGTGTGACCACGTTGCGTTTTGCGCCGTTTCCTGTCGCATGCACTAGGCCGACCCATACAAGTGAGGTACCATTTTTCTCGTAAGACTTTGGGGAACGCGGGGTGCGTGGAAATTTGTCGATCCACGCAGATTCCAGAACTTTCCACCACAGAAATGTGGGGAAAATGTGGTTTTTTGACAATTTTTTAGGTTTGCGAGGGATTCTGGGTAACAGAACCTGGTGGGAGGCAGTCAAGTCACCCCATCCTGGATTCCCCTTGGTGTCTAGTTTTCAAAAATGTATAGGTTTGCTAGGTTTCCCTAGGTGCCGGTAGAGCTAGTGTTCAAAAACTACAGCTAGACACTTCGCAAAAAAAGGGTAAATTTTCATTGTGAAAATGTGGTGTGTTCACGTTGGGTTTTGAGCCATTTCCTGTCGTGGGCACTATGCCTACCCACACAAGTGAGGTACCATTTTTATCGGGAGACTTAGGGTAATTCAGATTTGTAAAGTAACTGTTATTCCCTATTGATTTTGGATGCATTTCTGCCTTCCAAATGAAAGACATTGTGTAAAAAAGAAGTCATTTTGAAAAATGACCAATAATTCTCATGCTAGTATGAGTATTCCCAATATCGAAAATGTGCAAATATGTACTGTTTCTAAACTCTATAATTTGTTCCCATTTCAGAAATACATAGGTGTCTTTCATACCGATTTTTCCATGTATACATTTTCCCACAATGATTTTGCTATATACCCGGTACATAATAAAAAGCCATTGCAAATTGCTACTCAGTTTTTGACTCTGGGTTCGTCTGGTTCTTGGTGAACCTACAAGTCCTATATATCCCCACAACCAGGAAGGTCCAGCGGATGTAACGGTATATTGCTTTCAAAGAGCTGTCATAATTACAAGAAGTTACAGGTGAAAACGTTGACACAAAAGGCTGTTTTTTTCAACTAATTTTCAATTTTTCCTATATTTAACTGTTAGTTTCTATAAAGAAACCTTGATGGATCTACACAAATGACCCCTTGCTGAATTCAGAATTTTGTCTACTTTTCTAAAATGTATAGCTTTCCTGGATCCATTATTGCTTTCACACCAATTTCTACCATTAACTGGAAGGAGGTTGAAAGCACAAAAAATAGCAAAAATAGGCTATGTCCCAGAAAAATGCCAAAACTGTGTAAAAAATGTTGGTTTTCTGACAAAAGTCTGTCATTCCCTAAAAGCTGGGAAAATGGTGATTTCAGCCCCACAAACCCTTTTTGATAACATTTGCAGGATAAAACCCAGACGCTTTCATTTGCAGCCCGTTTTTTCCATTTTTAAAAAAAAAAAATGTTGGAAGAAAAGGACGCAAATTTGGCGTGGATACCTTATGTGGTCAAAAAGTTACAGGGGCCTAAGCGCGCACTACCCCAAATAGCCAAAAAAAGGCTTAGCATAGGGGGGGAAAATACCTAGCAGCGAAGGGGTTAATGGTTTGTTTTTTTTTGTTTTTTTTTTAATCCTCATTCACCACCAACCTCACTTCAGTTCGCACTCAAGATGTCTATACCCATACTCAGCAAGCTGAGAAAAGTAGGCAATTAAGAGTGGAGACCCGCCTACAGGTACCAAGACTTACTTGGGTGCTAGTGAAGAACCAGCTGAGATAACTCTTCCGCCAAGCTCCAAGAGCTAGATGACACTCGTCGTAAAACTTCCAGAAGACGACTGGGAGTAACCGACATAGCCCGAAGAGTATTGAGGCAGCATAATCATAGGACTCAAACAGAAAAAAAAAAAAAAAAACTAATCAATCGACTCTGAGTCCAGTCTAAGTTGCAGCAAGTCCCAAAATGCTGTTTTCTTCTTACTGCAAGCTCTAGCTAAGTCTAGCTTGGAGACCGCCAAGACTGAAGTCAACCAGTCTGAGAAAGAGGGGGAGGTGGATTCTGTCCATCTTTTGCAAATTTGTCTCCTGGCTAGCAGGATAGCATAAAAAAGCAACGATCTAGCAGGGCCCATAACTTGATCTACAAAGCCAAAAATAATCAAAGATAAGTCGATATGGATTGGACGTCCCAAAGTGCTTGCCAAGAAATTAACGACACTATCCCAAAAAGTAGCCAAGGCAGGGCATTCTTTAAACATATGAATGTCAGAAGCTGAGGCCAGCCCACATTTCTTGTAGCTCAACGGTGGGCCTTTTTTGATTTTGGAGAGTTTAAGGGGAGAGAAATAGGCCCTGTGAATGGTGAACAGGTGGTTCCTTTTCAGCCATGCCGGTTTTACTACCTCATATAAGATCTTGCAAGAATTCTGCCATAATTAGTTGCAGTCTTGTGCAGGTAAGGAACCACCCCACAGTTCCTCAGCCAGTTTGAAATCGCCATCCACGGATTCGATTATGGCTTGATACCAAAAAGAAACCTCCTTCCTCCCAGGGGGCCTAGCCACCAGCTGATGTTCTAAAAAGCTACCACTCCCTATTGGGTTCTTATGATTTAATTGCAATTGGGCCCAGCTTTTCAGCTGGAAATATTTAAACCTAGAGAGGCCTGCTCCGACTTTGTCTTTAAGTTGTTCCCATGAAACAAGGATACCGTCGGAGACCAAGTCCCCCCAGACCGCCAGCCCGGCTTCTCTCAGGGGCTCCGCCAGCCTATCCCTTAAACACTCCGGGGCACCAGGAGAATCCCAGAGGGGAGCCAGGCTGGAAAAGTAACAAAGCGCAGCCGTGCCCCTCAGTTTGGCCCAATTTAGCAAAACCCTGAAGAACCTTCAACTTAACCTTTTTAAAAAACTTTGGGTCCCCAAATTTAAACATAAATCCCTCCTCTGGTAAGTTGGCGCCTCTAAGCATGGCTAGAAACATCCCCCGCACCAATATTAACAGGCATTTTCAAAAGCATACGCAAGTGTGTAAATTGAAAGGCCCAAGCATAGATCTGGAGATCCGGCAGAGCAAGGCCTCCTTTCTCTCTCCTCCGCCTCAGCTTTTACCATGCTATCCTAGATGATTTATATGCCCAGACAAATGAGTTAATATCCTGCTGCAGTTTGTCAATAATAGATTTTACAAAGTGAAGGGGAATACAATTGAAGAGGAAGGTGACCTTGGGAGTATTGCCATCTTAACCAGATTAACCCTTCCTAGAATGGATAAAGGGAGTAGGGCCCAAGATTTCATCAGCCTCTGGCACTCCCTAGCCACCATAGCTAGGTTTGTCTCGGCAATCTTAGTGATATCTTGAACAATGTTAATCCCCAAGTATCTCATTTTGGAGCTGATCTGGTGCTGATGCTGGGTCCCTCCAAGATTCCAAACCATAATTTCAGTCTTCGTGGCGTTGATCTCATAGCCTGAGACCAGACCAAACTCCTGTGCCAGGCTGATCACGGCTGGAAATGCTGTTTGCAAATTGGCCGAAAGAACTAAAATGTCGTCAGCATACAGGGCGACCCTCCTCTCCCACTCCCCATACTTAAAAGACTGGATGTTAGGATCGTCCCTGAGCCGTTGAGCAAATGGCTCAATATATAAGTCAAAGACGAGAGGGGAGAGTGGGCAGCCCTGCCTGGTTCCCCTCGAGATCTTAAAAGAGTTAGTGGTATTACCATTAACAAAAAGTCTGGCTGTTGGACTCTGATAGATCAGCTGAACTGTTCGACAGAACTTTTCCCTAGATTAAATTTCTCCAAGACTTCCGACAGGTAGATCCAATTCACCCTGTCGAAAGCCTTAGTGGCGTCTAAGGTCATGGCTGCTAATGGAAGAGAATAAGCGGAAGCCAGGTCAATCGCCCCAATAAAGTCATAAGTGAGATCTGATAACTGCCGTCCCCTGACGAAGCCCTTCTGATCCAGATGAAGAATGTCTCCCGCCACAAGACTCAATCTGGCCGCCAATATTGAAGCGAAGATTTTATAGTCCGCATTCAAAAGTGAAATGGGCCTATATGAATCACAACTTGATGGAACTTTCCCAGGTTTCAAGATCAGAATGATTGTGGCATCGTTCCACGAGACTGGGAGCTTTAAGCCCTCCTGTAATATTTGATTAAAAAGCATCGTCAGTGTGGGGACAATCTTATCACTCATTAATCTATAGATCTCGGCTGGGAGCCCGTCAGGACCCGCAGCTTTTCCGTTCTTACAGCGTGAAATGGCTTCCCTAACCTTGGCTTGAGTAAATTCCCGATTTAAGTGTTGTTGCTGTTCAGACTTCAGGGAGGGAAGAGATATGCCCCCCAGCCACCTCTGGACATTAGAGTTGTCCACCCTTTTGTCCTCATGATAGATATCTTGGAAGAAGGACTGGAATGCATCACAGATTTCCTCATCCGAAGAAAAAGTAGCATCCCCACTAATAATTTCTTTGATGTGGTTTCTAACCCGGTCTGATTTAGCTTTCCACGTAAGAAGCTTTCTTGCCCCCTTTCCATACTCAAAATGGGCAATTTTACTTGCCTCCCATCGTCGAGTGAGCCTAGTGTGCAAGATGTTCTCCAACTGACACTTCAGATTGTCAAACTTAGTCTGACGTTCTTTCAGGATTTCGGGGGGAGCCTGGCAGGTTAAATCGGCCTCCACAGCCTTCAGCTTAGCTTCAATTGTTGAGATCTCTTCTTTATATTTTTTATTTCTATAGCTCGACCTGCTGGTGATTTGACCTTGCAGGAAAGCTTTAAAAGAATCCCAAACAACTGATATTGAAGCCGATTCTAAATTCACCCTCAGAAAACATTCAGTTTCCTGGGATAGGAAAGAAATCTCCTCTTCCTCCAAGAGTAGGGCACGGTCGAAAGACCATGACATGGTGGGACTAGGTAGTGGACATTCTAAGCCCAACAAGACACCAGAATGGTCTGAAAGATGAGATGGCAAGTAAGAAATTTTTTGGGCTCTACATCTTAACGAGTGACTTAACAACACATAGTCTATTCTAGACTGGTGCCGATACTTATTGTTTCTGTACGAGACTCCTAACTGCTGGCCTGATCTTTCCCTCCATATATCAGAGAAAGTGAATTGCTTCATTGCCCCCAATAGAAAATCCCGAGATTTAGAAGGGACCAAAGCTCTATTATTTGGTGACTTGTCTAGTAAGGGATTCAAGACGATGTTAAAATCCCTGCTAGAACTACTGGTTCAGGGAAATCCAGCAAGTTCGAAAAAATAGTCTTAAGAAAAGAAGGGTCGTCCTGGTTAGGCCCGTAATAGCCAACCAAGGTAAACAGGATCCCTGTAATGATAGCTTTCACTATGACCCATCTGCCACCTGGGTCGACTAGCTGTAGTAAAATACGAGCCCTAGCTGTTTTCTTAAATAAAATTAGAACCCCTCTAATATTTGCTGACTGATTTGTACAAACGTACGGACCAACCCATCTTTTATTTTTAAGAAGAGAGACAGTCTCTTCTTTAAGTAAATGTGTTTCCTGGAGGACAAAGACCTGCGCGGGAAAATCCCTGAGATATGCATAATCTTGTCTCTTCTCGGTCTAGTGCGCAGGCCATTGACATTCCAGGACAGAATCTGTATGGAACTCATGGTTGATCGAACCGACGACCTAACACCAAAAGGAGAGATTGGAGAAACCAGCACCAGCACCCGAACCAACAAGATTCCGTGGTCATTGCTCTTAAAACTGAGATTGGTAAGATCGAAAAATGGAGAATGAGGAAATTTTTTATTTTTTTACCCCACTGCTCCCAACCCCGACCCCAGTGCCCCTCCCACCCATCCCCCCACCCCTGGAGAACCCTTACCCCAATTATCTGGACAGATGGAGTCCAGACATTTGCATCCCAGAGGTGCCCGCCCTAACCACCTTCAAACAAGTGAAAAAAAAAAAAATGAAAAGAAAAAAGAAGAAGACCCTTCCGACCCTAAAAAGCCATCAAGGGCCATACAAGAAAGAAAGAGAGAGCACAGACATACGCTTGTTCTTATGCGTAGGGCTTATTATTTATTTATTTATTTATTTTCTCTCTTTTCCTTTAATATTATTTGTTTCTCTTTTTTCTTTTTCTTTCCTTCTTCTCTTTCTTTTCTTCTTACTTCTAAGTTGAGAAAATTTTTCTTTCCTACCCATAAATCTATGCTCTGAAGTTTTACTATCCATAATAGGTGCAGTTGGGATAATTTGTTTTCAATTCGATTCCTTAATACGTTTACCCCACTTCCCGCCACTGTTACGTGGGTTCGCCTGTTACTCTAACTCCATGAACAATATTTGATTATTGGTCTGGAACTAATAAGGAAGAAAAAGAAGAACAAAAAAAAAAAAAGAGAGAAAAGGAAAAAGAAAAGGCGAAATCGCTGTTGGGAGAAGATACAGTAGTTAGACCTAGGCCAAGAACCAGGCCGAGATATTCCTTATGAACCCCCCTTGCTAATTATATCAAGCAACTCATCCGCCTCCTGAACTGATCTTAAATGATGCATTTTGTTATTGTGCATCACTTTCAGGAATGCGGGAAATTTTAACTGGGCTACTGCACCATGTTTTTTAAAATCCTCCAACTTCCTTCCCAGCTCCCACTGCCTATCTAGCGTAAGCCTGGAAAGGTCAGAACGGATTTCAAACGAAAACTCTTTTGCCTTCACTGATTTCATTTTCAGCGCTAAGTTAAGGATTTTCTCTTTTAAAGCGAAAGTGAGGAAGTTGATTAATATTTTCCTGGGCTTAGATCTATTAGGGTTTCTACGAAAAGGATCCCTATGCACCCTCTGTATATCATGACTCAGTGCTTCTTCCGAGTACTCGAGCTGTAGAGAGGCCTTAAGTAGAGAAACAATGTAGGGTCTAAGATCAGATCCTTCGCTCCCTTCCGGGACATTTAAAAGGCATAAGTTATTTCTACGCGCGTTATTCTCCAGGCTTTCCATTCTATCACGAAGATCTGCCCCTTCTTTCTTTAGCAGTGAAATATCCGACTTCGCCATTCCGAGGTCTTCTTTTAGTTCTCCAACATTGTTCTCGAGGGTTACAGTCCTAGAGTTTAATAGATCCACTTTTTTCTCCAAAGATTCGCAGAAGCTTAGCATTTCTCCCTGATTAACTGCAGATACCGCGAAGCCCTTCTTTATATCTTCAGACAATGTAATAAAGAGAGCTTCCAAGGCTGAGGATGAAGATCCAGCTGCCCCTTGTTCCCCCCAAGGAACGCTATTGGGGACGGCTGGCAGCTGCAGCTGGGACTGAGACTGGGAACAATCTGGGGCGCCAGCGATGGGGCTATTCGTAGCCACGGCGGGATCCGAAACTGTACTAGAATTCCCCTGCTGGGAGAACAAGCCCGTTACTGACTCCATGATTTTCTCAGATGGCACAGCCCGTGATAGTACCGATATTGTTGAGATATTTAAAATTGCTGAGCTTTTCCTAAGGGCTTCGCCCTGTACAGTAATGTCCAGAACCTCTGGTTGAACCCTAAAATATGAGCGTAATGATGGAGTAACCCTGACTGAGTTGTTTACGGGGTTACTTTTGGACCTCTTAGGTTTAATAGATCTGCCTTTGACTTGGTAAATCTGAAAGGCAGAACTACTGGTGGAAACAGGCGTAGCGAGTGCAAGAGGAGAGACTAGTAACTCAGGTGTGGCTTTGTCAGTGTTTGGGTTGTAGTCCAACTCGGAGCCCTTGTTGGAATTACCATTGCCCTTGTTGGAATTATTTTTCCGAGTTGCCTTGGCAGGACCTAAACCCGCCCTTGCGCCCCTTCTGCGCCTCTTAGGACCCTCTTTAGCAACAGTGGCAGGTAGCAGCACTTTCACATTGAGGGGAGAAACCTCCTGAGGGGCTTGGGGGGCTTGAAACACAGGGACCGAAGCCTCCTGTGAATGCTGTGATATCTAACGAACTAACCCACCTTCCGCTGCCCCAGTACCTGGCTCCAACGTAGAGGCAGAAGTCACCAGAATCTCACCGCAACCTTCCTGCTGGTTCCTCTGCTCGCTGGACCGGAAAAAACTGCTGATGCTGTCTCTGCCGCTGCTCCCCCGGAGGTGACCACGAGCGGCCGCTCTGTGACCCTTGCGGAGCTCCAGGGTGGCCTCAGACCATCGAGGTAAAACGGGGAGGCATCCACCTGCCTCACCTCGACACATCCCCGACTGTGTGCCCCGCAGCGGTGCCGGTTTTCAAAATTCCGTGATGAACAAAAAAGAAAAGCCCAGGAAAAACGGTGAGGTGTTAGTCCAGAAGGTTTAATAGCGGGTTAAACGATTGAGTAATTCCGACGGCGGGAGCGGGAAGCTCTGGGAGCAAGCGACTGCTAGCGTGCAGGCGCCATGTTCCCCCTGTATTAATGGTTGTATTGGAGTGTGAGTGGGCGGGTGCATCAGAGATTCTGTGGATGATGTCACCAGTGATGTCATCAGTGATGTCACTGATCATGTCATGAGTGAATTAGTATGTAAGTCATAAGCAGTGCATTGCGGGGGTGTGAGTTATAAATTGCTGAATTTCTCTGGTTTTGTATGAGTGAAATATCAGCCTAACTATAATGTCCCTGTAATCTTTGATTTTTTCAGTGAATTTCTAAGGTTTTTTAAATTCCATTTCCTAACTATTACGCCCCTGTAACCTTTGGTTTTTTCAGTGAATTTCTAAGGTTATTTTTCAATTTTATTTCTTATTTGTAACGGACATTTTTTTAAGTGAGCTTCTAAGATTTTCGTATTTTCTTTCTATAATTTGATATTGAACATTAGAAATATATTATATACAACTCATTTTTTTAATTTGGTATGTGTTTATCAGAAAGAGTATTAGTAACTGTTTTTAATCTTAAGAATTCTTTGAGCCGGCACAACATTGTTGCATTGACTGTGGACAATGTAGGATCAGCAAATGTGTTTCACATACTAAAAATACACTTAAAGACATTTTTTAAATAAAGTTTAAGTCTAGATATTTAGTAAGATATTGTTTTAACTTTTCTTTTTGTGATCAATTTGTGGAGAAAACCATCTTTACAAAAAAAAAATTATATTTGCGACTACCAACGTCGTCACGGTGACGTTGGTGGTCTCGAAGAGTGTGTGTTTTGTACACATAGTGTACAACATATATAGACAGAATCTACAGTACATTTAACAGTAGAGCTTTATTAGTCTACTTTTCAAAGTCATCTTTATTTAGTGAGTTCCTGAAAAATGTTCTTCAAAGACTATTTTATTGCTCCTTCACTTCAAAATGCTTAGAGTATGGAGTGTGGGCCACAGCTATATCTATTAGGTTAAAGAGGCTGCAAAAAGAGAGGTATGGACAGGGACTTGGGTTTGCCAGATGTGCAGATTACTTGATTTGGCCAGAGATTGTTAAAGTTTAATCATTTGCTGGCTTTGGTTAAATCCATTGTGGATTCCCAAGCTCCTCACCACATGCTTGTGCACTGTGGTGGCAACGAAGTAGGCACATTGACTTGGGTAGGGCTGGAAATCCTAATAAAAGAAATCTTTGCAGAACTGGTGTTGCTTTTTCTTCACACTGTTTTGATGTACTCTAATATATGCCAAAGACAGAAATAGAAGTGGTCAAATTAATTCTGTCCACAAATTGACAAAGCCAGAAAACATGTTAATAAAACTGTTTCTGCATTGTTTATGTTTATGGATTTATAAAGCGCGTGGCTGCCCATGGGCTTCCCAGCGCTATGGAACAGGAGTGGGTGTGGATGCCTCTCAGCCTGGAAAAAGCCAGGTCTTCAATTTCTTTCTGAAGGTTCGTTCCTCCGTGGTCATTCTTAGCTCTAATGGCATTGAGTTCCATAATTTCGGCGCCAGATGTGAGAAGGATCTTCCCCCCCATCTGGATCTCCTTATTCTAGTTGTTGTGGCAAGATGTTCCGAGGAGGATCTCAGAGTTCTGTCTGGTATGTATGGAGTGATCAAGGTTTTCAGTAAGGTTGGGCCTTTTCCCTTCAAGGCCCTATGCGCTATACATAGTGCTTTAAACTTGATCCTTGCGTGCACGGGCAGCCAGTGCAATGATTTCATAGCTGACTTAGTGGATTCATGTCGAGGAATTTTTCGAAGAAGTCTGACTGCTGAATTCTGCACCACCTGCAGTCTGTTAAGAACGTATTTAGGTGACCCAAGGAAGAGAATGTTCCCATAGTCCAGGCGGGACACCACCAGTGCCTGAACCAGGGTTCTCCGTGCTTTCTCTGGGATGAGATCCAAGATTTTTCGGAGCATCCTCAGGATTCCGAAACAGGTGCCCGCCAGTTTGCTGGCTTGAGTTTCCATCGTGAGGTGGCAGTCTAACCATACTCCCAGGTTTTTTATGGAGTTTTTGTGTCCTTCTGGCTGCCCTAGTACTTTTGGCCAGTTCACATAAATTTGTTGATTTATATTGTTACCCAAAAACATAAGTTCTGTCTTGTCCCCATTAAGTTTTAGCCTGCTGTAAGTCATCCAGCTGGCTATTTTTTCCAAGCACGGGGCTACCGAGTTATTTTTTGATTCGGCATCCTTTACCACAGAAATTACCAGTTGGGTATCATCTGCGTAGGTGATTATTGACAGTCCAAATTCCTGGACAATGTCAGCCAGTGGCTGCATGTACAAGTTAAACAGTGTGGGGCTCAGGGAAGAGCCCTGAGGAACCCCACATGTGACTTTGAAGTTATCTGATTACAGTCCTCCTTCGGTGGTTTGGAAGGACCGGTCATTCAGAAAAGATATGATCCATTTTAGTGCCTGGCCTTGAATCCCTGCCCTTTCAAGCCTGATTGCGAGCGTCGAGTGGTCCACAGTATCGAACGCTGCGCTCAGGTCTAGCAGCAGGATAGCAGCCTGGCCCCCATGTCTAGAATGCCCTTCAATTTTTCTGTTACCAGCAGTAGGGCGGATTCGGTACTATGAGTGGGTCTGAAGCCCATTTGGGTCGGATGGAGGATTGCATTCTCCTCCAGAAACCGGGACAGTGCGGAGTTGACATGCTTTTCGGCTATCTTACCCAACGTGGGAAGAAGCGAGATAGGGCGAAAATTGACAAGGTCTGTTGGATCTAAATGTGGTTTTTTAATTAACTGACGTACTATGGCATGTTTCCAGGTTTTTGGTACTGTACCCTGGCTAAGTGAGAGGTTGAGTAGGATTGTAGCAGGTTTTATGACTGTGTCCCCCACCTGTGCCAGTATGTGGGGGGGAATGGGATCCAGAGGGGAGACAGATTTCATTCCTTGTAGGATCTTGGATGTAATGTTTGAATACAATTCAGGGAATGCCTCAAGTGTAGGTTTCCTCCATGTCTCTGAGTCCACTGAGAACATTGCATGGGCTGTATCTATAATAACAATCTGTGTTTTGACATGCATGGAATTTATAGAAATGATGGAGTACACTTTAAAGATGAAGGCAACAGGGTGTTTCTAAGTAACCTGCATATCTGCATCCGGTCTTATGTGTAGCAGCCAAATACACACAACCAACACAACGGCTCTTGTCAGAACCACCATAGTACCCGAAATATTGTGAAGTTTTTTTTATAGTGTTTTTTTCCTTAGTTTTGAGGGACCTTCGCGAGGGCGTCGCGATCCCCGCGGACACGTCGCAAAAATGTTAAAAAAAGCAGACATTCAATGGCCACCAACACATCCAATAATAATATGTAAAAAAAATCCATTCTGAAAATTGCCCTACACATATTACTATAGTCATAATTCTTTCAAAGCATGTTTAAACTCATATTTGTACTAAGTTTCTTTCAAAACCATCTTTCAGACCTATTTTCCGTTTTTGCGGTTATTCGACGATTGCACCTTTTCCATAAAGTGAAAACACATATATTCATCACACATACTACACTATTTTACACACTAGGGGTTTCTTACTGCATTCTGTAAAGTCATGTTTTTTATTGAGAGTTTCTATAAAAACCATCTGTAAAGCCTATTTAATTTTTTCGCGGTGATTCCAGAGATCGTGATGACGTCTGTAATCGCGATTCCATTGGACACGTCGCAAAAGAGGAAAACAAAAGCAGACATTCAATGACCACCAACACATTAAAAAATAAGAGGCTTATTACTCTACACTTAAAACTCATGTTCTTCTAGTGTATTTCTAGAACCACCATCTCTAAATCCTATTTTCCGTTTTAGCAGTGAGGACGAGGATTGCGATGATGTTGCTTATCTCGATCCCCGCGGTTATGTCTTGAAGGCAGAAAGCAAAAGCAGTAATTCAATAGCCACCACCACATTAAAAAATATTAACTAAATAATTAATTCTAACCGTCACAGTAGATAAATCACTACATAAATAACTCTATAAAAACATTTAGCAATATCTCTATAACTATGCATACTAATGATTAATTGATATTTTTTTTATATTTTCACCAATATTCGCGATGACGTTGATAGGCGCGATGTCCCCGCGATGGCACATGGGGGCCGCGCTGGCGGTCGCGACGTCATCGCGAATATTGCGCTTTAAAAAAATCCATTTTGGACATATAACTTCTGTCACTAACAACTCCATTTCTCAACCATGGGGTCAGAGTATCTCCACCCTGACCCCTTATGTGGGCTTTCACACAGATTTTCAGCCCCGGGAACTGTTCCCGATAGATTAAATGACAGCACAATTTACTATTCAGGTTGCGTCCAGCCATTTAGAGCATTCCCATTGGCACGAGCATTCGCGATTCATCGCGAAACCACTGCGAAATATCCGCGGTCAGAGATATCACTATAATTTTAAACTTAAGTTTCTCAAAAACTACTGAACAGATTTACACCAAATAAGCAAAAGGCACTTCCTTGAACTGACATCTACCTCCCTTCCAAATTATCTTTAAGTCCGTTCAGCGGTTCGGGCTATAGAGGTGGCTAAAGGTTCCTATGGGAATTAACATTACAAACGCAACCTTATTTCGCACCCCGAATTCTCGGTCCCCACTGCACGGATCACCCCCAAAACTTTCCCATTCATTAGTACCCAACTTGACACTTTTTTGTCAAAATTTCATGCAGATTGGTCAAACGACGTCAGAGTTATAGCCAAGTCAAAAAATGCTTTTCCTGTGGAAACTAGGTCCTAACTATTACTACCTACTGGCGACTGCCACTAGGTAATATATATATATATATACATTAACTACTGTGGGTGCCAGTAGGAAGTTAGGATCTAGTTTCTATAGGAAAAGTGTTTTTTGTTTTGCTTTGATGCCATTTGAAACTAATTTGCCAGTCACTTCAGCTGCTTCTTGAATGTTTTGGGGTGATTCGTCAAGCAAGGACCAAGAAAAAGGGGGGTCAAAAAACACGTTTTCCCCATTTTAATTCCCATAGGAACTTTAAACACGACAACAGCCCAAACCGCTAGACAGAATTACACCAAATTTGACAGAAAGGTAGATCTTGGTCAAGAGAAGTGCCTTTTTGGTAGCTTGGTGTAAATCTGTTAAGTAGTTCTAGAGATATTCAATCAATCACAAGCTTTATTTCGACATAAAAGTCATAAAAGCATCATGGAACAATAGTAACATGGCTAATAAAATTAATATGGATATAAAAATATAAAAGCAGGCAGCATTTCATCATTTTGTTTGTAAACAGTACAATACAAGGAGAGAATTCACAAATTAAAAAGAATAAAAAGCTCGTGCATAAAGATTTTAACAAAAATACTATTAAAACATTAAAATCTTGTCAATTTTTCAGTACATAAAGGCTATGACTTTCTCGCAAGCGCTTTCCACCGAATCTGCCATGCCTGCCCCAAATACTTCGCTATACAACAAGATAAAAAAGGTCTGGGATCTGCCTTAAGAATACGGAGTGCAACTTGGTGCTCCCGTGTACCAAGTTGTCGACAGATCGGACTCAGCCATTTACTCCGTAATGTTTTGTAAGCTGGGCAAACGAACAATAAGTGGGCAATGCTTTCCACAGGGGCTTGGCAGCTGGGGCAATGTTTTCCATTGGCAGCGGACCATTTTGCTGTCACTTCGCCCACTGGTAAAGAGCCAAACCTAAAATGCATATAGAGGATTCTATCTCTGGGTACTGTAATCAGATCAAGGTAAGGCTCGTAATATCTACATTGTTTGTGGTAATAAAACTCAGTTGTCAGCCTACCCACATCAGATCTGCTGATCGCACGTTGGTCCACCCATTCCCAATACAGACGTTTGAGGTCTTCTCTCCTTGGGGGATCCTGGCTGGTCCAGCAATCACAAAGCCCAATTGCAGATAACATTTTCTTTATGTCGCGTAGCCAACCTATTTTCCCCCCAGTGTCGAGCCTGATAACCTCAGTGAGGGCCTCTGCATAGGGAGAAAGCTCAGGGGTCCTCCTAATGCGGGCCCAAAAGAGCAGGGGACGCAGCCTAGCTACGTCACTAATTGACCGCCTGCCCATGTCCATTAGTAGCGGCGTGAGGGGAATATATTTTGGTGCCGTGACTAGATCTCTTAAAAATTTATATTCCGATCTCCGAAGCTCATCAAGATTGTCAAACCCCCAAACCTCAGCTCCAAAGAGAGAGGCGCTGACAGCCTTGGCGTCATATATCTGGAGGGCTGGAGCAACAGGCCTAGTGTGGGAGAGACGATGTTCTCTTGCTATTGCACCAGCCAGACGTTTATGGGCCATCAACATCTTACCTAGGTGGGATTTCCATGACATTTTGTCAGAGAATCTTACACCAAGGTAGTCAAAAGAAGCAACCTTTTCAAGGGGAATCCCACCCAGGAAAGGGCCATTCCTACATGTTCTATGGGGGTTGAAAGCCATAAATTTGGTTTTATTGGCATTTATAACCAGACCCCGGTTCTCACAAAATAGATGGAATCTATCAGTTAGGCGCTGCAACCCAGCTGGGGTCTTAGATATCAATAACGTGTCGTCCGCAAACAACAGGGTCGGTATCTTTTTGCCCCCCAGGACAGGAGAATCAGCCGGCTCCTCCAGAAGAAAATCCACAACTCCATTCACATATAGGGAGAAGAGTGTTGGTGCCAAAACGCATCCCTGCTTTACTCCTCTCTTGACAGGGATACGCTCTGTAAGTTGACCCTGCTCACCCCACCTGACCTGGGCGAAATTTCCCTCATGCAGCCGAACTAATAAATTAAGAACAAAATGAGGTACGCCCATCTCGCCAAGCAAGACCCATAACCTAGATCTAGGAACCAGATCAAAGGCAGTCTTTAAGTCGATGAATGCTAAATACAGACTGCCCCCGCCTATCACCACGACCTTCCAATATATTAGGAGTTATCTGAATACCTGGTCCATTGTCCCTGTCTTTGTTCTGAATCCTGCCTGAAATTGTGAAAGGATATCCCCATCCTCAGTCCAAGTCTGTATCCTGTGCAGTAGCATCCGACCAAGGACCTTCTGCACAGCATCGATCAGACTTATAGGTCTGTAGTTAGCAGGGTCATCTCTTGCTCCCTTTTTATATATGGGGACTATTTCCGCAGATTTCCACGACAACGGGACTGGGGCTCCCTCGGCTATGGCATTTGTTAGCAGCAAGATGTAACGTGCCCATTGGGGGCAATCAGCCAAAAATAGATCACCGGGCAGGCCATCCGGCCCTGCAGCTTTCACGGGGACTATTTTGCTAATTGCAGCTTCCACCTCCAGAATTGTAAAGTGCTCCTCCTCATGCAGGTACCCGGAATACTCTACTACTTCCCCCTCTTGAGTATCCTCTTCAACAGAGTAAAGCCCTTGAAGTGATCAAACCAAACTTGGCTGGTAATGTAGTTCGGGGGTGGGCATGAACCTGACCTACTACCCCAAGTGACCAATTTCCAGAAAAGGTTGTTATCCTTGGATGTGCATGCATCTTTTAGTTGCTCCCATCTTAATGCATCCCAAGATGCCTTTGCCTCTCGCTGAGCCACTTTATAGGAATTTCTTACGATTTTAATTTGTAATTTATCTTTCCCCTTGATCGCCTTGATTAAAGCAGACCTTTTTTCCCTACATTCTTTGTTGAACCAAGAATATGGGTCCCTGAAAGAGTCACAAGATTTTTCTTTTTGAATTGGGGTCTGGAAATATGCCATGATCTGAGAGAATGTGTGCTCATGAACCCTAGATACATCTAAGGAACTTGTTACAGTATGTGCCGCAGCTTGAAGTTTAGCCGTGCCAGAAGCTAGCTCTTGTCTTATACCATTCAACTTCCCCTCATTTAGTGCTACCCTTTTCCACTTCAGGGTCCTTTTGCAATTTGACTGCACAATCTCTCTAGTAACTACCTGAGGATGGGTAATCTGTGCGCAGCAATCTGCTTCCCAGATCGATTTCAGAGATAAGCACAGGGGATTGTGGTCGCTATCTGTAGTTGAACCCACTAGCATATCAATCAAGTACCCCCATAGCCTAATATCGAGGAGAATGTAATCGATCCGAGATGGGCAACTGGCCCTATTATAAGTATTAGCCCCACGCTTGTCAGAGAAAGACCTACCATTGATTGCTCTTAGGCCATATTCCATAGTAATGGAATTCAATTGGAGAGCCTGCTGAGTCCATCTTTTAATTGGGGGAAGATCAAGCTGAGGTATTGCCCACCTAACATCTTGAGGTTCAATTTCCATCAAGTCCTCTGTAGCCAGGGGTTCGTAAGTACAGTTAAAGTCACCTGCAACTATTATTCTTGCGAATGGTGAACATTTATCTAAACAATCCTCTAGAGCAGAAATTATGTTCGAAGGCCTACCATAATTTGTCCCTCTTGCATAAACATTGAAAAGTTCAATTTGACTACCACCCCTTGGACCCCTTATACTGAGCCAAAGGATATCTGGACTAAGGCTTGGCTGGGGAACAACTCGACAATCGAGAGCAACGCTCATCCAAACGATCAAGCCCCCTGAAGGGCGACCTCTTCCAACAGATGTCGCAGGGACAAAATGACAGGTGTAACCAGGTTTATGTAGGGGAACCAGACTCCATGTCTCCTGGAAAATACAAATGTCAAAGTTCCCTACAAAATCATTCCAGTGAGGAAGAGGAAGTTTGCTATTCAATCCCGCCACATTCCAAGATACGACCTTCAATTGATGGCTCAGCATAGGGGCTATACATTGTGAAGAGGTAGAAGTATTTTCTGGGAAAGAAACTGGAGACAAAACTAGAGATGGCAAGTCTGGAGACAAGTTCATATCAGTGGCGAGATTCCCATCTGTAGTGATATTAGCCCCATTTGTGCCCATCAAGCTTTGGGAACTTTGCCTAGAGTGGTTTAAGCAGTTTGGGGACAACAGGTGCAGTGGTTCTTGTAGTCAATCATTAGACTCCAGAGAAGAGGAGCTTGCTAAGTGCATTATTGCTTGCGTGCATTGTGATCTACCCTGTTCATGCAAAGGTTGATGTCTGAACTGGATGGAAGAACCATCCGGAGGGCAGGTGCGAAACTCTAGGGCCAGGAGATTCCCTTCAAGGTGATTTCAATATCATCCAATTGTGTAAAGGGGGCGGGCATCTTCGTGCCCTGAGTATATCGTCCCTGATCACCGATTGGCAACCCCTAGTGTAACGGATCCAATAAATCACTTTGTTAATTAAGGATTCTTCATTCTCTACAATACCATTAGGAACGTTTTTCATTCTCGGGACTTTGGTCATATAAATTTTCCTAGAATGAAATCCATTACCAATGGTTGCAGCGGCTAAAGGAGTCTGCAGATCTCGATTACCATGAATAAGATGTTGTATAGATGGTTGTGCCTGTTGTAACTGGGCAATATGGTTCATTTCGGGGGTCTGTGAGGTTTGCGGAACTGCCAACCTCTGAAGCCTATCTTGTATATGGCTGTAAGGCCTATTAATACCCTGAATCCTAGATTCATTAGGGATGAACTTGCAAATCGGAGGTGCAAGAGTGGCTAGTTGATGAACATTGAGATCATGGGTGGAATTTTTTGTGCTAAAGATTGATGGGATTAACTGTTTGGGACAACTGTTGGTGATCTGCGGGCAATGATATTGTACAGCAGTAACATACTCGTTATGAGGCACGACCTTCCTCGCTATAGATGTAACTAGGGTTGTAAGATCCTCTACCATCCTTTTCAGCGCACCAATCTCTGCCCTTAATAGATTAATGTCAGAAGCTGCATCTATAGACTTAACTGGATTAACTATGCCACACACCCCAGTAGTATCTAACGTACCAGGCAACGATGGCTGGGGAGATTTAGCACTGGACTCATCATCGATTGCCTGGAGAGGTAAGAATCTATTCGAACAAGGAATGGTGGGTTCAGGTTCAAGGGTTTCTAGGGATGCGTTGGTGCTAATATTGGCAGGGGGGGAGATAGAAAAATGGGCTGGATCTAGAGCGAGAAGAACAGGCTCCTTAGACTTTATTGATGTCTTCTTTGGATGCGGCTTTTGGAACATCATTGGGATGACAGGGGGGCAGGCCATTCTTGAGCTTGAACTTAAACTTGGGGGTAGTCTCTCAGCCGAACCCTCATGAATTGGGGATATCGGTTGATTACATTCCAAGATTTCCTCGCACTCGTTTATTAGGGTATCTATCCTGTCGAGTACGCAATTACTACCTGGATGTTTGAGGGACTTTCTAGCCCTTTTCCCTTTAATTGGCCTACCTACCCCGTTTCCCCCAGTTCCCTCCATAATTTTTCGCTTCCCCATCCCAAGTTACCAAATAACTCCAGTAGTGTTACTAATAGGTGACCACAGTCCTAACAGGCTAAACAAATAAATGTTCCTGTAAGCCCCTATAATTAATAACAACAAAGCAAGGAAATACGCAACAATGAAACAAATAAAGATAAAAAAGCGCTATACAATCCCCTATAAAACAAGGGGATCGACCATCATCAAAAACAATGTCCAAATATTGTAAGTGATCGAACAATAGCAATACGCCTCGGGTTAAAAAGCCCAGGATGCACAGTACCTTGTTTTACTGCATCCGCTGTGAAATACAAAGGGGGTGGCCGAGCCCTGCCTCTACCTGTCACGGACGGGCAAGGACGGGCCTGCCCTTGGCCCGGGCTTCGCCCGGGCGCTGCCCGCGCGCGTCCCGCGCTGCGGGAGGCTAGCAGCGGTTTTATCGCGCCTCCGGGCGCGCTGCAGAGCGTCAAGGCGGGCGACGGGGCAAGGGATGCTGGAGGATGTGGTCCAAGAAAGCCGTTCCCCTCACGGCAAGTGAGGAAAGATTCAGCAGCATTGGCCGTTCCCTTCACGGCAGCGTTATGGCGGCGTTGTCCCCCCCGCTACAGCCCGAGGGAAGAAATCTGCTATTTTGGCGTCTAGAGATATTAACCAAAATCCAAATTTGTATATCTAGTGGCACGGATCCTCCGCGGATCCAACAGTCCCCGTGTTATAATCTAATTGGATGCCAACACTTCAACCAGGAAGTGTTGGCAGCCATCTTGGGACTCGGCTTCAGCGGAGTCCCACAAAAACCATACAAATATAGAAAAGGGGGCAGGGTAGGAATAACCTGACCCCCTATATGTGCTGGTGGGGTCCCCACAGCACCCCGCTGAGGCTTAAAAAAATTTATTACAATTTTGCTGCAAAATCGCAAGTGGATCTGAGAATTTGTGGAAAAATCGCAGTCATCTGCGCTTGTTTTTAATAAAGATTCGGGTGGGCCAGGTCCCGGGGGCATGCCTTTTTAATTAAACTAAAGGAGCGGTGTGCACTTGGCCCCCCTCCATGGGCAACCACTGCCCTGGGGCTTATGATAAAATTATTGTGAGGGAGCTGCGCGGACCCCCCCTGAAGCCCCAGGAAACACCACCTCCCCGGGGCTTATGCTATGTATGGATATGCAGACAGGAGGCGCGACTGCAGAATGGAGACCAAGAGGGCGGGGCTATCACACAGCGCTAAAAGCACATCTGCTATCCACTGTCAATCAGAAGAGAAGGCCACAAATTTAAGAGCCATTAATAGAAAATGTAAGCTTTAGCGGCAGATATTCCAATTTCTCTGCTATTTGTTTATACCACAGTTACTTCTAGGTACCCTTCTGATCTGGGATACTCAGTGAAGGACAGACAGCGGATACACAAATAAGATGGACCAGGGATGCCATACAGGGATGCCACATCTGCCAGTTCATCACATGGTCACCTCAGTTTATTGACCCAAATTCCCTCCCCTGGGAGGCTGTTCCGGGAGAGGTGGGATAAGAAATGGTGCAGACCAAGTGCACCCCATGTCCCATACGCTGTTGAGATCTGGAAATCTTACTCATGCCTGCTCCATAATACCATCTGTCCTCACAGTAGTGCAGATCTGCAAGTGACCTGAGAGACGCACTCATGTGGGGGGCATGGGGGAAGGTCAATGAGAGAAAAGATGGGTGGCCTCACAAGACAGCAGGTGAAGCCCAACAGGGTGCTGGTGACGCGCATTCTTGATGTCATGGTGTATGAGGACATCTTAACCAAACAAAGAAGCACATACTTCATGTAGTTAAGAGAAAGTATCCGTGTTTGGTGGAGATTTACCTCTTTGTAGTCTTCTCTATAGGAAAATTCATATTATCAAAATTTTTGATAAAGATGCACAAGGAAAAATTACATTGCTGAAACACACACAAGCTCACTTGAGACATTTTCTCGTGGTCCATTACACTGATGTAATGTAGAATACACACTGGACATTTAACAAATGAAGTAGTTCTTACTAATTAACCCGAAGAAAGTACTCCAGTTAGGTAGACATTTTGTTGAAAACTGTGTTCTCTTGTAGGATAAAGGGGCAGGTGATGGTCCATTCTGGCACAGTTGCTCACACAGCTACTGACACTCCCACACAGACACTTGAACTCACACTAACACACCTATTCTACCACTCTCACATCTACTCACAGATCCATACAGCCACTAACATCCACTGACCGATTCATACACCACTCACACACCCACTCACACACATGCAAAACCACTTACATACCCACTTACAGACCCATAAAACTTCTCACACACCCACTAACAGAGCAATACAGCCACACACACACTAATTGACCTATACAACCACTCACACACCAACTCTTAAAGGTCACAGGTTACAGTTAGCAAATAAAATTAAAAAACCCTTAGAAATTCACTAAAAAACTCAAAGGTTACAAAACCGTTATAGTTAGGAAATAGAATGAAAAAAAACCTTAGAAATTCACTGAAAAAAAACAAAGGTTGCAGGGCCGTTATAGTTAGGAAATAGAATTTTTAAAAACCCTAGAAATTTGCTTACAAAACCAAAGGTTACAGGGAAGTTATAGTTAGGAAATATAATTTAAAAAACTTTAGAAATTCATCGGAAAAAAAACAAAGGTTACAGGAACATTATAGTTAGGTTCAGATTTCACTTCTACAAAACCATTGAAATTCAGCAGTTATAGTTACCTGAGCTATCTATGACTTACGCCCCCGCAATGCACTGTTTATGACCTCACATATTACATCCTCCATGACAAGGTAAGTGACATCACTGATGACATCTCAAATGGCATCACTGATGACATCGTCCACAGAGCCACTCACACCCCTATATAACCTCCCAAACACCCACTCAGACAGCCACACAACCACTCACATACCCATTCACCGACCCATACAAGTATTCATAAAACCACTCACTCACTCATCCACAGAGTCACTCACACACCCACTCACTCATACAAAAACTCACCCACCCACTTACTCACCCATGCAGACTCCCACCACAGCCACTCACTTACTTATACAAGCACTCACTCACACATCCACACAACCATTTACATACCCATTCACACATCCATACAAGCACTCACACATCCCCTCACTCACCCATACAGCCATTCACACAGACACTCACTTTCCAATACGGCCACTCATACACCAACTCACTTAACCAAACAACCATTAAAACAGCCACTCACTCACCCATACAGTCACTCACACACCCACTCACCCATTAATAGAGCCACTCACAGAGCCACTCGCTCACACATACAGCCACTGACACACCCAGTTACTCACCAATACAGCCACTCACATAACCACTCAGTTACCCATACAGCCAGTCACACACCTACTTATCAACCCATACAGCCACTCACTCACCCATACAGCCACTGACACACCCAGTCACTCACCAATTTAGCCACTCACATAGTCACTAAGTAACCCACACAGCTACTTACCAACCCACCCACATATACACTAATAGAGCCACTCAAACACCCACTCAGACACACACTCACACACGGATACATACAGTCAGACAGCCACTCACATAATCTATGTTAAAAAATGGAATTATTTATTAGTAGTACAGAAAGTAAACTAATTTAACTTTTATGGTACCTTAATATATATGTATAACACTCATAAACTAATAGTAAACATTCACAACCACTGGATGATGTCATCAGTGATGTCATCAGTGATGTCACTGACCATGTCATGAGTGATGTAATATGTGAGGTCATAAGCAGTGCAGTGCAGGGGTGTAAGTTATAGTAAGCTCAGGTAACTATAACTGCTGAACTTCACGGGTGAAATCTGAGCCTACCTATAATGTTCCTGTAACCTCTGTTTTTTTCCGTGAAAAAAAAAATATATATGTGTGTGTGTAAAAAAACAAAGACTAAGTAATGGTTAGGAAATAGTCATTTATTATTTCTACAGAAAAGCAACTTAAATTAGACAAACATAGAAATTAGTAAGTTAGAATTATAACTCCATCCTAAAATTACAATTGCTCGTGCACCTCTGTAGAGTCAGGTCAACTTGCTAGCCTACTACCAGGCCTGGGTGCGAAATTCTACTCTGCTCGCAGAGTTTGCAGAGAGTTTCTCCCACTCTATGCTCCACGTAGAGTGCAGAGTTCCAAAAAACTCAGCGGAGTGGAGTTTTTCCTCGCTCGCGCTCATCAACATTAAGTTGGCAAGCATGAAAAATCTTACTCCAGACCACCTCTCTGTGAGATTTTTTAACGTGGATGGTCGCTACCGCTCGTATTAAGAAACCTTCCATTTGCGTTGAGTAAGCGTCTGCATGAGTAGAATATCTACTCGAGCGGCAGAAAGAAGCAGCGCACTCGTGTGCTGCGCATGGTGCTGTTTGCGCTCATTTTACAACACGGGACAAACATGTAGTAGAACTCCACCAACTCCATCCAGGCCTACATGCTAAATTAACTATAACTCGCCTCTCTACCATGCATACTCTTCTCATGAATTATGTCATTTCAGGTGGCATGAGTGTTCTTATGAATGGTATGATTAAACATGCTAAAAGTGATGTAATATGATAGGGTATAAGCAGTGCATGGGGAAGGCGCAAGTTGTAGTTAATTTATTCTGGCTAGTGAGTTGACAAGACTCTGTACAGAGATGTGCTAGTTATAGGAAGTTTAGGTTAGGGCCTAAATTATAATTTTAAGTTATAACTATAAATTTATAACTATAACTTAGTAATTTCTAATATTTGTGTAGTTTACTTTGTTTCTCTATAGGAATAATAAATGACGTTTTCCTAACTTTAACTCAACCTTTAGTTTTTTCATTGAATTTGTATGGTTTTTTTAAGAAATGTGTTTAAAAACATATATTGTTGCTTAATATGGGATTGTTTGTTTGATTGGTTTGTTTTTTTCGTACCCTGGTACTTTTGTAAAACTTCAAAGTTCATTATGAGGAGTGTTGTGGCATAGAGTGGAGTGGCATAGAGTGGAGTAAAGTGTTGTAGAGTGAAGTGGCATAGGGTGGAGTGGCATAGAGTGGAGTAGAGTGGAGTGCCATAAAATGGAGTGTCGTAGAGTGGAGAGGAGTGTTGTAGAGTTGAGTGGCATGTCATTGGATGTAGTGAATTGGCGTGTGGTAGAGTGGAGTGAAGTGGCATAAAATAGAGTGGCATAGAATGGAGTAGAGTTAAGTTGAGTGGAGTGGCCTGTCATCTCGTAGAATGGAGTGGAGTGGCATGTCATAGAGTGTCTTACAGTGGAGGGGCACAGAGTGGAGTGGCATAGAGTGGAGTGGCAGGTCATAAAGAGGAGTGGCATATTAAAGAGGCGCTCCACTCTTTAACACGCCACATGTCTTTACGACATGCCACTCTACTCTACGCCACACATGTCATATAGTTGAGTGGAGTGTTGTGGAAAGGCATGTCGTAGAGTAGAGTGCTGTATGATAGGGTAAAGTGAGTGGATTAGAGTGGAGTAGATTATTGTAGAGTGGCAAAGAGTGGAGTACAGAGTCATACAATGGTATAGAGTGAGTAGAGTGTTGTAGAGTGGAGTGGCTTAGAGTGGAGTACAGTGTCATAGAGTAGAGGGGCATAGCGTGGAGTAGAGTGGAATGGCATAGAATGGAGTGATGTAGAGTGTTGTGTCGTGGTGTAGAGTGACGTATCGTAGAGTGTTGTGGCATAGAGAGGAGTGCATATAGTGGAGTGGCGACAGTGGAGCGATGTACACAGTGACCTGTTATATATTCGCTCTCTTCCTCTCTCCTTTCTCTCTCTCTCTCACTCTCTTTCTCTTTCATTCTCTTTCTATAAATACACACACACACACACACATACACACACACACACGTGCACACACACACACTCACACACACACAATCCAGAGCTAAAGGATCTACTTAAACCTAGCAGAAAAACAAACTGAAAGAACCCTGTACACCTTAAAAAATATGCACGCACAAAGCGGTTTCCAAAGAGTATAAGATATAAAACAAGTCACCCTGAGCAACATGTATCTAACTCGGATGAACTCAACCTATTAAGTTCAATTAGGGACCAGTACACTCTGCTCGGACGTTTCTGCTTTTCTATCCGTTTAAAATTCAGACACATTTCTGCACATTCCACTCTGCTCTGGAGATATCAACCCTGTTCATTCATCCAGTCAGTTCTACTGTTTTCCAACACTATTACAGCATGAGGACCTTGAGCCAAACCGTTCCAAATATCAGAAGCTTTTACTAAGGGCGCAACACTAGAAAATATTATCCAGGTAGAAAAGAACTATTCCTTACTTCTAAACATTTCTGCTCCAGTTTCCCATAATCAATTTCAAGTCAGGCAAACCATTATCTCTTGCAGGAAGACGTATCTCCGTTTGACTACACCTGATTTACATGAATGTTCAGCTGATTTCCATACTTTCACATTTAGCATGCTGTTATTTCAGCTGATGATTATTCCACAGAAGAGAAAAATCACATGAATTCATATCACAATGTGTTTCTTCCTTTCTCCTTCATTTGTGCAAATTCCCTTTTTCGGGTTTTCCATACTGTAAATGAAAGATTCGGTCTCAAACGTTGAGTACTGTAGCTTTAATCCTTTTGCTTTTTACAGTAATTATGTGTTGTTTATAAATGTGCTGCTTTCCATTTAAACAAAATACAATTTTCTTTACAAATAGTCACTTATTACTATCCAAACCTCTCTTTCTAAACACTGTTGTAAAAACAAATTAATAATTTCACACAATGGCACACATGAAGATGGAAATGTTCCGATCTCTTTGGAGACGATTGCATGTGAGCAATGTGCGGTTTCATCAAACTCACGTTCAATATCAACCCCGTAAGCAATGCCACGCAGAGCTATTGAATCTCAAAGTTGCATTTGTGTTCAAACGTCCAAGAATGGCTTGTTCCGGGTGCGTGGGCCTGTGTATTGTGAGTCACCTTTAGACGTGTATGAATTTAGAGTAAGAATTTAGGGCTGGTGCTGTGGCAGATTTACGAGCTGCCATCCAATGCCTGGAAATGTGCATTCAGCCCAGAACAACAGCCTGCGTGGGCGCCTGAGAGTGTCCCAGATCCGTGTTAAGAGATGTAAAAAGTGTGTGTGATAACGTGGGGAAGCAAGAGGAGCAAGTGACAAAGAGTGGGCCAGACAGTGGTTTTACCCTCGGTATCATTCGTGGGTGTGTGAGAGATAGGGCAAAGAGTTCTAGAGATTAGCCATGGCTATTAATAGCAGTGGAAACTGGAAAGTTAGTCAATATCAGGGGGCAGATTTACGTTGAACTAACGCAGCGGGGTACAGCAAGTCATTTTGCTGCGCCGCGCTGCATTAGTTTTGAAGCACAGGGATGCAACATATTTACAAGAATATGTTGCATCCTTGTGCTCTCCTGCGCTGGCGCACAAACTGCAGCCATGCGCCGGCACAGGTACCCTTGCACCATGGTGCAAGGATGCCTGCGTCGTGGGGAGATTGTTTTTGTGCAGGAAGGGGAACCTTCCTGCATAAAAACAATCACTACAACCATTTTCCTCTTTCAATGCGTGCTGCATGCATTGAAAGAGGAAAAACGAGGAGAAATGAAAACATTTCTCTATCAGCTCTCGCTACGCCACCTCTAGGGTGGCGTAGCTCAGACGCATCTCCAGAGTTACGATTTCTGTAATTCTGGAGATGTGTCTTGTTCCATGAGTGTTGCGTGGGAACACCCACAGCAACACCCATGGAACGCCTCTTCACGCAAGGTGCTGCGTGTGAAGAGGCCGTATTTACAAGGAGAGGAAAGTCATGCAGGGTGGCTCTTCCTCTCCTTGTAAATATGGAGCAGCTCCTGCGCCACTAGTCGCCACGAAAAGTGACGTACTGGTGGCGCAGGGGCTCAGTAATCTGCCATTTACTGAGCCCCTGCGCCACCAGTACGTCACTTTCGTGACGTACTAGTGGCGCAGGGGCTGCTCCATATTTACAAGGAGAGGAAGAGCCACCCTGCGTGACTTTCCTCTCCTTGTAAATACGGCCCCTTCACACGCAGCACTTGCGGTGAAGGGCGTTCCATGGGTGTTGCTGTGGGTGTTCCCAAGCAACACTCATGGAACAAGACACATCTCCAGAATTACGAGAAATCGTAACTCTGGAGATGCGTCTGAGCTACGCCACCCTAGAGGTGGCGTAGCGAGGCGCACCGAGGAGAAATGTTTTCATTCTCCTCGTTTTTCCTCTTTCAATGCATGCAGCACGCATTGAAAGAGGAAAATGGTTGTAGTGATTGTTTTTGTGCAGGAAGGTTCCCCTTCCTGCACAAAAACAATCTCTCCACGACGCAGGCATCCTTGCACCATGGTGCAAGGGTGCCTGCGCCGGCGCATGGCTGTAGTTTGTGCGCCAGCGTAGGGAGCACAAGGATGCAACATATTCTTGTAAATATGTCGCATCCCTGTGCTTCAAACCTAACGCAGCGCGGCGCAGCAAAATGACTTGCTGTACCCCGCTGCGTTAGTTCAACGTAAATCTGCCCCCAGGTGTTTAGATCCTTTGCCACGCCCAGTCTCACTCAGAAAACGCTGTCCTTGGGCAGACAGGCTAGTGAGTATCAAGACACACTCAGACAGTCGCGGGCAATAGCCCACAGCTGAGTGCGTGCCTCATGGGGGCATAAACACAGACATTTAGAGGCTCCTGGACACCTCAGGCAGAACTAATGGACGTCTCTGAAAGTCATCATAGTCAGTCCCTCTTCTTCACAATGGTTGAGCTGCTTCCTTTGCTGCAGTTTAACTCCTCTGCTCTGTTGTTTATTTATGCCTACTTTTGGTGTGAATCGAACTTGAATTAATAAAAATGACCTATGACGGGTCAGCTGACTGCAGGTCCTCATTTGTTCCTTGAAATATGAAAGCCATTAAAGTGCAGTGTGTTGTAATTGTTGCTAGCCCCAACTCTCCTCGAGCCATCATCCACAGCAGGCTACAGTGAGATGCCCAGCCATGCTCACATGGAAAAAGACATGTTGTTCCTATTTACATGTCATGGTTTACTTACTCTTGCATTCCCTAAGAGTGTTTTCTGTTTCCAGGATGCTGTGCTTCATATGACTCGTGTAAAGTGAGTGCTGTGAACCATCTGAGAGTTCTTATTTGTAACCGTTTCTTCTGGAGAGGTATATACAATGAATGGAATACATGTATCGAAAAAGCACTGTATGCAACACAATATCTCGATGTTTTATGTGTTGGAAAACTCAATAAACAAACGTGTTAAAAAAAAAAGCGCATACTGTGAAAAGGGTCACCTGTGTATCTGTTTCAGTCAGCGGGTGTTTATAATGGGTCACAATTGAGAGTTGTGGCGATCAGGCAGAAGGCATTGTTGGTTTCTCACAGTGCCCACCAGTGGGTTATAAAGGGGCTCAGAACACGTGTTCATCCAAACCTTGGTTCAGTGCAGAGCACACAGTGCAATGGTCGGGTGTGCCACTTGTAGTGTGATTCTATGTGGAAGAATGTGCAGGAGGTACACAGCTGTTGAAATATTGACAGGGCAAAATGCAGTGATTACAGGCGAGTGGATGTTTTGTGTGTGTATGTGGGGGTGGTGAAGTGAAGAATGTAGAATGAAGAATGAAGAAGTTGCAGGAGAGAGGGAAAAAACGGTGCTGGGGAGAAAAGAGGTGAGTTGTCAGATATGCAGATGGGGAGTTTCAGAAAGGTAAGATGAGGAAAGGGGCATGTGTCTAACTGAGAGCAAGGACATCACAAGGATTTTGGGGGCCCCAGGTCAAACATAATTTGGGACCCTCTGCTCAGAACAGCTGTGAATTTTGTAACCATTTTCTGCTCATTCAAAACCTCAGTGACTTTGGTCAGTTCATTGACAAGTCTCTTCCTTGGCCAGCCTAGTCTGAGCCCAGCCGGACTGGTCAGCACCAGAGAAACAAAGCATTAGCAGCCTGAACACGCCTGCTGCGTGGGGTGCAGTGGAATGGGGTCTCACCTTTTTGGATCAGTGCTTACAGAGGGTGTTTTTTTTCTGTTTATTGCACTGCTGGACCTCTTCTGTGAAGAATTATGAGTCAGAGGGCACTAGGCTGTGATCGCAATGGTCCAGCAGTGGGTCCATGTGTATGGCGCGGTCATGGAAGAAGCAGACAGTGCGGCTTTGCACTGCACATTGACATGTCACATACATGCCAGAAAAGCAGAAAGACAGTTGGTCTGACCAAGCCTTACACCCTCAATCTGCACTGTAGCTAGTCTGTTCGAGCCATTTGGTCATATGGTGCTGATGGGTGCTTTTATTTACTGCACTGCCTGTGCTGCAACCAACAGGTATTCAGAGTCAGGAGGCAGCAGGCTGTGATCACACTGCCTGCTGGCAGCTCCACAAGGACAGTGCAGTCACAGCGGGACCACACCATGCCAATCTTTACTGCACAGTAAGAGGCACATGCTGACTGAAGGTGAAGGCCTATGCAGCAGGGCTGGGCCTATGCACTTTAAAAGGTTAAAGTGCTTGCTGATTCAAACCAGAATCAAATAGCTATGTTCTTTAACTCTCTCTGTCTCTCGGGCAGGGGCAGACTGGGCTGGCTCCTAGAAAGAAAGTAAGCAAACAAGCTGGATCTTTTACAACTCGTCTTGAAATGTCTCTGACAGGCTGCAGAAGAAAGTGGTGAGAAGAGAAGAACAGAAGTGCTTGAGATGCTCTGAAGACCACTACCCCTCCTTCTACGGACCTTAAGAAGTTTGAATTCATATTCTGCTTCAAATGTTGAAATGGCTTTGTATGTATACATATCTTTATTAAACATATGCGTACAATTTTCATGTATGATTGTCCGTTTTACGTGGCCCCACCCTTTTTTTCTGTGGCCCCCCTTCTCAGTCCCCGTAAAAATCCCTTTTAGATACGCCAGTGGATGGCGGGAACTCGCTAAGGGCCGCTTTGCCCATGCAGTCTCGACTCTGGCGTCCACAGCCCCTCCTCGTGTGTCAGAGGCCTCCGCCTCTCTCTTTCACATCAGCCCAATGTGCCTGGGGACAGAATAGGCAGGTTTCACAGTTTCAGGGAAGAGGGAGCAAGTCAGGTCGGATGTTGATAAATTTCCTCTGCCTAGAAATCAGGTCAGTATTTCGGGTGCTGACTTTGACTTGAATTTGCCGGAAGCTAAATGGCTGCGCGTTGGAGTCGATGGAATGATACTGCTCGGCTCAGCTTAAAATAAAAATGAATAAATCAGCGCACACTGCAATGATAAATCGCTGACATTACTTTTTTGTGAGGGACTCTGTTGCAATTTTATTTTCGTGCAAATTGGATTGCACAAATAGGCCACAGACTCTCAGTTTCTCCCTTAGGATAGAAATCCCGTGTGTGTGGGGCGTCCCATCCCATATACTCAAAGCTGTCGAAGGTAACTCATATGACCTAGAATGTGCCTTCCGCATCATCGATCATGTGACGGGAGGGATCGGGACATATCGTAAATCATTGGCACTGGCACGTGGGCATAAATCACGTGACCTGTCAGCAGGAACACGAGGAATTATGAATCAATGGAACTGACAGATGTGGAATCAGCCATCATAGATTTGCAACCGTGACAATAACACACCGGTGCCCTGGATGGATTATTGTTTCTACTGGTGCTCTGTCTGCGTTTGAGGGGGAGGGGTATCTCCTCTGCTAAAATAAAAAGAAACAGCGGGGTGAGTTCCTGTTCCACGATATTGCAAGGGTTGTTTCAGTTTGATTTTATTTCGTTTTCTAGCCATAAAGCCAGAGGACCCTGGGGCAGATTTACAAGCCCCTTGCGCTGCCAGTACGTCACTTTTTGTGACGCACTGACAGCGCAATACACTGCCCCATATGTGGCTTTTCCTGTCCTTGTAAAGATGGCCCCTTAACACGCAGCACTTTGCGTGAAAGGGGCGTTCCATGGGTGTTGCTGTGGGTGTTCCCACGCAACATCCAAGGAACCAGACACATTTCCAGATTTACGAGGAATCGTAAATCTGGAAATGCGTGTGAATGCTGGCACAACGAGGAGATATGTATTCATTTCTCCTCGTTTTTATTTCCTGTTTCTATGCGTGCTGCATTCTGCAGCACACATAGGAAGAGGAAATCACCTCTAATGACAGTTGGTTCCCTTCCTGCACACAAACAATCATTGAAACAATGCCGTTTTTCAACTTCTATGTGTGCTAATGCAGCACACATAGAAGTTGAAAAACGGCATTTCAGATTGTTTTTGTTCAGGAAGGGAACCCTTCCTGACAAAAAACAATCTCCCCATGACGCAGGCAACCTTGCACCATAGGTGCAAGGGTGCCTGCGTCGGCGCATGGCAGCAGTTTGTGCGCCAGCGCAGGGGGAAGCACAGAGGTGCGACATATTGTTGTAAATATGTCGCATCGCTGTGCTTTCCAAACTAACGCAGCACGGCGCAGCAAAATGACTTGCTGCACCGTGCTGCATTAGTTTATTGTAAATCTTCCCCCCTGCATCTAAAGCAATGGTGTAAGGAAAAATAATGGGACTTGCCTACAGAATGTGAAGAGGGGCCCCTGTGTCTGCCAAATCTCAACAATATTCATTGTCCTTGGGCTGAATTTGGGCTCCCCTCAAGAGTTGAAGGACCTCAGTCAGGGACCCCTGTAGCGTCCTCCCCAGCCTGGGTACCCGCTATTGACTACGCCACACACAGAACTTTCGTATTACACAGCTTCATTTGTCATTGTGTAACATTGAACTCAACATTTTAAACCTGCGTTCACTTCATTACTCTCTAACACTTATGTCACAGTTCTACGGAGTCCATCAGGAGCCAAAAGGGTCCTGTCATTGCTAACTCAGACGACACCACATCTCCTCCTCTGTTAAATTAAAAATTCTTTTTTTTACAAATATATATATACAATCATAGCTCTTCAATGAGTCTTGATGGCGAGCTGATCACAAGTCCTGATCGTGTTGTCGGAAACTAGGGACAGGCAGTAGATATGGCCGTGATCTGCGCTGGCGATGTAGGATTAAGAACAGTCATGGGGTTTTCACTTGTCCTTTAACACCCAGTCTCTACATTGACATCAGTGCCTGACGAGTGATGAGCCACATGTCAGAAATGCGAGGAATCTCGCGTAATGGACTTCCCAGGATGTTGGGCAGTTACCATGCGTCCTTTGCTGGTCACAACATGAAATGGCTCAGCATGAAAGGGATCATCAGATTTTCATTCTCTAGACTGATGAACAAGCACTTGATCTCCCCTAATGAAAGTAACATCTTTTGCATGTCTATGTTTGTCAGCATAGGCCTTCATTTTCCTTTCACGATACAAGTTTTTTTATACAGGTTTCCTCCTTAGTACTTGCTCTTCTGTTGGCCCATTGAGGTAATTTGGTCATCATGGCTCTCACGAACATCAAGGTTGCAGGGCTTTCACCTGTGAGGGGTCGAACGGTAATCTCAAAGGATAGAATTCAAGACAATTTTAAGGTTGAGCTTTTCCAATACAGCATGCTGAACAGCGTTCTTAAGGGTACTAATGAAACGTTTGACAAGGCCTATGGCCAAAGAGGTGTGCTCTTCTGATGCTTCCCATTAAGATGACTGAGAAATTCTCACAATTCTCAACTGTTGAAAAGTGAGCTGTTGTCAGATTTTAAAATCGCAGTAACACCCCATGTCGCGAAGATGCAGCCTAATCTCTCAAGGACTCTTTCCTGAGTGATAGATGAGAGATCTTCTATCAATGGAAAACAGGGGTGTTCATCAACAATCACCATCAGGTGATGTCCATTGTCAAGAGGACCGAAGAAGTCAATGGCAATTCTTTTCCATTCATGTTTGGCAACTCTGACATGTTTAAGGTATGTTGAGTGGTTTTCGGCAAAAGGCAGTTGAATAGATGACAGGCCTTCTATTCTCTTTCAACTCTGTCATCAAGATGAGGAAACCAGACTCGGTCTCAGAAAGCTAATTTTGTGGCAACGATTCCACTATGTACGTCATGGGCCACTTCAATTATCTGTTGTCTCAGACTCACTGGAATAACAATTCTCGAACCTCTCAGGACAACGCCTTCTTGAGTAATGGAGGGTTCATCTTTGACATTTTTAAACTACTTGTATTCACTGTCACTTGTAAGAGGTGGAGTGTGCTGGTTCCAAGACTGATGTGTAATAATGTCTTTTAGTTTTAACATGTCACTATCTTGACTCGTGGCAGTGACAATTTGTTCCAACGAAATGGCAGCTGGCGTGCTTGATTTCACAATAAAATTTATGTAGGCTTCCCATCATGCAACAGAAATCCCGTACACAATGGGATGAGGAACTGGGGACAGCCATTAGTGATGACCAGTGGACGTACTGCTGCCAGCAAACAGGCAAAGTGTCAGCAAGCAGTAGGTTACGCATCATACTCTTCAAATATCTACACCGTATATATTATACCCCAGTTAGGCTTCACCGATTTAAACGCCGAGATGGCGATAGATGCAAAAGATGCAATAAAGAAAGGGCAGACTTCCTGCACTTGGCTTGGGAATGTGGGGCCATTCAGGAATACTGGGCACAAGTCCTGCAAGCATTGGAGCAGATGATTGGCTCCCCAGTCCCAAACACTCCACTGACAACACTGCTGGGATACACAGCGGAGATAGAAACATCAGTCAGGAAATTTGCATCCCTGGGGCTTTTATTGGCCAAGCGGAGTATAGCTTGCAAATGGGGAAGGGGCAGAGCACCTAAGTTTAAGGAATGGATGAACGACCTCATCTACTGCCAAGATCAGCTGATAGTATACGCAGAGCTAATGCCAATTACTTCCAGACCTCGAGATATATGGGACCCACTACGAAACTACTTCATGGAACACCAATCAGACCCGGCTAGCTCAGAGCAGAACACACAAACAGAGCCACTGCAGGTGGGAGAAGAGAGTGAAAATAGGGGGAGGGGAGGAGGGGAGAGGAACGAGTCACTGAGGAGCGAGGTCCCTAAAGCATCCACAAGAGACACAGTAGTCTGACCTCACATGTGAACAGGAGAGGCGAGATGTTGGACATCGAAAGGTAACTGTGGTAATGTAACTATGTTATGTTATGTTAATTTTATTTTATTAGGCGCACAGCTACCCAAGGGTTTCCCGGCGCCGCCTGTAGGTTGCAGAGGGAAAGAGAGAAAAAAGTCTACATATTGAACAACCAGGTTTTTAGGCACTTACGATAATTCTCATAACTAGTTTCGTTTCGAAGTGCTATCGGAAGGGAGTTCCACATCGATGGGCCAAGGTAAGAGAAGGACCGACCGCCCATACTGGACAACCTGATCCTAGGCACCTTGAAATTAGCCTGTGTGGCCGAATGTAAGGAACGTGAAGGAAGGTAAAAGTGAACTAAAGCATTCAAATATTGAGGCGCTTTACAATTTTTGAACATGTAGCTCAAGGCTTTGAACTTTATGCGGCTCTCAACCCTGAGCCAATGAAGATCACGAAGGGCACACAATTATCTAGAGATGAAAAGAAGAAACTGCGACTGGTTCAATATGTGCGAAACTGAACTTTTACATGTCTGTCCTGAGAAATAACAATTTATGTATGGCCACCTAGGAAATGTTGTTTATTGTTGATATGTATTTACAAAAACTCTAATAAACAGATTTAAACAAAAAAAAAAAAAATGATGTAGGCTTCAGCAGTCTTGGAAAGGGTACAATGGCACTGTAGAGACACTCCTGAAAAGTAGTTGGCAGAGTTTTGATCTTTCCCTGAACGGTGCACAATTGTGTAGTTGTATTATTGTAATTGTAGACCCCAGCGTTCAATACGAGGAGGCATCTTTGCCTTTGGATTGCCAAAGATGGTCAATAATGCTTGATGATTCGTCACAAGTGTGAAAGGCTTTCCATATAAGAAAACCTGGAAATGTTCACAAGCCCACACCACTGCTAAACTTTCTTTCTCAGGTTGTGAATAAGCACGCTCAGTTTGGGACAAACTTCTTTTTGCATATGCCACAATATGTCTACAAGCATTTGGGTGTCCACTGTGCTGTGCATGGATTGCGCCTAACCCTACTGGGCTAGCGTCAACAACAACGTCTGTATGGAGCTTTGGATCAAAATATGCCATTTCAGTAGTGTTCTCGATAACTTGTTTAATTCTCTTGAAATTTTGCTTGCATTTACGTTACCAATGAAATGAAACTTTCTTGTTCGTCAAGTCTCTCAATGGAGCACTTATGGTGGCAAAGTCTTGTATGTATCTAGAACAGTGGTGGCCATACCAAGGAATGACCATAACATGGATGAATCCTGTGGGGGACTGGCAGTTGACAATGCTTGCACTTTAGCTGGATTGAGTGTCATACGCCCATCAGAAAAAATATGGTCAAATACTTTTAGCTTTTATTAAAGAACTCACATTTATCGGCATTTAAAGTTAAACCTGCATCAACAAGTAAATGACACACTTGCGTGAGAGCTTTATAATGCTTCTTCTATGTAGCTCTGAAAAAGAATACGTCATCACTGTAGTTAAAAGCATTCATGACAGGCTGTATGATACGTCGAATGGCATCTTGAAAAAGCTCTGCAGCTGATGACACTCCAAAACGCAGTCTTTTACAACAGAACAGACCAATATGTTGTAGTGTACATGCAATTCTCCTCAAATTCCTTCTGATGATATCCTTTATTCAAATCAAGGTGAGAGAAGACCTTCGCACCATTCATTGTGTTATCAATCAATCAATCAATCAATCAACCAACCAATCAATCAATCAAACAGCATTTGTAAAGTGCAGCACTGTCAACCCTAGGGGTATCTGGGTGCTGTTCCTCTGTCGAAGAGCCAGGTCTTGAGTCTTTATCTGAAGTTTGCCAGTGAGGGGGCTGAACGGAGCTGGAGGGGAAGTTCATTCCAGGTCTTGGTAGTAATCTAGGAGAAGAAGCGGCCACCACTGCGGCTGCAACAGATACAGGGGGTGTGTGGGAGGGCAAGCGAAGAGGAGTACTGGTGTCTAGAGGGTTGGTGGAAGTTCAGTCGATGGTTGATATAGGCAGGTCCTAGGTCGTGGAGGGCTTTGTAGGCGTGCATGAGGTTTTCAAACTGGAAGCTTTCTGGATGGGGCGCCAGTGGAGGTCTCTCAGGTGGGGAGTGATGTGGATTAATTTGGAGAGGTCCAGGATGAGCCTGGCTGCAGCGTTCTGTATGGTCTGGAGTCTTCTGAGGAGCTGGGTGGAGATGCCGGTGTAGAGTGTGTTGCCACAGTCGAGGCAGCTGGTGACGAGGGCCTGAGCGACGGTTTTTCTGATGTTGGTTGGGATCTATCTGAAGATTCTGTGGAGCAGGCAAAATGTGTGGAAGCAGGAGGACGCAACTGCATTGACTTGTCATTTCATGGTCAGTTGGCTGTTGAGGATGATGCTGAGGATGATGCTGAGGTTGTGTCCATGGTTGGTCGGTGTGGGTGTAGGTCCGAGTTCTGCAGGCCACTAGCTGTGGTCCCATGAAGATGTGTTCTTCCTGAAGATCAGTACTTCAGTTTTGTCGTAATTGAGTTGGAGGCAGTTGTCTCTCAACCATTTGGCTACGTTGGTCATGGCATTGCGAAAGTTGGATTTGGCGTTGGAGCAGTCCTCAGCGAGCAAGAGGATCAGTTGAGTGTTGTCTGCATATGAGATTATGTTGAGTCCTTTGGATCTGACGACGTCTGCAAGGGGGTTCATGTAGATATTGAACCGGGTGGGGCTGAGGGATGATCCTTGTGGTATGCCTCATATGATGTCTTTGTGCGTGGAGGTGAAAGGAGGCAGTTGGATGCTCTTTGTGCGTCCTGTAAGGAAGGAGGTGATCCACTTGAGGGCGTCTTGCTGTATGCTTATGCTGTAGAATCTGTTGATTAGAGTGTTGTGGGAGACGGTGTGTAACGCCGCAGAGAGGTTGAGGAGGATAAGGGCCACAGTTTCTTCACAGTCAAGGTTTTTTCTGATGTCGTCTGTGGCAGCAATCAGCACGGTCTCAGTGCTGTGGTTGGCACAAAATCCTGATTGTGAAGCATCCAGCAGATGGTTTTGTTCCAGCAATTTGGTGAGCTGCTGGTTGATGGCTTTCTCAAGTACTTTGGCTGGGTAGGGGAGCAGGGAGATCGGCCAATAATTTTTAAGAACGCTGGGGTCGGAGGAGGCTTTTGTTGTAATTGAGTTGGAGGCAGTTGTCTCTCACCCATTTGGCTACGTTGGTAATGGCATCACAGAAGTTGGATTTGGCATTGGAGCAGCCCTCAGTGAGCAAGAGGATCAGTTGAGTGTCATCTACGTATGAGAATATGTTGAGTCCTTGGGATCTGACGACATCTGCGAGGGGGGTCATGTAGATATTGAACAGGGTGGGGCTGAGGGATGATCCTTGTGGTATGCCGCATAGGATGTCTTTGTGCGTGGAGGTGAAAGGAGACAGTCGGATGCTCTGTGTGCATCCTGTAAGGAAGGAGGTGATCACTTTGAGGGCGCCTTGCTGTATGTTTATGCTGTAGAATCTGTTGATTAGGGTGTTGTGGGAGATGGTGTTGAATGCTGCAGAAAGGTCGAGGAGGATCAGGGCCACAGTTTCTCCACAGTCGAGGAGTTTTCTGATGTCGTCTGTGATAGCAATCAGCACGGTCTCAGGGTTGTGGTTGGCACAGAATCCTGATTGTGAAGCATCCAGCAGATGGTTTGTCCCAGGAATTCGGTGAGCTGCTGGTTGATGGCTTTCTCAAGTACTTTGGCTGGGTAGGGGAGCAGGGAGATCGGCTGATAATTTTTGAGAACGCTGGGGTAGGAGGAGGCTTTCTGTAGGAGGGATCTGACGTCTGCGTGTTTCCATCTGTCCGGGAAGGTTGCTGTGGAGATGGAGGTATTGAGGATGCTGGTGAGTTACATGCTGATTGGGTTCATTGTGAGGTTGTAAAGGTAATGGGGGCAGGGGTCAGTGGACACCCTGGAGTGGATGGAAGATATGATGGCAAGGTGGTCAGGGCAGGGAGAGGAGACCAGGTGGTAAAGGCTTGGCTGATGTTCGCTGGTTGGTTGAGTTCATTGGGGTTGAGGGTGGTGGGTTGGAGGTTGAAATTGTTGTAGATGTTGGTAATCTTGCTGTGGAAGTAGTCTATGAGTTCAGTGTGTCGCAGAATTTAGGTGGATGGTGTTCTCTATGGCTATAGGGTTGGAGAATTCTTTGACTATTTTGAAGAGTTCCTTTGTGTGGTGGCCGCGTAGTCAATGCACATAGTGATGGCTGTTTTCTTGGCTTGTTGATGTGCCGGTGATAGTTGTAGAGTGTTGTTTTGTGAGCTGCTCTGTCGATGGGGTTTTTTGGGGCACACCATCGTTTCTCCAGTTGATGCCAGTTGCGCTTGGTGGTCCTGAGTTCTGATGTGTACAAGCTGGCATGTTTGGAGATTTTGTTGGATTTTGTAGGTTTCAGTGGGGCGACTCTGTTGGCACTGTTGGTGATCCAGGCTGTGAAGTTCTGGATGGCCTAGTCTAGGTCTGTTGAGGCCTCAGGTTGGGAGGTGGGGAGGGCCTGTGACCATTGAGTTTCGGTGACCTTGCTCCAACTGCGGTGGGAGGAGATCTGATGCCTGGTGATGATGTGCTGGGCGTCGGTGATGGTGAAGTGTATGATGGAGTGGTCAGTCCAGGTGAGTTCTGTGGTGTGGCTGAATTTGCTTCTGTCATTGGAGGTGACAGTGGGGTCGAGTGTATGTCTGGTTTTGTGCGTGGGTTCGGTGACCAGTTGGGTGAGGGTGATTTTGTTCAGGTGCTCCAGGAGGGCAATGGAGTTGGTGTCGTTGGGGTCGTCGATGTGGAAGATGAGGTCGCCAAGCAGGATGTAGTGGTGAGAGTCAATTGCTAGAGGGGTGATGAGGTTGGGGATGGCATTGCAGAATGTTGCTCGGGGTCCCGAGGGTCTGTAGGTGAGGGTGCCTCTTATTGTGGTCTTAATGTCAGTTTGTAGTAAGAAGTTGAAGTGTTCCATAAGAGGTATGGGGTCGTTGTTGGTGATGGTGCATCTGATGGTTTCCTTGAAGATGATGGCAATGCCCCCACCTTGTTTGTTGGTGAGGGCTCGGTGTATCACCTTGTAGCCTGTGGGAGTGGCGGTGGTGATGATGGAGTTCGAGGAGGTGTTGAACCATGATTTGGTGACAAAGGCATCATCCGTGGAGAGGGTGGTGATGGTGTCACAGATTTCCGTGGCATGGTTGCAGAGTGAGCTGGCATTGAGCAAAGACAATGGAGCGGTTGCAGGGTGTGCTTGGTCTAGTGGTGGGAGTGGTACAGGGTCTTTTGTAGGTTGTGTCGCAAGAGAAGTGGCAGTGGCAGCAGGTGAAGGGTCCTTTGGTGGATCGTCAGGAGGAGGAGAAGCAGCTGTTGGGTCAGCATCTGGGATCCAGGAGTGCTTTGGCGGTGCACAGTCAGGTGGCGGGAGGCCCAGGAGTCCTGGCGCTAGGCGTTGTCTAACCACCAGTGCGTTGGTGGTATGCCCGCTACGTGCATATGCTGAGTGACCCTGTGGCAGCTACCATGAGGGGTTCTGGTAGGTGGTCCAAGAGGACCTGGGCACCGAGCAAGTATACAGGCACAGTAGGGAGTGCAGGGACAGCAGGCAACGCAGGGACAGGGATGGCAGGCAGGGACAGAGAGAACAGGCAGCGCAGGGATGGCAGGCAACGCAGGGATGGCAGGCAGCGAGCGCAGGGATGGCAGACAGCAGGAAGCGCAGGAACAACGGGCAGCACAGGGACAGGGACTTCAGGCAGAGCTGTGACACAGATGGCAGGCAGCACAGCAACAGCAGGCAGCACAAAGAGAAGGATGGCAGGCAGAGCAGGGACAGGGACAGCAGGCACAGTACCTTAAGCTGGGGGTTAGGCAAAAGAGGGGTGGCCCAGCCCAGCCTCCTCCAGGCTCTGATGGGTGCAGATGGGCCAGCCCTTGGTCTGGGCTTCGCCTGGGCACCACCTGCGCACATCCCATAATGCGGGAGGCAGCTTGGGTATTTAAATGCACCTGGGTAGGAAAAAACAGGGTAGCGAGGCTCTGATCTCAGTCTGGGATGTGTAGGCTGGCAGGAGGGAGGGCTCTGGAGGTGTCCTTATCATGTCAGCAATATGCGGACCTGGATGTTCTTTTCTCTTTCAATTGCCTTTTTCGCTTGACACATATCAACGCAGATGCCTTCAGCTCCTTCACTTCCTTTTTGGGTACTACCACTTTGGAAGAAACCCATTTTTGTTGGACTAATGGAACATTCAATTATATTATGTTGGAGTAATGATTCAAGTTCTTTTTCAACAGCTTCCTGTAAATGAAATGCAATTTGTCTGTGTCTTTCAGCAATAGGACGGACATCCTCATTAATGTGTAATTGTACTTTTATAGTCTTGAGTTTTCCTAACCCATGAAACAATACAGGGAACTGACTTACTATTTCATGATGAGCATTCATGTTATAGTTCACTGATATCAACCTCATATAAGCAGCTGTACTTAAACTGAGTAGACAGGCACTTGGCGCCATACCTTGAAGTACATGAATGGGTGCTTGTACTTTGTTTTCTTGTGTTTCATCGTTGCTTTAAATGAACCTTGACTTTTAATGGCATTGATGCAGCTCATGTATACACTTAAGTTTTTGATGGCGTAAGTCATGGCAATGGAGATAGTTTATTGTATTTCTCCTCAAGCATAATGTTTATTGACACATCACTTTTGATAATAAAAGGTATTGAGCAAACTGTTTACTTTTAGTGTAATCTTTGGAAAATGTTTGAATGACTTTGGTGATTTTTCATGTCGATTTTTCTTTGACTTGTATTTTTCTTCACAAGCCGTCAGTCCAACATTCACTCGTTTTTAGGAGGGGGAACATCGACATTGCACAACCACCATCTTCACTTTCACTTGATGCTGATACTGAGGAACATTTTGACGGTTTTCCTTTTCACAGCCTTTGCAGACCTGTCCAAATGGCTGTACATTTACCCTCATGTGGGAATGAAAATCAACACCTGAAGCACCAATTCTTTTTCCATGGAGACATCACTATGTGTCCTTCTGCCTTGTGTGTTGGCTTACTTTCATGTTCATCACTGACTCACTCTGGGCACCTCCAGCCCCCGTGTCAGCAGCTTGTCGATCAGCACACTCTTCAGCTCTGGCAGCCATGAGAACTCACTCCAGAGTAAAAGCTTCTCTCATCATTCGTCATCTGAATGAATCCGACAGACATTCATCAATAACTCTGAGACGTATAGTTTCCTCATTATTAAATTCATTAATTGAGGAGCATATCCAGTCTTTCAACAAATCCGTCGATGGTTTCACCAACCTTTTGTCGTTCTTGGCTGAAAATGCTACTATTGTAATCTACATTTGGCATTGGATTGAATTTTAGATTTAAGATTTCTTTGATTTGACAGAATGTAATTCCGTCAGCTCGTGGCATTTTCTTTATGACTTCTTTTACACCTTTACCAGCAAGATTCTTAAGGCATTTGATAATCTTCTTGTTATCTGTTTCATCTAGCGCATCAATGAAATCATCAACTGTCTCTATCCAAGCAGTCCATCTGTCACCAATATTCAGCTTTTTGGCGGTATCGAATGGTGGTGGTGGTTTCAGGAACGATGCAGAATTGTAGCCATATATGAGATTGGCTGACACTGAGAGTGGAATTCTCTCCAACACTGTCTTCTGTCCTCTAGGAGCCACTTCATCTGCACCATCTCTAAGGCCCTGTGCTGTGCTGGCCTCTGGGTCATCTAGAACAGTCTGTGGAACCTTTACCACCCTCTTGGTCTCCATTGGAGCCCTTCACTTTTCTGGAGACTTTTAGAGTTGTTCTGAGCCACCACCTGACAGCTTTGGCGGTGTGCTGACTCACGTATGAGTGGCTCCGTAAGCAAAACCCCGGGCCCTTCTTCTGGGGCCACTTCTCCCAATGCTGTGGTATGATGACTCTTTACTCAGTTCTGGTAAGCAGATAACTGTTTCTTTTATCTGAATTGCTTCACTTTTAGGCATCTCTTTGTAATGTCTGACACCTGGTTGATCTCTGTCTCGCATCGCTTCTCATCATAGCGTTATCTTGCAATTTGCTGTCACTATTTACTGCTCTTTCAAAACCTGGTTGCATCAACCTTTAAGGTCATTAATCCGTATGATGTACAGCATTAGGTTGCGTAGTAGCACAGAACCTCTCTTTATGGCCTTACCAGCCAGTTCTTGGCCAATGATGTATAGACTTCTCAGTAAAGCTTTCATTATCTTCAAACGCTTCACACTGGCTGGAGAACACTTTGACAACTCATAAGCCAAACATCCATTCTGCACTTCCATTGAGGACATGTGGCATGCACAAGAATTCTGCTGGACCACAGCAAACTATCTGGGAGACCACTGTTGATTTCCGGGTTACTTATACCCTATCTTGTCACCAGTTATAGCTTCCTCCTCAGCCTGGGTACCCGCTAATGACTACACCCCACACAGAGCTTTTATATTACACGTCTTTATTCATCTTCGTGTAACCACAAACTCAACATTCTAAACCTGCATTCCCTTCACTCCGCTCTAGCACTTACATCATAGTTCTACGGAGTCCATAAGGAGCCAAAAGGGTTCAGTCATTGCTAAATCCCATGACACTACACCCCCAAGCAGTGCAGGGGCTTCAGGTGCATTTGTTATGCCCCTTACCTAAGCTGCAGGTGTGCAGCCAGCGTAGCTGTGAATTCAAGCTTAACATTGCCTGAAGAAGGCAGAGGCCCTGAGCTATGTGTCTCAGAAACAGCTGCATTGCTCTGGCTCAAGCAACACAAGAACTACAAATTACAGGCAATTGGCCCCAATGGTTAAGATAGTTCAAATGACCAGGCTGCTAAAATACACCGCTATCTGTCCAGACTCCACACTTGACGATCTAATTACTTCGTCTTTATCTCAACACTTGCTTAATTTATAGTATGTATCTCTATTTGCTGATAGCGTATCATATTGATGTCTCTTTGATGCACTTTATAAATATGAATTTATGCAGTCGAAATAAAAGATAAAATCCAATCAGCAGATTAGACCCCAAGCTGTTATTGCATTTGAGACAACTGAACAATGCCATCAACTTGTCTCAGCTAAAAAAAAAATATTTCACTCCTCTAACTTAGTTTTATTTTTAATTTTACTTTAACTCCTTATATAAGGAGTCACTTAGCTAAGTAATCTAAACTGCACCCAGGACATAGAAAGAACCATCGGCTAAAGTCAGAGAAGGTTTGAAGGAATCCTTTAGATGGGCATTCATAGCTAGGCAAGATGTTGACTCTGAGCTGCCTTTTTCATGGGTCAAGAGGCTGGACTACTGACAAAGGCTCCCCCAAATTGGGGGAGCCGGCCTTATGGCGATACGCTTGGGCTAAAACTGGGGGTTGTAGCGCTGGGCGCCGTGGCCTCCCGGTGTAGGCTGGTGGGGATTGAGCGTGCTGGTGGCATGGCACCAGAAGCACTTTTAGTACTTGCAGGTTGTTCCATCGCAGCGAGCACTGAGCTCCGCTCATAAAAGGAGCCGTGAAGTGGAGAGCGGCGCTCTTTGTTCCCACTCACCGCTTCAGGAAGGATGCCGCTCCCCCCCAGCGCCCCACACCACTTCTCCAGGAGTGCTTTTTTTCCCCGCCCACCATCCCCATAACGATCAGCCCTAGGTGAAGCTGTTTAGCTCTAAGGGAGGAATGATTGGGGTAAGGCAATTCTAGGTCTACAGATTATTTCATTTTGTATGTCTCGAGATGTTTAGCTTATACGTGAGCAGTGGTCATGCTAACTTTCTCTTCTCTTCCATGACTTATTGTCATGTCGTATTTATGTATTTTTGTCAACTTGCAGTGTGAGATCATGATTGGTGGGACAATTTCGGGGTCCATTTGAGCATCCTTTCCCTTTTATACAAAGATACAGTGGTGTCATGGGACCCTCGATGGGGGGCGGGTAGCAAGCTGAATTGAGGCTGCAGGGGTGTGGGGGGTTGGGAGCTGTCACTGGCAGGCGATGCTTACCTGCCAACCACCCGCACAGGCGCACTTGCCACTAAGCTGGCACTGGCCCTTGGGGGGAGGAGATGAAAGATGTAGGGAGGTACCAGAGGTAGGTATCCTAGCGGGCAGGCCAGTCCCCTGCACAGGTGTACCCTGGTAGGGGACGTGATGTAGGTGGGTGGGTTCCTTCCATAAGGAAGGACCCAACCAGGTCCAATTTTTGTCTGGGCGGTGAGGTTCAGACCAAGGGACACTGGGACCAGTCATGATCTCACTTGAAGCAAAACCTTGTGGATGCGCAGGAACAACGTTTTTTAGATATGGTTAGGAAAATGATTGTATTAGCATCTCTGTTGAGGTTAGGCTGCTAATCCTTCTAAATAAATCTGTAAACGTGATGGGTTACTGTGCAGTGTTATTGTGAAACGTGTTTTTTTTATTTTTGTGTGTGAAATAAATACATCCGGGGGTTTACGAGCCCTAACCCAATAAGAAATTTGGTGTGTCTTACCAGTGACTTTGGCTGGGGGACAGCTGGGAGTGTTTGGGGTGGTGTAAGGGTCAAACTATCCTGGAGGCATCAGCGTTACCTTACTATATGGCTTAGGTGAAAAGCTGGCCTGTCTCGAATTGGACTCATGAGAATTTCTGTATGTGTCGATAGGAAAGAACTTTCTTCTCCCAATTCCTTATGAACCTAAGGAGCATGCTTCAATCCAGCCCTGCCAAGTACCACGCATCAGGCGTTAGACTAACGCATTTCAGTGTGGTGGTCCGCATCACCGCACTGAAATGGAAAGTCATGCATTTATATAGCGCCTGCTGGGCTCTCAAACCAAGCAGTAGCGCTACTAAATTAACACAATACAGACAGAAAGCTGGCAGCGCGCGGTGTGTGGAGCTTGCAGGATGGCTCAGCTCTCTCAGGGCTCAGGCATGTGAGGTTACAATGTCGCGCTGCACAGACAGTTTCTGCTGAGTGCTCCCACCATACATAACTGTTCACTTGAGTCGGACTAGTTAGTCCCAAAATGTGACGACGCCATCACCCCAACCCGTCCACCACAAAAGTGTTGGTGCCTCAACAGGCACTGCAGTGAGTCCAGCAGCACTGAGGCCATTATCAAAATGCCGTGCTGGCACTGTCCTCGACTGGAGGCCTGGACAGCGGCCGGCTCTGCTGCAGGGGAAAATAATCGGGGCAGGCTGGCCCATCAGTCCAATATGGTGCGGCTACCAGGCGCAGGAGCAGACTCGCTGGCAGCAGCTGCTGCAAAAGTTAGTGTCTGGTTACTAATCCTGGTTGCTTATGCTGCTGCTCAACTGTTTTCAGCGCAGTGAGCCACCGAGTCGCAGCATGGCAGAAATACCTCATTTTTGGGTGGCTCAGCACTAACTCATTTTTGCTCGAGTGAGGCTGAGCTGCAGCAAAGACAGCACAATGGCCGACCCTCCAAGGATCGTTTCCTCTTCGCCGCATTCTCCCTTCTCTGGACACCCCCCCCCAGTCCTTCTCTCCTGCCTCGCATGGTGTTTAGGGTGGCCTTGTACACTACACCACGAAACCAAGAGCTGCAAGCCATGCTCTCCACAATCATAGGGTGCCTTGAGGACCGATTTGGCCGCTGCAGAAAGGCCAGGGAACAAGGCCTTTCAAAATCAGGAGATAAACCCAGGGCCCAGAGGATGCAGAACTCGCAGACGTGCCACATCGGATCTAAGCGATCAGCAAGCAAAGTCTGTGACAGGGGAGACCAATATAAACTCAGAAAGGGACGGAGTCGGGGAGCCCTTAACACAGAGCACCTGTGAAGGCCAAGCCTCCCAGGGAGCAAGGACAAATTATCCACGAGGGAGGGACGCTCTGAACTAGGGAAGCATGGACTGTCAACTCTTGGAAATGAGAGGTAAAGAGAGAGACAGTGCCTAATTTCAAAAATAATAATAAGCACAGGGGTCCAAAGATTTTCTTAGGGACCCACTACAGGAGCAGCCGAATGCTGAGGTGCCTAGACTTGTGGGTAAATAATGCCTGTTTTTTTCCACCACCCCAACAGAGCTTGTCTCTTTAGCTTTCTCTTACAGGTTCTTTTTCGTCCATGCTTTCTCCTTTTTTACTGTTTTCCTCTCCCTTCTTCTATTTCCTTTTTCTGCCTTTATCCCTTACTCCGGGTAAAGTCTGAATAATGTGTCCCATTCCTTTAAAAAACAGCACAAGACCCCACCACCTACACAAATAAGGTGCTGGAGATGTAGGACTTTTGCCGGATCAACTGTCAGCAGGACACCATGTTTACAAGCCAAGGCTTTCTTTTTAGAGATCTTTGTTTTCAAGTGTGTTTATACAAAGTGGTCCACTGAGGCATATCAAGACCACAACTCCCAGAATGCACCGAGTGGTTAAATCACCATAGCTGCCAATGTTTCAGATTGCTATGTGTGACATTTTCATAATTTCATTGCAATTATGAGTCAGCCGCCACAGACGTTTGCACCAGGTTTAAGATCTTCTTAGAGTTTCTCTTTACTCAAACGGGTCTAATTTTTGATATTTATATGTTTCCCTCGTCTTCATTGCTTGATTTTTGCTCGCAAGAAAGTGTCACTCATACTCGTTGAAACGTCACTCATAATTACACTGTAATTATGAAAATGTCAACATAGCAATCTGAAACCTTGGCAGCTATGTCCATCCTATTTTGCCAGTTAAGGTCTAATAAGAACCCATAGTCTGCTCAATTAGTTTGATAGCCAAAGCCCCAAGACAGTTGTTGCACAAGTAGAAATTGTGTATGTAAAAAAAAGGACTAAAGAAAATGTGTGTTTACTCTAGGCTGTCACTGCAACACATTGCATGAAATCTTAAAAGCAGAAGTAAAAAAAAACTGACAGTGGGCAAGCTTTAGATTTACTACTGACAACATATCATTCAAGTGCAAAGCCTGTGGTCAAGAAAGCATTCGGTAACAGAAAGACCTACCTTAAGCAATCATTTCTGATTAGTGTCCCATAATCAGGTAAATGCAAGCAGTGGCAACTCTCTCGCCCTCAGTGCACTTCTTGTGGAAAAATCTCACACTCAATTGTCTTACTTTTTTAGAAGAACTTCCATTCTTCACCAAGACCTGAAAGCAATTGCAAAGATTTCTCTGGTTTGATATTACGAGAACAGAGTGTATTCTACTTCAGATCCCAGTGCATCTGGATACAATATTTGCAGACAGACATATACCGGGTCTTCCTAGTTCATGCCTGACTTGCCGACAGCACAGCTTAAAAAAATGGAAAGAGGCAACCACTTCTCTCTGTTTCTGGGCTGCGCTGTGTGCTGCTGAAGCACTACCTCAGAGATTTTTCAAGTTAATCTTTGTGCTGTAGACAGTACTAGTTCAGCAAAAAAAACAACTCATGTTCACGTTCTGCGTCAGCATGGAGCACTTAACAGTATCGTATGCACCCTAGGGGCCTCATTTACAAACTTTTAACGCACGGCAGCGCAGCAGGCCTTCCAGCTGCTCTGCCGTACATCAAAAGAATAGGGCAGGAATGCGCCATATCTACATGATACGACGCATTCCTGTCCTTCTCCCTTGAGATGGCAAGGGTGCCTGCGTTGCGGGGAGGAATGTTTTTGTGCAGGAAGGGACAAAAACAATCATTGATGGCATTTTCCGCAGTATGCATAGAAAGAGGAAAATACGAGAAATAAAATATTTCTCCTCATTGCGCCACTCCTACGCCTCCTCTAGGAAGGCATAGGAATCTGACGCATTCCCAGGTTTACGATTCCTCGTAAATCTGGGAATGCGTCAGATTCAATTGGTGTGGCATGGAAAGACCCACAGCAACACCCATGGAACGCCTCTTTCACGCAATGTTCTGCTTGAAAGGGGCACATATTTGCACGGTCATGAAAAGCCACATAAATTGGATTTGCGTGGCATTGTAAATATGCTGCGGCACATTGAGCGTCAAAAACGAGGCCCTGGGTTTTTTGCTTTGCTGGAAATACTGTGCTGGTCGCCACATCAGAGGATCTAGGATTCAATCTTCGGTTATAGTATGCGTATTTCAGTTTCCTCAGACCTAATGGTATTTCACCTAATACACCAAATACAAAAATTGATACTGGGGTGTGACTCCATAGGGCTGTATCATGGTCTCGTTCAGTGTAGAACACAGATGCAGAAGGGGCACATGCATCTGAACTCCACTATGCAGTTTTACCCCGGGCTGAATTACGGACTCATTCAGTGTAAAGAAGTTGAATATAAAGGGGAGAATGGAAGTTTGTGCTCTTCATTGCCACGGATTTCCATTCTCTGAATTTCACCAAGCTTTGCCTGGTGAATTTTGCATGGGAAAACATTTTGGAAATGCAGCAATGCCACACAATACTGGAATGTGGCGCAAATTCGATTTGTTCCTGATACTGGTACTTCTCATGAACCTCAACCGAAAAGCACTTACTTTAAGGATCATAGAAGCATGAAACACTCTGCTGGGATTCCATTTCATGACCTGGAGAAAGGGATGGCTTAAGAGCCAACAAAAAATAGAGACATCTTAGTCTGACATCGTCACTCGGAGAACCCAAATGCTGAAACAAACAGTAAATGTTGTACCAGGCAAGGAAATGACAAAATGCCCTTTTGTTTAGTGCAGTAAATGTCCTGGCACTGGTCAACCATACAACCAGAAATCCCAAAGGCTAGTTTATATAATTTCAAATGTTCCTATCTACAGGCTGAAACGCTGCACATACTGAGCACAAGAAGAGACAGTCCTTCTTGGAAATATTTTGTCATCTCGCCTTCATTCTGGTGGTTCGATTTTGCATGACGACCTTGCATGAGTCATGTTAATCAATTTGCTCTTGCAGGTTGGTGTTCTGTCTGGCACGCTATCTGATAGATTGTCATAGATTAAGGCCTGTGTTTATCAACTGCGGCATTACCTCCCTGTGTTTGATTACTGGCTGAAGGCAGGGAGAACTTTTAATTTCCTGAAAGCAGATGAACTCTGACGGGCACTGGAACCTCCAAAGGGGGCAGGAAGCTCCCTGAATGCACCAGTCATTCACTATTAACCTCTGCGTACTGACAGCGCTCTAATCTTGTCTCATACTGCTCGTGCATTCCAGGGAATGGGGTGCTGGTGCTTGCAATACTTATGCCAACTCCAGCTCATTTTGAAACAGTCTCCTGATGGACTCAAAAAGAGACATTTCTGCTTTGCAGGTCTTGCAGCTCATTTGACATTAGTACTGGAAGGTCACTTTCACCTCACTAAAAAAAATAATTTTGGAACTGACTTACTAATGTATTTATTCGGACTGCAATAACTGCAGCAGTAAATGCAGCCCAGGCTGGCACAGGGCCCATCGGTGGATGTTCAGTATGTCTCTTGGGCATCCGGCCATCAGTTGTAGAGTGAATGGACCTCTCCCGGCAGCCGCAGGGCGATGGAACATGCCCCCTTCTTGCCTGATAGGGGTCGGTCGAATTTCCAGATGATTACTAGAAGCAATACAAGCCTACTTTCAATTACTTACTTGGAAACAGGCAAAGACAAATTATATACAGAAACAACTTAATTTAATTATACATCAGGACATAGTATGATGCATTAAGAGGCTACGGGTGTGGGCAGTGCAGTGCTGAGCACATAGTGAAAATGGTCAAGAGAAGCGCAGATGTGAAGAGAGTTTGGGCCTTAATATACACAAGTGGAGGAAGTCTCACTCATAAGGCCAGTCCAACAGAATCCTCAACTATGACAATGAATTGTCATTCTAGAAATCCGTCACCTTTCATTATGTCACTTGGGAGATGGTGCCTTCTCAACTGTTGGGAACGAGTCGAAGGGTTGTCTTTGGAATGAGAATACATAGTGAAAAGCCACATGAGAAGGATGTTAGAAAATGTGAAGCAGGGGTTCAAACAAGCATTGGCAAAACCAATAGGTCTCACCTATGCAACAGCTATTGGCCTTGACAATGTGTTTTAGCCATGTTGTATACCAGCGTGGCTGTTGCTCAGTATGGCTAAAACTTACTGGCGAGGAGGAGAGGGGCATTGAGTGCAGTGGTGAAAAGTGGAGTAGAGTGTTGTAGAGTGGAGTGTCATGAAGGGGAGTGACATGGAGTGTTATGGAGTGAAGTATCATAAGTGGAGTAAAGTAAAGTTGCATAGAGGGGCGTAGAGTGGAGGGGCATAGAGTGCAGTAGAGTGTCTTAGAGTAAAGTGACATAGTGTGGAGTAGACTGAAGTACAGTGGAGTGGCATAGAGTGCCGTAGAATAGATGGGTGTAACGTGGAGTAGAATGTCTTGGAGTGGAGTACAGTGGAGTACAGTGGAGTAGGATACAGTAGCATAGAGGGGCGTAGAATGGAGAGGCGTAGAGTGGAGAAGAAGAGTGTTGTAGACTGGAGTAGCATTAAGTGTCGTAGAATGTAGTGGCATTAAGTGTAGTAGTGTGTTGTATAGTGGAGTGGCATAGAGTAGAGTAAAGTGGCTAAAGAGAGATGTGTAGAATGGAGTAGAGTGGAGTGGCAAAGAATGGAGTAGAGTGGAGTGACATAGAGTGGAGTGCAGTGTCATAGAGTGGAGTGGCATAGCGTAGAGTTGATTAAACTGTCATAGAGTAGCAGGCAGTGGAGTGGTGTGGTGTAGAGTGAAGCAGTGTGAAGTGATGTGGAGTGGAGGTCATAAAGTAGAGGAGAATAGAGTGGATGTGCATAGAGTGGAGTAGAGTGTTGTAGAGTGCAGCGGCACAGAGTGTTGTAGAGTGGAGGGGCATAGAGTGTCACACAGTGGAGTGGTGAAGAGTGGAGTAGTGGAGTATCATAGAGTGGAGTGGAGTGGTGTAGAGTGGAGTGGCATAGAGTAGAGTAAAGTGGCATGGAGAAGCATAGGGGGAATAGCATAGAGTGGTCGCAGAGTGTCATAGAGTGGCACAGAATGGAGTTGAGTGTCATAGAGTGGAGTGGCATTGAGTGTCGTAATGTGGAGTGGCATAGAGTGACATACAGTGGAGTGGCAAAGAGTGGTATACAGTGTAGTGGCATAGAGTAGAGTAGTGGAGCAGAGTGTAGTACAGAGTTGAAGAGTGGAGTGGTGTAGAGTGTTGTAGAGTGTTGTGGAGTGGATTGTTGTAGAGTGGATTGTTGTAGATTGGAGTGTCATAGAGAGAAGTGTTGTTGAGTGCAATAGAGTGGAGGGGTGTAGAGTAGAGGGGGTAGAGTGGGGGCGTAGAGTGGAGTGGCATAGAATGTCATAGAATGGAGTGGCATACAGTAGAGTGGTGTAGAGTGGAGTAGAGTGGAGCAGAGGGGAGTGGCATAGAGAGGAGTAGAGAGTAGTAGAGTGGAATGTCATAGAGTGAAGTGTCATGGAGTAGCGTGTCATAGAGTAGAGTGTTGTAGAGTAGCGTAGAAGGAGTGGCGCAGAGTGCCATGGAGTGGCGCAGAGGGGAGTGGCACAGAGTGGCGTACAGAAGAGTGCTGCAGAGTGGAATGGTGGAGTAGAGTGTCATAGAGTGGATTGCACAGAGATGAGCAGAGCGTTATGGAGTGGTGTAGAGTAGAGTGGCGTACAGTGGAGTAAAGCAGCGTGGTGTGGCATAGAGGGAATTTGCATAGAGTAAAGTAGAGCACTCACTATTGTTATACGGTTCCTACTAAGAAAGGGAGGACTGCATATTAGGACAACAGAACTTCAGACTGTAGGGACTGAGTCCATCCGCATCATCAGAAAATGTCGTCCCAATTCCTAGCTAGCTCACAGTGCCTCACCCAAACCCCTAACCCACATAGGTTGGCAGGTGATTTTGGGAACCTCAAACATGACCCTCTAATCCCCAAGGAAATCATGGAAACAGACCTTACCCATTTCATTGTTTACTTTTGAATGCTCATGGTAAACACAAGAAAGATATGAATAACATTGTTAATACATTTATTGAAACAATCGTTGTCTTGAATAGAAAGAATGAGCTGTGATTATTAGGTAGATAGAACAAAGCAATGTAGCCAGCATGATGAACATGGTGAAAACAATAAACATTCCAACCATGGCAGTCTGATTTCTATACACTTCTACCTATCACTACCCCTACTCAGAGAACATAATGGGTGAACCCTCTGCCCGATCTCTTAGGTTATCCTGAGCCCCCATACCTGGATAACTTGGCCAGGGTAATCGGCCTGAAGTGAAATTGGCAATCCCTCTCTGCAGGGCAGAAGATCAGCATCAGTAGAGCTGCATGTCAAACACAGCCTTTGTTCCAGGACAGTCGTGATGGAAGTGTCCTTCTGTCCTTTGAAGTCCAGTTCATCGTTTATATAACAAAAATCACTGTGTTAGAGGTGCAGCTCGGATGCAATATGTCTAGATGTTAGAAGCTGTCTCCGAATGGGCAACACAAGCACTAGGATATCTTGCTATGTGTTCCTAGCCTTGAACAGAGTGTACTGATTACATAGCAAGAAAGGCGTTCTAAAAACAAGCAACATGTACAGCTTCCTCAGAATAATAATGTGCAAGCAAAACATGTAAAAATATCATTGCTAAAATGATGTCTGCTAAAACATATAAAATATAAAGCTAAAATGGAGAACCAAAGTGAGCCCAAGAAGGCCTCATGACACTATGTGCTCAGAAGAGGGCCAACGCTCTAAAGACAGCCTGCATACCTGACCGCAACCACCTCCTGACTTCACTATGCCCCCTCGTATCTGCCCCCAAGATGGGAGCTGAAGGCTGGTGCACCTGCAGCTGTTGCCTGCTCCCCGAATGGAGGGAGAATATGGACAAACGCATGCTGAGGTCTGGCTCAGGACTGGCACAAGGACCTGCTTTAGTGAGCAAACTAAAACTGAGAGGCCATCTTTGCCTGATGGGTGGGCATTGCACCTGTGCCTAAGACCTACACCATGCTATGCCTATCCTATAGAAGAGGATGAGGTGGAGCACTGACCGTACCCTTGTCTGTGGTACAGTGGCCCTGCTCAGCAGACTCAGAATACCCGAATATTGTAGTGAGCACTATTGCATTTTAAAGTGTATTAAAGTATTTTCTTTTATAAAAGACAAGCACTGGGTAGGATAGTAATTTATTACGCTGTTGAGGGGTTTTTTGAGTGCTGAGCTTATTGTACCCCCACACTAACCTCCCTGACAAGCCTATGACTGTTTGTTATCCCTATCACTGAGAGTCAAGAACTAAATGTATTGTATTTGACTCAAATCTGTGCTATTTGTCATTCTCCGCCATCTTGTCTGTCAGTCTACTAATAGTGAAGTGCTGCTTCTCTCTGGCTTGTTCCAAGGCTGGTTTCTTTGCCCGATCACCTCCCTGGGTTCTACCTCACTTCCACCCTATTTGAACCTCTGTTTTCATAACAACTGTCCCGCCACTTGCTGATCCACCAATGTCTTCTGCTGCCCCTATGTTACCCCTTCCACCAGTCCTCCATTTCTGACCTTTCGCTACCAGAACTTCCTTCTTCTATTTCCAATGCTTCCTCATCAACCTTGCATTTCTTCTGCCACTAGTGTCCACGGCCCTTTCCGTGTCCTAATGCTATTTCGATTTAGGAGCTGCCCTGTGCCCCACGGGCCCTCTAGCCTCCCTTTCATCCTCACTAATGCTGTCACTATCCAGCAGTTCATCACATGATTCCTCTTCCTGTCTCTAGAATTCACCCAGTCCCTGGATACCTGCCTCTGTCCATTCTTCTGAGGCCTGTACACTAGTCTTACTTCCCCTTAGGATTGGGATCCTGGATCAGAGCATGCCCTGTTACAGTCTCCAGTTCCAGCAGAGATCTTGTGATGCTACAAACCTGCCCCAGCTGAAGCCGTGCCCTCAAAAGCCCCCCTGATCTTTCAATCTCTGCATTCTTCCAGATACTATTTTCAGGTCCCTCTGCTGCTGTGCTGGCCCCGTGCCCCCATTCTTCTGCTCTGTGACCTGTTGCATAGGGGAGCTGTCCAGGAGCCCTGACTCTGGTCCTCTTGGTCCTCACAGGCACTCTCTGCATGCTCTCTGCACTCACCTGCCGATACCTCTCTCCGGGATCATCGTATCTTCACCTCCACCCCTGCCTCTTAACGGAAGTGCCCTTGGACTTCCTCCCCACCTGTCTTGTGGGCCTCCCTCCTGCAACAAGAGCCCACTGCACCAAGGTGTGCCCCCGAGACTGGCTCACGTGTGCTTCTGTCGCATCTCCGATAAAATAGCACGCTGTCCACTAGCATCTCTGGTGCAGTACTGACGAGAGTGCGTATCACTTACCCTGCAGTTGTCCTTTGCTTATCTACACTGTTATTTAAAGATGGGGACTCGTCCTCTTCTAGCTGCCCCTGGTTTTCATTGGGCTAGCTGCCCTGACCTCCATCCTTATTCTTCAAGGGGCACTGTTTACCCCTTTTGTGGGGATAGTGCCTTAAACTGCACAGTAGCACTGCCCCTAGCAGAGGCTGCCCTCCAAGGTCTCCTGCCACTTTTGTCCATCAACTGTGACCAATGCACAACAGGGGACAGTCTGCCTACTGCCCGCAAATGATCTCCTTGTCCTCTTTGGATGCAATGCAGGTAAGGGGTTGCTGCCAGCTGCATCATGGTTTCCTGGTACAGAATACTCCATTGAAAGGACAGTGAGCAATACGCCTGCAGCAATACTGGAAAAGTTTCATTTCACTTGAGGCATGAGTTAAAGTTTGGTGGACAGGGTACTTCATCACAAATGTGACAGAGTACCCTGTCCACCAAGCTCTCAGTCCTTCCACCCTGTTTAGAGTCAGGCCGACCGTCAGCTTTCCTTTGGCGATGCCCCATTGGCTTCGTCAACAGACACAGCTCATCAAAGTAAGGGGATCACAACATGCGTTCTATTTGGAACTGATAGTCTGGCAGTGACTAACAGAAAAACTAAAATAATGACCGGTCACATCCAGCACAAAACTCTCTGGGTGTGGGGGGTTGTTTTTCAAAAATAAACACACACATTTGGAGGTTTTTTTTCAAAAATAAAAAGTTTGGTGGAAGGCCGTTAAAACCAGCGGCACCCATCCACCAGACTTTTGGTACCTTCAAAGGAATCCTGATGAAGGTGGTTTCTCTGAAGGTACAGAGATCACCATCAGCCCAGTGGTGATCTCTAAATTTGACTAGCGGTAGTCTGAAAGAGTGGCAGATGTAATGTCCTCCACCAATCCCTAAATCACCCCTTAGTCATCGATTTTTTTCTTTCTTTCTTTCTTTCTTTCTTTCTTTCTTTCTTTCTTTCTTTCTTTCTTTCTCTGTGTTATATGTTCTTCTTCCAGGAGTGTTCACACAAGATAGTTTTCCTCCATTTTTTATGGAAGGTACTGTAAGCACACATGTTGTATGTAGTGTTTGCTCCTGTCCCGTAGTGAGTAGCTGCTGGCAAAGCATGAAGTAATCCTATCTGAGCAAAAACGACTTTCCTATAGATAATCTGGATGCCCTTGTGAATAGAAGATAGGTTCCACTCAATCAGCCAAATGTGGTGAAGGAAGAGACCCGTTTATGGCCACCCGGGTCACTAATGACCACCTCTCAGCCTTCCGTACCAAATGAAGAGTCGGTCAGACAGTAGAGAATACAAACCAATAACTGTTTATTCATATACACTCAGAGCGAGCCCCATATGCCCAGTCTGCAGAGGGAACTGAAATCAACAAGCATAGAGATACATTATGTACGTTTCGTGATCGGGCGGAAACACACCCACAGTGGAATTTTCCAAGCAGGTGCAGTAAAACAGTGAAATACAGAAAAAACGGTTCAGCGCTCCTATCTTACACAAAGTAACATGGTCCAAGGTTGTTCCATCTGGAGCCTGCCACCAGACAAGGGGGAGAGGGCCTCTATCTGGTGAGAAAGCTATGTGCTGACATGAACAGTGTGCTCATTATTGAAACAAAACCAAAGTGAAGAAACGAAACTCAAAGAGGAGCGTTTCTCGGAATTTAAACTAGATCAGTTTTGAACAGCCTAAAATGGGGAAAATGGCGCAGCGAATGCTACCTTACATGGAGCATGCGTTAGCATAAACAATTTCTATTCCAACAGACCCTCCTTTCTAACAGCAACAAGCAGAAATAAACATCAAACAGTAATAAAAATCGCATTTGATAAACAATTATGAGCACTCCCTATTATCAACATCAGGAAGTGAACAAGTAAGGAGGGAAGAAGTCTTGAAAATTCCCTCATCGATGTTCATCATATCCTCAATATCCTTTTGGATCATGACTGCAGCATTTGTGTCATGAATTGATATCTTCTTTTTGGGCGTGAGGATAGCAGTACAATAGGAACAGCAAAAGGGAAGACACTGAATAAGAACACAGTAGAGCACCAATATCGCAATCAAATAAATCACTTTTTCAAGAATCCAGCCCCAGCTACCAAAAAGAGACCAACTCCAATTCCCACTTTCCATTCCTTTTACATTTTCGAGAATATCCAAAATATGTTTGGTGATATTCTTTTCCATATTCTTGATCCCGACCACACACTGATCGCCAAATACTGCGCATTCACCACCACTCTTAGCCAGAATGCATATCTAGTCTGTTCTGAATATATTTGCATACTCTCCAACTGAGTGGTGATGTCGCGTAAAGCTGCCATGGTAGTATTGGATACAATTTGCAACTTGCACCCAAAATATTCTCTAGCTTTCTCACCCCGAGCCATAGAGGTACCACCCAGAGTGAAAATAGAAAAAAGGATGTATCCAAAGGTGATCCCATTTCTATAATTATTGACCTCTATATCAGCCACTCCCTCACAAAATTCTTTTGTTAGAGTCCTTTTTAGGTCTCGCGCCTAGCGTTGCAGTGCGCAGCTCTGCTCGCGCAGCGCGAGACCTCTAGAAAGGAGTTCTGGAAACGACCCACACGTGCGTGTGGTTTTGTTTTCGGAAGCCCACATTGGCTGGAGCGTACGTTTTTTTGATGGAGACGGCACGCGATTGGCAAAGGCGGGCGCATGTCCCGCCTTTGCCGCGCCCATTCCCGACGGTGGCCAGAACGCGCAGCAGCGCGCGTTCGTCTGCTGCCGCTGCCGCGCTCCCTCCCCCCGCTCCTCTGTGGTGCGCGCGCACCACTGGCTTTTATTTTTTCTAATGTACTGATCTTGAGCTCCGTTCTGGAATCAGACCTTTTCTTATTGACTGTATTTTTTTTTTAAAATTGTCGGGTACAAAATTTCTTTTGAATTTGAGGTCAATACCGTCCTGATCCACCCAACATCTGAGCGCGCCATTGTGATGCAGATTTTGAGGGGTCGAGCGCGCCCACAATCTAAGTAATTAAATAAAGGAATAAAAAAATGAGTGTTCCCTCTTACAGTAGCGCCTTGGATTTGCTGGAAAGAATGTCTAAAGCTGCTCAAGAACTAACTCCCGGAATCAACAGGACAATCGACCCTGTCTGGAGAGGGGTGGTGCCGTGGGAAGCGGGGAGGAGGGGGCTTTGCGAGTTCTTGGGTCTTTTGATCGGTCTATTTTGCAGAAGAGATTTAGTCCGACTATATAGGTCGCTTGCACCAGCCTTTGCCACTTGAAAGCCGCCCGGCTTGTTCTTTTCAAGGCTTTCCCAGTTTTCACTGAAACTTGATCTTGACAACAGTCTCTCTCCATTCCATGGAAAATATAAACCAGCCAACCACATTCCTCGCAGCCCTCCTTTGCGGCATCCTTTAGAAGCGGGCGGGGGAATCTTTTTCCGCATCGATCGTGTCGGCTTCCGAGGAGTGGAGTTTGCAGCCGGGAGCGGGCATTAAATCTTGTGGGCTGACTGATTCCCCCACCATGAAAATCTGGCTCCTTCTCAGCCTCTTCGTGCTGCACCGAAGCACTTCAACATGGTGAGTGACGGAGGAGCTGTCAGTGGGTTAGGAGAGGGTGGGAGAGGCCGTCTCGGACACAGAGCAGTTTGTCTGAAGTTACCGAAGTCCGGTATGTCCGTTACCTTGCAGAATGCATTGTATGTAATTAGCAGTAAATCACTCCTCTGAATTAAAGTGTGTGTATATAGTTTACATCCTGTCAGCGTACGTACAAGCTGATGCAATGCGAGGGACATTCACTATATTAGCATTTATTTTCAGTAACCATGTCTTGCATTTTGCACGAGGTCATAGCATGCTGACTTATGATATTATGTAATATGCTTGCTCGGATGCATCATAGTTTTTCTTTTCATAGGCGTGATCCATGTTCGATGGTAATAGGGAATGTGTGTCCAATGGTGTGTTAAATGCGGTAAATGATACACTCAACTGCAGTTAATATTGGAGGGTGGGGTAAAGTTCACGCACCAGCGGGGCTCGTGCAGTATTGGCAATGACAGCGCATGGTAACTGACTAACTGCACACAGAAGGGTAGTGCAGAGTGGAGCCACGTGAGATCACGTCTTTCTGTGTGACACTTCTCCAGATCGCTTTCCAGAAGTGATGTCACATGATATCCCAATGTCATTATGTACAAGTAAAGCCACAAGGTATTCGCCAATAAGTGACAATGCAATGTGGTAATGCACAGAAGATCGCTTTTCCATACGTTTTAATGTAAATGTGATGCTGCACCAGACACCTATGGATGCACAAGTGTCATTACAAGGTCATATCCCTCTATGACACAATACAGAAGAGCTGCCACATACAACCACTCCATCCTATGTGATGTTGCTGAAGTGGAAATATATGTTCCTCTATTTGGTAATGCACAAGTGTTGTCACGTGACAGCAATACACCTAGTTTATATAGGCATAAGTGACATCTCATGAGATCACACCACTCTGTGTCATAAAGAGGCCATGACATCACGTGAGACTGTTTCACACTATGCTGCAATACAGAAGTGGCTTCGGATGAGGCCAATCCTCTCCACGACATGATGTGCATGTAAAGTTGCATGAGATGACTTCACCCTAGGTGCCACATCTTGCTCCGCTTTGTATCACAAGGCTAAATGCACATGGGATGCAATGTGCGAGGATTTCAGTCTATGCAGTAATGCAGCGCTAATGCCGTATGAGATCTCCCACAAAACGAGATAAAGCTAGAAGCCAAAGTCACATGAGATTACCTCACCTACCTGGAAGAGATAAGGAGATGCTATATCCGTTGTGGGAATGCAGATTTGATGTTACATGAGCTCCCTGCACTCTGTGCCATAATGCAAAGATGTCATATGAAAGCATTACCTTACGTGATAGCACTTCACCCACGTGGTAATGCAGAAAGTATATCACGAGATAATTCCTCTTAGTGTGCAAGTGATGTCACACCACATCACTTCTCCTCGTTTTAAAATACAGAAGTCACATCATAAGATAACTCCAATGGAGGTGATAATGTAAAGGTGACACAGCAAGAGCTCATTCCGTGCTGCAGCACAATGCACTTGTGATGTCCCATAAAACCACCTCAATACACAAGTGATATCATGGGGGCTACTCTATTTCATGCCATAATGCACAAGTGACATCACTTGTGCTGTCCTACCGTATGTGTTTCTTAGCGCTGGGAAGCCCTAGGGCAGCCATGCGCTCTATAAATCCATAATAATATTAATAATAATAATATGTAGATAAGTAGAAGTGATTTCACATGAGAACATACATGTTCATAAGGACGTTACATCGAATGCAGTCACCTCACTATGTCATAATGCACAACTGGCTGCAGTAAGATCACATCACTGTACATCAAACACGTTGGTATAAACACGCAACAATAAATTCAATAAGCAAATAGATAAATTATAATGTATATGTGACTTCACATAAACATTTCTGATCGTAAATGGTAAGGCCAAAGTGACGATCACTTCACCTTACATGGTAATGCAGAAGTAACATCACATGAAATCACTGCAGTCTATGACACAATGCACAAGTGAGGTCACATAACATGACTCCACCCCATACGATAATGCAGTAGCGACATCACACAAGATTGCTTCTTCTTATTTGGAAATGCAGTAATTATACTGCAAGAGAACTCCATTCCATGCTAGAATACAAACGTGACGTTACATGAGATCATTTCCCATCCCATCCCATCCCATCCCATCCCACCGCTCATCTTTTGGCAGTTTTTTCTCTTAGTTTCCCCTGTGGACTGTTGTCTCTTGCGGTCCTTGATTTTACAGCCTTCGGTCTTTGGTTAAGAATTGTGTCTCGTTTGTCACCTTCATTCGTCAAACTCCCATTTTTTGTAGAACTTTCTGCTTACTTTACCTCCATTTGTCATAGAAGCACAAGTCTCCTGGCCCAAGAGCCGAGTTCACTTCGTATGCTACTTGCCTATATGAGATTTCCCAATATATAGGTCTCACATTTGCGAGAGATTAAGAATTAGAATGCTTTTTATTTATCTGTTTTCAACACCAACACATACATTGAGCTATTGACATAGTAAATGACAATGCCTTTTATTTATGTGTTGGCTTTAAAAGAGATAAATAAAAGGTATTATAATTTACAATGCCAATAGCTCAAACTCTTGTTACTCTTACTTTTCCCCTACTTCCTTCCTCGCCCTCACCATCTTTTGCTATCCCTTCCCACCAAACAGATGTGCACTCCCGGCTGCTCGGGCAAATCTGTGGGCATCTCATCCAGACCACATCTGGAAAAATAGCAATGAGAAATAGGGATGGACAGACACTTTTGTTTTTTAGTGGCTAGCATTCATCCCTCATTTTGGATTAATATTCACACAAAAGGATGTTTGCACTCATCTGTGGGCAAACCAAAGCGGAATCCCAAGTAGTAATTGTAATGATTCATTATCAATATTTAGTCCGGTCTAAATACTAATAAGGAATTATTACAATTACTACTTGGGATTAGGTTTTGAGCCACAGATCATCCATCACTTGCTGTTGTTGATAGGAATCTTACAGTTCCTAAAACCTTGGTAGAACAGTGAAACAAAGCAGACAGGCTACCTCACCAGGTTCAGGCCCTCACAAGTTAAAGGTGGGAGTTACCTCTCAACCCCCACCAACAGCCCCCATCTTTATTGTGCTTTAAAAAAACGGAACATTCCAAAACCTCAATATAGGGAACTTATTGTAGGTTTGTATATCTGTGAATGCCTGTAAGACTATCTGGCATGGCATAATTGTTGTTTTCCACAAAGAGTGGTTCTACTACGCAATAAGAAAACGAGCATTTGCTATGCAATAGGTGTCGCATTTGCGAGAGTTTGAGCTATTGGCATTGTAAATACCAATGCCTTTTATTTCTGTATTTTAAAAACCTGCAAGCGGTGCGTAAACAGGCACTTTGTACTTGCAGTCGTTGCTTACGAGAAGCAACGCTGGCAGTAACTATGCCTCTTTTACTGCCAGCCTTCCTTTTCGTAAGCAAGGACTATAAGTACAAAGGGCGTGTTTATGCACCGCATACAGCTTTTCGAAACACATAAATAAAAGGCATGGTCGTTTACAGCTCAAACTCTTGCAAATGCAACACCAATAGCTCAAACTTTAATAATGCGAGACCTATTGCATTGCAAATGCTTGTATCATTAGGCTTAGCGTATTTAAAAGGAACACCTAAAGGCAATACCATTCCAAGAGCTACATCATCTGTACCATTGTGGACATTGGAATATGTTCCATTGGACAAAAAGTAAAACCCTGGTTGTGCGTAAATCAGTCCCTCATAGTCCACTGCTGCATACCTAGAGTTCATTCCAAAGTACTCGCGTATTTCTGTACTGCACTATTCCTGAACACTTTATGTACAGTGAAGTGTCGGTGCTATTCACAGTGGGGCAGCAAGCGGGATAATAACCAGCCTCTCGGGTAACTATCAATTCCTTGTAATGCCAACCCACCAATGTAACATTCTGTTTTTCCATGTAAAAAGTATCACAATAAGAGTTATCACAGCCTGGATAACCCACTCCCAATGGCTTTCCATGATACAGACATAGTACAGGTAACCAAAACCAAATTCCCTTTATACCTCTGTGAACTGAGGTGGCCGAGCATAAATATAATTCAGAATTGACAATGGATATGCAGTCCACAGACTAGTAACAGATTGGGTGTGGTAACAAGCCGTCCCTTCTCCAAAGAATCTCTTATGTGTCTCCAGAAATATATTACTCCGGGCTGTTCTCTTGCCTCTTTTCAGGGAGATAACCTTACTCCTACTGTGTAGGGGTACACCTTGATCATTTTCCAAAACCCACGATACCCCACACAATATTATTATCAACAAAGCCAAAAGAACAACACATATCATTTTGTTTTTTCGTGTCAACATTGTATTATGTTGTCAAGAAGAAACATTGGCTACTCTTCGTCAGCAACCTTTCTACCAAAAGGATGAATAATGGGTTTGCAAAAGAAACAGGAATACAAAGAAAATATACAAGTTCCGAGTATCCGTCAGAGCCTCACTGGTACGGCTCCTATCGTCCATCAATAAGTTGGCGCTTTTGAGCACCGGCGGTGGAGCTTGCTCTGTCCTAAGCTCTTCAATCTATCCCACATCAATAAAGGTGGTATACCCTCAGGGTATACTTCTAGGCTCCCTAACTAATATTCAAACAACAAAGGCAAAGTGAGCACGAAATTCTCCACTGATTACAATTAATGCCGTTTGTACTATGACTCAGTACTACCTATTTTGTGCAGTCCATCCCAAATCTTTTTTCTCCTTGGACTCAATATCCCTCAGCCGAGGGCGCAAATTGTACCTGGTAGCCCCAGGCTCCGTATGATCAACAAACAAAGGCTCCTGGATAGCTCGAATCTCTGGAGGAAAAGCCTCATTCAAAACAATATAATTCTCCTTATTGGTCTGGGTCCAAATCAACTGGGTGTCGCTGAAAGGAACGAACCGGAGCACCTGTTCATACTCTGAATCGCCGACGCCCTCTTTGACCCACTGATTGTATGGTAATGACAAAGGAATCTTCCTGCAATGGGTGGCGTGCACCCAGTTCTTTCGACCAGCAACCTTTACAGCCGTCCGTGTCACCAACAGAACCTGCCCAGGACCTTTCCAGCGCGGCTCCAAACTTTTCTTCCACTGGAAATTTCTAATCAACACAACATTTCCGGGCTGGATGTCTTAGCCGGGCCCCTCTGGTACAGAAGGTAGAGATTCTTGGATCTATTGGTGAATAGAATGCAAATTTTCCATTAACTGGCCAAGATAATCAAGCAACACAGGATACTCAATATCTGAATACTTACGAGGATGCAGGACGCCCCAGACATTTGCCGGGTGTCCAAACACGACCTCGTAAGGAGACAATCCTGTCCTTGAATGAGCTGTTGTTCTTGTTGACAAAAGAGTTAACGGTAAAGCATCTAGCCATTGTTATTCTGTTGTCTCTTGTACTTTCGCCAATTTCAGTTTGAGAGTACCATTGTACTACTCAACAAGCCAAGCTGACTGGGGGTGATTGGCAGCATGGAATTTCTGGTTGATGTGTAACCCTTCACAAATCAATTTAATCCCCTTCCCATTAAAATGACTTCCGTTGTCACTCCAGATAACTCGGGGCAAGCCAAAATGAGGAAATAACTCTTTAAGGAGTACCTTCGCAGTCGTAATGTCCGTATTATCTTTAGTGGGGTAGGCCTTAACCCATTTACTAAACGCACACAAAACCACCAAAACATACTTAAGATTATTGCATCTCTCTAATTCGATATAGTCCATTTGAAGGACTTCAAAGGGAAAGGTGGGCGGTGCAAAATTACCAGGTGGTGTAGGGGTACTCTTCCCTGGATTATGCATCATGCAAACCATACAGTATTTCACCAAATGTGCAGCTGTCTTAGAGATATTATCATTGTGCCACACAGGGGCTAACAATTTACAAATGCCTCTTGCAGTAATATGAGCTGGACCATGTGCCATAGTTACCACAGGAAGTACATATGCATCGGGCAACATCCATTTCTGTTGCCCCGATTTATCAATCCAACAGCCCTCTTCATTCAACTGTGCTGTACTCTCCTGCCATTGCGCCAATTACTCTATTGTGGCTTTACTCTGTATATCCTTTACACTCTCAAGGGTATTCTCAAACATGACAACCTTGGGAACCCACCTAGCTGGACCTGCAACAAACATGCGTTTCATTTTACTTCAGGCCGTTTCCTTAGCTACCTGGTCTGCAAAAGCATTTCCTCTACCCACATCGTCTGTGACCTTTCTATGGGCACTGCACTTAATTATTGCCAATTTCTTGGGGAGTGTTAAAGCAGACAAAAGCCGCAATATCAGGTGGCCATGCTGGATCTTCGTTCCATGAGAAGTAAGAAACCCTCTCTCCGCCCAAAGCTGGCCAAAATTATGGGCAACCCCAAATGCGTACTGGCTGTCAGTATAAATATTGACAACCAGCCCTTCACTCAATTCGCAAGCTCGAATAAGGGCAGCCAGCTCAGCAGCTTGAGCCGACTGATAGGGAACTCGTGATGTCTCTACCACTGTCCGCAACGTAGTAATAGCATAAGCTGCAGTGGTGGTGCCATCTGGTAATTTAAAACAAGAGCCATCAACATATAGTTCCCCTTGAGGGTCAGATAAGGGAACATCAGTCAAGTCTACCCGTCCTTTCGTCTCTTCCTCTGTCCGAAAAATACAGTCATGTTTGCCGACTGCATCATTCTCAGAAGGGAGGGATAGTAACGTGGCTGGATTCAGAGTGGCACATCTCTTAATCGTAATGTGTTTAGCAAACAATGCCAATTCATAGCCAGTAAGATGTGCACTGGTGAGGTGCTGTGTCTTTGTCTTATTCAAAAGGGTATCCACTGCATGGGGTACCATAACTGTGAGGTCTGTATCAGGTACGAGTCCAGCTGATTGTCTGATTGAGGTGGCCACAGCCGCGACCGCTCTCAGACAGCTCGGGAGGGCTCTTGCGACAGGGTCAAGCACAGCAGAAAAATAAGCGCAAGGCCTCTGCTTATCCCCAAACTTTTGTGTTAGGACAGAAAGCACGCAGCTAGCCATCTCGTGGACATAGAGCACAAACGGTTTATTATAGTTTGGTGTGCCAAGCACCGGAGCCGAACAAAGCGCAGTTTTTAATTGCTCAAAAGACTGCTGGCATTCGGGCGTCCAGGGCATAGGCTCATGCACTGCTTTCGTTGTTAATGCAAGCAAAGGTTTGATTAGTAATGAGTAGTTTGGGATCCACTGACGCCAGTAGGAAGTAATACCTATAAAAGCACGTACATCTTTTTGAGTTTGTGGAATGGGCATCTTAATAATGGTACTGATGCACTCAGGGGTCAACCTCCTACCCTCCTTCGACAGTAGGTGACCTAAATAGGTAACCTCCCGTCCACAATACTGAAATTTGGAAAGGGAAACTTTATGACCATGATGTGCCAAATGCAATAACAATTTCCCCATACTGTCTTTGCAACCTTGCTCCGCCTCAGAAGCAATCAAGAGATCATCGACATATTGCACCAATACATTACCTGGAGGAAGCGATAGTGAATCCAACTGACTTTTAATGCCTGACTATAGATACTAGGACTTTCTGTATAGCCTTGAGGAGCGCGACAGAATCTAAAACTTCTGCCAGCCAGTGTAAACCCAAACAGATACCTACTATCCGGGTGGATAGGAATACTAAAAAATGCATTTTTCAGATCAATAACAGAAAAGAACTTTAGATGGAATCATCGTTAAGAGCGTAGCAATATCAGGAACTACTGGAAACTGTGGAACTACAATTTTATTAACCTCTCGCAAATCAATCACAAAGCAATAGACATCATCAACAACATCAGAGGAACCCGAAGGTGTCCTCTGAAGGACCGGAAGAATAGGGCTATTACAAATGTTGGCAGATGTTTTTTCAACTACTCCCTTTCGGATCAAATTCTGGATAATCTGAAGAAGAGCCCGTTCTCCTGCCTGCAGTATCTTATACTGAGGGATGCGGGGCAGAACAGCATTATCTTTAACTTGTCTAGAAACTGGTGGTATATGCAACAGACCCACATCTGTATCACCTGTGGCCCATAATGTGGGTGGTACCTGAGAAAATTCAGCTGGAAGGGGCGCATCGTGAGACAAACACTGCCTAGTACTCACATCCGGACCCGTAGTAATATAAACACCTGCAGGGGAACAATAGATAGTAGCATGCAATTTCTTCAACAAATCCAAACCCATCAAATTTTTATCACAGTTAGATGTCAACAAGAACAGAGATTCTACAGTAAAAGGACCAACAGTCAATGCAAGGGGGCGTGAAATGGGGCTTACAAGCAGTACACCTGAAAAACCTACAGAAACATTATTGTGGCCAGACAGAGCCGCCCCGGGGACCATATGTCGAGAAACAGAACTTTTTGTCGCACCTGTATCCACCAAAAATTCGTTGGGTGAGCCTTGTAAATCTGCTGTGACATAAGGACCACGCTGATTTACAGGTATCGGAACTGGTCCCTCACTCTGTTCCTGGCTGTCCTAACTATAAGACATACCTGTCACATCATCCATGTCATAATCATCATGGTAATAATGTCCATCTCTATGGTCATCAAAATAATTACTGTCAGAACGGCCCACAGGAGCTGCAGAAGTCTGATTTCTGTCAGCCCCACGGCCCCTACCACCAGAACCTCGTCCTCTGGGGGATGTGACCTTCTGTAAAAGCACCGGACACTGACTGCACCAATGTCCTTACAATACGCACACTGATTTGGGCCCAAAGGTGTCGTCGAAGGCTGCCTAGTACGCAGAAGTTGTCTAGAGGGACCTCCTCATCCCTAACTATTTCCCTTAAAAGCTTGCTGCAGCAACACCTTCGTCTTTAAATCCTTATGCTTTTTATCAGTCTTATCCTTTTCCTCCTGATCGCGATGTTCATAATATTGGGCCATATTAAAAATAATGGAAGGAGAAGATGTAGACCAAGTGCTCTCAGACGCCTGCAAACGAGTCATTATTTCAGGAAGTAGATTAGTAACAAACCTATCAACAAACAATCGAACTCCTCACTCGGTGGACATATCTTGCCCACTATAATCCAAAAACGTATCTTCAAACCGAATAAAAAAATCTGACACACTCTCATCCTTCTTCTGTTGACAAGCCGTCAATCTGTCCCAACTTACCTTCTTGGGTGGAATAAGTGTGTGCATATACGTAATGATACGACCAGGCAAAGAAAGTATTTCAGCATGGGGTTTATCTCCTGGCTTCCTTTCCTGATCCCATCCTTTAATCACATCCCATGTACCACCCAACTCCGCAACATGATCTTGAGTATGAACCTGTCTCCAGATATCGACTGGGACAAGAAGACCAAAAAGCATTTCAATATCAGCAAGAGTCATTACAATAGAAGAGGCGGCCTCTGTTAATTTCTTTTTAATAAGCTGTAGGATTTTTCCTAGGGTGGGGCAACGTAGTCTTAAGGGCTAAAACCTCACTTCTTTTCCACGGAGTATAAACTCATTGCTCCTGGAAACGGGCATCTACGGCTAGTCTGGTGACGTTACCGAGCTGATCCGTTAACTCAGGCACTTCTGGATGATATATTGGATGAACCTCACGCATAGGGAACTGAGTAATTTTAGTGGGATTCTTTTCGAACAACCGAACTCTATTGGAAACTATAGTATGAATATTTGAGAGCACCTGTCCTGGGGCTAAATCAGCGATATAAACACAATCTTTAATATCAAATAATACTTGTGGAGCCTCAATTTTAATATGTGTGCGCCACAGATTAATCAATGTAGCAGACATATGCTGAAGAATGTGCTGCTGTAGAAAAGGCTCAAACTCACACACAGCCTGCCAAATGTCTTCAGCGCCGTAAACCGGATTACTAGCCCACTTCATAGCCTGTCTGGCTAACATCTCCTTCTCATCTTCCCCTACGTCAGAGCGCACCAACAGACCTATCCGTTCAAGGAATTTCGTCCAATCTCTGTCCCCAAACCCACGTACGGGTGTCTCAGCAGTCAAAGGTATCTGAGGATGAAAAACCATAGAAGGAAAAGTAACAGGTACAATTGTTGTTAACGTTTGTACCGGAAGAGAAAGAACAGACGGCACAGAAGTTGGAACATTAGATATACTAGAGGTCACAGTCAGCAAAGATGGCGAAGTCAAAGAAGGAGCAGGGGGTGTGGTGGCCGAAGCCGTTAAAGTAACGGCCATAGATACAGAAACGGCCGCAGCAGATGAGGCAGGCTGATGTGACTGTAAAGGAACAGTAGGATATATCCTCTGCGAGGCATAAGGAGGTGGGGGTTGAGTATCTAACAACTCCTCTACAAAAGTATCACTCTCTTCTTTGGCCAAGTAAGACTTGTCAATATGCAACCGAAATCTCCTATCCTCACATTCAATTCCTGACTCCCGTTTTTCCCTATCATATGCCACAGCCTTCTATAGCAATGTTTGCATTTTTCCTTTCCGTGCATCCCTCTCCATCTTTAATCGCCTCTGTCTGGCCTCCTTCTGCCAAGTCCTGAGGGAGTCAAACATCGACTGTCTACTCCGTCTCTTAAATAACTGTTCCTGTAAAAACCCAATTTTTTGTTCATCAAAGGTGCCTGTCAAAGGCCACTGCAACTCGGCATTGTCCCCCGTATATTTGTGCCACAGTGTACTAAACATAATAATACCATGTTTCACATACATATCAAAATTAGGGCTGCCTTCAGGAGGCACAGGTTGAGACTCTTCCAATCGAGCATCTGCAGAACAACAGCAACAACACAAATTCCAAAACTTGCTCAGACCAGGCATTTTTTAAAGGAAAACGAAATCGTTACCTTTTACATGGCAAAATATTTGCAAATTCTTTTTTATCATGACAATCCTTAGACCGTGCCAAACTCAAACTCAAACGTTACCATATCCACAAAGAACCAAAACAAACTCACCTGATATCAGTGCTACAACGAACCAGTTCTCCACTGCCGACTCTTCAGACCAAACGGTCAGATCCAAGGGTTTCGCCGTTTAGGACTCCAGTCGGGATGACCACTGGACGAGGCACCATCCGGCAGGACAGAAGGGGCAGCTGCGAGTAACAAAAAACTCTTCATGCAGGAATCCCTGAGCTGTCAGTCCGACCCGAAGATGTCCTCGGCCTCCCCCCCTTCTGCGGAAAAGGAATGGATCAATCACCCGAAGGAGTCCCTGTTCGGGCGCCAACTGAAGGAAGTGACCCGTTTAGGGCCACCCAGGTCACTAATGACCACCTCTCAGCCTTCCGTACCAAGTGAGGAGTCGGTCAGACAGTAGAGAATACAAACCAATAACTGTTTATTCATAAACACTCAGAGCGGAGCCCCATCTGCCCAGTCGCTAAGAGTGCTGCAGAGGGAACTGAAATCAACAAGCATAGAGATACATTATGTACGTTTCGTGATTGGGCGAAAACACGCCCACAGTGGAATTTTCCAAGCAGGTGCAGTAAAACAGTGAAATACAGAAAAAACGGTTCAGCGTTCCTATCTTACACAAAGTTACATGGTCCAAGGTCATTCCATGTGGAGCCTGCCACCAGACAAGGGGGAGATGGACTCTATCTGGTGAGAAAGCTATGTGCTGACATGAACAGTGTGCTCATTACTGAAACAAAACCAAAGTGAAGAAACAAAACTCAAAGAGGAGCGTTTCTCGGAATTTAAACTAGATCAGTTTCGAACAGCCTAAAATGGCGCCCAAAGGGGAAAATGGTGCAGCGAATGCTAACTCACATGGAGCATGCGTGAGCATAAACGATTTCTATTCCAACAGTGGCCACAGTGAAAACAAAATGAAATCATGCAAATACAATACATTTGATTGGATACAAATTCTAATCCACTGACACAGATTATGGAAATGGTGTAGTGCCCTTTCTCTTACTCAAATGTTTGTCTCTGGTTATTGAGCAGTGCCCAGTGTAGTGAGGTTTTTACCACTAGTGTCCCAGAGCCTTACATATGAATACTCTCCAATACAAGCACTTCCTTTGTACCCTTAACTTTCAAAAGGCAACTTGGGTCTAACGCCAAGGCTTACAACAGAGTGTAGTAATTTGTTAGGAGCCTAGATGTGGTCGGAAGAACACCACTCTCACTCCCCCGCGAGTCTGGCGGTCCATGGACCGCCGGACTCGTAATAAAGCCCTAAGTGTGGTACTAAGCATTAAAGGGTGAAATCTGGTTTGATTTGTGTAAAGAAGCTTGCAAGTAGTAAGGTGAGCCTGAAATTGAACATGTGCACACCTTTTAAGGAGACTAGAAGGAAGAGGAGCTAATGACACACTGAAAATGAGAAAACCATCAACCTCCACATTTTTTTGGCACTAGCTTCAAGAGCTGAAGGGAAATATCTATGCATAAAGTTAGTAGTGAGCAGATGCACTCGTACAGGTGCTAATATGTCTATTTCAGGCATCCTAGAGCTGCTTTGGTGTTACTGTGCTCTCTCTGGAGACTTATACAAATATTGCCGATGTAGTGCACAACCTGTTTACATGCCAATTGTCTGTTTTCTTCAATATAATCCTTGGCACAGCTTTTTATGTCATACCACTATTTTTGTCTTTCTATGGTGCACTGGATGACATTCCGTGGATTCACATTTCAGATTATGTATTGCAAAATTGCCTTTTTTGGAGCGGTGGAGACAGGTTTTGTTAAGTTTTTCTACTTCCCTGGTGCAGTCCTCTATTACGATATCTAATTTTGCATCTCCGAATTTTTCCTTTCTTCGTCTGCTTGTTGCTATGGGCAGTGTTTTTCCTGTATTCTTTCCATAGGCTATTGCTGTGGCTCTACACCAATAAAGTAGGGTGCATAATTTGTGCCGGTGCTTGCCAGTGCCCAGCACCATTCCTTTTTTGTAAACAGTGACTCATATTTATCAGAATCCACCACAGGGTGGCCCTGGTAGTGTATTTGTAAGCAAAGTTAATTAGTTGAGCATTTAACTATTTAATATGTCTTAAAACAATGATAAAACTCAGATGTAAACCTGCAGTTTAAAGTGACATATGGGTTGTGCCAGCTGCAGTGGACTCGTGTGAATTACCTTGGGCCCAGGCACGTATCTTTTTATGAATTAACTACTGGTAGGGTTGTGTGAAGTTGCGAAGTTAGGCTATTCGTTTAAAAAAGTTACCAGCTTTGCAAACTGTGAAACTGGCAAAGGTTTGAAAAATACAGCAAAAATGGAGACCCATAGTTGCACCAGGAACATTCTCGCTGCCACCCATGGTACGACTATGAGTCTTGGTACGAGTCTGCCACTCTGCAGGTGCAGTCATACCAGGTTCGGACAAGCTGCATCATTCCCCATGTTGAAAGCGCAAAGGTGGTCTTCCGGTACAGAGGATGCTTAAGAATGTGGCTCATTGTGGTGAGGCTGGAGTGTCCCTACTGTCACTCAGTACTAACAACTCTAAGGGCCTGATTATGACTTTGGTCTTGTGGGAGTGGAACTGCCACACTGCTGCCCCGCTCCCACACCACCAAAGTCCACCACCTGCCGCACGCCAGATTACGAGTTTTCCCATTGTCTGGCGGGTGGCCCTTTGGCAGTCCCATGGAGGTGCCTTTGAAAAAAGCACTGCAATGGGAGCGCCAAACCCGGTTTCTGCACGACATGTACTCTGTAGTCCATGCCGTGCAGGAAAGGGGGTGCATGCACACAGGGAGGCACAACATGTGCCCCCCTGCATGCATCCCCATGGCCTGAGGCAACAGAGGGCCCTGTACGGCCACCTTAGTTCCCTCACCACCAGCCTTTTCATGGCGGGCTCACCGCCACGAAAAGGCTGGCAGTGAGGAATCTTGTAATATACTTGGCGGTGCTGCAATGATACCGCCAGCATATTACTGCCTCACACTGCTGCAACACTGCTGGGGAACAGCTGTTCCCCGGCGGGTGAAGCGGGTCTGCATCAGTCCAACTACCACACTCAAAATAGAGTGGTCGGACTGCCGGTGCGGCGGTAGCCGCCACACCCCTGTGGGTTTGGCTAGCCTATGGACCGCCAAACCCGTAATCATGACCTAAGTGAAAGTGATTCACAGGCCTTCAGTGGGTCTCCTTATAATGTCAGGCACACACAGGTGCCATTTTTTGTGAATTGTATGCAATCTAATCACTGCAACTTTCATTATTTTCAGTTCATGACATCATAACCCAGTTGTGTACCTAAGGTTGCATGTAGCATGCTGAGCCTTTGCACCACATATTTTGCTATTATGCCATCTCATGTTCTGACATTCTCTGCAAAACAATGTTATAATTTTATCACTGCATATTGTCAATTTAGGAGTCCATTAATATGTAATGTCCACAATATGGTACAGCTTCATGGTCGTCATTTAGTGCTGGACAGAGGTGCAGCTAGTACTCATGGCTTGCCCTCTGTTATCTCCGACAGTTCTGTTGCCGCCCCTGGCCTCAGAGGTTGTAAATGCAGTTCTAAGCGTCAAATATAAAACAACATTCTAATGAACCTTGTTTTCTTTCTGTGGCTCCCTCAGAGTCCTGCAACATTAGGCTTTCTGGGCCAGATGTACGACCTTTTTTTGCGGCCGCAAACGGGAGATCCTCCCATTTGCGACCGCAAAAAAGGGCAATGGCATGTACAAATGCTATTTTGCGAGTCACTGACTTGTAAAATAGCATTTGCGACTTCCGCTATTAGGAAGGAGCGTCCCTTCATAATAGCGAGTCAACATGCCATGTACAATTGTTTTGCGACCGCATTTGCGGCCGCAAAACACTTGCAGTTTACCACCTACTTCAAGTAGGTGATAATCCACTTGCAAACGGGAAGGGGTCCCTAGGGGACCCCTTCCCCTTTGTGAGTATGTGAGAAAATATTTTTAAGAGCAGGCAGTGGTCCCAGGGACCACTGCCTTTCCTTTAAAAAATGAAACTGAAGAGTTTCATTTTTCTTTTTTTAAATGCATCCCGTTTTCCTTTAAGGAAAACGGGCTGCATTTAAAAAAAAAAAAAGACTGCTTTATTTAAAAGCAGTCCCAGACATGGTGGTCTGCTGACCCCAGCAGGCCACCATCCCTGGGAGTGCTAGCCATTCCTAATGGGTCGCTAATTGCGACAGCCTCATTAATATTCATGAGGCATGCAATTTGCGACCCCATTAGGAATCGCTAACAGTGTCTGAGATACAGTTATACATCCCAATTTGCGAGTCACAAATTGGTGAGTCGTACATCTGGCCCTCTGTTTTGTAAAATAAATCATTTCAACAGAGCCATGCACACTCTGCAGAGTAAAAAATGTGCATGGTTCCAGTGCACTGTCTCCTGGCAATTTGGGCTAGACTATTCTTACTGGAACTGATTTCCATAAGTCTAAAGTGGCACAGTGGGCAAAAAGATGGTCTGGAATGCAGCCTGGTTGATTGCCAGTGGCCGAGATTAATTCAAGCATTCCTTCCATTACCATGTTGTTTTTGCAAAAGGCATCCTAAGTGCATTGGGTATGCCCAGATGGGAGCCCTGTGGTCAGTGTACCACAGGACTCAAGCTATACCTCTCTGATGATATCTACGGAGGTTGAAACCAGCCTGGGGTTGCTTGTGTTCCTACCTGGAGGGGGAACTGGGCTGTCAGTTTGGACCAGACTGTTCCTACTGGAACAGGACCATCACTGATCTGAAAAAAGTAGGTCTCTGTCTAGAATGGCACAGCAGCCCCCGAGAGACTGCTAGTTGCTGGGATTAGTTCATGCATTCCTTTCATCAGCTTGCTGTTTTTGCAGTTCACTCAAATTTCAAGGCATACTTATGCAACATTTTGTGAATTCCCAAAAGTTGCAATCTGCACCTATACGAGGATGTAACTCTGCTGGAGCAGATTTACAACTCTTTTCTTTCAGCTGGCACTAAGAGTACAGAAACCAATACGATTATTTTGCTGACTTTCAGCTCAATGTGTGGGTGCTGGCCCCAGGAAGAGATGTGCCAGGCTCATTTTCTAAGAAGGTAACCATTAGACTGGAACAGTAACGACTGCAGTGGTGGCTCATGCGTTCGCCCGACTGCTTTTGAGCAGTGAAAAATGAAAAATAAAATGATAATAGAAAAGATGATTATCATTTTATTTTTCCTTGTTTACTTCCTGTGGCTGAGCCGATGCGTGGCCATCCATTCCGACACGTCGACACAGCTGCAGGAAGGAGGAGGAGTGGTGGCACTGCTTCCTTCAAGTGCGCATGACAGTTTAGCCGGCCATCCAAGGCCGGCCAAGCTGTCATCCGCACTTAGATCTTGCCACCCCAGCTGTGCTTTACAGCCGGGTGGAGAACAAGCAAAGTGTCATAGTCCCTTAGTGGGGTCCTAACTATGGCCCTCACTCCAATGTGGGCGCTGCTCTCATTCTGGGTAATACCAGCATGAGAGCAGCGTCTGGATTGGCATAGGGGACCCTGTGGCATGCCGGGAGACGAGGAGCAGAGGCCAGAAAAGCACCGATGCTGGTCAATGCAGGTAAGCACTATTTTTTAAATTATTTTCCCCAGCGCTGCCACAAACTAACCCCCCAACCCCCCACACGTGCTGCCTCACCACTTAAATGCCACAGCAGTCGCCACTGAACGTCTGGCCCTGGTTTACAAGTTGTGAGCCAACAACCTGTCTATGACTGTGTTATGGCACATGATGGCTAAAGTGGGATAGATGATACTAGTATCTAAACTAGACAATTATCTGTGTAACAATTGTGTTATTTTTAACATTTTGCACTTATTTAGGGTTCTTCACTTCAGTAATGTCAACTCTAGTGGCATCACTTCCTTGGATTATTCGGTGATATAACATATGAACTCCCTTTCTGTGAAGTCATCGATGTCAAACAGTGTCTGATGTCACTTCCGCCCACCTGGCATTTTGTTGAATGGATGCACATTGTACGTTTTACGCAGGGCCGGCTGGGCGCTGCGACTGGTGCCACCGCACCGGGTGCTGACTTTGCATGGGGGCACCTGTTGCTGGTTTATATTGTTCTTAAAAGCACCTGCTGCCGCGTTCCTGGCCTCCAGGAATTTTCAGGCAACAATTAATATGTCAAGAAAACTCTGGTGATTAATGTTCTTCCAGGCGAGATAGGAGTTTTGTCTAGTAGAAGTTTTAACTCCTGGAAGTTTTGATTCATGGTAAGCTAGCGCAGAGGGTTAATATGCCTGCTGCAAAGAACATGTCCCATGCAGATCACAAAGTCCATGTAATGTAAACAGGTGAGTGGGTTACTGCTTTTGTCAGAGACTTCCTTTTGTTAGTTGCAGTTTACAGTGAGCTATTAACTGTCAAAGAACTGTGTGCAGACTTCAAGGTATAGATTAGAGCGTATGGATTTTTCCCAAGACTTTCATTATTCTAATGTTGCAAAAAGGGTTCATTTCGGTACAAATCAGTTCTTGTTATTAAAGAGACATTTTAAATTCAGAGTTTGTGCTTCTCCAGACCAAGTACTCTTCAACTATAATGCCTACCTGTATAGATAATATGTGAATCCACCCCTTGTTGTCCTTTGTCTAATGTAACATTTCCTATACACTGATTTACACACCTATGATTGATAGTCTCTGTGTAATGTATGTGTTATGTAAAGTGCTCTGACACCCTTCACTTTTATGAGTGATGCTACAAAATTAATTAAATGCATCTGAGAGAGAGTGGTTATGGAGACTGTTAAAGGGTGTTGGGGAGGGAATCTGTGGTGGAGATGGTCATTGGGGGGGCGCCAAAAAACATTGTCGCACTGGGCGCCACCAGCGCTAAAGCCGGCCCTGGGTTTAGGTAAAGCTAGCATGCAATTACATAATGGCACACAAGCTTATTTCTTTAAGTATTATACACCGAAATCTTTTAACGACTGACTGAAGAATTAAAACTTTAATGAAATATTTTCAACAAAAAACTAATCGCGTGTATGGTCGCCCAAGCTACCTCTGCCCCTCTTGCAGCTGTCTTAGAAGGAAGATAAATATGCGGCCCCCGACGCGCGAGGATGTGGCGCTGACACGGCGGACGGCAGAAGAGCGCGCAGCCTTTGATAAATCAGCCAAGGGACGTAAAACAAAACGGATAAATAATGCGCGCGCGGAGAAAGAATCCGGGGGAGCAAACAGGATGCCATTTACGGATGACAGAGAGAGCCGCGTTTGAGCCGCTAACAACCCGCCCGAGTACGGTTGTTCTGTAAATAAGTGATGTCTCCGAGCCCTGCTGCTCGCTGGTGGGACATGCACAACCTGCCAGTGATGATGTCGCTGCAGCCAAATCCAACACCCCCCCTCCCGAGAAATTTCTCTGAGATACAATTACTGCCGCTATAATTTGTGCTTGTCAGGTCCCTTCCTCTGCAGTGCACAGAGAGCCCCGGCTGGTGCGCCGTGGTTGAGGAAAGAGAGAGAGAGTGCAATTTCATGCTGGATTCTTCTTGCTTGAAGGTAGCTCAGTGTGTTAAAGGGCCTGTTGCAGAGAGTCCCACCCTTTCACCCATTTGAAGTCCCATAAAATGAGTGCCATTGTCTTGTTTAATTAGGACACCCATTGTTTAGGCACCAAAACAGCTACATTTGTTGTGGTCACCATTCAAATGACGACGTATTTAATATGCCACGTTCCCTGCACAGAGCATCACGTTATAGTGACAGCAGCAGTTAAGCCTGCTAGTCACGGATGTATTTCTACTTGGAAACACCTTAATTATAGAGTTGTAAAAGGAGTCTGCTGACACGCAAAGAGAAATCTGACAAGATGTGCTTTGAAAGAAAGTATTGGATACAGACCCAATTACTCACCAGTACACTTCATTCTCTCACAGCCTTCACTCGCGTGAGGAGTTGCCTTACCCAAGGCAGGCAGACTTGCAAGTTAACTTTCCACTTTTTCTTGACATCTGAATCTTTGACGTTTACGATTCGTCGGACTCTGCTACCTATGTGGCTTGCTCTACTAGTTTCAGAGACACCCATGCTATTTTAAAAAGTGTTTTCTGCCTTTCGGTGCAAGTCCTGTAACACGGTTCTTCGGTTGTGGAAGGGAGGGCTGATAATTCATTGCTTTCCTCGGGCTCGTAGAAGGAGGCCTTTGGGTGGGTAGAGCTATTGCCTTTGGAGCTTTACCCACAGCATGTTGACATTCTTTTTCACAAATGGTCCTGTGACTTTTACAGCCAGAAGGCACCCACACGGGCACAACAAGAAACACATTCGCAACAAATAATAGTATACTTTGGTGCTGGGAATATTTGAGAGTTTAGCTTGCAATGTTCTGCCAGGGCCACCGCTCCTCATGACCAAGTTGCAACTTTGAAGAGATAACTCTTTATCCCAAAAAGTCGGGGCTGGTCAAGGTAACTTCCTGATTTTGACTACGTTGAAAGTCTGCATCCAGCCGAAAGGACTGTGACGCTCTAAGATGTGACTCCTGGCATCAGGTATTCAGGGCTGGACGCTTACCCGTAATCCGGGACTGGGTCATCTGCTGTCCGATGTACAGGTGACTGTTTGCGGAAGCCGCAATGTCACCACACACCGAAATATGTGGTAGGCAAGTGCCCTCGAGGAGCTGAAACCTACTCAGGAGGAAAAAGCAGTAAAAGCCCCCTTGCTGGATGAAGTCTTCAAATGATTGAAGAAAACCAGGAATCCAGAATCCTATATGTAATGATGTGCATGTGCACCATTATGATGTAGTGGCGTTCTAATACAGAAGGTTAGGGGTTTTCAAGCTATGCAAGTTCAGTTACTTGAGAGGCTAGGAAGCTGATCTACATGCTTGTCCAATGGGCCTAATAAAAGTATTCAGAACTTACTTTAGGGCTGGAGTAAGTCATTATACTGGCGACGAGTAGGAAGAAGAATCTACGAACCTTAGTTCATCAAGGATAATCAACGTGCCGTTTGAAGCTGTCTCTGCGTCGAAACACTGCCTGAGGCTGGTTTCTTCTTGGAGGAGCGCGTACGTGTCGCACCACAGTTTGAGGCTGTCTGAACCCAGTCTTCAGTTCATTTTGAAGGGGAAACGGCCACTACAACGCGGCCGTTTCCACACATAACTTAACCATGCATGCATTACAACGCATGCGTGGTTACAACGTATAGCCTTTAGCACGCATACCTTTACTACGAGATACGTAGTAAAGGCATGTGTGTTAAAGGCTAAAAAAAAAAAGGGGGGGCTTGGGGGTGTTGGGGGGGTCTCCCCCCCCCAATAAAAAACGCACATGTTGAAGATTCTATGTGGAGGGAATCGGGAGGCAATCGGCGTCGTTAGAGGAAACGGAAAGACACTTCCGTTTCCTCTTAACGACGTGCGACGTCAACACGGAAGAACATTGAGAAGAGACGACGTGGAGAGGTAAGGGGAATATTAGATTAAAGGGAAAAAAAAGCAGGGGTCCAATTTAAGGCTTAAGGGCAGGGGAGGGGTATTTGTAAGAAGGGTTTAGGGGTGGGGGAATAACTTTACCAAGAGTATGCCCTTACCATCCATGAATTTACAACGAAAATCGTTGTAAAAGTATGCGTGGTAAAGGAATATTCGTGGTAAAGGTTATGCGTGGGAAAGGCATTCCGTTGTAACGCATGCGTGGAAAAGGCATGCGTTACAACGGAATCCGTTGTAACATCATACAACCATTTTGAAGTGCCCGTAGTGGTGAGTGACATGACACGCCGTTTGCCACTGGATGATAAATGGTGAGTGTGGCGCGGCATTTTGCTCTGCGGTGTATTCGCGCTCTGTGAACTGGGTGCGCATTGCTCAACTCCAAAGAAAGCGGGGCGAAAGGAGGCGCATATGCGCGTATTATGCATTTCTATTGGGAAATTTCTTTATTGAACCGGACTTCAAATGACTGTCTATACGCATGCGCAACGCACGTCACGCAGCCCACGTCACGTATGTCGGCAATTTTAAGGTCAGGCATTAAAGACGTTGCAATCCATTTTTACAATCAAGGAGTGCTGCGTTTCAATCAACAATCTATAGGCTGATGCACACAGCTGCATCAAAATAACGCAATTAAGTCATTCCTTAACTTGCAATCGTTTGGAATTATTGTTTTTTATTAAATGCTGATACACAAAGATCAATTTTCTTCGCTGATATACACAGCTTTACTTTAATTTCGTGTGTGTCTTGCTACAAGTAAAAATGAATAGTAAACAACACTGAAACGCACAGCTCAATTTTCATCGCTGATACACACAGCTCTGTCTTCATCTCAAATGTGTTTTTAGTACAACAATTATAAACAAATAAATATTAGAGAAAGAAACAGTATTAAAGACATTTATTAATGAAAGCATAATAAGATAATAGCTGCCATGACAACACAAAGAGAAGTAACAATAAATATGAATTCTGACATACATGATGAGGAAAATGATACAAGGAAAATATCAAGTACTGTCTTTAGGAGACCACTGCCTTTTGATCTTTCAGAACAACAAAATGTTGCTCAAAGGTGAGAAAAGTAGACAAGGAGCTTTGAGCATTTTTTAAATTCAACGTGCAAAAATCATACAGACGAACAAGCAAAAGATCTACTGCTTAACCTTGTTGGAGATGAAGTAGAGGACTTAATAATTACATTTCCAGAACAAGAGCAGAACACATATAAAGGGGTCATAAAATGTTTAAATGATAAATTTGACCCTCATAGAAATTTAGACTTTGAGAGATATAACTTCAATATAGCATGTCAAAAAGAAGATGAAACAATGGATGATTTTGTTACAAGGCTTAAAAAATTGGTAGCATTTTGTGAATTTGACAAATTCAATAATGAAGAAGCAATAAGGCTGAGAGTAATACAAGGTTGTAGTTCCAAGAAGTTCAGAAAAAAACTTTTAGAGAAAACTTATGATTTGCAAGAAATTTTACGTATGGCAAGAACAGAGTTGCGAGCTGAGAAACATGCCACGAACATGGAAGAAGGAAGAATAAAAACTTTAGAGCAAGTGAGACAAATGTCAGAAAAAGTAAACAGTGCGAAAAAAATAGAGACACGTTATAAGGAAAAGAATTTGTGTTATAGATGCGGATTTCAATTTCCTCATCAGAAATTTTGCCCAGCAATGGGACAGCAATGTAAAGAATGTGGAAGATATAACCATTTTGCAAGTGTGTGTGGATTCAAGAAGGAAAAAAAGGAAAGTTGGACAAAGAAAGAAAGTGGAAATAAACAGCTTGGTATAGATGGAAAAAGAAGAAATGAAAATATAAAGCACATAAGAGGAATGGAAGGAATTGAAAGAGAAGGAGAATCTGAAGAAGAATTTGAACATAGTGAAAAATTGTATATGATGCAAGAAAAAAATGAAGTTCAACAGCTCAACATGATAAGAAAAGAAGATATCAAAAACAACTTCAGTTGATTTATTGGTAGGTTCTCAAAAGGTACCTTTTGTCCTTGATAGTGGAGCAACATGCAATATAATGTGTGTAACTGAGTATGCAAAAATGACCGAACAACCTCCTCTTAAACCATCGAATGTAAGTGTTTTTCAGTGGGTAGCTAAGCGTCCTGTTTCATGTCTAGGAAAGTTTGAAGACATTTTAAAGCATCAAGATGTAAGTAGCAAAGAAGAAATACATGTCTTGCAAGGGGAAGTTCCAGGACCATGCTTATTAAGCAATATAACTGCTCAGTTTATGGGGTTGCTAGCAGTGACCTGTAATTTAACAATTGATAATCCTATTCTGCGAAAGTATCCAAAATTATTTGATGGTCTAGGAAAATTGAAAGATAAAACAATCACCTTACGCATAAATGAAACAGTAAAGCCTGCAGCGCAAACTCACAGAAGAGTTCCAGTTCATATGCAAGCAAAAGTTGAGAAAGAAATTAAAGCACTTCTGGAACAAGATATAATTGAAGAAGCAACAGGCCCAACACCGTGGGTGTCTCCCATTGTAATTGTCCCAGAAAAGGACACTGAAGATATTAGGATATGTGTAGATATGAGAATTTCGAACACTGCCATTGAAAGAGAGAGATATCCAGGCTCTCATTTGAACGATATGATCAGTAATATCAATGGTGTAGTTGTTTTTTCAAAACTTGACTTATGTAAGGGGTATCATCAGTTGGAAATTGACAATCAGTCAAGATATATTACAACATTTTCGACACACTTGGGTCTATTCAGATACAAACGTTTAAACTTTGGAATATGTTCTGCTGCTGAAATCTTTCAAGAAATCATAAAAAACGCCATAAGACCGATACAAAACAGCATGAACTATAGTGATGATATCCTAGATTTTGGTAAGAATCAGGAAGAACATGATCAAACCCTAGATGGTGTATGTCAACAACTTGTCAAAGCTGGTTTAACTCTCAATCTCAAGAAATGTGAAATGAATAAAAATGAATTAACATTCTATGGGCATATATTTTCTCGTGAAGGAATGAAACCAGATCCAAGGAAAATAATCGCTCTGAATGCAATACAAAGACCCAAAGATATAACAGACTTGCGATCATTTTTAGGAATGGCCAGTTATTGTGCAAGGTATGTCAGAAATTTTGCAACTATGAGTTCACCCCTCAGGGAGCTAACAAGGAAAGGTCGAAAATTTGAGTGGAATGTTGATTGTGAACAGGCGTTCAAAGAAATAAAGTCACAAATAACCATGACAGCAAACTTAAAATATTTTGATCCAAACTTATGTACGGAATTGGTGGTGGATGCTAGTCCCGTAGGGCTAGGTGCAATATTGGTACAGCACAAGCCTGGAAGAGAGAATCCGAGGTATATAGTGTCTCATGCCAGTAAAAGCCTGTCTGAGATTGAACAAAAATATTCTCAGCCTGAAAAAGAAAGTTTGGTGGTTGTCTGGGCATGTGAACATAATCACAACTTCATATATGGAAAACCTTTTGTGATTATACAAGATCACCAAGCTCTCACTTCCATTTTTGGGAATCCAAAAACAAAGATGCCACTGACAATAGAAAGATGGGGAATGAGGCTAATGGATTACAATTTTAGAATTATTCATAAACCTGGAAAAGAGTATAACCCAGCAGATTACTTATCCAGACACCCCTTTAATTCAAAAACAAGTCAGCAGTTAGAAGCAGAGGAATATATCTGTTTTTTAATTAAATCAGCAATACCTGGAGTTATTACAGAAAAAGAATTGATTGAAGCCACATGTGAGGATGATACCATTCAGGAGGTAATTAGAATTATACATGAAAATAATTGGAGATTGATAAATGGTGCAAGTCGTTTCAAACCTAGTGTGAAAAGAAGTGACATCTTGGCTTTTAAGAACATTCAGTTGGAACTGTCAGTAGCTTCTTCAGGAATATTACTTAGAGGAAGTAAGATAATCATTCCAGTTTGTCTACAACGACGAGTTATTGATTTAGCTCATGAGAGCCATAGAAGTATATCTGCTACTAAAAACTTTTTAAGAGAAAAATTGTGGTTCCCAAACAGGATCAGCAAGTGGAAGACGTAATTCAGTCATGTCACATATGCCAATGCACCTCAAGAGAAAGAGGAATAGAAGAGCTTCACATGTCAGAACTACCAGATGCTGTATGGGTTAATGTGGCAGCAGATTTCTATGGACCTTTAGACTCAGGACATTATCTGTTAGCCATAATAGATGAATATTCTCGGTTCCCTATCGTTAAAGCAGTATCTTCAACGTCAACAACAGCAGTACTCCCAGTTCTAGATGAAATTTTCTCAACATGGGGAGCACCCAGAATGCTGAAAACAGATAATGGTCCTCCGTTCAATGGAAATGAATTTCAGAGATTCATGACTTATTTAGGAATTGTGCATCGGAAAGTAACTCCCATGTGGCTCCAAGCTAATGGAATGGTGGAGAGGTTAATGGCCACCATCAAAAAGGCTGTACAAAGAGCGAAATTAACACAAGTATCAATAAATCAAGCATTATGTCTAGTACTAAGAGATTATAGAAATACTCCGCATACATCAACTGGAAAGTGTCCTTCCGAATTAATGTTTGGTCAGTGAAGACATACTCGTTGTTAGAAATGGGATCTCTAGTTGGCAAGGGCTTGCACCTTTGTCCAAGTAGGGACCCTTCTTCCTAGTCAGGGTAAGGGTTGTTACACTCGTGAAGTAACCCCTGCTCACCCTCGTGGTAGCTTGGCACGAGCAGTCAGGCTCAATTCAGAGGCAGTGTGTAAAGCATTTGCACATAACCAACAGTAATACAGTGTAAGCACTACAAACGGACACCACACCAGTTTAGAAAAATAACCAATATTTTATATACTCAAGACAAGACCAATTACGACAAAAATCCACAATACTATACTTTACGAATGAATGCTTGATACAGTAACTTCTTCTTTGCAGGAATAGCACAAAAGCAAAGTTCGTACGAGTCGGTAGCTCCGTCCGAACCTACCGTGATGCTGAAAACCACAGAGTCTAACAAGTCCAGCCGACCGCGTCGATACGGGCCAGCAGAGTCGTGAACAGACTCGGTTACAGTACCTTTCTCGTTGTGGCTGGTACGGAGTGTACGAGCCGGTCGGCGTTCGTCGCGGTTGCGGTGCAAGACGGAGCGATGCAAGGGGCGGGGTCCCTCGATGCGGTGCAGGCAGCGGCTCGATGAGCGTCGTGCAGACGGAGTCGGTGAGTCCAAGGCGTGCGATGCAGGGCGAGACGATGCTCGATGCGGTGCTGACAGGTTGCGATGCAGGCGACCTAGCCGGAGTGCGGGAGCTGGCGTCGGACAGCGGTGCGAGTCGGAGCGGTGCGTCGCAGACGTGCGAGCGGTGCCCCAAATGCGGTGCGGTCTCGACTCTTGAGCCAGTTGCAGCGACAGTGTCGGTCTGGTCCGGCTGGCCCAGTGAAGCGATGCGATGCGAACTGCGGTGCCCACAGGTCACGGTGCAAGCAGCGGCTCGATGTTGGCGGCGTCGGACGTCGCCCACGGTGAGACCAGGGTTGCGATGCGAAGCGGGGCGATGCGGTCTGCGGTGCAAACAGGTCACCGGCCAGGGATGGATTCGGTTGACGGAGTCGGTTGCAGTTCCCTTCCTCTGTGGCAACTGAAACAGCGTTCCAGAAGCGGTACCCAGAGGCTTGTGAAGTCTTTGTAGTCCCTGAGACTTCTTAACAGGAGGCCAGCTCGGTTCCTGGCCCTTGGAGATACTCAGCACAAGTTCGTAGAAAGTTCAGTCCAGTCCTTTCACTGCCCAAGACAGAAGCAGCAACTGCAGGCCAACCCAACAAAGCAACAACACAGCAAAGGGGCAGTACTCCTCCTGGCAGCTCTTCCAGCGCTTCGTCTTGGCAGGTTCCTTGATTCCAGCGAGATCTAAATTCATGGGGTCAGGGCCCCAATATTTATATCCCAAATTCCTTTGTTCTCTGAAGGCAGAGAGGCCTTCGCCTAGTCCAAACCAGTTCTGGAGCACTTTGTTGACAAGTCTCCGTCCCTTCTTTCAGTGAGTAGGCCAGGGACATCAGACGCACCACAGGAGGTGGAGCCAGCATTGTGGAGGGAAGGCACTGTCCTATTCAGGGCCCAGGTGCGACCCCTCCCACCCATCTACAGGTCGATCTGGCTATTCAGCCCTGCGCTGACTCACCCTGTCTCCTGGCATCCCCAGCCCCTGTCACTCACATTCCAGACACGGAATACACAATCTCGCAGAGGCAGGCTTGGATGGTTAGACAAGAAAATACCCACTTTCTAAAAGTGGTATTTTCAAACACAGAATGTTAAAACCAACTTCACTAAAAGCTGCATTTTATCATTCTGAGTCCAGGCATACTAAACTCGAATTTCTACCATGTTCCCGGGGTCAGTTAGGATTATAAGGTGTAATAATCAAAACTGCCCGTTCTGGCCTAGGGGAACAGGTAGCCTTGCAATAGTGAAAACGAACTAGGCTGTAATTCACTATCAGGACATGCCGCACACACCCGGGCATGTCCTACCTTTCGCATACACCGCACCCTGCCCACAGGGGTACCTTGGGCCTACCTTAGGGGTGACTAACATGCAGCAAAGGGAAGGTTTAGGGACTTGCAAGTGTGTGCACTTGCCAAGTCGACATGGCAGCCCCAGGCTGCGCACAGGCTCTGCGATGGCAGGCCCGAGTTACACTTTACGGGCTGTTTGCGTGGGTGGCACAATCCAGTGCTGCAGCCCACCAACAGCATTTGGTCTATAGGCCCTGGCACTCGCAGTGCACTTTACAAGGGACTGACACATAAACCAAATAGGCCAATCATGGAAACACCAATCCATAACACATTTTATACAGGAGCACTTGCACTTTCCCACTGGACCGCAGTGAGGAAAGTGCGCAGAATCATCACACCAGCAAAAACAGAGTCAAAACCGGGAGGTCAGAAAGCAAAAAGTCAGGGGAAACACGCCAAAAGATGCCAAGTCTAACACTCGTTTACCTCACCTGCCAGCAAATCCACCAAGGATTCATAATGAAATATTAAAAAGAGACAAAGAGGCAAAGGAAAAAATGAAATACTATGCAGAGAGCAGAGGAAGATGTCAAAATCAAGAGTATCAAGTAGGTGATCTAGTACTAGTTCGTCAACAACAAATAAAAAATCACAAAGTAGGTTCCATCCAATGCCTATGGAAATAAAAAAAGTCTGTGGAACAGCATTAACGGCAGAAAATGAAAGCAAGACTATAACAAGAAATAAGACATTTTTAAAGAAATTTAACCTTGCTGAGCATGGAAACTTGCAACCAAATACTCAACAAGACAAACAATTAAACAGGAAGTCTGAAAGAATTCCAAAGAAACCCTTACGTTTAATTGAAAATTGCTAAAAGATTTTTTTAATTATTTTAATTTAATTATTATTGTTTTTTTTTCTTTTCTTCTTCAAAAGGGGGAGGGGGAGAATGTAATGATGTGCATGTGCACCATTATGATGTAGGGGCGTTCTAATATGGAAGGTTAGGGGTTTTCAAGTTATGCAAGTTCAGTTACTTGAGAGGCTAGGAAGCTGATCTACATGCTTGTCCAATGGGCCTAATAAAAGTATTACGAACTTACTTTATGGCTGCAGTAAGTCATTATACTATAGTTGAATTCTTCAGGAGCGAAGAGTCAGGGTCAGCAAGCAGAGGGAGCAAGGAAACAAGTGAAGGACATATGGCTTTGTTCTGATGTACTCTCCAACCAGACTGAAACCTTTATATAGTAGAGTAAATAGGCAAACAGAAATGAAATTCATGCATCACATGATAGGAAACATAAAGGATTGGTAAAGACAGGAAGGAATCATCCAAAAAAGGAGCAAAATAGGGAACTAATAACCAGGAATCCCTCCACTCATAAGCTTCACAACTAAAGAACCTGGTTATTAAAACACATATCACCTATATCTGGTTTGCATCAAATGGGTGTCATATCTCACTCCTTGGTAAGGCTATACTCATTTATCTAGTCATGCCCACCCATATGTGTTAGTCATTACTAAAATATCATCAACCAACCATATCAGGTCACAAGCCCAACAGCCTACGGTCTCAACAGCCGTGCAGGTTAAAATGGTAAACAAATGCCGTGTTTTTAAATTGAGTGTGACCACTAGTTAAAAATTGATATATGTGGAATAGATGTTTACATCTCTATTTTAGTGTTTGGGGTATTCACCTTTTGATACATTACGGGGCTTAGATGGTGGATAGATATCACCTGCATTTACACACCTTTTTTCATCACATTCGTTTTTGAGTTAGGGTATATTCTTTTTCTGTCAAGAAAGTGCCGATGATGACAGAGTGAGCAAACTGGTGAGTATCAACCAGTTGCTCCATGGATGGTGCTTACATGAGGCACTTTCGGACTCACGTCACATTTTTTCTTCATAACTGTTAATGCGCCCATTTTGAGACCATAGGCTGATGGGCTTGTGACCTGATATGGGTGGTTGATGATATTTTAGTAATGACTAACATATACGGGTGGGCATGACTAGATAAATGAGCATAGCCTTATCAAGGAGTGAGATATGACACCCTGTTGGACTTGGCCCTTTTGGCAGGTTCACCCCTAAACTTTTTGCCTGTCTCCTAGCCTTTTCCCTGTGTAGTGTTGGTGGTTTTAGGCCTCTGCGCACTTTAGCACTGTGTCCCAGTGTAAAGTGCGTGCGCACTCTGAGTGCATGTGGTGAGATGGGCCTGCCCTCCCATAGGAATGCATGGGGGATATGTGTGTCCATGGTAATTCCTGGTGTGAGAGGAGTGCAGGGGCGAGTTTAGTATGTGCGAGCTCGTGAGAATAAATGCTGCGCAATGGTGTGCGCAGATTTATTGTGACTAATGGAGAAGTGCCACTTTTAGAAGTTGGCATTTATGTGTGCTCTGTGTCTGCCTGCCTGATGTGAATTGCATGTCTGGCTTGTGAGTGACAGGGGCTGGGGGGTGTGTGTGGCTCCAGGAGGGGCAGGGTGAGTCAGCGCAGGGCTGAATAGAGAGATCTGCATCTAGATGGGAGGGAGGAGTTGCACCTGGGACCTGAATAGGGTTGTGCCTTCCCTCCCCAATGCTGGCTCCGCCCCTGCGGTGCGTCTGATGTCCCTAGCCTACCCTCTGAAAGGGAAGAGGAGCTTGGGCAAAACAAAGTGCTCCAAAGCTCCCCAAACCAGTTGCATCTGGTTTTTCCCCCAGCCCTGTGCTGTGTCACAAAGGAAAAGGGTGTATAAAAGAAGGGGCTGTGACCCCATGAAGGTGTGCTCTGCTGTGCTGGTCCTGACGCTGGGGGCTGCTGCTGCTGGGCTCCAGGAGGAACCGCCACAAGGGACTGCCTCCCTGCTGGAGGGCCCTGTGTGCTGGCCTGCCTGAGCCCAGCCTTGTGCCCCCTGGACCTTGCTTTGATTCTGGGGAAAGGTGCTTCGTTTTGTCCCTGGACTTTGACTCTAGCGCCTTGGGAGCGCTTGGCTTTCATTTTTGAAGAGCGCTTTGCTCTCTGCAGCGTAGGAGCAGCGCTTCTAATTTTAGCTGCAGCACGGAGCTGCGATCATTTTAAAAAGGGAATCCCCGGCGTGGAGATTCCCCCGCAATCCTCTGTATTTCCGGAAGCGGGTGCCCACCCCGCGTTATGGCCGCCTTTTGAGCTGCTGTTCTAACCAACGGGAGCCTACCCCGCGTCGTGGTGTTTCGGTGGGTGCCCACCCCGCTTGTGTGTGGTGAAGGCAGGCGGGAGCCCACCCCGCACTGCGCAAAGGAGAGAAGTCACCGCGCAGCCCGAGTTGCCGAGTCCTGAAAGCGGGTGCCCACCCCGCATTGCCGCAGAGAAAGAGAAATACAGCGGCCCGACCCGGAAGCCAGGCAGAGTCAGCCTGACCGGGGCGGGGCCACGAGAAGGAAGCAGTCCGGAGCCTCGCAGGCTCCATACCGAAGTCCCGGTCCCGAGAAGGGGGACCGGGTGAAGCGAGGCGCAGTGAGAAGCGGGGCTCCCGTGAGTGAGGGAAGCCCCAGAGACTCGCCCGGCTGTCTGCCAGGAAACCCTGAGGCCCGCGGGAGGAGGCAGCGCGACGCACGCAGGGCTCCGTGTGGTGAGAGAGCCCTGCATGTGGAGGAGCCCGGGCGAAGAGCAACTTTGCCGCCTGGGACCTAGAGGAGTCCTGAAACGGCCCGGTGAGTGGGGGCCGGTCGGGCGCATGGTTGGTGGCAGTGTTGTTTCGCCCCCTTTGTGTTCTGCTCCTACAGCTGCCCCGCCGGACTGAGGGCAGCTGCACCGTGGGGGCAAGTTCTGTTTCGGAGTCCCGGTGGGGCTCACGAGGCACTAGTGGTGCCAGTGCCTGATCTTTTCTTCCCAGCTGCACCGCCTGCTAGAGGGCAGCTGCAACGGTGGGCATAGTTGTTTTCTAAGAGTCCCCCGAGTGGGGCTCCCCCTAAGTCACAGTGGTGCCCACGCTGATTTCTTTTGGGGGCTGAACCTAAGCCCCGCATTGGAGCTCCGGCGAAGGGAGCTAAGGAGGCACAGTTAGTGCCCGTCCTGATCCCAGCTGCACCGCGAGAGAGAGCGGGCAGCTGCAACTTGGGGGCATTTCCTTTTGAGGGCAGTTGGCACAGTGAGTGCTCATACCCACCTTTGTTTTCACAGCTGCCCAGCAAGTAGTGGGCAGCTGCTACATTTAGGCCAGGGCATTGCGCCCTTTGCCGTGGCTGCCTGTGCAGCCAGCCCGGACACTGTTGGACATAGGGCATTGGAGCCCTGTGGGAGGCCAGTTGGCCTGGGGCCAGTTTTGAGGTGTTGTGCCCCCGCCTGGGGCACACTGTGTTTATGATGGTAACTACATGATGTTTTATACCTAACCTGATGCCTAATGTGATTTATGCGTAATGTATTTATGCCCCTGAGGTTTGGGCAGGATATATTTGGTTCCTAATGTGTAGTGTATTTATGCTTAGGATGTTAGGCATAATGGGATTTATGCTAAGTTGATGATGCCAAGTTCATTTCTTCTACCAGTAGCGACTGGTTGTTATTACTGATTGACTACATTTATTATTTTGTGCTACAGTTAGTATATGTTCTACATTTGCTAATTTCCCTTTGTGATGGTCCTGACAGTGGCCCAATTGGCCCTGTCAGGTGTATATAGTCCCCTGTAAATACTGCCTGGTGCCAGTTGGCACAGTGTACCTTGTGTGATTATGATCTAATGTGTTTATGACAATACAAAGGCTATTTTTTATATAACCTTGTGTGGAGTTCCTTTTGTGGTGTGCCTAGGGTGTTGCTGCTGTGTGTGTGTGTTGCGCAAATGCTTTACACATTGCCTCCGGGATAAGCCTGACTGCTCGTGCCAAGCTACCAAGGGGGTGAGCAGGGGTTATCTTTGGCGTGTAACTCCCTCGCCCTGACTAGAGTGGTGGTCTCTGCCTGGCTTTGGCGCAAGCCTTAGCCAACCAGAGATCCCATTTCTAACATTGGTTGGCAGCGGTGAGGATAGGACTTGCGTTTGCGCAGTACCACAGCGACAACTGGTTGCACTACAAACTCTGCATTTAGATAATCACGTGTTTGGGGATTATTGTTTCTGAGTTTTAGTTATTTTATTCTTCTCCTAAAAAGTGTCATTTGTAAATTGTGTACTCTTGCTTCAGCTCAGAAACCTAGGTCTCCTGTGTTGCACGTGTCCCTGAGCGTCCTGCCAAAATGGAGTCTGCTTTTAATTTTTATGGTCTGTTTAGATACAGCATGTGGGAGTTGGTGGACTTCTGTAAGGAGAGAGACATAGCAGTGAGTGGGTCAGACACCCAGTCAAAACTGAGGGACAACCTGATCCAATGGCAAAAGGATGAATGGGACTGTGAGCGCAATGAGGAGAAGAGGGACCTGGCCGCATTCCAAGAGGGTGGTGGGTCTGAGGGGAGCCCTGAGGAGTCTGAAGAGGAGGAAGAAAGTGACAGGACAGGGACGCCAGTAGATAGTGAGGACCCCATGGATAGGGAGTCCCTTGCTGGGTCCAGTGTCGGGGGCAGTGCCCCATCCCTTTCCCTGTCCCCAGAGGAGTGGGAGGATAGGAGGGAAGAAAGGGAGCATCAGCTGGCTTTGGAGAAGCTCAGGTTAGAGCATACCAAGGAGATAGCGCAGCTGAGTGTGGAGGAGAAAAAGCTAGAGACCGAAAGGGTCTTAGCGCAGGAGAGGATGGCGGAGGCTGAGAGGGCCTTCACCAAGGAGAAATTAGCTCTTGGTACGTCCTCTGAGTGTAGTTTTAGTTGTCTGGATTCACCAGTGAGGGTGGGATCCAGTGGTGGCAGCAATATGGAGTCCAGTGCAGGAAGTCCCATTCCCAGTTCCCAGAATATGGTACTTGGCTCCCAGGAAGAGGAGTACAGGTTGAAGTTCAGGGGCAGTAGGAAACTGTCTCACCAGTCTTGGGGGAGGTTTGTGGATGACTGTAATGATGCACTGAGTGACTGGGTAAAGTGTACCACGGAACAGGATTTTGAAGGACTGTTCAATCTGGTTATTAAAGAGCACCTGCTCAGTTGTTGTTTTCCAGGGTTGCTCCAACACCTGTTGGAGTGTGAGCACCCTGATCCATGGGATCTTGCAAGGGAAGCAGACCTCTGGGTGGTGGCCCGAGGTTCTGAAGAGGCATTGGGGAGTGATCCCAAAAGTAGTGGCTCAGGTATCTTCCCGTCCTGTATTGGGGAAGAGGTTCAGTGTAGCCCAGCTAGGTCTCAATGTAGTGGGAGGGGTGTAGGGGCTCACGTCCTGTCTCAGTGGAGTAGGAGTGAGTGTGGAACTGAGTGTCCCCAGGTGCCCGAAACCCAGTCTCAGAACCTGGATGGTTTCTTCAGGGAACACCAGGTTGGGAGCCTAGGCTGTCCTGTTAGTCCATTTGAGGAGGATCTCCTAGTGTCTGGAGGACCTGGAGCGTCTGTAAATAGAGCTCCAGTGGTTCTGGTGTCTGGCGGTGCCGCTCCAGTTGGGAGGGTACAGAAGTCCAGAGAGAGGGGTGAGAGGGGGATGTGTTCCCCAGTGGAAGAGCCAGTGGGTCAGGGATCAGCCAGAAGGGCTGAGTCTCATAGAAGTGACCATGGTGACACCACTTCTGTCGTGGGGGATCTCTGCGCACTGTCAGATGGACAGGGGTCGGGAGGTCTGCGCAACGCAGACTGTCACGCAACACATGAGTCATGTGTTACCCTCGGGGGCTGCTGTGTGCGCCCCGGAAGTCCTGGTGTGCCAGGCAAATGCTCAGCCGTGGGGTTCAGCCCCAAGGTTGGGAGGCCAGGTTCAGGATCCGCCTGACCTGGAGGAAAGGACATCTGTAACCAGTGTCCTGACCGGTTCATCTTCCAGGAGTACCGCTCCAGTTGGGAGGGTGCAGAACTCTGGAAGGGGGTGCAGAGGGAAGGAGTCCTCGCCTCTGACCCCGGTGCAACCTGAGGGTTTAGACCCTAGGTTGGGAGACCAGTTGTTGGAGAGAGGTCCTGAACTGGTGGGAGAGTTGTGTTCTGAGGGTGCTTCTCCAAGGAGGAGAGGGCGGAACCCTAGAAGGAGAGGTAGGGGGAGGAGAGCCTCACCCGTGACTTCTGGTCCGCCTGAGGTTGCAGACCCTAGGCTGGAAGATCAGTGGCAGTCTAGACCTGCCCTGATGAGGGGAAGAGTGGAGAATGGCTACTATGTGCCAGGGGTTACTACCCCCCACTCTGTGAATGGGCAAGGACCAGTGGCATCTGGGTGGCCTAGGGCCTGGTCCTGGCCGCGGACAGCTAGGGAGTACCAGTGGGGTTGCCCAGTTGCGCCGGACAGCTTTTTCAGAAGGAACCACATGGGTTCACCGTGGCGTAGAACAGGAGGGTGTCCCTGCAGTTGCGGGCCCGCGTCCGTGTTCTATCGCCCCAAGCAGGAAGCCCATCACAGTGGTGATTGGTCTGCCCTGCGTTTTGGCTGGAAGGGGTTGTGTTGGACTTGGCCCTTTTGGCAGATTCACCCCTAAACTTTTTGCCTGTCTCCTAGCCTTTTCCCTGTGTAGTGTTGGTGGTTTTAGGCCTCTGCGCACTTTAGCACAGTGTCCCAGTGTAAAGTGCGTGCGCACTCTGAGTGCGTGTGGTGAGATGGGCCTGCCCTCCCATAGGAATGCATGGGGGATATGTGTGTCCATGGTAATTCCTGGTGTGAGAGGAGTGCAGGGGCGAGTTTAGTATGTGCGAGCTCGTGAGAATAAATGCTGCGCAATGGTGTGCGCAGATTTATTGTGACTAATGGAGAAGTGTCACTTTTAGAAGTTGGCATTTATGTGTGTTCTGTGTCTGCCTGCCTGATGTGAATTGCATGTCTGGCTTGTGAGTGACAGGGGCTGGGGGGTGTGTGTGGCTCCAGGAGGGGCAGGGTGAGTCAGCGCAGGGCTGAATAGAGAGATCTGCATCTAGATGGGAGGGAGGAGTTGCACCTGGGACCTGAATAGGGTTGTGCCTTCCCTCCCCAATGCTGGCTCCACCCCCTGCGGTGCGTCTGATGTCCCTAGCCTACCCTCTGAAAGGGAAGAGGAGCTTGGGCAAAACAAAGTGCTCCAAAGCTCCCCAAACCAGTTGCATCTGGTTTTCCCCCAGCCCTGTGCTGTGTCACAAAGGAAAAGGGTGTATAAAAGAAGGGGCTGTGACCCCATGAAGGTGTGCTCTGCTGTGCTGGTCCTGACGCTGGGGGCTGCTGCTGCTGGGCTCCAGGAGGAACCGCCACAAGGGACTGCCTCCCTGCTGGAGGGCCCTGTGTGCTGGCCTGCCTGAGCCCAGCCTTGTGCCCCCTGGACCTTGCTTTGATTCTGGGGAAAGGTGCTTTGTTTTGTCCCTGGACTTTGACTCTAGCGCCTTGGGAGCGCTTGGCTTTCATTTTTGAAGAGCGCTTTGCTCTCTGCAGCGTAGGAGAAGCGCTTCTAATTTTAGCTGCAGCACGGAGCTGCGATCATTTTAAAAAGGGAATCCCCGGCGTGGAGATTCCCCCGCAATCCTCTGTATTTCCGGAAGCGGGTGCCCACCCCGCATTATGGCCGCCTTTTGAGCTGCTGTTCTAACCAACGGGAGCCTACCCCGCATCGTGGTGTTTCGGCGGGTGCCCACCCCGCTTGTGTGTGGTGAAGGCAGGTGGGAGCCCACCCCGCACTGCGCAAGGAGAGAAGTCACCGCGCAGCCCGAGTTGCCGAGTCCTGAGAGCGGGTGCCCACCCCACATTGCCGTAGAGAAAAGAGAAATACAGCGGCCCGACCCAGAAGCCAGGCAGAGTCAGCCTGACCGGGGGCGGGGCCACGAGAAGGAAGCAGTCCGGAGCCTCGCAGGCTCCATACCGAAGTCCCGGTCCCGAGAAGGGGGACCGGGTGAAGCGAGGCGCAGTGAGAAGCGGGGCTCCCGTGAGTGAGGGAAGCCCCGGAGACTCGCCCGGCCATCTGCCAGGAAACCCTGAGGCCCGCGGGAGGAGGCAGCGCGACGCACGCAGGGCTCCATGTGGTGAGAGAGCCCTACATGTGGAGGAGCCCGGGCGAAGAGCAACGTTGCCGCCTGGGACCTAGAGGAGTCCTGAAACGGCCAGGGGAGTGGGGGCCGGTCGGGCGCATGGTTGGTGGCAGTGTTGGTTCGCCCCCTTTGTGTTCTGCTCCTACAGCTGCCCTGCCGGACAGAGGGCAGCTGCACCATGGGGGCAAGTTGTGTTTCGGAGTCCCGGTGGGGCTCACGAGGCACTAGTGGTGCCAGTGTCTGATCTTTTCTTCCCAGCTGCACCACCTGCTAGAGGGCAGCTGCAACGGTGGGCATAGTTGTTTTCTAAGAGTCCCCCGAGTGGGGCTCCCCCTAAGTCACAGTGGTGCCCACGCTGATTTCTTTTGGGGGCTGAACCTAAGCCCCGCATTGGAGCTCCGGCGAAGGGAGCTAAGGAGGCACAGTTAGTGCCCGTCCTGATCTCAGCTGCACCGCGAGAGAGAGCGGGCAGCTGCAACTTGGGGGCATTTCCTTTTGAGGGCAGTTGGCACAGTGAGTGCTCATACCCACCTTTGTTTTCACAGCTGCCCAGCAAGTAGTGGGCAGCTGCTACGTTTAGGCCAGGGCATTGCGCCCTTTGCCGTGGCTGCCTGTGCAGCCAGCCCGGACACTGTTGGACATAGGGCATTGGAGCCCTGTGGGAGGCCAGTTGGCCTGGGGCCAGTTTTGAGGTGTTGTGCCCCCGGCTGGGGCACACTGTGTTTATGATGGTAACTACATGATGTTTTATACCTAACGTGATGCCTAATGTGATTTATGCGTAATGTATTTATGCCCCTGAGGTTTGGGCAGGATATATTTGGTTCCTAATGTGTAGTGTATTTATGCTTAGGATGTTAGGCATAATGGAATTTATGCTAAGTTGATGATGCCAAGTTAATTTCTTCTACCAGTAGCGACTGGTTGTTATTACTGATTGACTACATTTATTATTTTGTGCTAGTTAGTATATGTTCTACATTTGCTAATTTCCCTTTGTGATGGTCCTGACAGTGGCCCAATTGGCCCTGTCAGGTGTATATAGTCCCCTGTAAATACTGCCTGGTGCCAGTTGGCACAGTGTACCTTGTGTGATTATGATCTAATGTGTTTATGACAATACAAAGGCTATTTTTATATAACCTTGTGTGGAGTTCCTTTGTAGTGTGCCTAGGGTGTTGCTGCTGTGTGTGTGTGTTGCGCAAATGCTTTACACATTGCCTCCGGGATAAGCCTGACTGCTCGTGCCAAGCTACCAAGGGGGTGAACAGGGGTTATCTTTGGCGTGTAACTCCCTCGCCCTGACTAGAGTGATGGTCTCTGCCTGGCTTTGGCGCAAGCCTTAGCCAACCAGAGATCCCATTTCTAACACACCCATTTAATGAAAACCAGATATAGGTGATATGTGTTTTAATAACCAGGTTCTTTTGTTGTGAAAGACAGGAAGGAACCAAGGAAGAAACAGCCATGATGGAAAAGGAAAAGAAAAGAGAACGAAAACCTGAAGTGCACTAGCCGCAGAGCAGCTTTAAAAGGCAGCTGCAAACCCTCCGATTATTGACATTTAAGAGCTGGAACAGCAAGGAGCAGCAGCTATGAGCACAGGAGCACAAGTTAAGGTAGCCCCAAGTGAGTGAAACACACAGCCTGCAGCTGTGGGCTACAATCCATGTCTTCTGAGCCCCAGGACTGCAGGACCATGCAAGGTACTTCAGTTCTGGGGTGTGCGGGCAATGGAGATGCAGCAACTGCAACAGTATACACCCCTCCCAAAGCCCCAGGCTTGTCAGGTAAGGCCAGAAAAAATTGATGAAGCATGCTGGGGGCATGGACAGAAAAGTCAGGAACCCAAAAATGCTCAATAGCAAGATAGCCCTTCCAGTGAATGAAAAACTACATACGACCTCTGAAAAATTAGGAATCACAGATCTTGCTAACTTTGCATTCTGGCTCCCCATCTACTGTTAGAGGAGGAGGAGGAGGAGAACTTAGACAAAAACGGATCAGGTACAAAAGGATTCAACTAGTAGACATGAGAGTTAGGATGAATGTTCAAAGAGCTAGGAAGACTGAATTGAGAAGAAACAAGATTGATTTATTTGGTTATTACAAAAGGAGGACAAAACTAGGGGTATGCATAACTCACATAATTTTCTCTAGTGTATTTATGCCAAATTAGGCGGAATTACATGGAATAACATGAGATGAGTATTGCACTCCAAAATTACCCAAATGGTCTGTTTGAGACAAACTCAACTTGAAAATGTAATTTTGAGTTGATTTCCAGTTGCTTGGGTTCAAAACACTGCCTCCTGCATTCAAATTTTTGTAATTTTACGCTCAAGAATTACCCAAAAAGTCAGCTGTTGACATCTCACTTTTGGATTTATAGTTTTGCGCTCAAAAATTACCCAAATGCTCCACTTGGGTAACAAATGTACCAAAAGTGTTTGTTGACTGCCAATGTTCTACTGCTCACCCCGGGAAGATGTCAATTGTGTTACAATTTCTCTCCGAATGGGGGTCTAAGTAGGTGTCATGGCGTGATGGTGTTATTTTATTAATTACACTTAACTATCTTTACATGAGATTACCAAAATAATGCCAATTATGCCCTGTTGGACCTGACGTCCTTAGTGTGGTTTTTGCCTAACTTTTTGCCTTCCATCCTCCTGTTTTTGCCAACTTTGGTTTTGCTGGCTTTAGGACTCTGCTAACCAGTGCTAAAGTGCTTGCACTCTCCTTTAACCCCTTCGATGCTTATGACGAGCTGGACTCGTCATGGCACACAGTGGTCGTGTGCTCATGACGAGTCCAGCTCCTCATCAGACTCACCCACGGGAAGCGCTGGCGCTCCCCGTGGGAATCCGATCGTCGGGTTTTTTGGGGGACGGCAGGGGAAGGGCTTCCCCTGCCTCCCCCGCCCCCCCTCAATGACGTCAGCGCGCGAGCGCGCTGGCGTCATTGAGGGTTTCCTTTGTTCCCTGACGCGCTGGAAGCCATTTGCTTCCAGCGCGTCGGGGAATAAGGTTAGTTTTGGCTCCGGGGAGGGGGGATTTCAAACAGAAGAGGCATCGAGGGAAAGGAAAACCCTTTGCTTTCCCTCGATGCCTCTTTTGTGCATTCCGGCTGCATGATCATGCGATCGTGCAGCAGGAATGCACACTAGACACCAGGAATTTAAAAAAAAAAATGAAAATACTGTTTTGGGGAGCGGCCCCTTGGGCAAGGGTCGCTCCCCTTTTGGGGGCCATATGTTTTTGGTGCTCTGCCCCCTGGGGGGAGGCAGTTTTTATATAGCGCGGGGCTTTACCCGAAGGTGTCAGAGCGCTGCACAATAGGAACAGTAACATTACATGAGGAGAAGGTTACAAGTGAGCATAATACAAAAGCAAGCGTTACATTACATGAGGAAAAAGTGACAATTGTGCATGATACATGAGATACAAAATACAAATAGAGGTATAATACTGCAATAAGTGGCAGTCACTCAGAACACACTGGGAAGGCACTTCTATAGGCATGGAGTACAGAATTTCCTATAGTGGAAGAACTTCCTTGAGGGAGTAGAGAGGGCGTGAATTAAACAGGAGACTTAAAATGAAGGGTACACAAATCCAGCACAGCACGCAAGGGTGAGGAATGTACAGGAAAAAGTACAAATTTACAATGAAGAGCGAAGTTCCTGGAGGGGCTGAGAGTGAAAGTATTAGTTCTGAAAGTGTCTTTGGAAGAGAAGAGATTTGAGGTCAGCTTTGAAGATCCGGGTAGAGGAGGTGGCACGGAGCAATGGGGAAGCGAGTTCCAGATTCTCACCGCATTGCCTGAGAAGGATTGCGCCATCGATCTTTCCCTTTTGAAGACGGGGGGTGGCTCAAGCAGAAGCTTTTCCGCATTGCGAGAAGGGCGAGAGCCACTGGACAATTTCAATTTATTCGCCAGGTAACGAGGGAGGATGTGTGTAAGGCTTTGTGTGTGATGCAGGCAGTTTTGTAAATAGATCTTGCCTCGATCGGAAGCCATCGAAGAGAGGACAGGATAGGAGTGACGTGGTCGCTTCGTTTAGACCCTGAAATGAAGCGAGCTGCTGAATGGAGGATGGATTTGAGAGGGGAGAGGTGGGATTTGGGTAGGCCCGTCAGAAGAGAATTGCAATAATCCAGTCTTGAGAGAACCAGAGATTGTACCAAGGTTTTTAAGTCTTTCTCCGGGAAGAACCGACGGATCCCCCATAGAAGGCGCAACTGGTAACGTGCGTTCTTAGCAATAGAGTTGATGTGGGAGATTAGGTTGAGTCTTTTGTCAAGAATGACACCTAGGGATTTAGCGCTGTCGACAATGAGGTTTGTTGTTGAGTAGGTTCAGCTGATCCATCCAAGATTGAACAGGAGGAGGTGAGAGAGAGGTAGAGAGGAGGAGGAATTCAGTTTTGGCGGGATTCAGAATGAGTTGGTGAGCTAACATCCAGTTGTGAATAGAGTTGAGAGTAGAGTTGAGTAGTGAGAGATCGTGTGCGGAAGATAAAGGTATCTTCCCACTAGTCCACCAGGCATTTATTTGTGGAGCGTGACCCCTTGGGTGGCAGAATAGCAGTATGTTTTTAGGCCCATCTGCCCCCAAGGAGGGCAGAAGCCACTAGACACCAGGTTTTTTTAATTTTTGTGTTGGGGAGTGGCCAAAAGGGCAAGGGTTGCTCCCCTTTTACGGGGGTGAATATTTTATTTATACTCTTTGGCCCACCTACCCCTTAGCTTGGCTGGTGGATTGTGTGTGGACTGGTGCATTATTTGCATATGTGATTGTAATGTTTTTTTCTCCTTTTTATTCTAGTGTAAAGCTTTTGATTCCTGTTTGCGGTTTCGGCAGTGGTTGTTCTGCAGTTTTGCGTAATTGCATTTATTTGGTAAGAAAAATATTTTTGTTGTGTGTACACCAAATGAGTATTATTGTCATGCATGAATGAATTTTTTTGTAAGTGGTGTCATACTGGCAGCATATTTGTTAGTGTTCAGAGCATGAAATTCTTTGCGATGTTTTGCATTGTCTTATGTGTAATTTTTTTTTCTTCTTTTTAGTGGGATATTGTTGATCCTTACTGTGTCTGTGCAGAGTAGGTGGTGGTGAGTCTAGCTGCTTCTGTCACGTGAGTGGTATAGTGTTGGAGTATATAGGTCTTTGTGATAAAGCTACATTTTGTTTATTTCTTTTTTTTACAAAGGGTTTGTTGTTGTTGACTTGTTTGACAAGTAACCTTTATTAGTAAGCATTATGGCTAGCCGTAGAATGACTGCTCAGCAGGTGGTTGGTTTGCTTCTTGAATCTTCCTCTGAGCAGGATTATGAGACTGACAGTGCGTCTGAGGGAGAGGAGGGAGGGAAGATTCAGGCAGTGAGTTTTCTCTCCACATGGAATCATCGGATGATGAAGGTACTCTCAGTGCAGATGAAGTGCCTGTTTTAGAGGAGGATACTACTGTGCCGATGGTGCAAGAGGCATCTGGATTGCAGCCTGGGGCTGCTAGGCTTCCTACTGGAAGTGCTGGACTCTGGGTTGATCCAAACATGGTGCAGCCGGTGTTGCCTGCCTTTAGTGGTTATGCAGGGTGTAGAGTGGATTGTGAACATTATTTGCCTATACAGTATTTTCAGTTGTTTATGGATGATGTATTTTTGGGTGAGATTGTTGAGCAGACTAATTTGTATGCTGAACAGTTTTTGAGGGACAACAGTGCCAGACTTAGGCCCCATTCTAGAGCTACCCGGTGGAGTCCCACAAATCTGGAAGAGATGAAGAAGTTTTTGGGTTTGACTTTTTTGATGGGTTTGATAAGGAAGCCGTCCATGGGTTCATATTGGTCTACCAGTCCCTTGATGGCAACGGCCATATTTCCTGCAGTTATGACTCGTGATCGGTATTTACTTTTGCTTCGGATGCTGCATTTTGTTGATAATGGTTTGGCGTTGCCACGAGATCACCCTGAATGTGACCGTCTTTTTAAGATTCGGCCTGTTCTTGATCACTTTGTAGATCGATTTTCAGAGATCTATACTCCAGGGAAAGAAATATCTATTGATGAGTCTTTGGTCCTGTTCAAGGGCCGTTTGGTTTTTAGGCAGTACATTCCTAGCAAGAGGGCACGCTATGGAATTAAGCTGTATATTTTGTCTGAGAGTAGGACAGGATATGTTTTTAATTTGCGTGTGTACACTGGTAGGGATTCCACTATTGACCCCCTGGTTGTCCGTCCACTTTTGGAGTTTCAGAGAAAATTGTGTGGGATCTTGCTAGAGGACTGTTTAACAGAGGCCACCATTTGTACCTTGATAACTTCTACACTGCTGTGCAATTGTTTAAGGAATTGTTCAAAGTGGACACTTTTGCTTGTGGCACAATCCGCTCTAACCGTAAAGGTTATCCAAAAGAGCTTGTTTGCAAAAAACTTCAGAGGGGACAGTGCAGTGCCTTGCGTAGTGATGAACTACTAGCTGTGAAATTTGTGGATAGGAGGGATGTGTACATGCTGACTACCATCCATGATGAGAGTACTTCACCTGTGGCTGTTTGGGGTCAGATTGCTGAAGTGCGCAAATCTGTGTGCATTTTAGACTACAATAAGCACATGGGTGGTGTTGATAGAGTAGATCAGAGGTTGGAACCTTACACTGCTATTCATAAGGCTTACATTTGGTATAAGAAGTTGGCCATCCATCTCTTCAATTTAGTAACTTTCAATGCTTTTGTTGTGTTCAAGGAGTGTTCTCCTGCGTCAAAGTTGACTTTTGTTCAGTTTCAGCAGTCTGTCATAGGCAACCTTGTTGTTGTGGAACAGGCAAGTGTTCCTAGAGTTGGAGTGGTGGAGGATGTGGCTCGGTTGAAAGATCGCCCCTTTCCTGATCACATTCCTCCTACACCCTCAAAAGACTTTCCCACTAGGAGATGTAGAGTCTGTTGGCGAAGAGGTACGCGGAAGGAGACTCGTATGTACTGCCCTGAGTGTCCTTCTAACCCTGGGCTGTGTGTGCCTGCTTGTTATAGAGCGTACCACAAGCAAAAGAATTATTGGGAGCAACCATGAGTGGTAAAGTGAACTGCCTGGTCTGTAATGTTTAAGAATTGTTGTTCTGTTTCAAGGTTGGCATTAGTGCAATGTATTTAGTTTCTGATTTTGTGTTAGTAGATTTGTATCTATTTGCAATTTGTTTGTGTTTTCTTTTTTGTATAAAAAAATCCTAAATGTGATGGTGGTGTGTGTAGGCTGGTGCTTGGCTGGCGGTGTGCGTGGAGTGGCGCTTGGCTGGCGGTGTGCGTGGAGTGGCGCTTGGCTGGCGGTGTGCATGGAGTGGCTCTTGGCTGGCGGTGTGCGTGGAGTGGCGCTTGGCTGGCGGTGTGCGTGGAGTGGCGCTTGGCTGGCGGTGTGTGTGGAGTGGCGCTTGGCTGGCGGTGTGCGTGGAGTGGCTCTTGGCTGGCGGTGTGCGTGGAGTGGCGCTTGGCTGGTGGTGTGCGTGGAGTGGCGCTTGGCTGGCGGTGTGCGTGGAGTGGCGCTTGGCTGGCGGTGTGCGTGGAGTGGCGCTTGGCTGGCGGTGTGCGTGGACTGGTGCTCGGCTGGCGGTGTGTGAGTAGTGACTTGCTGCTGGTCACTACACACACTGCTAGCCGAGCGACACTCCACGCAATCCATCAGCTTGTGTGGTTGCTGTGTTAGGAATGTGGGCATGTGAAAGTGATGGGCCCTTGAATGGCGCTGTCTGCTGGTGTGAGTGTTGTAATGTGATGGGCCAGCGGCTGGTGGTGTGAATGGTTTTGTATGTGTCACACGTATGAAAGGTGTATGAATGGCCTGTAAAGAGGTTGGTGCCTTGTCGTGGCTTTACAGCTCCACGAGCTGTGAGTCAATGGTTCAGTTTCTCGTCCTTTCAATTATTAACAGTGCATTTCATTTTTGTGAAATCACTTGTTAATACAATTGTATATACTGAACCATCACTCACCCTCGTGCCAAATCCAACCAGTATGTGTGTGTGCTTGAGGATTAGATGGCTGTGCAGTAATATTTTTTTGTCTTTCTCAAGCAGGGTGTACCTTGTCCCTTTTTGTGAATGTTGTAATGTGTTTGTTTCGTGCCTGGTGGTGTGAATGGTCTTGTGTGTATCACGTATGAAAGGTGTGTGAATGGCCTGTAAAGCGGTTGGGGCCTTGACGTGGCTTTACAGCTCACGAGCTGCGAGTCACTGGTTCAGTTTTTGTCCTTTCAATTATTGACAGTGCATTTCATTTTTGTGAAATCTCTTGTTAATAAAATTGTATATACTGAACCATCACTTGCCCTCAGTGCCAAATCCAACCAGTATGTGTGTGTGCTTGAGGAATAGATGGCTGTGCAGTAATCTTTGTCTTTTTAGTCTGTCTGCCAAGGTGTACATTCCGTCTAAGAACAACCTACCAACTGTAGATATTGTCGTAAACGAAACACCCATGGGAGTACATGGTGATATCTCTCTTGTGGATCCCAACAAGTTATGGTACCCACAATGTCCTGCAAACCTCAAAATGTCTGTCACATTTTCCTTGCAATATTGTGCCAAAATTTTCACGCTGCAGAAATAAACAACACATTATCTCAAAATGACCTGGTTTTGCAAGGGGGGTCACCTGGGATTTTGGCCCGGGTATCGGCGGCCACCTAGGGAAACCTACCAAACCCACACATTTCTGAAAAGTAGACACCCGGGGGATTCCAGGGAGATATGGCTTGCGTGGATCCCCCAACGTTTTCTTACCCAGAATCCCCTGCAAACCTGACATTTTGCTGAACAAATCCCTTTTTTCACACATTTTTGTGTGGTAAAGTTGTGGCATCACCGGGCTGACACAAATTTCCTACCACCCAGCGTTCCCCCAGGTCTCCCGATAAAAATGGTGCCTCACTCGGGAGGAAAGGCCCAAGTACCCGCGACAAGCAAGGGCCCACAACGTATCGAGGCGACCTCAAAATGGCCTATCACAAAACGACCTGGTTTTGCAAGGGGGGTCCCATGATGTTTTGGCCCGGGGCTCGGCGGCCACCTAGGGAAACCTACCAAACCCACACATTTCTGAAAAGTAGACACCGGGGATTCCAGGGAGGTATGGCTTGCATGGATCCCCCAACGTTTTCTTACCCAGAATCCCCTGCAAACCTGACATTTTGCTGAAAAAATCCCTTTTTCACACATTTTTGTGTGGTAAAGTTGTGGCATCACCGGGCTGACACAAATTTCCTACCACCCAGCGTTCCCCAGGTCTCCCGATAAAAATGGTGCCTCACTCGGGTGGGAGGCCCAAGTACCGCGACAGGCAAGGGCCCACAACGTATTGAGGCAACCTCAAAATGGCCTACCACAAAACGACCTGGTTTTGCAAGGGGGGTCCCATGACGTTTTGGCCCGGGGCTCGGCGGCCACCTAAGGAAACCTACCAAACCCATACATTTCTGAAAAGTAGACACCCGGGGGATTCCAGGGAGGTATGGCTTGTGTGGATCCCCCAACGTTTTCTTACCCAGAATCCCCTGCAAACCTGACATTTTGCTGAAAAAATCCCTTTTTTCACACATTTTTGTGTGGTAAAGTTGTGGCATCACCTTGCTGACACACATTTCCTACCACCCAGCGTTCCCCCAGGTCTCCCGATAAAAATGGTGCCTCACTCGGGTGGTAGGCCCAAGTACCCGCGACAGGCAAGGGCCCACAACGTATTGAGGCGACCTCAAAATGGCCTATCACAAAACGACCTGGTTTTGCAAGGGGGTCCCATGACGTTTTGGCCCGGGGCTCGGCGGCCACCTAGGGAAACGTACCAAACCCACACATTTCTGAAAAGTAGACACCCGGGGATTCCAGGGAGGTATGGCTTGCGTGGATCTCCCAACGTTTTCTTACCCAGAATCCCCTGCAAACCTGACATTTTGCTGAAAAAATCCCTTTTTTCACACATTTTTGTGTGGTAAAGTTATGGCATTACCGGGCTGACACAAATTTCCTACCACCCAGCGTCCCCCCAGGTCTCCCGATAAAAATGGTGCCTCACTCGGGTGGGAGGCCCAAGTACCTGCGACAGGCAAGGGCCCACAACGTATTGAGGCGACATTAAAATTGCCTATCACAAAATGTTGTGGGACCTTGCCTGTCGCAGGTACTTGGGCCTCCCACCCAGTGAGGCACCATTTTTATTGGGAGACCTGGGGAAGCGCTGGGTGGTAGGAAATTTGTGTCAGCCCAGTGATGCCACACTTTACCACACAAAATGTGTGAAAAAGGGATTTTTCAGCAAAATGTCAGGTTTGCAGGGGATTCTGGGTAAGGAAACGTTGGGGATCACGCAAGCCATACCTCCTGGAATCCCGGTATCTACTTTTCAGAAATGTGTGGGTTTGGTAGGTTTCGCTAGGTGGCCGCCGAGCCCGAGCCAAAACGTCATGGGACCCCTTGCAAAACCAGGTGCGTTTTGTGATAGAGCCATTTTGAAGTCAGCCTCAATACGTTGTGGGCCCTTGCCTGTCGCGGGTACTTGGGCCTCCCACCCGAATGAGGCACCATTTTTATCAGGAGACCTGGGGGACGCTGGGTGGTAGGAAGATTTGTGTCAGCCGGTGATGCCGCAACTTTACCACACAGAAATGTGTGAAAAAGGGATTTTCAGCAAAATGTCAGGTTTGCAGGGGATTCTGGGTAAGGAAACGTTGGGGATCCACGCAAGCCATACCTCCTGGAATCCCGGGTGTCTACTTTCAGAAATGTGTGGGTTTGGTAGGTTTCCCTAGGTGGCCGCCGAGCCCGGGCCAAAACGTCATGGGACCCCTTGCAAAACCAGGTCGATTTTGTGATAGGCCATTTTGAGGTCGCCTCAATGCGTTGTGGGCCCTTGCCTGTCGCGGGTACTTGGGCCTCCCACCGAGTGAGGCACCATTTCTATCGGGAGACCTGGGGGACGCTGGGTGGTAGGAAATTTGTGTCAGGCCGGTGATGCTACAACTTTACCACACAAAATGTGTGAAAAAGGGATTTTTCAGCAAAGTGTCAGGTTTGCAGGGGATTCTGGGTAAGAAAACTTTGGGGATCCACACAAGCCATACCTCCTGGAATCCCCGGGTGTCTACTTTTCAGAAATATGTGGGTTTGATAGGTTTCCCTAGGTGGCCGCCGAGCCCAGGTCAAAACGTCATGGGACCCCTTGCAAAACCAGGTCGATTTTGTGATAGGCCATTTTGAGGTTGCCTCAATACGTTGTGGGCCCTTGCCTGTCGCGGGTACTGGGCCTCCCACCCGAGTGAGGCACCATTTTTATCGAGAGACCTGAGGGGACGCTGGGTGGTAGGAAATTTGTGTCAGCCCGGTGGTGCCACAACTTACCACACAAAAATGTGTGAAAAAGGGATTTTTCAGCAAAGTGTCAGGTTTGCAGGAGATTCCGGGTAAGAAAACTTTGGGGATCCACACAAGCCATACCTCCCTGGAATCCCCCGGGTGTCTACTTTTCAGAAATATGTGGGTTTGATAGGTTTCCCTAGGTGGCCGCCGAGCTCCGGGTCAAAACATCATGGGACCCCCTTGCAAAACCAGGTCGTTTTGTGATAGGCCATTTTGAGGTTGCCTCAATACGTTGTGGGCCCTTGCCTGTCGCGGGTACTTGGGCCTCCCACCCGAGTGAGGCACCATTTTTATCGGGAGACCTGGGGGACGCTGGGTGGTAGGAAATTTGTGTCAGCCCGGTGATGCCACAACTTTACCACACAAAAATGTGTGAAAAAGGGATTTTTCAGCACAGTGTCAGGTTTGCAGGGGATTCTGGGTAAGAAAACTTTGGGGGATCCACACAAGCCATACCTCCCTGGAATCCCCCCGGGTGTCTACTTTTCAGAAAAGTGTGGGTTTGGTAGGTTTCCCTAGGTCCCGGTAGAGCTAGGGTTCAAAAACTACAGCTAGGCACTCTGCAAAAAAAGGGTCATTTTTCACTGTGAAAATGTGGTGCGTCCATGTTGCGTTTTGCGCTGCTTCCTGTCGTGGGCACTAGGCCTACCCACACAAGTGAGGTACCATTTTTTTTGGAAGACCTTGGGGAACGCGGGGTGGGTGGAATTTTGTGGATCCACGCAGATTCCAGAACTTTCCACCACAGAAAAGTGAGGAAAATGTGTTTTTTTTGCCAATTTTTAAGGTTTGCAAGGGATTCTGGGTAACAGAACCTGGTGAGAACCAGTCAAGTCACCCCATCTTGGATTCCCCTGGGTGTCTACTTTTCAAAAATGTATAGGTTTGCTAGGTTTCCCTAAGTGCCGGCAGAGCTAGGATTAAAAACTACAGCTAGGCACTTTGCAAAAAAAGGGTCATTTTTCACTGTGAAAATGATGTGTGTCCACGTTGCGTTTTGCGCTGCTTCCTGTCACGGGCACTAGGCCTACCCACACAAGTGAGGTACCATTTTTTTCGGAAGACCTTGGGGAACGCGGGGTGGGTGGAATATTGTGGATCCACGCAGATTCCAGAACTTTCTACCACAGAAAAGTGAGGAAAATGTGTTTTTTGCCAATTTTTAGGTTTGCAAGGGATTCTGGGTAACAGAACCTGGTGAGAGCCAGTCAAGTCACCCCATCCTGGATTCCCCTGGGTGTCTACTTTTCAAAAATGTATAGGTTTGCTAGGTTTCCCAAAGTGCCGGCAGAGCTAGGGTTCAAAAACGACAGCTAGGCACTTTGCAAAAAAGGGTCATTTTTCACTGTGAAAATGTGGTGTGTCCACGTTGCGTTTTGCGCTGCTTCCTGTCGCGGGCACTAGGCCTACCCACACAAGTGAGGTACCATTGTTTTGGGAAGACCTTGGGGAACGCGGGATGGGTGGAATTTTGTGGATCCACGCAGATTCCAGAACTTTCTACCACAGAAAAGTGAGGAAAATGTGGTTTTTTGCCAATTGTTTAGGTTTGCAAGGGATTCTGGGTAACAGAACCTGGTGAGAGCCAGTCAAGTCACCCCATCCTGAATTCCCCTGGGTGTCTAGTTTTCAAAAATGTACAGGTTTGCTAGGTTTCCCTAAGTGCCCGCAGAGGTAGGGTTCAAAAACTACAGCTAGGCACTTTGCAAAAAAAGGGTAATTTTTCATTGTGAAAATGTGGAACGTCCACGTTGCATTTTGAGCCATTTCCTGTTGTGGGAACAAGGCCTACCCACACAAGTGAGGTACCATTTTTATCGGGAGACTTAGGGTAACACAGAATTGTAGAGCAACTGTTATTACCTATTGACTTTCGATGCATTTCTGCCTTCCAAATGAAAGACAATGTGTAAAAAATAAGTCATTTTGAAAAATGACCTATAATTCTCATGCTAGTATGGGTACTCCCAATTTTGGAAATGTGCAAATATCTACTGTTTCTAAAATCTACATTTTGTTCCCATTTCATAAATACATAGGTGTCTTTCATAACTATTTTTCCATGTATACATTTTCCCCAAATAATTGCTATATACCCGGTATATAATAAAAAACCATTGCAAGATGCTGCTCAGTTATTGGCTCTGGGTTCGTCGGGTTCTTGGTGAACCTACAAGTCCTATATATCCCCACAACCAGAAAGGTCCAGCGGATATAACGGTATATTGCTTTCAAATAGCTGTCATAATTAGAAGAGGTTACAGGTGAAAACGTTGACACAAATGGCTGTTTTTTTCAACAAATTTTCAATTTTTCCTTCATTTAACTGTTAGTTTCTATAAGGAAAACTTTAAGGATCTACACAAATGACCCCTTGCTGAATTCAGAATTTTGTCTACGTTTCAGAAATGTATGGCTTTCTAGGATCCATTATTGGTTTCATACCCATTTCTACCATTAACTGGAAGGAGGTTGAAAGCACAAAAATTACAAAAATAGGCTATGTCCCAGAAAAATGCCAAAACTGTCTAAAAAAGTTGGTTTTCTGACAAAAGTCTGCTTGTCCCTGAAAGCTGGGAAGATGGTGATTTCAGCACCACAACCCCTTTTTGATGCCATTTGCAGGGAAAAAACAAGACGCTTTCATCTGTAGCCCTTTTTCGCATTTTCCCCCAAAAACAAAATTTTGCTGTATTTTGGCTAATTTCTGGGACCCCTCCAGGTGAATCCACAAACCCTGGGTACCTTTACAATCCCCATGATGTTAGAAAAAAGGACGCAAATTTGGCGTGGATACCTTATGTGGTCAAAAAGTTACAGGGGCCTAAGCGCGCACTACCCCAAATAGCCAAAAAAAGGCTTAGCACAGGGGGGAGAAAGGCCTAGCAGCGAAGGGGTTAAACATGGTAAAATTGGCTTACACCCATTTGGCACATTTAGTTTACTTGTAAGCCCCTAGTAAAGTGGTCCTATATGTACCCAGGACCTGTAAATTGAATGCTACAAGTGAGCCTGCAGCACTGATTATAACACCCACTTAAGTAGCCTTTTAAACATGTATCAGGCCTTCAATTACACCCTGTGTGTACAGTTTTAAACTGCCATTTCAACCTGGCAAGCCTAATCCTTCCTTTTTAATACATATAAATCACCCCTAGGGTAGGCCCTAAACAGCCCAGAGGGCATGGTGCAGTGCATTTGAAAAGTCGGACATGAACTTTTACATGTCCTGGTAGGGAAAAACCTTTACATTTGTTATTTACTACTACTGCAAGGCCTACCTCTCCCATAGGATAACATTGGGTTACCTTATTTCATTTAATAAGTGGTAACTTTCAATTGGGAGCAAGTTGGAATCTCGAGTCTGGTGTCTAATCAATTGTGATTTAAAACCCTCTTTGATGGGGAAGCCAGATGTTAAGTAAGCCTGGGCGGAGCTCGCAGAGTTCAACTCCGCGAAGTGCAAAAAACCCTCCGCCGCGCTACGTGGAGCTCCGCAAGCAGCGGACTGCGTTAGATAAATGCCGTTCGCAGTGATTTTCAGTGCCAGGTGCTTGTCGGCACTGTGCAATCATCGCGAACGGCACCATGCACAGCGCAAGTGGGCGCTGCTTCCTTTCTGCCGCTCGAGTAGATTTTTACTCGAGCGGCAGCTTTCTCAACACGAACGGACGCTTTCTCAACGCGAGCGGTCATGAGCATACGCGACCACTCGCAATGAGAAATCTGACTGCCCGCGTTGAAAAATCTCGCCGGGAGGTTGATTTTCCACACTTGCGCTTACCAACTTGATGTTGACGATCGCGAACGAGGAAAAATCTCACCGGGAGGTGGATTTTCCTCGCTCGAGCTCGCCAACTTGATGTTGCCGAACGCGAGAGAGGAAAAAAACTCCGCCCCACTACGCGGTGCAGAGTTTTTCGGAACTCCACGAGCTCCGCGTAACGCGGAGTGCGGAAAACTCTGCAAACTCAGCGAGCGGAGTAGAGTTCACCGCCCAGACTTAATGTTATGTCACAATTGTGAAAATCCACTTTAGAAAGTTGGCATTTTCTTGTCCTAACCATTTGGTGCCTTTAACCTGGGCCCCGTGACTAGGGTTAGCTGGCAGCTTTTCTTTGTGTATTCCTCCCAGACAGTGAGACAAAGGAGAATAGACTCTGACTTGATGAGGGGGAGGAGCTGTCACCTACCACACTTGCACATCACAAAGGCTCTGCCTGAGCACACTCACAAAGGGTTTGGCACTAGTCTTTTATGACCCCATACTAGCTTGGGCCAGGATAGGGAGGCAGGAAATTCCAGGCACCTCTGGGGGTGGAAGCCTCTGGAAACTTCTCCTACTTCAATTTGGGAGTAAGGTATCAATAATGTCTCCTCAGACCCAACTCGTCAGTGCACCTCTGGACCTGTGGAAGACTCAGAAGGACTGCCCTGCTACTCTGCTGCCCTGCTGCCTGAGTGATAAGGACTGGACCTGCATCTTGAACACAGGACCACCATAGTGACACCAAGGGCTAGTGGGCTGGCCTCCTGATCAGAAAAGGCTCCAACCATCTTGAACTGAGTACCTGGCGCCTGTCTGCTGTGAGTCCTACCCCCCAAAGTGGTACCACCTGAAACCGAGACCCTTGGAAGTGGGCCTGAAAGTGCTCTTCCAGTCCAGCTGTGGTTCTGTGGGAAGAAATGATGCAGCGCGACATGTCCTCATAGCAGCATTGGAGCCACCACTGCGCTACACATCCCTGATGTAGGACCTTGCATCACAGCCTACAACTTCCTCGGACACGCCGCTGTGCAACACCTCCTCGATGCAGGCCTTTGCATCGCAAGCCCCTCATCAATGGGATCCTCAATGATGATGAAGGACTTCACATTGCAGCCCTGCAGCTTCCACGGAACCGCCGCTGTGTGACGCATCCTTGATGCAGGACTTTGCACCGCAAGTACCTCCTCGACAGCCTCCTCAATGAGGATGCAGGACTTTGCATTGCAGGCCCACAGCTTCCTCAGAACTGTGATGCACAACTCATCCTCGACACAGGATTTAAGGCACTGTGTTCAGCGGGCCTAACTTGGTCCCTCTATTTGGCCCGCGCTCCATCACGGTCAGCCTGAACTTGTGACTTTGCCCTAGTCCAGCGCAACCAGATAACCACAGTTGAGACTTTCTGCTTCTAGGCGCTAATTTTACTTAAATCTTTAAAATTACATATCTTCTGTTCTACTGATTGGATTTTTGTTTGTTTTGGTCTCAATGTTTTAAACTTTACTCCAATTTCTAAATTGAAGTGGCGTTTTTCTTGTGTTGTGTTTTCACTTTATTACTGTTTGAAGTGCTGCATAAAAACTTTACACATTGCATCTAAGTTAAGCCTGACTGGTTTGTGCCAAGCTACCAGAGGGTTGAGCACAGGTTATTTTTGGGTTTGCTTGTGTCTCACCGTGACAGAGATTGTAGTTGCTGCTTGAGTAGTGTTTACAGCGAAACCTTAACTTTTCCTTTGCTGCTTTATTATGGAGTGGAATACAGTGTCAAGGAGAGACAAATGGCCTCTTCTATGCAGTGTTTAATTTGTAAAAGAATAAGTGCAGGGGCCAAAAGTTTGGCTTAAAAACACATGTCCGGTACTATTGAAGGTCCGAGTCCTGTATACCAAGGCTGCATAGTCTTTATTCCCCTCATGCCTTTTTCATCCATCACCAAACACTCCCTGTATCTTTATCTCACTATTGCGGGTTGTTTTTCATCCCTACTTTATTTCTTTGTCACTGTTTTCCCTGCTTTCTCTATCTCCTTCTTTCCCCCTTTTGTGCTTTTCCCTCTCTTAGTCTGGGTCAAAGTTTGATGACGAAATATACGTACCCCCCCCCAAAATGAATGCAGGGGGGCCCCACATGCAACCACTAGCTCAAATTAAGCACTGCATTTATGGCTTATGGCTTTCTGGGTAGCTTGCCACCCCACCAGGTCTGCAGAGGCCCTTGCAACTGCCTTAGTGATGGAAGAGTGCTAGCCATATTTAGAGTTCCCAATCTTCCTAGAGAGGATCTCTAGGCCTTTATGCATGGCGGATGCCCTAAAGGTAGAGCAGAATGCTAAATGGGTACCAGGGTATTTTGACCCTATTTAGACGTATTTTTTGTTTTTCTGAAGCAAACTCTGAAAGTGGAAGTTTGTTTCAGAAAAAATAACCACGTCTCTGATGCAGAGGTGATTTCTCCCTGTGCATCAGGGCCTTTGTCTTTGCTTCTCTGTTTGGGTCTGCCAAGCCTTGCTTTCTGGGGTGGGAAATCCAGTGACAGTCATTGTGCCCTAAATCAGGGGTGGGCGGAATTTGCGTAGTCGCGCTACGCAAAGTTCAGCAAAACAGCAAAAAATCTCTGCGAGCACGCGGAATTACGCGTGCTCGCAAAATTTCTTGTTCCACCCAATGTAACTTTGCCACCGCGCCGAAAGGCGCTGGGGTCCCTTGAGTGAGCTGTCCATCACCGTGGGTAAAGAGCGGGAAGACGTTGCATACCGCTAGTGTGTGTGGGCGGGGCCAAACGGGTGGGGCTTCTAGGCCAGTTCACATGCCTCTTGTTTAAAGGGTCAGAGCAGGGTCTCAGGGGCAGACGAGGAGAAGGAACCGCCTGGTCACAGGAACTACACGAGGATTGCGCTCGAGAAAATCAAGGATGCAAAGACCTCCATCAGGGATTACAGCTAGCTTTCCAGGATGGAAATGGGGAGAAGGCACATCTGCTTAACCACGCTCACGAATTCTACACGAGGATTGCGCTCGAGAAAATGAAGATGCAAAGACCTCCTTCAAGGATTACAGCTAACTTTTCAGGATGGAAATGGGGAGAAGGCACATCTGCTTAACCACAACCACGCTCACGAATTCTACACGAGGATTGCGCTCGAGAAAATGAAGGATGCAAAGAGCACTTTCTACTGGCTAATCAGTAAGTGCTACCTCGAGGGGTAAATGTATAGTGCTTTTCCTACACTACAGCTGCGTAAAGTGCCAGAAGAGTTGTCTCCAGTGACCATGTGTGTCTGTAACTTTGCCACCGCGCCGAAAGGCGCCGGGGTCCCTTGAGTGAGCTGTCCATCAAAGTGGGTAAAGGGCGGGAAGACTTTGCATATCGCTAGTGTGTGTGGGGCAGGGCCAAACGGGCAGGGCTTCTATGCGAGTTCACATGCCTCTTGTTTATAAAAGGTCAGAGACCGATCAGAGCAGCAGATGAGGAGAAAGAACCTCCTGGTCACAGGAACTACACGGGGATTGCGCTCGAGAAAGTTATGGATACAAAGACCTCCATCACGCATCACAGCTAATGTTTGACGGTAGATATGGGGAGAAAGCACACCTGCCCAGCCTCGACCGAGCTCACAAATTTTTTGGGCTGATTAATGCGTTACCGAATGTGAGCTTCAACTCGGGCACCTGCTTTATTTATATCTGTAAGTGCTTCCTGTTGAGGTTTAATTTTTGTGACAGGAGCATCGTGCCAGAATGAATCCTGCCCTGCATATTTATCCAAAAAGATGCCACCGTTTTGTGCAATACCTCTACTGTACTCACCATCACCATGCCCACGAATTCCGTTCTGCCGCGGATCGCAGAATTTTCGGCAATTCCGCGTTCTGCGTGGAACGCAGAATTGCCAAAATTTCGCAAATTCCGCGAGCGGAATGGAATTTGCCGCCCACCCCTACACTAAATAGGACAAATTGACCATTACTGTGTCCCGACACTCCAATTGGAGAAGGACTGCTGGGGCAAGGTTTCCTACTGCCAGAGCCAGCTGAGGCTCCACACGCAGAAATATAACTATTCCCCCTTCCCTAATTGCAGGGGTGGGGTCAGCAATTTGGCAGAAGGGGCATCTGCATTTTTTAATCACATTTTTTTATTGGAGCGTCATGATTTATTAGAATACAGTCCAACATTATCAAACAGTTTTACACATATCGTCATGGGTAACGAAACTCCATCTGAGGCTAAATACGGGTGCGAGACCGATAGCCAACAAGTACCATAAGGGAGAGTTGAAAAGAACTTTGAAGAGAGAGTTCCTCACCTAACTGCAAAGGCGTGCATTTTGTAAACATGGTAAAACGTCAAACATAAAACTGGTGCCAGCTCTACAAATATTCAGTCCATCGGGACCATTAGGCATCTTGTGTTTTCAGGAGTGAAGTCCTTATATTTGAAGGGTTCCCATCCACCCAACTGTGACACTAACAATGAATTACTAAGTGCACAGTTCAGATAAGCATATGAGGCAGGACGGGGGAGAGAAGGTGCACAAAAAGAATGCAATGTAATGAGGAGGGACTAATGGAGAAAGGGATTATTGTCAATGGGGTAGTACTCTGGGGTACAGTGGGCATGAAGCAAGATCCCCTCAAATTGTGGTAGACTATAATTGAGCTTGTAAATCAGTTTCACAGAGGAAGCCACTTCGTACATGTCTTCTAACCAGGTCTGAAGACGAGGAACTTTATTAGTCATCCAAAGGCTTAGAATGCTGATCTTAGCCGCACCCGTAGATGTAGCAAACCACCTATTTTCGAACTGAGAAAGACCGGGGAGGAGCAGGGTGTCAGGTAAGAGCACCATCCTACACGTCAAATGCACATGCATCTAAAAATCTGCTGCAGTCAGAGAAGTGTTAACTTTAGAACATTCCCACAGTATGTGAACTGCATTGCTATCTTGTACTCCACAACTCCAACATTTGGAATCAGTACAGAGTTTCTCCTTTAACAGTTTCGCCAGCGACCAGTGCCAACGGTGGAGAATCTTGACTATATTTCATGTGGGATTCCCTCAACCATTTGTTATGAGTCACAAGTATGTTGTCCCATTCGTCCTCCTGAAATTGAGCTTGTGTTGTATTTTCCCACCACTGACACAGAGCATTAGAGGTTTCTAACTAGAAGCTGGCATTAACCAGGGTAGCATACAGGCCAGGATTTCACCAGTGGTACACAAGATTTGGCCAAGACCTAGGTCACAGCGTGTGATACCTGAAGGTATCGCCATTTCTTTGTGAAAGGGAGGCCGTATCTTTGGCGAAGTGCCCCAAAGGATTTCAGTGAGTTATGTGTGATGAGGTCATCAAGATTTTTTATATTGTGGTTTTTCCAGATTGATGAGATGAGCTTCTCCCTCCCACCCATTCAGATGGCGGCATTACAACATATGGCTGCCTTTGAGTGGATATCCATGCAAACGTTCAGGGGTTTGAGGGCCCTTTGCCAAGTATAATGTGAGGCAAATATGATGGGGTTGGTAGTCATTATAGTATGCATTTTTTTCAAGACGTAGGGTGTTAACGTTCAGGGCATTTCGTTCATTATGCACCCATGGAGGAGTAGCTCTGTGAGTGGATAACCAATAGTGTGTGCCGGTTGGTAGGGTGGCCAGTAACTCTCCATGTGTGCCAAGTAAAGGCCTCCGTTTGTCGTGATAGCATACAACTGTGAATCTTTTAATTTGGGTTTCTCTCTGTGCCAAACAAAACTAGAGATTATCTTCTCTATCTCAGTTAAACAGTTTTTTGGGCATGTAAGAGGGATCATACCAAGCAGATAATTACACCAGGGCACTATATTCATTAAAATGATTTGAACCATTCCCCACAATGAAAGCTTTAGATATAACCACCTTTGGAGGTCTATTTTCCTTTCATCAACTAAGGAAGAGAGGTTGTCCTGAATCATGTCTACCAATCCCTGGTTGTTATACATTCCCAGGTATTTCAGTTTACAAGGTAACTGTCGAAAGGGTAGACCTCCCACTAATGCCTTTCTAGTAAGAGGAGTCAAGGAAAGAGCCTCACATTTGGACAAATTCATCTTGTATCAGGTGTATGGTGCAAATAATTATATTTGTTTTACCAATGCAGCCATGTAAGGGGTTAGTGATAGTCAACAAGATGTTGTCCGCATAATAGAACGCTTTAATTTCACTGTTGTCATAATTCCTTTAATCTGTTGATCTTGTCGTATCACAATTGCAAGGGGTTCTAGGTCTAGTAGAAACAATATGGGTGATAGGAGGCAGCCATATCTGATTCCACAATGAATTTGGAAGAAGGGTGAAGCGTAATTTCTGCAGGTTACAGAGGCCATTAGGGTTATAATACATCCTTTTGGTCAAGGAATTGAAATTCTGTCTCATACCCATGCATTCAACTGTTTGAAATAAAAACCTCCATTCCACCTTATTGAACACTTTTTTAGGATCTAGGAAAAAGAGAATTTTATCGTCCAAGTCTCCCCTCACTTGCCATGAGATGTGAGAAAAGGTGCGTATGTGATTAGAGAAAGAACAATCTGGTATGAATCCCACGTACATTGGGTGAATCAATGGGGGATGAGCGTTTTCAAACAATTTGCTGTAACACACGCTAAAAGTTTGACATCTGTATTGATAAGAGAAATGGGCCTGTAACCAGAGCATTCTATGGGGTCTTTACAATGTTTAGGTATAACAGATATCCTGGCCCTGACATGTTCATCCTTTAGATGGCCCTTGTCTAAGGCCTCTTTAAAAACTGACGTTAACAAGGAGATAATCAAATTAGTTATCTTATAAAATTATTTAGGGAAGCCATCCTCCCCATGGGCCTTATCAGTAGCCATATTGTCAATTGCTTCTGCAATTTCTTCCTCTAAGATTTCTCCTTCCATTGTATTGCCCAATTCATTGGTCATCCGCGATATTTCTAGGTCCCTACCGAAGGCTGCCAACCTTTTCTGGTTCAGGGTGAATACCTGGGATGTATAGAGCCTGATAGTATTTTTGGAATTCTACTGTGATTGATGTCAAGAGTGTTATTAGTTTTCTTACAGAACTGCAAAGGGCTATTATTATTGTGACAGATTCAGCTTGTTGAAGTTGCACCACCAGCATCCACTTGCTTTTTCCTCCTTTCATAATGCCGTTGATAGAGGCAGGACAGGGATTTCTCAGCCTCTATCATATATAAGCCATTAAGAACTGTATTAGTTTTTAGTAAGGCTTTCAAAGCACTATATGTTTGGGTTTGGGAATAAGCTACAATCAGGATGTGGATTGTGGACTCCAAACACAGTCTAGTTTTGTGTGGTGTTTCTTTGCAGTTTCCGAGTCTCTTGTCAAGAGTGTGCAGATACAGGCTACATCCTCCGCCCACATTGTCTTGACAGATGCAATTGCATCTCTGTTCTCCTAAACAAATTGACTGAGGTGGGAGCGTAAGTGTGTCTTGTCTTGTGGATCCTTGAACTGTGATGTATTCACACATACAATTGGATGTCAATGAGACCGTGGTCTGAGAGCCCACTTGGTATTATTGTGGCCTTTATTAGGCATCTAGCCAGCAATGGTGTTATGCGAAAGTAGTTAATTATAGTACAAATGTTGTGCAGGCAGGAAGAGGATGTATATTTCCTCTCACATGGGTGAAGTAATTGCAAAGCTTCCACCAGACCGTTATCTTGAATCAAGTCTATCAAAACATGCATGTCTTTATCTTGACACAAGTCTGGGGTACCCGCCTGTCCAGGATGGGGTCTACTGTAACTTTCAAATGCCCCTCCCCAGTAGTACTCTAGTTCCCTCTAAAGAGCCTATCAGTCTGAATCTCCTACAGTTGAAAGCTATGCATCCGGAGAAGGAGAATGCCTTTCAGAAAAAAAGAAATGGCATCAACAAAAATAGGAAGATGCAATTCAAATTTCTAGCCCTGGATAGACAGTACAGAGAGAACATATGATAGTGTACTAGGAACTCTGCTGGATCTCTAGCCAAAGTCATTTCCAGTCTCTAGTCCGGGACTACGAACTGGTTGCACTCCAGATAAAAAGAAAGAATAGGATACCTTGTCCAGTGGAAGAAAGAGAACTTTGTAGGTCTAGGGGAGAGTGTCTTGCAGTGACCTTACCCCTTAAATCTTAAGGGGTGACCTGAGCTTATGTGTTGTCATTACAGGTTGCCAGGGACGATGGTTGTCACTTTTTTTTCATCAACGTTTCCAATTGGAGATGTTCTGCATGTTCCATAATCTCCGTCCGTTCCAGGTTCTCCTCATGCTTCTCATATTCCATCGTAGTCCATTGATCATGCGGAGCATCAATACTGGTTCCAGGAAGCAATATTTAATTTCCTTTTTGTGTAGTTTGGGGCAGAGCACCTGAAATCGTTTCCTTTTGGCGTTGGTGTCGTATGAGAAATGCTGCAAAGAACCCGTTGTTGCTATTGTATTGACCAAGGCCATGTTTTTTTGCAGTCAGTATAATCTGTTTGGCCTGTTGCTATGGGACACAGCAGATCAGAATATTCAATTTTTGTAAAGAGAATGAGTTGAGATGAGACCACACCCTACGTGCATGGTGAAATTCTAAGGGGGGAATAAAAGTAATGTTGAGCGTCGTAGGGATGAATGTGCTCAGGAAGGCCATGAGGTCAATTTTCTCAGCTTGTTGCGGGACTCCAGAGATTCGTACATTGTTTCTATACTACTATCCTCTAAGTGAATCCGCTGTTCCACCACCATGAGGTGCATCAGAAATGCAGTGACATTTCCCCTGAGAGATTGCACATCTGTGACCATAGCCTCTACTGCAGTGTTCACCAATGGAGATCTTAATGTCCATTAGTTCCTTCAGTAAGGTGGTGAGAGCTATGTCCCTGACTGCTGGGATGGCCAACATGTCTGGAGGCAATGAAGACATATCGGGGGGTTAGCAACTACTTCCAAGAAAAGGAGTTGTCTCACGTGTATGCACTTTAGTTGGTATCTCTAAGGGGAGGTGCCTATAAGTCAGAACTGAATCACCCTGCTCTTTATGGAAGGCAGCACTCAGAGTCCCTTATATTCCAGTGTATAGAATAAGGTTTCAATGACTCGCAGTGGTGGATGGTGTACCCCACGTGTTTAAAGGTGTCTGAGCCAATTCCACTAGTTCTGTGGATAGTTATCTCCGTGAGCCTCACATGTTTGGTGGCTCCACAATTAGTGCATTGAGGTTCAGAATCCCATCACTCTCATCCCCCTACAATCGTTCCTAAGGATTGTTATCCCTCTGAGGGATGTGAGTTCAACTTGTCTGTCTCAGGGAAGGTACATTGCTGTGCAGACAAAAAGGCTAAAACAGGTCAGTATAAAAATATGAAAAAACTCTAGAATATGGCAGATGCGCCATCAGCATGGTACCAGACTAAGCTAATATGTGCTTATCAATTATGAGGGAATTGTGAGCCCATTCCAAGACTGCACCACATTAATAGATTGAAATCCTCTTTCTATTTCCCCTTACAGGGAAACAATATTGGTATAGACAGTATACTTGATTTCCAAGGCCCTCGCCCTTCATCGACAGTCAGAATTTGGGTCTGCAGGTACCTGGTGTCTCACCTCCTCAATTCATTCTGCCAGTGAGCACTGCCGGTGTACACTGATTAGGGGCCACGGCACTGCTGTTATTTGCACTCCAGAGTCAGTGATCTTTTTGTGCCATCAGGGTCTGCCTTTCGACCATCCCTATGTTTGCAAGAGTAGGTGATCTGCGAGGGTGGCTCTGCGCAGCATGCTGCAAACTGCACTTAGGGGCCAATTTATAATTTGGTGGACAGAGGTTTTGGTAGTCAGGACAATTGAGTAATTTACTCCATCACCTTGACTGCACCTCCTTCTGCCAAATTATGAAATGACCACCAAGCCAGTGCTTCTTTCTTAAAGCATTGCCAGGGACTGCCGTCATGGTGGTTCCTGTCAATGCTTTTTGCAGTTTATAGTACTGCTTTGTAAAGCATGATGGAGCTGCACGGCAAATTCTTTTCTTTTTTTTTTCAAAAAGAAAATCTCAAAGCGAGATATTCAGTTTGAAAATAAAAAAGACAATGCTCCCCTCGCCTTGGGACTCCCCTCCCATGGCAGGGGGAGCATTTTATAGTTCTAAATGCCCCTTCCTGCCAAAGTTTTCCTGGCGGTGACAGGCAGTGAAAACTGACCTCTAATTCTGCCCATCTAAATTAGGTGGGCAGAATTAGAGGTCAACCTCTGACGGTCCTTAATCCGACAGGCCGGCGTGTGGTTTAATCACGGTGGAGACCGAGTAGTCTCTTCAGTGATTAAACCAAAGGCCCGCCCCCATTTAAATAGGGCGGGCAGACCACAGTCTTGCTGGTATGGATACTCCATCGCCATTGCGATGGATTATCCATATTGCCAAGGCATAAATCAGGCCTTTGTGTTGGGAAGAGCTACTGCAAGTATGAAGGCATTCAATCACTTCCCATGTGGCTACCTCAATCGCACTGCAGAGCACTCCAATGGTTTACCCCTCTGTGATCCTCCCAGGGGTTACATAAAGATGCCAGCAGTAGAAGACCCCTAGCTCAGGGCCTATATACACTGCAGGAGCTTCCGAAAAGTGCCACCACTCTCGTCGGCATCAAGCCGCACCTCCCATCTGCAATATTTTGGTGGACTCCACACACCCATTAACCTATAATGACTCCTCAAATTATAAACTGTGGCTATCCTAGGTGAGCCAATATTCTAGCCAATATTTTACTAGACAACATAGGCATGGTCAGTTTGTGGTCAAAAGATAATGTTGTTCCTGTTGATTTTTAACTGTAGGCCTGGTACTGAGTAGAAAGCTTTGCAAAACCAAAACAATGTATAAAGTAGTCATTAAATAACAGTTACAGAGGATGTTTTACCTCTGTTGCAAGGATGTTAGGAGATTCTAACTTGTTGCATCAGAGTAGTGGTGTTGTCATTTTTATCAATGTTGTATTGGCAGCCATGCCTATTCCCTAGGATCAAGCAGCAGAGCTAAGAAATCAAACTGGCATATGCAACAACCTACAGCGAAAGCCAGCTGACAATATGATGCCCATAGTTGCAGCCCTTTGCTATGTTGCTGGCACTGCGTGTCTAGTAACTAGTAAGATATGAAGTCAGGAGGAGGGTTGGGGTACCCCTGAAGCCAGCTGATGGAATCAGTAGACTGAAGCACCCACTCAGGTGAGGGGATGCCTGCATACTCATCTTCCCCTGTGATGCAGGATCTTGAGGTCCTTCTGAAGAGCAGGACTGCTGATTGTAGCAACATCAGGTCCAGATTATTGGCAGATTCAGTAGGCCATTGAAGGGTGCAGCAGTAGCATGCTTCAAGCTACTCACCACCATTCAGTCCATGTTACTGCTGTAGAGAATAGAGATCAGGTGGAAGTGTTGTATTTATATTATCCTTTCTGCTATTTATTAATTACTATGGTCTCTTTCAAACATGATATATTTTCAATATTGTTTTAACCTGTAATATATATTTATTGTTATTTTGGTTTGTCCCGCTTTTCCCCACCCTCCGTTATTATGGAATGTGCCTGTCTGGAATGTTTGGTCTGTGACAGGTATTCTCAGTCAGCTGAGGCGACTTGAGGTTGTGACTGGAATTAAAGTTATTCCTACAATCATTGCGTGTGAAGAATTATTTGCGGAGTTGATTATAACAGGAAGAAAAAATGCTATCAGTGTACCCTTAATGCTTTGTTACAAATAAAAATAGCTCCTTAGTAGGAAGGCCACACAGGTTATACGATGATGTTTCATTAAAGAAGTTAACTCTTAGTTACAGGTTACAGATTATAAAATGAATGTATATGCCCCACTAGGAGCAGCATCCTGCTGCTCAGTCTACTCTCTTCAACTGGCACTCTCCTAGGCCAGGCACTCACCAACATTCCATTACATCACACACACTGGCTGAGCAGCAGGTAACAGTGACACTAGGGAAATAATGCATTACATCTAGATCAGGATATAACACATTTCCCCCCTTAGAAAATGATGAAAATATACATCAAGAGCTGTTCCTTGAGGAGGTAGGATTGAATGTTAACTAGAATTTTCCTGGGTTTTTTCCGGGCAGGATTCAACCTAAAAGGGTCCCTGTGAATTCGTTGGATCTCTGTTTCCCAAACAGACGGTGATGCTATTTGAGGGAAGGCTTTCATCAGAAGGTTAATCACATATGACTTAAGATTATCACCTTCCATTCCTTCTTTTAGATCCAAAATCCTGATGTTATTCTTTCTTGAATTGTTCTCTAACCTCTCCATCCTCTCTGCCAGGTCCCGCTCCCTTTCCTTTAACTTATCCACTTCGAGCACGTTGTCTCTAACCTCCTGCCCCAACTCCCTACTTTTAATTCAAGTGCCTCCATTCTGTGTGTTAAGGCTGACAGATTCTCCTCAAGATTTGTACAGGTCTCTTGAATCTTCCTCTGGTTTGACTCAGAGGTAGCGAAACGAGCTCCAATCTCTGCTGATAAGTGTCTAAGCATATCATGAAGCGAGTCTGGGCTCTGTTGCGGTGCCTCCTCCTGTGCCTCAACTTGTTCATCTACAGGGACACCCCCCCCATCCAAGACAACCAGGTCAGTCAGCGGAGTGAATCGGTTGGAAAGGGGGATGACCGGTTTTGGCTGTTGAGACGGCCCGGAGACAACATGCTGTGCCAGATCCATATTCGATTGTGGGTTAACCTTAAAGAAGGATCTAAGAGACGGGGTCACCTTTGGGAGGGGCAAATTCTTAGGTTTCCTGCTTTTCGCAGGGGAGGCTCTGGCAGGTTTTTTGACTGCAGCCTACTCTTGCGATTTTTAAGTAAAGCCCCACTAGGCTCAATAACTGCTTTTAATGAAGTGGACTGCTGATCCAAAGATGCCCTGGGAAGAAATGCACAGGATCTCAATTTTGTACCTTTTACCTCTCAGGACCTCCTCCGTCGACTCCCCCTTAGACGAACCAGCGCCTAAAGGTGAGATCTCCTTATTGACAACTAGACGTCCAGGTGGCTGGTTAACTAACTCCATGGGGTGAAAACATACATCTCTCCTGCTTATCTTAGAGTTATGACTTGAATCAGACTTGGTTACTAAGTAGCTCCTTTCGACAGTGCCTGGACTTCCCTCTGCACTAATGACACAAGTAGCAGGGGGTTTTAATAGCAAGTTACAACGTATGTTGCCCTTAAAGCAGACACTGCTAGTGGGCTGCTTGTTGGAAAAACAACCAGCACGGCGAAGTTCTGTAAGGGCCCCCGCAACCCTTAACAGAGCCACAGAGAAGCTGCGACACATCCAGGAGATTGCGCTCACACACAATCCCAATGAGGCTTAATGAGTCCAGGCTCCCCCGCAAAATGTCTTTATTTGCCTTATATGCCCTTAAATGCGCAGCAGTTACTCCAGTTACTCCAGTCCCACCATCCGGTGATCAATCCTCCCGTTCTGTTTGTTAAACATACGCACAAAACAACACGTCCCCCCACAAACAGATCCTCCTCCAACCCTCAAACACCTACGCCCCAGCGTGAACAATCTCTCACCTTCACTGAGCCACCGAAACCTGCGGGCTGCAACCCGTTGGTAACCAGGCGAAGAGATCGAGGTAAAACTCCCGGCACCACAGGTATGCACAGGGCGCCAACGGCGGAAAGTCAGCGGGAAGCCAGGCACAGCCGAGACCCACAACACCACGCAGCACAGTCAGGGCGGAGTCAAAGCAGAGCGGAGCGCCAACACCCCCGCACTTACCCAGCAATCCACGCTGGGAACCACGAAAAAACCGGGAACCACGGAAAACAATGAAAAACCACGAGACATGAGCCCGAAGCGAAAAGAGGGGCAAAACAAACAATGTCACGAACAAGAGCTCACATCCCGGGCCCCGAGGTAAGATGCACAGTCTCAGCGCAGTCTCAGCGTCTCAGCAACATGTCAGGAGCTGGAGGGCAAGTGACTCGCGACCGGCGCTAGCTGGCCGCCATGTTCCCCGAGGATAGGAGGTGGGAGTTGGGGAAACGGTTGGATTCTCTAAAACACATGGGGGCCCAAGCCCAACTACGATTTCCAGCTTTTTTGAAAGTGGTTTGGGCTAACAAAACCTATAATTTTAGGTTCCCCGAGGAAGTAGATGACTTCTTGAAACATGCGAAATAGAGTGTTTTTTTTTTTTTTTAGAGAGTATTGTGTAATTGCAACGCATCCCCGTTTTTTGGGGGGGGCTGGAGGGTACTGGCTCATAGGGCAATATTCTATTGCCAAAAGATAGACAGGAGGGTTCCCGTGGGAGGTGGGAGGAGGGACAAGGGGGAAGGGGGGTGTTGGATTTTTGTAAGTCTTTCACATTTGTTGGTGGGGAGCAGTGGGAAAAAAAAAAAGAAATAAGTGTAAAATCAATCTCATGTGATATAAGGACCACTAGTAGCTCTAAAAACTATAATAGAATGCTAAACCAGGATTATGGCTGGGGATAGACCCCCTCAGGGAGGGAAACACCTTCTAGAATTTCTCAGCTGGAATGTGAACGGGCTGAGGGTTAAAAGAAGACAGCGTCTAATCCTTCAGTATTTAAGGAATAGTAACGCCAAGATCCTTATGATCCAGGAGACCCACTTGTTAATGCACAAATTCAAGGCCCTATTTGGAAAACTTAGGTGGGTGGATACATTTGTTGCTTCTGATCAGCAATGTTGCTCAAAGGGGGTGGCTATTATAGTTAAAGTAAATGCAGGAGTGGAGTTTATTCGATCACAGGTGGATGGGAGAGGACGTTGGGCCATTGCAGAGATAAAAATTCTGGAGTCTAAGTATACTCTAGCAACCTTCTATGGGCCAAATGAGGATGACATTTCCCCTTTAAATAGTCTTTGCCTCGCCTTGGTTGAGTATGAAGCTCCTTTGATATTAGGAGGAGACTTCAATGTTCTCCCTAGATAACAAGTTAGATAGGTCCTCCCCTCGTACGCAGATAGCGGCTCCCCGAGTTAAGGCCCATCTCCTGTCTATGATACATAACTTCAATCTTAGGGATGTGTGGAGGGCTAAAATGGGGGATAGGAGAGAGTACTCATTTTAGAGTAAGAAGAACTCTCACTTCTCTAGAATTGATTATATATTTATAGATCATTCGGATGTTGATAAAATCTGCTGTTAAACATCTGCCTATCCACCTATCAGATCACGCGGCGATAGTTTTTGAGTTAGATCTTCCTCCAGACCTCACTAGGAGGAGATGCAACCCTCTACACCTAGCTTTTTGAAGTGCGAGACAACAATGTTTTTTCAGAATAATCTAGCGTCCACCGCAATACATATTGTCTGGGATTCTTTTAATGCTTGGATAAGAGGTATACTTAGAGGGGCAGTTGCGGGTTGGGCCAAGTTAGAGAGGACCGAGTTGGCTGATCTGGAGTCTCAACTAGCAGGGGCCGAGGCTGATTTGAAGGCGAGGTGTGTCCCTCAAGTAGGAGATGGTATCCTAATACAGAAAGTGGAGGAACTTCAGTTGAAGTTCAAACTTAAGTCGGAAGAAATTTTACATCAGAAGTGGGAGGCGAGTAAAATGAGAGATTTTGAGCAAGGGGAAAGTTGTGGTAAATTTCTTGCTATGAAAAGTAGGGCAGATAGAGCTGATAATTATATTAAAAAGATCAAAGTGGGCACACAAGTTATAGAAGAGAAACAGGCCATCGAACAGGCTTTTATGCGCTTTTTCAAGAGTTATATCACGAAAATCTTATGGGTAGTGTGAAGGATATTGACGAATGGCTTAATGGAAAGCAACTACCAAAAATCACTGAAGCCAATCAACTCTTCCTCGCGTCAACAATAACTGCGAGTGAGATTTTAGAGGTTCTGGATGCATCTAAAAAGGGGAAGGCCGCAGGTCCTGATTCTATACCGAGTGAGGTCTACTCCATATTGAGGGAAGAGATTATTCCGGTGTGGCAGGATTTGTTTAACCAAATTTTGGGAGGTAAATCCCCTTTGCCTGCTTCTTGGAGAGATGCGGTAATTACTCTGATTCCGAAGCCCGGCAAAGATCCAACGCAGTGCCAATCATATCGGCCAATATCGTTACTAAATACAGATTATAAGGTTTTTGCTGGAGTCTTAAACAACCGGCTCTATAAGATCGTAGGTCCCTTAATTCATGAAGATCAGAAAGGCTTCCTCCCGGGCAGGCAAATGTCGGATCTAGTCCATACATTGATCGGGGCTATAGATTTGGCTTCGTTGCAGAATCTCCCTCTATCTATTGTCACGGTTGACGCGGCTAAAGCTTTTGATCGTGTCAATTGGCTCTTCCTAGATAGATCTTTAAAGAACTTTGGTTTTGCCAAAGGGTTCAGGGAAATTATCAAAAAAATGTATGTATCACCACAGGCTCCGACTTTGGTTAATGGTAGTCTTTCCCCTTTTGTGAAAATAGGCTGCGGTACCAGGCAGGGTTGCCCATTGTCCCCCATTTTATTTCATCTTTACATAGAACCGTTCGCACAGAGTTTGAGATTAAATAGGAACATCATTTCCTTTGAAGTAAACGGTTTTGTAAGGAAACTAGCGTTATATGCGGACGATCTAATCGTATTTTCTCCTAATATTAACACCACCCTACCTGAGCTATTTTTAGAAGCTCGGATTTTTGGGAGCCTGTCAGGTTATGAAATAAATTAAGACAAGACTGAGATAATGGGATGAAACATCTCGGATCAGGGGAGAAACCTTGCTAGAGAGCTAAGATATTTAGGGGTTATAATAACGCAAGATCTTGCCCAACTACCAAAGATAAATTTAGACAGAGTCTCGAAGGAGGTGGAAGTCCTATTAAAAAGATGGCAAAATATTCCCTTGTCTCATTATGGCCGGGTAAACCTAATTAAAATGTGTGTCCTTCCTAAGTATACGTATCTTTTTAATAATATCCCTCTAGAATTTAAGAAAGCTGACATCCTTAAGATTCAGGGCAAGATCTCCTCTTTTATTTGGGCCGGCAAAGGGATTAGGTTGTCTTGGAGAAAATTACGGTGCAAACTAGCTCAGGGGGGTCTGGGCCTGCCTGGTCTTCAGTTATACTGTTGGGCCTACCAACTAAAAAATTGCAGGATGTTGCTGCTCACCCCTGATGAATCTCTAAAAGGATCCATGTTTAAGGCTATGTTAGTTGGGGTAGGGGAAATAGGTTTTATGTATAAATTTGGCTCTCCTAAATTTTTCAAAAAAATTCGTCTGAAGACTCTGTATACGGCGGCCAAGTTATGGTCAGAATGTCGAACCTGTCTTGGGCTACCCTATTATAGTGATTGGGCTCCGGTTTGGGTCTCTCCGGGTACTCCAGAGTGTCTTAGGGACGCGTTAGCATCCCCTTTGAAATCGGCAGGAGTTGTATACTGGAAGGATATTATGGTGGACAATAAGTGCCACAGGTGGGAGTTTTGGAGTCACATCACGGCGGGAACTTTATCTAGGTTCAAGTTTTACCAGCTGGCTTCCTGGTGTAGGAGTCAATGTGGGTCCCGTCAAGAGGAGGACGCCATAGAGCAGGATTTACAAGATCCTTCCCTGAGGAAGAAGGAAGTGGCCCTATGGTACAATTATCTTCTGGTTGTGGCACAGAGTAAGATTTAAGAGCCATATCGAGTCTGGGAGAGCTACTTGCCGAGTGAGGAGCTGAAAGAACTTTGGCAAGTATCTCTAGATCTTCTTTACCCTGTGATTAAATCTGCTGCACTCAGAAAGAACCATTTTTTCATACTACACAGGATTTACTGGTCCCCGCTCAAATCTTCCAAAATAAGTGGAGGTGGTGAAGCTAGATGTTGGAGATGTGGCTCCCAGAATGCTGATGATATCCATATATTTGCCACCTGTTCAAGCATTCAAGGGTTTTGGAGTGCGGTGGGTAAGACCATTTCTGGGGCTTTGGGATCCACTCTGGAGGTAAGCCCATCACTTATTTTATTTGGTACGGTATTGCAGTCGGGGGGCCCACCTACACTATGGCACAACAGAAACTGAGGTTTTACTTAATCTTGTTGGCCAGGAGAGAGATATGCAAACTGTGGCGCCAGACAATGTCCCCTCTTGGAATGCATGGTGGAGATCAGTGGGTTATTTTAGAGCTATTGATCAGAGGATAAATGTATATAGAGGGAATGTTGATAAGGGGGCTTTTTGGAATTTACTTGATACTTTATCTTTGGTTTAGTTTGATTAGTTTTAAATCCAGGATATGCCTCCGATGATTATACTCTCTGGGCAGCTCAGGTTGTGTACATGGGTGTTTCCCATAAGAAGCAACGGCTGAGATTGGTACTAACAGCTACAAGCACCAGGGGTCGATCTGGTCGAAAGGTTGTTGTAGCTACAGAGGTCATATGAGGAAAAAAAAAAAATATATATACATCAAGAAACGTAAAATAGAAATGATAAAATAATTCAGGATATCACAAACTCAAAATGGGTATCTTTCAACCCTCATTCAAGAAGAACGCAAAGGGTCTCTTCTAACCCACACTCATCCCAACACAGGGCGTCTTGTGAATATAGAAACAAATATTTAATCTCTTCCATCAGCACTCATTCCAAACAACAGGACATTTTGCGCATAACCAAATAGATATCTTTCAACCCTCACTCGAACAGTAGGCAAAGAGTGTCTTCAAACCCTTGCTCATCCCAAACAACAGGATACTACATAAAATTGAAATCAACAAAACCGGGAACTAGTCACCCTCACTTGAACAGTAGGCAAAGGGTATCTGTCACGAATATATAATGTTACTTAGCATACCGTTACTCCGCAGGTATTTACTTCGAAGTTTTTACTTCGCAAATACCATTACTATGCATGATTTTAGTGCGCATGCTTTTACTTCGCAAATATATACAAATACATTAAAAATGCTTTTACTTCCCAGTTAATTATTACGCATACCGTTACAACGCGTTATTGGTACTTTAAAGCAAAAAATGAATCGTAATAGTAACCTATCCCCTGGCACGCACCCTGAACCCCAAAAATACCCCAACACCCCAAAACCTTAAACGCACCCTGAACCCATTAACAGAATTAATAGTACAATGCACAGTAACTCCATTATGCGTAGTAAGTGCATGCTAAGTAATGGAACATGCGTAGTAAATGCATGCTAAGTAAATGCATGCTAAGTAATGGCATCTGCGAACTAAAATATGCGTAGTAATGGTAATACGAAGTAATGACTGCGTAGTGAAGGTAGAATACCATCTGTCACCCCTCACTCAAACAGTAGGCAGAGTATCTTTCAACCCACGCTCATCCCTAAACAACAGGACACTACATAAACTTAGAATCATGTGAGAAAGGGTCTCTTTCAACCCCCCATTTATGCATAATAACAACCCTCACTACAGCAGTAGGCAAAGGTTATCTTCCAACCTTGAAACAGGACATTACCTAAACTTAGAATCACTTATCCCAGGCATTACACACACTCAAATCCTCTCCTGCATACTTTGCAGGACCAGGGACACTACTCTTACATAACAGGCTCTCCTCAACTGTAACAAATTCAGCTAAACCAGAACAAAAGGGTTAATGATTGCCATCTCTGATACACAACTTAGTACTCTGCCGCTGGTTCCCTCAGAACACATAGCACGTATATGTAACCGCATAACATTGCACAATATTCCACAAGATATCATATGACTGCTATTCAGCATATATATCATATATGTACCATTCAGCATTACATCTCATGCAATCCCTATTAAACCTTTATTGACAGCTTTACTCAAACCCAACATGACAGTAGGCACCTGGACACGTAGCTTGCCACTTGCCGGTGGTCCCCCAGTTCCTACTTGTTCCAGTGACAACGCAGAAGCCCAGGTTTCCTCACTGGGGTTTTCTCGACCAGGTATTCCCACTCACTATTCTTCCCGCCAACAGAAGCCCCGCCCACCCTTGGACCTACGTAATGCAGGCTGCAGCACGACCGCGTAGCTGATGATTGCAGCCAGCGTGCTGCTGGCACGTCAAAGGCAAGCCCGTCTGCGCCTGTCCATGCCTGGACCATGCCCAGGACCATGACTTCTGGCCCTCCCGTCCCCTGAAGATACACCCCAGCCAAACTTTAGACCCTCGACCCCGGATGCCACAACAAACACTGCCACAGTGCCAATCCACGCTCCACGGTAGGACCTTTCACCTGCACCCATTGCCACTTTACCTGACACGGCACACACACCAGCCCACCGACCAGCCTTACTTCAAACAGACCACAGACACTGCCTGAACAAAAACACAAACTCGCATGCACCGTTCTCAACACACGCTCACTATGCAAGCCTTCCACTGAATTATGGGACCTCATCGCCACCCTTGCACCCGACATTCTCTTCCTCACTGATACCTGGCTCAACCACACATCTGCCCCAGACATTGCCACAGCGATCCCCAACAGATATAAAATCACTCACCATGATTGCACCAACATGCCGGTTGGCCTGGGTGGAGTTTATGTGACCAAAAAACTCTGCCACGCTACGCAGAGTTCCGCAAGCGGTGGAGTGCGTTACGTCGTGCCATTCACACTGATTTTTAGCACCAGGTGTTTGTTCCGTGCTGTAAAATCAGCGCAAATGGCACCACATGCAGCACAAGAGGGGGCTGCTTCTTTCTGCCGCTCAAGTAGATGTTCTACTCGAGCGCAGCTTCCTCAATGCAAACAGGTTTCTCAAGGCAAGCAGTAGTGACCATCCGCGACCGCCCACATTGAGAAATCTAACCGGATGGTGACCTGGAATAAGATTTTCCTTGCTCGCCAACTTAATGTTGGCCAACGCAAGTGAAGAAAAACTCCACTCGGCTGAGTTTTTATAATTCTGCGCAAAATGCAGAGCGCGGAGTGGGAAAAACTCTACCAGCAGAGCGAAATTTCACGCCCAGGCCTACGTGCTGGGAGGAGGAACTACCATCATCCATAAAGAGACCATACAGTGTACCACCACCACTGGCAACACCACCCCTATGGAGCACTTCAAGCTCCACACAGATGTCAAGACAACCATCAAAGGCACCCTCAATACTGACCCCCAGGCCCACGCTCCAGCTTCTGCAACACCATTGCAGACTTCATTGCGCCCCTAGCCTTAGACTCCAAGGACTACATCTTCCTGAATGACCACATTGATAAAAACACAGCACACCTCCTTGACAGTATGAGCAGCCTCAGATTGACCCAGATTGTCCACGACCCAACACACACTGCAGGGCACACACTGGGCCCAATTTCACCTCCAGCAACCGCATCAAATACAGCCATGTCATAGAACTCACATGGACTGAACGCTCTCTCATCCACTTCAGCCTCTCCAGCCCCCACACCACCACCCCCAAGATGACTGAGCCCCCCACCGGATGTGGAACAAAATCTCAGAGACCATCTGGCCAAATGCCCTCAACACCTCCAACCCTGCTAGCGCCACCAACCTCGAACAGGGAGTGAAAAACGTAAATGCCTGGATCACCATTTGTGCACACAGAATCATCCCCATCAAGAGCAACATCCACAGAAAATCCTCCAAAAAGTCCAGCTGGTACACCCAAGAACTCAGAACAGCAAAACGGATCAGCAAACAGTTGGAGAGGAGATGGTGTGTAAGCAAGGACACCTCTGACAGCGCAGCCTTCAAGACCTCCCTCAACCTCTACCACTGCCTGCTGAAGGCAACAAAGAAGACATCCCTTGCCGCACGCATCAAAACCAGCGCCAACAACACCAAGGAATTTTTTAACATTGTTAAGGAATTCTCCAACCCAACTGCCAGCGAAAACAATATCATACCCTCACAGGAAATGTGCGACAACCTCGCCCACTTCTTCCACAACAAGATCGCAACCATATTCAGAAACTTCAAACCCCAACCCACATCTATGGACTTCCTCGACAGATACGCCACCACAGTAACCAACATGAACCACACACTGACCACCTGGAACATCCTCTCCACCCAGGACGCCACCTCCACCGTGAAATTCATCCACTCGGTAGCTCCCACAGATGCATGCCCGCATCACATCTTCAATCTCATAAACCAAAGGATTGGCCAGGAACACACCACCCTACTGAACACCTCCATCACCACCCCAACCTTTCCTGATGCCTGGAAAGACGCCAAAGTCAGACCAGTACTCAAAAAACCCTCCGCCGACCCCAGCAAACTCAAAAACTACTGCCCAATCTCCCTGTTCCCATTACCATTGTAGGTACTGGTAAAGATCATCAGCAATCAACTCATGACACACCTGGAGCAGAACCAGCTACTTGTCACCTCCTAATCCAGCTTCCACAGCAATCACAGCACCGAAAGCGCCTGATCGCACCCACCGATGACATCCGAACCCCCCTCGACCGAGGAGAAACAGCATCTTTGATCCTCCTTGGCCTCTCAGCAGCCTTTGACACTGTATCCCACCACACGCTGATCGAAATACTCCACATCGGCATCCAAGGGGACGCACTCAGATGGATCACCTCCTTCCTCACCAGGAAAATCCAGAGGATCCACCTCCCACCTTTCACCTCTGAACCGAAGAAGATCACCTGCGGTGTCCCCCAGGGCTCATCCCTCAGCCCCACGCTCTTCAACGCATATATGACCCCGCTGGCCAACATCGTCAGATCCCATGGTCTCAACATAATTTCCTACGCAGACAACACCCAACTCATCCTTTCACACACCAACGACCCCACTACCACCAGAACCAGCTTCCACAGATGCATGACAAATGTCGCCGACTGGATGAAGAACAATTGCCTGCAGCTGAACACAGACAAGACGGAAGTACTGATGGCAACAGCAGTAACACATGAAAGACTCCTGGTGGCGATCAGACCTAGGACCCGCATCCACTCCCTCCGACTATGCCAGAAACCTCGGAGTCATCAATGACAACAATCTCGCCATGAAATCACAGATCAACGCCATCTCCTCCACCATCTTCCTCACTCTGCACATGCTAAGTAAGATCTTTAAGTAGCTAACCCTACACACGAGACGCACCGTGACACAGGCCCTCATCACCAGCCGACTGAACTACGGCAACACCCTCTACATGGGAATCGCCACACACCTCCTACAGAGACTTCAGACCATACAGAACGCTGCAGCCAGACTCATCCTCGGCCTTCCTCGACTAACCCACATAACCCCCACCTCAGGCAACTCCACTGGCTCCCCGTACAGAAGAGATGCCAATTCAAGCTGCTGACCCACGCACACAAGGCTCTACACAACCAAGGACCCACATACATTAACCACCACCTAAACTTCCACCAACCATCGAGAAGAGCACACTGTGCCTCCTTTTCACTTGCCCATACTCTCCGCATCTACAGAAGCAGAAGTTGAGGATGCTCCTTCTCCCACATCACAGCAAAGACCTGGAACAGCCTCCCCACGACCCATCACCTCACTTTCGGATTTCTGAATGGCCGTCAAGACCTGGCAGTTCAAATAAGCCTCCGGGACTTTCAATTGCCTGGATACCCTATTGGGTGATTAGCCGTGCTATAAAAATACTGATTGATTGATTCCTTCATTGACAAATGTCACCAAAGCAGGTAACACAATGTTCAGTACAACACCTCACCCGCTCCCCCCAGGTAGCAGGTCCCAAGAAATCAGACCACAAATACGAATTCACCAGCTTTTCCCAAAAGATCCTTTATGCCTTCGATCAAGTTCTGAACTCTTCATTGTGTCCACTGATCACTATGCGGGGCATACACAAACCGTGCTGCAGAATTTTCACTTTTCAAACTGATATTACACCACTTCTGTACACCGATTCCTATTGGAGCGTAAGTTAATTATTCCGGTCTGTTCTCCTCCTGTTTGCAGGTTTCAACGCGCATTGCATACACTTCCTGCTTTCTCTTAGATGCAGATTTTGTTTCCACAATAGAGTCTGCACTTTACCCCACACAAATATTTTACTGTCCAAAGCTCACCACGGGAGGAGTAATCTCTAATAATCAGAGTGAAGGCATTCCTAAATTGGTTCAGTACAAGATGGCAATTCCTCTTCAAATGCGGTACTGTATTTTTTAGGTTGAGCATTCGAGACCTCTTGTATATACTTTAGCATATACTTATATGTGTATGTACTTTGTGGGCTCTGGAGATCATCCCTAGGACTTGTCTGCTTACGCTTAGGGACTTTTTTTTTCTGTTCAACTGCCTCAATTTAACTGCCTTGATAGAAAACGATCAGTAAAATACCAGAATTGCTTTCTGCTGAGGGACTTTATTTTTTTTATTTTTCTGGCAACTGCCTCTATTTAACTTTCTTGATAGAAAACGACCAGCAGAGGTCAGTAAAATACCAGAATCACTTTAGCATGCTCTAGATTCCAGTCCATAGAAATTGTCTTCCACGAGTACCCGTAGACAATAATATTTTTTTCTAATCTTTTATTTTCAGTGATATTACCACCGAAGGTCCTGATTTTATATTAAAAACAGAGCTTTGGACTCACTATACCATTTGCCACAGAAAAGCAATATTTCTCTCCATGTGTTCCCATACCTGGCGTGTCACGCAGTTTGGTGCTTACTTTCCCTCCATGTTAAAGAACAGTAGATGTTTCAGCACCCAGGCTAATGTGCTGCATAGCTAAATACATATAAGGTCCCAAAGGCGAGACCGATTGCATTGCAAATGCTTGTTCCTACCAGTCTCTGGGTGAGCACTCCACTAGTCTGCACATCCCGTTACGGAAGCATTTCCTGGACAGTCTGCATGATTTTGCCACCGTATCAATGCAAAGCTGTCAGCGTTCTAGTCTTTCCGCCGGTGACGGCACTTCGTAGGCAGCACGCACATTCTTCACATGTGCTAAGTTTCACATTCTGCTCTCATGTCGGGTACTTACTGGAATACAATTATATCAGTATTCCTAGAATCAGAGCACGCCAGCCTCGCTGTTCACTTCAAGCACTGTATCCATATGTTCGCTCTCCCAATGGCATATGCATGCGGTAAGGGCCAAAAACAGTGATAGTACAGTACTCAAGGCTGGTTTCTGTCCCAAAAGTGAGAAGGTGCACATACAGTCCCCGACGACCTTTACTATACAGTAGGCTTTGGGGACCAGAGGTGCCTTCTTGATTCCATACAAAATGCCAGATCGTCAGGCCCTGCGGGAGTACCGGTCAGCCTCTGTGGCAAAGTCAATGAAGGAGGTGGGGTGGGTTCAGCCTGCCATAGGTTTGTGCAGCAGTAGCCTCCTTCAAGTTGCTTGACACTAGTCAAGAAGGTAACTGCTGCAATGCAAGGAGGCCAGGCAAAAGAAGCGCTGTAGGTGTATGCCTGACGCCAGCTGATGGTGTCAGCAAGTCAGAACGTGTGGCTCTTTCATTGGCCTCTCTGTGACAATTGCAGCATCCAGGGGTCCTCCAGGACAGTCAGCCAGCCACCAAGGGAAAGTCTGGCTATGATGGATGGTATGAACATGCAGTCATTGCGTGCAGTAATAGTGCACTTAGAGCCTTACCATGAATTGGATGTGTCCCCCTCAAAAGGAGAATACATCTTACCATGTGCCTTTGGAATCTCACTGAAATGTGTTATGCGCATGTCGCCCGCCACCCCTCTCTACAACACCCTCCCACCTTGTTTCTCGGTGCTGTTAATGGATGGCAGGTGGCAGCGCGCTCTCCTGGCACCTTCGCAGGGTACTGCAGGGAGAGCACTAATGCTATCAGAGATGCCACAAATGGTCTACTGTGTGAAGCTAAGTACACAGTGGCAGAGTGAGGTCATAATGTTGGTTAATTTAGCAATGTGCAATTGCTTTTGGATGATCTCCGTTTATATCTATATATCTACCCATGTGACAGTCCCATTTTTGCCTAATTCCCTGAATTACTGTAAATGAGTCAACTGTATCACAGACTTGGCAAGCAGCCTGTTCAAGCACTCCCTACCAATTCAGCGCGATCAATACTGCTGGCCTAATCAATTGTCATTGTACCCGAGGCTCTCCTGTAATGGAGAGTCATTTCCCACGGTCAGCAAATGAAGGACTAATTGTTCACACTCCCTCGTGCTGCGCCCTGCTTATCCCTGGCTCACTGTCTCTCCTCTTCCTCACATAAAACGTCTCTTCCATTTCCTTCAACCTAGCCTCTCTTTTGCTCTGCGTCAATCCCGATTTTCGCAGCTTTACCGCCCTCTCTCACAGTTATCTTTATTCTTCCAGCCCTTGTTTCAGTCTTTTACTTTTAAACGCTCAATCCAACACTACTTTCACGCTGTTACCCATCCTACTTCTGCTCAAAGCTGTTTCTACTACAGCAGCTTTTGCTTTTTTCTCTTGCCTTTTTTAAGTTGTATTTCCGAATTCCGTTTTGTGTGTTACACTCCCCCTAATCTCGGTCAATATTAGCTGCTATCCGACATCAGGTTCTCATGTACCTCTGCCTCTTGCTCTACTGCCTTCCAGTTTCCCTTCAACCACTATTCTCTACTCTTGTATCTCTATCAAACTTTCCCTGCATCCTTCAATAATTATTCAGTTTTCCATGTCTAACCCACTTAACCTATTTACCTGTTGTGCACTTTGAAGTTTTTTTTTCTTTCTGTCTCTTAGGCCCAACCTTAATGCATTCTTCTTGATCTCATCTTTCTAAATCTCTGTTTTATGTCTTTCTGTATAAGGACTCCTTATACAGAAATACAATAAACAGATTTAGAAAGGAGTTCTGATATTTCATTAATAAGAAGTATATATGATTTTCAAAGATATGTTTGTCACTATTGTTTCTGAACGAGAGAACTCAACCCACATATCAGTCATGTTTCATCCAACCTCTTTCCTGTCGAAAAGAAATTGTGGCTATGGTATTCTTGGGTATTTTTCAAGGTAAGGTATTTACAGGTAAATGGGTAGAGATTTTAATATAATCCATTCCTCTTTCTTTCTTTCTCTCCTCTCTCATATATATATATATATATATATATATATATATATATATATATATATATATATATATATATATATATATATATATATATATATATATATATATATATATATATATATATATATATATATAGCCTACTGGCGGTCGCCAGTAGGTAGCTATAGTTAGAATCATGTTTCCATAGGAAAAGCATTTTTGACTTGCCTATATCTTTGGTGTCGCTTGATGATTCGTCATGAAATTTTCCCGAAAAAGTGTCATTCTGAGTTTTGCTGCGAGTGGTAAGTTTCAGGGTGATCTGTCAAGCAGGAGCCATGAAAAAGGAGGGGGGGTAAAAAAAGTGTTTTCCAAAGTTAATTTCTCTAGGGAATTTTTAACACAACTACAGCCCGAACTGCTGAACGGAATTACACCAAACTTGGCAGAATGCTAGCTCTTGGTCCAGAAAGACTGCTTTTGGTTATATGGTGAAAATCTGTTCAGTAGTTTTGTAGAAATTTAAAAAAACAAATTTGTATATATAGAGGCACAAATCCTCCAAGGATCCAACAGTCCACGTGCTCAAATGTGATTGGCTGCCAACCCTTCAACCAGGAAGTTTTGACAGCCATCTTGGGACTCAGCTTTATGCCCCCGGGTGGGCAAGGTCCCAGGGGCATAAGCAAAAATATAAAGAAGGTGGGTGCACAGGGGTTGGCCATGGCGGCAACCAAGATGGGCACACTGCACTGAAGTCCCGGCCCCTGGATCCCCTCCGTTGACAATTCTGACCCCCCATCATGCCACCTGCAGCCATTGATGGAGCTGTAGCCACCACTAAGGTGGTTCCGCACTGCCCGGAGTGAAAATCTTTGGGATTGGGGTGGGGGGAGGCGGTGTGCTAATCGGCATGGTGGCTGGCCCCTCCCCTACCTCGGAGGCCCTGCAGTGACAAGGACGATTAGTGAGCTTGGGGTTGACACTTGGGGCCCATATGCCATCTGCTGCCCCTCCACTTGCTTGCCGGTGCCAATTCTGTGCATGCCCTCCATCTCTCTGCAGCGGTACTGCCGGTGAGATTTTTGCCTCTTCTCCCGGTTACCGCCTGCGATCCTGCCTGCTATCCGCTTGGATCCATGCTAGCCTGTTGCCTGTTTCTGCCAGCTGCCACTCCTCTTGGTCACAAGGGGCCATTGGGGCATATCGTGCTGGGCAGCAGGTCTTTCTTACGCCTGTGGCCGGGTGGACTGCTCTGCTGTGCCCATCCACTAACTGCCCCAACTCTCCTCACAGTGCTGTGCCTCTATGGTCTGGCCTGGGCCCTGCTGCGGGGTTTCCTTTGTTGGGCCTGCTGACCGCTCTGGGGCGTGGTCCGGGATGGATGCTGCAGCACACGTGCATGCCGTAGAAGAGGCCACCTATTGCCAATATATTGCTTGCTGCTATCTGTGTTCTGGACCATTGTTTGAGCCTTGGATTGGCTCCATTGCATGCACTGGTACTGGCATTTTAGCCAGACAGTACGCCATTTCACTTGGGGTCTCTGCATACATGCTGCTGGGGTCTTTCACCATCGTGGCACATCGCTCGCCCCCCTGTCGCCCCTTCTGACTGACAAGACTGGGGCTACTGTGGGCTGCATCCTGGCCTCCCCTTCTCAGAGCCCTCCATCTGTATCCTTCTCCCCGATCATTGCTTAAATATGGGGCGATGGGGCGATGTGACCCCTGCCAGAAGAAACTGCAGTTTAAGTGGGTGATGGACTCAGGTGGGGGGAGTCCCCAGAAGATATGGCTTACAACGCGGCCGGCCAGCCCGGCCCTGAGCAGCTGAGTACCACCGAGGCCCTTCTGGTGGAGATCCAGTCTGGGTTCCGAGCCATGGATGCCCACTCCGAGATCCTCACAGGCAGGCTGGACACTATGGGGGTGCGCCCTGACCTCCACCAGACCCGGTTGTATGCCACCAAGGAGCATCTCTCTACGCAGGAGGACTGCGCAGTGAAGGAGGTGAAGAGACTTGAAAAGCTGGAATGTCTTCTTAAAAATGTTGCCATAAAGAATGAAGACTTGGTGGCCAAGTCACGCCGCAACAATTTACGTATTGCAGGAGTGGCAGAGTCCACTGCCATGGGCAGCACCTTTTGACAGAATTGTTTGGCAGAGATCACTTTACTTCTACCTTTGTGGTGGAACGTGTCCTCCGCACGCTTGGCCCAAGGGCCTGCTACGTCCTATAATTGCCCGCCTACTAAATTTTAGGGACCAAGACACATCGCTTCATCTGGCCCGTGAGCAGGGCCAGGTGCATTACCAGGGTACAAATTGTCCTTTTTTCCGGACTTTATGTAGATGGTGTAGGAGGCACTCCACACATTCACTGAAGCCAAAACTTTGCTCAGGAAGCTGGGACTGTGATATGGTATGTTCTACCCTGCTTGCCTGCACATCGATGTTGATGGCACGGCAAATTTTTTGACAACCCTGCTGATGTCCTGGCCTTCTGCAAACAATATACCAAAGAGCGTACTCCTGCCTGCCATGACACCCCAAGCGCTCTCCTCCAGATTTGCATGCCACGGGCAGCTCAGATCTGTTTCCGCCAGATTGACTTGCATCTGGTGCTGGCTTGCCTGTCTTCCTCTGCTCCTGTCTCTGAACAGACAATTGGCAGTAATTGTTTTTGAGTGACAATTAGTCTGCCACTCTCTCGACGGCTCCATATACTTGTACACATTATTGGCCTAGAATCCTACTCTATTGTTCTTACACCTGCTGTATATGGGGATCGGCGGCCACAGTGTCGCCTACTGCCAGTGGTGTATACCAAATTGTCAATTTTTCCTGTTTTAGTTGATATTATGTTGTTTGTTCTCCTGGGATTCCCTGGGCATATTTGGAGCTGGTGTGGGTGGCGGTGGGGGGGGACAGGAAGGGTAATTTCATGTTGTGTTGAATGTTGTTTTGTTCTGACATATGGAAGACCTTGATATACCGACTGTATGCTGCCTATCATTCCAATCCATCATCACATGACCATGCCACCTAACACTGTCGACCCTAGGGTCGAGATACCATTTCTCACTTGGGACATTCAGGGCTTCAACAACCCCCATAAGGGTAAGCAGGTTCTGCAGTACATTACACAACATGGAGTACAGAGAGCGTTCCTGCAGGACACTCACCTCCCTCCCAGCGCTGCGCACACTTATGCATTTTCTTGGGGCCCTCATATATATGTTTCCACTCATAGCACGTATTCCAAAGGGGTCAGCATTTTGATTCATCGTTCAGTCCCCTTTACTCCCACCAATGGTTACACTGATGAGGGCTGGTAGATATGTGGCTGTCACGGGACTCTTGGCAGGGCATAGTGTACTGCTCCTTAATGCCTATGCATCAAACATTGACTCTCCAGATTTCTTTGTGGAGCTCCAGGCCTTGCTGGGACCAGCAGATGCTGACCATGTAGTCTTGGGGGGTAATCTCAATCTGTTTCTTAGCCCCCTCCTCGATTCTTCGGCTACTTCCCCAACTGGTAGGCCACGGTCTCATCATATACTGAACGACATCTTCAACACACATGCCCTGCACAACATTTGGCGTATTCAGTGGACTGGTACTCCGGGGTACATGCTCTACTCAGCACTGCACAACACATGGTCCGGTCCTACATATATTATTGGTTGCTTTCAGCGACTGTCGCTGCCCTGGGTTCGCAACCTAGCTGTCCTTCCGTGCACTCTGTAGGACCATGCTCTGGTCCGTGTTGTGCTGACGGTACCCTTTGGCGGCGGGGTGGACCGTACTTGGCGCTTTTCCTGCAATGCACTTCATGATGAAGTCTTCCGTGAAGAACTGCGCCTTGCCATAGTTGAATTCTTCGGGCACAATATCGGGTCAGTTGAAATGTGGGCCAGGATGTAGCCCACTGATAGATAAAGGAGGGACAGTTAATCAGGAGAAAGAAATAAAGACCTCTTAAGTGTGGATGTCATCCCATATGAGAGACGTAAAGGATTTTCAGACAGTAATGGTATTGTTCCATTCATCCAAAGTGTTAACTCCATGGTTAACTGAGTCATAATTTCCTTTCTTCTCTTGGCCACTTACTGGGTCCTCCCCTTGCACGTTCGCCAACTCATGATACCCCTTTGTGGCACACATTACTGTTGACTGCATAATGATTATGTATAATTTGTATTCATCCAAATTTCTGCATTTATGTGTAACACCGATGACATCATTCGCATTATATTTAGTTAATGTTTCTCTTTTTACAAATGTACTGGGACTATCTTAGCCCTCATTCCTAAATTATCAATTCATGTTGCCTTATATTATTTAATCTATTCTACTGTAACGCGGTGTAATGAAAACTTTACTCCGGTCTTTGATTAACTGTCCCTCTTTTATCTTTTATCTTCTTTTTCTATTCACTCATCATCTCCCTGCCTGGCCCTTTAAAGTTTTTCTTCGGCACTTAGCTCCTCCCCACGTTTCACGCAAAACATTGGGACATATTGCCAGTATCCTCGTCCTTTTTATTGAACACACCACGGCCCCCTTGAGTAGGGTGACCAGACGTCCCGGATTTGCCCGGACAGTCCCGGTTTTTCACCATCTGTCCCGGCAGATTTGGGCAATTTTGGCTCATGTCCCGGTTTTTAGAGGGGGCTGACTGAAAACAGTGAGAGGCACTCTTTTGGGTGTTCTAAAGCTTTGCTAGTTAGCAGCTGTTATAAGTAAGCAATTTAATTAATAGGTATGATTTTGGTTGTAGAAATTACATTTTATTTACTTTCTTAATGCATCTTCTGTGATCCCATGTTGATGACAGCTGTCATTCTGTGCCATTCCGTGGATGAAAAATTGTAGTCCTTCTATTTTTCCCAAATGTCCCGGTTTTTGGTTCTCAAGATCTGGTCACCCTACCCCTGAGCCTGCACGGACTCACGCCGTTGCTTCTCAGGCTCTTTATGGTTCCAGCCGCTGACGTTGAGTGTAACTTCACTGACATGATCTCTGTGTCAGAAGCGAGTTTTTTCCGCGCTCGTCTTTGCTTTTAATATCGCGTCTTGTACATTCTTTCAGACGCCTATTAACCTGGACGCCGGTCCCGTAAACGTCCCTACTCAACCCACTGCATTGGGCCCGTATCTGCAGTTCCGCTTTCGCGGTTCCAGCCGCTCTCGGCGGAACCGGGCTGGCTTATCGATACAACAGGAATAATTGTACCCTAAGGTGAGTGCAACGTCATGGACACGATCACTGTGTCATAAGCGAGCATTTTTACGCGCTTGTCTTTGTTTTTAATATCGCGTCTTGTACATTAATTCAGACGCCGACGCCGACGCCAGACCCCTATTTCCCTAGATGCCAGGCCGACAACATCCCTACTTGACCCCCTGTATTGGGCCCTTATTTAATACGGATCCCTCCTCACGGTCGCATGTTTCAAATATCCCTAACAAACAATTTGGTGAGTTTATGCACTTCACTATTGCCACCCCTTGTCATTAAAGATTCTGTTTTTCCAGGACAGTTTACTTATTAGTCCTCTATTTGCGCCCTGTGCTTTCTTTCACAGGTCTCTAATTGGACCTATTTGGCAATCCATTCGCCCCTTGCTCCGCGGATGACCAGTTTGGTGCCCTACATGTTGGCCCCCCCGCGATTGCAATTCTGATACCACGCAGGTACAATTCCCTCATCGCACTTTCTCTCTTTTGTGGCTATGCCAGCCATCTACACTATCCTGATTAAATCATCTTTTAAATTTTCTTTCCTCTCCCTAGCATTTCAAATATTTTGTAACCTGGTCCTGAGGATGACCTGTATTGATATCAGGTCGAAACGCAGTCGACTTCCTAGCGCAATTGTTTGGCGCATTCTTGTTTTGGTTTATTAATCAACTGACTCATCTCTAAGTTGTTATCAAATGAATTTGGACCACTATAAATGCTCCTTTTTAAATATTGATATCACTTTCCTTTTGCGCCGCCTCTTGCTAGTTTCACTTGTCACTTTGCGCCGTTCACTTTTTCACGAGCACAAATTTGCACAAGTGGTACAGGTTACATGCCATTTAACGTAATACACTGCTTCTTCTCTAATTTAATGTTGAATATAAACTACTCCTAGCAATTACTGCATAAATCATCAATGTCTCCCTGTCTCCATTGCTTTCCTGCAACTGTTGTGCATGTTCTTAAATATTTGCCTCCAAATATAATCTGTTGAGAAATTGTTATTTGCTGCATATACTTATTACCCAGGTCTCAACTGGGTTTACGGGTACCTCCAGTAGTCTGTTCTTGGTTCTGCTTGCTGTGGCACTTATCGATGCGGAGAAGGCCTTCGACTTCCTTGAATCATTTATTTATTTATTTAGCAACTTGTAAAGCGCGCAAATACCCTTAGGTGTCTCGGCGCTGCGGACTAGGCAGAGGGAAGGCCAGGCGCGGGTGGTTATTGGTTGAAAAGCCAGGCATTAATTGTTTCCGGAATGTAAGCAGGGTGGGACTGGTCTTGATGTGGAGGGGGAGCGTGTTCCATAGTTTGGAGGTGGCGACCGTGAATCTTCTGTCGCCCCAAGAAGCTTTCATGGTTCGGGGAACAATCAGCAGGTTCGCTGCTGATGAGCGCAAGGGTCTGCTGGGCTTGTAGGAGCAGAGGGTTTTCCTGTGAAATTCAGGTCCAGTGTCGTGGATTGCCTTGTATGCAATGCATAGAGCCTTGAACTTGGTTCTGCTCCTGATGGGTAGCCAGTGGAGCTGTCGCACCACCTTGGATATTGGTTTGAATTTGGTGGTGGCTGTCAGAATCCTGGCGGCTGCGTTTTGCACCAGTTGTAACTTATTTAGGACTCTTTCTTGAGCATTGATGAGTAGACCATTACAGTAGTCGACCTTTGACATAACCAAAATCATGGCCTTTCTGCCTTTTGAACTCATAGAAACTGTGGTCACAAGACTCGACTATTGCAACAGTCTTTATCTCAATATCTTGGTCAATCTATTAAAAAAGCTTCAGACACTGCAGAATACATCAGCACGTTTTCTTCTAAAAGTGCCTAGATTTGAATCGGCAAAGGGAGCCATTAACACACTCCACTTGCTTCCGGTAAGACAGCGTATCATTTTCAAAGCTCTCTGCGCAGCTTATAGGACTTTCAATGGGTATGGGCCTGCCTACTTGAAAAAACATCATAGGTGGTATACTCCCAGCAGAACTCTCCATTCAAGTATGGGCAAGAATCTTGTTGTTGTTCCCTTCAGAAAAACCACATAGGGTGGGATTTGTTTTTTTAGATCTACAGCTCTGCTCTGGAACTTGTCCTGTAGTTCCTATAAACTCTACATAGGATCTGCGCGTTTAGACAACATACACTGTAGGATTGGTGTCAGACTCATTCTAGACACCCCCACCGGGTATGTTGGCCTGTGTTTTAGCTAGCTCACAGTGCCACTAGAAACTCCTCTTGCCAAGGAGAGAGTAGTACTTGGCAACTATCGAACATGACAACCCTGATCCCTCAGGACCGTGGAAACAGTGTACTACTTTTCGCTCAGTCACTCGTGCTCACTTAGTCTCGGAGAGTTACACAGAATAAACGGTAGAGACGTTTTTTCAATAAGTATTTATTGAACAGTCGTTATTCTAGTGTAAAATAGGTGCGCTGAAACAACCATTAGACAGTAAAAGATATAAATGATTAGAAGCACAAAGAAAACAAAAGGATGGTAGATTTCTACCATTTTGCTATAAACATCGATACAGGCAGGTATATAAAATACATGACAATAAAATGCGTACTCCTACGATGCTACCCTAACTAGATGTACCTAAGTGTACCTAGCATGTATGTAGGCGTTAAGACAAGAATCCCTCTAGGATAAAGTCAACCCCATTACCTGAAGTGAGAGACTGTGGGACCCCTTCTTGGTCTCGAGTTGGACACCCCGCAAGGGATGTTAGATCACTGCGAGCTGGAGTATCTGCATGCAGGAACCTTAGCGTCTCGCATCAGCTTGTGTCGGCAGGGAAGTCCTGATCTCCTCTACTCGTCTCAGCAAGATGTGATGTTTTTATACCCAAAGGTCTCCCCGGGGGTTCTACCTCGCTGTGCTACGTGTCGGACTTAGGATGACGTCGGGAATTAACTTTATACATAGATATTATGCAGGGGATGGTAGTCCTCCTGAGTTTCCAAGAATCCTCATGCATAATGTATGAGGCCTTTACCAGGGAAAATCTTGCATTCTGTGCGCAGTGTTGTATCTAGGTAAAAGGTCAGTCCCTAAGAACCGTTATGTATGTAATGTAGGGGAGAATATAGGTGAAAGGTTAGGATGTTGCCTGAGCCTATATTCGGGAACCTATATAGAATTTAACAAACTCTTTGCCTTTGGAACTCAAAACCTCCCCTTCTTTTCAAGCGTTCAGGAAATCCCTGAAAACCTGGCTTTTCGTTAAAACTAGGAACAATATATTCTCCCTTGTCCGGCTGCGCAGCGCCAAGATGCCTCAGGGCAAAAGTTTGCACATAATAAATCCATTTATTCATTCATTTTGCTTTCCACATTGCAGAAACAGAGCCTTCCACATCAATCAATTTACTTCCCTCAGCATGCTTCTTTACTCTCACCCCATGGCTCACATTTGGGCCAATGGTTCAATTACTGCATCATTTACAATTACAAGGGGGACACGACAGAACTGTCCCGTACCGCCTATATTATTCATATTAGCCTTGGACCCCTTGGTTCAGCGCCTCTAAGAAAGGCACCTCCATTGTGGCCTACAGTTCACAACTGGCCCCGTTCTACTTTAATTATCTGCCGATGACATCTACTGTTTGTGGGACGCCCCGGGGACAATTTGGTCACTCTCGTTCGCGAGATCATAAGATTTGGACAGTTTTCTGGGCTCCAGATAAACTGGGGGAAAACAAAGCTATTCCTGCTTACTGCAGCTACAACACCCACGCTGTGCGAATACCCCCTTCGGTGGTGTGAGGACACAGTCACATATCTTGGTATTCATGTTCACCACGACAAGGATCAGGTCCTTCATCTTAACTACAGTCCAGCGATTGGACACCTAACAACGCTGATTGAGGGATGGATTTGTCTGCCCCTGTCTATGGTGGTTTACTAGTTTCAAACACAATGGTCCCTACAGAGAAGATTAAACAAACAATGAATATAGACTCAATCAGTACTATATTTGAAGCTGTCCAGCCGGACAGATACTTTAATATTCAATTAGTTTCGCAAAAATGAACACAAGACATTCAAAGTGGGACACAAGCCTGCATCCAACTCAGCAAAATAGGACGAACAACGTGTAACAAAAAGGCTCAGGCAGAGTAAGTTGTTTGTCTATAGCACATACTGATGTTACAAACAAAATATAGTGGGACACCATTACACATGAGCGATATTTAGTTGAGAAGTGTATATGGTGTACATTAAGTCGACAGCGTTTCGATCCTTACAAAACTTATTAGGATCATCATCAGGACATTTACAATAGCCAGAAGGATAAGCCACTAAATATCGCTCATGTGTAATGGTGTCCCACTATATTTTGTTTGTAACATCAGTATGTGCTATATACAAACAACTTACTCTGCCTGAGTCTTTTTGTTACACGTTGTTCGTCCTATTTTGCTGAGTTGAATGCAGGCTTGTGTCCCACTTTAAATGTCTTGTGTTCATTTTTGCGAAACTAATTGAATATTAAAGTATCTGTCCGGCTGACAGCTTCAAATATAGTACTGATTGAGTCTATATTCATTGTTTTTTAATCTTCTTGTAGGGACCATTGTGTTTGAAACTAGTAAACTACCCAAGGTCCCTGACCAATTGTAATTGGGCCCCCTTGTTTTTCAAAGCCTGTCCATGGTGGGCCATTGTTAAAATGATGGTCCTCTCTCATTTCTTGCACTTATTTTTGAATATTCCTAACCCTCTTAGCATCACATTTTTCGCAGCGCTGAAGAGCTTATTGTTGAGGATGATCTGGGCTGGATGCCGGCCGCAGGTGGGACGGGACATGCTAGTGCTTTCGTGTGAGCACGGCAGGTTCGGAGTTCCCCATTTTCAGCTCTACTATCTGGTGGCCCAGTGTCAGTATGCGTACCACTAGTACCACAGAGATGCAAGAATCCCCTATGACAGACCAGAGCATGATCAGATGGGGGAGACCCCGCTGCATGTGCTCCTCCCACCCAGGCTCCCTTTGGACCCTGCAGATATTCAGACTCTCTCCACCAGGTGCTGGGCATGGAAAAAGCTTCTCAGACTCCTAGGGGAGGACCTCTTGTATTCTTCCACTCTACCGCTTGTGGATAATTGATGGCTGCCCCCTACATTTGAAGCCCTTGTGAAAACACACTAATGCAGCATACACTGCGCACACCTGGGGATCTGTTCCCGGACTGACCTGTTCTCTCACATGATGACAGAACGCACTTTGCTGAGACTACCCCTATGGACAACTTTGTTTTGTGCCATTTACAGAGTGCACTGCATGCTCAGTTCCCCACTTATCCTCTTGACTCTGCTGAATTCACTTCTCTCACCACATTGATAACACACACAGATGGCGGACACTTAGTTTCTGCACGCTATCGGGTCAGGTTGGCCTTGCCCCCTGTTAGAGGTGGCTGCCTCAGGGACCTGTGGGAACGAGAGTTACAGCTGCCGCTGCCAGATACAATATAGTATTTTTGCTGTCTACAAACCAGATTGATTTCTCCCAACCACACACAAATTGATTCACTTTAAATTCCTTAGACGCACCTACACCACACCTAGTTTTTTGGCTAAACTGGATCCCACCAGAGCCTCTCATTGTCCTAGATTGCGTCCTATTGATGATGACTTTGCCCATATGACCTGAATGTGTACTCACATAGGGGAGTTTTGGATTGCTATTTTTGCCCAACTCTCCCTGATGGTGGGATTTACGGTGACGCCTGACACACCTCTTGATATATTGGGCTATATGCCGGATGCCCCTAAGGCGGCCCACAGGTTTTCTGCGATGGCTCTTCTGCTGGCCAAACATGAGATAGCTTTACATTGGGGCAGGGGGCGCACCCCGAAAGTGAATGGCTGGCTCTGAAGCCTCACCTTTTGCAACGTTACTAGTGAGGTGTATGCTTGCTTGCAGCCCCCTCCTCATGCCCACGAGACATTTGGCAACCACTCTGCAATTACTTACAGCACCATGAGCAACAGGGGACTAACTGAGACAAACATGTGGCAGGTGGGGTGCGTCCCCCCCATCACAAGTGTGCGGACCGTTTCTGCCTCGTTAGGGCTCACATACCATCGCCATGATTGTGAGGAGCTTTCTTTCTCTGCTTACCTGCTATTCTCTTCTTGCGGTATGGGACACACAAATGTTTAAGTAAATATATATTTTTTCTCCCACCTTGTGGGCTATGTATGTCATATGTGCACTAAAATGATAAAGTTAAAAAAAGGAGGGGGCCATGGGGCCCCCCTCCTACAGCTTATGAAAGCACCAGGGACTGCCACCTCTTGGAGCAAAAGATATAAAATGAATGGGGGGGACCCGCACAGACCCCCTGCAGCCCTGGGGTCCAGCACCTCCCAGGGGCAATTTATTGAATTTAAGAATTTTGTGTGGTCCCCCCCACAGCCCTGGATATTGCAACCTTCCCGTGGCTGAAAAAAGGAATCTAGGGGGTCCGTTGCGGACCCCCAGCCCCAGGAACTGCCACCTCCCTTGGGCAAAGTTTTATGATGGTGGGGGGCCGTGCGGACCCACCTTGTTGAGCCATATATAGCCCTGGGGACACCCACCCCCCAGAGCCAGCTCCTGTTGCCTCCCGAGTTGCCCACCCTCTGGAGGAAGCTGTATGCTTTTGCGTGAAGGGAGCTGACGGCTCCCACCAAGCAAAAGCAAACATAACTCTGCTTTCTGCAAGCCGGGGCTGGCAAACGGCTCACGCTTGCAGAAAGTGGAGCTTTCATCTGTTTCCCTGCACGCAAATATGCATGCAGGGAAACGCATTAAAAATTTCTCTGACAGACAGGGTCCTGCTTTTCAGCATCCCCCTCTCTGTCAGAGCAATGCCGGCTCCCACAGGACATGAGGAGCCGACTGGGACCATGGGGCCTTCAGGCTGCCCCCGCAGTCCCATTGCACATTGTGTGCAATGGTGCCGTGGCCGAACCCCGGGGGATGGGGTCCCCAGGGCTGAAAGTGGCCCAGGAAGGGGGGCCGTGCGGCCACCCTCCCCTAACATAAATGAGAAAATAAAGGCCAGAAGGGAGCAGAGAGAGGCAGAATAAAAGTCAGAAAGGAGCAGAAAGAGACAGAATAAAGGTGAGAAACAGGCAGAAACAGGCAAAATAAAGGTGAGAAATTAGGAGAAAGAGGTAAAATAGAGGTCAGCAACAAGCAGAAAGCGGCAAGATAAAGGTCAGAAATGATGAGAAAAAGGCAAAATAGAGGTCAGACAGGAGCAGAAAGAGGCAAAATAAAGGTCAGAAATGAGCAGAAAGAGGCAAAAAAAAGGCCAGCAACAAACAGAAAGAGGCAAAATAGAGATCAGAAACAGGCAGAAAGAGGCAAAAAAGAGGTTAGAAATGAACAGAAAGAGACAAAATAAAGGTCAGAAATTAGAAGAAAAAGGCAGAAAACAAGTAGAACCTACTCAGGCACTCATGCACCCATTCACAGAATAACTCAGACACGATCACAGCCACTCACAGACCCATTCAGACACTCATGCACCCACTCACAGGTAAACTGAGACACGTACACCCAGTCAGACACTCATGCACCCTCTTACTCATATTCTCTCACCCGCTCACAGACCTATTCAGAGACTAATGCACTGACTCACAGACACACACACACTCAGACACTCACACACTTTTACAGACCTACTTAGACGAGCACGCATCCAATCACAGACCCTCTTGGAGACTCACACACCCAATCACAGACCCATTCAGAGACTCATGCATCCACTCACAGACCCACTTATACACTCATGCGATCACTCACAGACTCACTCAGAGACTCATGCACCCACTCACACACACAGTGAGTAACGTTTGCAGGTACACCCAGACCCACTCAGACAATCACACACCCAGTCACAAACCCATTGATACACTCATGCACTCAGTCACACAACCACTGAGACACTGTTGCACTCACTCACACACTCATTTTCAAAGTCAACAGGTTACAGTTAGAAAATAGAATTTAAAAAACCTTAGTCATTCACTGAAAAGTTACAGAGACATTTTAGTTAGGAAACTGAACTTAAAAAACCTTAGAAATTCATTGTAAAAAACAAAGGTTACAGAGATGTTATAGTTATGCTCACACTTCACTCATTTTAAAAAAGTGAAATTCAGCAGTTATAGTTACCTGAACTAACTATAACTTATGCCCCGCAATACACTGCTTATGACCTCACATATTACATCACTAATGGCATGGTTAGTAACATCACTGATGAAATCTTAAATGACATCACTGCTGACATCATCCACAGAAGCACTCACACCCTTACATAACCTGTTGTACACCCATTCACATACCCACACAACCACTCACATAACCATTCACAGACCCATACAAGTACTCACAAAACCACTCATTCATCTATAGAGCAACTCAGACACCCACACACTCTAGTGTTAGTGCATAATCTTTATTCGATTTTGTAGATAAAATCATAAAAGACAGATCGTTAAAAACAATATACAGCATTTCAGTGCCACAATCATTCATGTTTTAAAACCTCCATCAAAAAGTGTACAAGGAAAAAGCAAATAGGAGGAGAGGTTAACAGCTGTAAAAACAATAAGGCTGGCCTAACTTGGGTAAAATTCAGAGGTATTAAAATTGGGCGCATGAACTTATATTGCAGATTATTATATTTTGGGCAAAGCATAACTGTGTAATGTGTCGTTAATCGATATATTGTCACAGTTGCAAAGGGCAAATACGAATGCTTCAAACAACCATGGTTAAAAGGGACTAAACGGGAAATAAATTTAGCCTGAAATAAGTCAGCAATCGGTGTTGGTGGCGAGACATATTCCAAGTCAAGTAAGGTTCAATATTGCTAACTGTTTTCACCAATATTGCATGGCGCATAGAATGTTTCGTTAATGCAGCATCCTCACGTTCTGATGTCAGCTTGTCCCTAAAAGCGGTTTCGACCCATTTGCCATCAGTACGAGTTATGTCTAGGGGGCTAACAAACATATCTGTCCTCCCTAGTGCTCGCAAATTACGTGCCACATACGCCAGCCAAGGGATCTGTAAATACTTTTCTAGTTTCAGGCAATCCTGTAAAATCGGTCTACTAAAACTCAGTTCCTCCTTTAACCAAATTGAATTCCAGAGTTTTAATGGACTGAGGCAGAGCCGGTCAATTAAAAAATCTATACCTAATTCTTCGTGGACAATTTCATAGGGTATATTTTGACAAACTCCCAAAAGGCTCCTTAAAAACTTGTTTTCAGCAACTTGGAGTGGAGCAACCTGGCCATATCCCCAAATTCCACTGCCATAGCACACTAGAGGGATACATTTAGCCCTGTAATTTCCGGGACCGATTGAATATGAGTACGCCCCAGTCGGCGTGAAAAATCTCCAATGCTGAATATCGCCATATTAAAAGATAAAACATTCTGAGTGCCAATTAAACTCTAAGTCCAGTTGTATCCTCAAGTACTTAAACTTAACTACCAGACTGATATGTTGGCCATCTATTACTTATTTCTTAGTTTTCATGTTTGATGGTCCAAACTTCATAACGTGTGATTTTAGGAAGTTTGTCAACGGGTCAAGACTATTCATAAAAATAATAAAAAGGGTAAGGAGCTTTTGCAAGCCTTTAGCAGTACGAAGAATTAAAACTGTATTGTCTGCATAGAGCAAGGCAGAGTTAGAACGACCGCCTACTTTAGGGACGTCAACACCCGGAGCTGTCAGAGCTTGCTCTATGTTGTTACTATAAAAAATAAATAAAAAAGGAGCTAAAATACAGCCCTGCCTCACCCCACGCCGAAGTTCAAAGTGCTCAGTGCATTCCCCATTAGGACCAAACCTGACACTGGTGGTAAGACCATTGTGAAAATCATGCAAGAAATTGATTAAAACTAAATCAACATCCATCTGTTCCATCATGGACCAAAGCTTAGAGCGATTGACTCTATCAAAAGCAGAGCTAAGGTCCATGAAGGCCAGATGGATGGCCCCCTTCTTAACCTTAGTGTATTTGCAAGTTAATAAATAAAGGTTCAAAGTCTGCTCTATAGTACCCCGACCTGGGCGAAACCCAAACTGAAGGTCAGATAAAAAGCCTCTCTCTTCGGCCCACTCCTTGAGGCGGTTTAACAAAATCCAACCAATAATTTTCACCTCCGAATCTATAAGGGAAATGGGCCTAAAACAGGCCGGATCTGACATGTTACACTTTTTAAAAATTAGGACTATTATTGATAGAGACCAGGTTGAAGGAAAGTGACCGGAAGCTGCAGAATTTAAATGCAGTGTCAGTAACGGGGCCCACAAATCTATATAGGTTTGTATAGGTCCCCTGGTACCCCATCAGGCCATGGTGCTTTATTTAAGGGCAACTGGGAGATGGCAGCTTTGACCTCTGACAAATTAAAAATGATGTTATGCTCGGTTCGGGGGTCTTCTGTTAGCTCCGGCTCCTCCTCTAGGCTATAAATGGCCTTAAAATGGTCAACCCAGGCCTGAGAGGAGATAGTACAGGTCTGATTAGTAAGGTGATCTTTACTAAAAAGAGACAAATTAATAACCCCAGAAAGCAGAGCTATCGCGCTGCTGACTAGCAATAGCTTATCCCAGGACTCTTCTTTAATTTGGGCTTTACGTTCCTTACAGACCATTCTAAACGCCGCCCTGGCCTGTTTGACCTTTTCTTGGCAGCGTAGTTTTGCATGCAAAAGATTCCAGAGGTCCTTATGGGTTTTGGAGCACCGCTTATCAAACCATCTTTCCACACTTGTGGCCGAAGAAGGAGCAGTTTTAAGGAGAGCGGATTTGATAAACCTACTAATATTAGAAAATTACGCCAAGATTCTCTGTGGTAGCTCTACTTCGGACAAACAAGTGTGAAAATCAGCTTGACATGAGGTGACCAGATTTTGGTCAAAAGCTGAGGGGACAATGCTAGCCCGCCTTACCCTTCTGCCCTGATCAGTCAATGTGATGGGCTCCTTATATAGAGGTACTGATCTCATCGATTTATTATCCCAGTAAAATGATGCTATTAGCGGGTTGTGATCACTCAGGTTGTGTTTTAAAACCTTAAAATTTTAAAGTTCAGTAAAAAAAACAACCAGAAACAAAAATATAATCAATCACAGTGTAATGTCTCCCCCACCCCACTAAAAGTGGGTGTTCTCTCCTCCAGATAGTCCTGGTTACTGACCTTTAAATTCACCAAGTTAAACTCAGAGATAAGGTTGTTTGCAACATCCCCTTTGCGTTTGTGTTTGAAATGTGCCTGATTTTCAAATAACCCCTCAGAGTCTGAATCCTTGTTATTTGAACGGGAGTAACAGGGATGCAAATTAAAATCTCCAGCCAGCATGATTATAGTGAAAAGGGGTTCAGAATAAAAGAAATCGTAAATGAATGTTTTAAGACTGATAACAGCATCTTATTAATTTTTCCACGTAACTGCATTATAGAAATTGATAAGGAGCAGTCTACGCTTACTAGGGAATATTAAAAGGGTGCCCAAGATGGTTTTACAATTGGATTTTATAGCTCTACTTTACAATTATACTCTAGTTTAACTAGAGTTGTAAGGCCACCACTAGCCTGCCCACTATTGGAGTGAGTAGCTAGGACTGAGTACGAGGAAAAACCATCAAGATACAAGCAACCCTCAGTGTCCCACATTTCCTGTAAACAAATAAAGTTAAAATTCTTCAGCATACCCAGCCAATCAATATCTGTGAGCTTACTCTGGACCCCAGCAATGTTCCAACTAAGAACCACAATAGGGTCTTGGGTCATAATATCAGGTTCCTGATTTGGAATAACAGAGTTCTGGATATCTGTGATGGGAATAGAGTCCAGTCAGTCTGGGTCATCTAGCTCGCTCAGGGTAGAAAGCGGTTACTTAATTGTAAAGCAGTAGTGTCAGATGAAACAAAAGGGTTTGTTAGCCCACGACAAGACTTTTCCTGTAGCAAATCCCAGTCTCTCGTGACCCAACCATCAGAGTTTTTAGGCGGGTAAAGAAGCCCAATGGAAGAACAGTTATGCGATCTTTTGCTGCACCTTTTGATCATAGGGCATGAAAAATCAAACCTGCCCGTATAGGATAATTAAAATTCACTATTATGCAATCACCCAGTGCTGTTTTCTGAGACTGGCCTATCCAGCCTACCCTGCAAGCCATTATGACTTCTTCTGCCATCGTCTGCGTGGGAGGGTAAAAAGTATTCACCCTGGTTGCCAACCAGTGAACTATTTTATTTTTAAGTTGGTCGAAATTTTCCTCTGTATCCTTCCTCGAAAGGGGCACGTCCACCAGCACGACAACGTAAGGGGTGGCCACCGGAGGCAACTGGATAGTAATGTTAGAAGGGCGGTACACTAACGAGGCTTTTTGAGATATGCTAGGAGCGGCACTCACTCACTCATAAAGGTACTCTTAAAAGCAGTCACTTACCCATACAGCCCCTTACAGACGTACACACTCACCCAAACAGCTACTTACACACCCACTTATTTACCTACACATCCACTCACACACACTCACTTACATATACAGCCTCTCAACACAGTCTCTAACTCAGCCATTCAAGCACTCACATACTCCCTCACACACCCACACAACCACTTACATACCCATTCACACATCCATACCACACATCTGCTCACTCGCCCATATATCCATTCACACAGACCCTTACTGTACAATACAGCCACTCACACACCAACTCACTTAACCAAACAGCCACTTAGTCACTGATACATCCACTTACAGAGCCAGTCACTTACTTATAGAGCACTTCAGACACCACTCACTCACCCATACAGTCACTTAAACACCCACTCACTTATTAGTAGTATTTGAAGTATACTATTTTAAGTTATGTAGTACCTTGGTATAGATGTTTAACACTCAAACTTTTAGAAAACACGCACTCACAGGATGATGTCATTAGGGATGTCACTGACCATGTCATGAGTGATGTAATGTGTGAGGTCATATGCAGTGCATTGCGGGGGCATAAGTTATAATTAGCTCAGGTAACTATAACTGCTGAATTTTACTGGTTTTGTACGAGTGAAATGTGGGCCTAACTATAATGTCTCTGTAACCTTTTGTTTTTTCAGTGAAAATATATATATTTCAGCGTGGCTTCAAACAAGTGCTCAGACGTGCTGCTCGTGCTTGCCGGCTCCCAATCCTATATGCACGTAGTAAGACAAAGGGTGCACATGCTCCTCACATGCAGAGCATGGAATGTCGGAATGGAGTACGCGTGCCATACACGCGCTGAACTGAAGTGCACATGACGAAGAGCATGCAACAACAGTTAATTTTACCACAGATGCGCAAGCAAGGCAGCCAAAGTCTGCAAAAATCTGAAGTCAAAGCACGACTTTCATAATTAGCCGAAATACTGCTCCTCAACTTCTCTCACCTCTTTTTTTCACGTTAAGGAATGGTTACCTTGCCTTTGCCTCCGCACGTATCTTCCCGTGTATGTTACCCTCTGGCCCCTGCTTTTTCCTTTCATCACCGCAGTAATGTCTTCTTCTTCACTCTGTTTTTCCACTCGTCACCAAAATATTGAAGTGAGCACTCGTAGACGCTATAGTGTTCAAGTGATCTATTCAACGAGCTGAGACATGTCTGCTCAGCAGGGTTCAAGGATAACTGCCATGTATCGAATCCCGTGATGTCAACGGGCATTCGATAATTTAATGACATTCTATACACCACATCACCACAGCTGGGTTTCTGGCTGGTATTCCAGTTCCTTTGCAAGTATTTCAATCGCCCTTCTAAAGACATTTTCAGTTGAACAAGTTTATATAAATGTTTTTTATCTGTCTTTCCTTTGCTGATACCTCTCTCTCTGCCTAATCGCTGTATCTGCATGATAACAGCAATAAGATGGGTGTTTGAAGTGGCCTTAGGTGTGAAGTGGCCCTGACCCCGCATGAATGAAAAGCAGGGCATCCTGCAGGGCTCACAATAAAAAAGAATGACGTTGCATCACCATGTCCGCTGCTCACTTCCAATGAAGGGAATGGGAGAAGAGCAGAAAATAGAGAGAGAGGTGAATTTTAGTTTTTTTTGTTTTTACAATTCTGTTTTATTGTTTTTTTAAATAAGCATGTGCATCCAAAAGTAACAGAAACAGAGTTAGATATGAAAAATAACTATAATTGAGTATATGTGAGCAGTGTCTTTTACTTTCATGTTATTTACATGAAACAAAGGAATAGTGAACCATTGGGTATGTAACAGAGCAAGTAGTGATAAAATTGAGTTGGGTGGGAAAATGGAAGGAGGGGTGCTCCCACATCCATCATTACTGCCCCGAGGGGAGCACAACAAACTCTCCAGGATACATCCAACTCATATATCCCGTCAAGTCACACACCAATTATTGTCTCACATATCAACAAAGACTGCACTAATCTGCAGCATCACATCTATTATCACAACTTCTTGTGTTTCTGGGGACACCTAAGGAGGTCTGGTGTTCTCTTTTGCTTTTAATATACGTATTGAGGGAGAGGCAAATCTAGAAGGGAAAGACAAACAAAAGACGGTAAGTGGTGGGGAAGATGATAGAGTACAGCAGAGAGGCGAGAGCTAAACATATGGGCAAGAACTGCGAGAAAGAGCAAAATGCTGGAGGAAAGGGAGATGAGGAAGGAGTGATGTGTATGCAATGGCAGAATTGGTAAGAGAAAGGAACAGTCTTGGTAAGGGAAAAAGAATAGCATGAAAAACAGGAGTATTTAAGAGGGGCTGAATCCACCCAGAAATGTAAGAGCTTGGGGAGAGTGGAAGGGCAGAAGGGGAGAGACAGATGTAAAGTAACAGAAGAGCAGGTGTGTAATGCAAAATGATGGGGCCTCTGTAATGATGTAATGTGAATGGAATTGGAATTTTGGGATTAGAAGGTTGGAGGGTGTGGAATGTGGGAACTGGCAGTCGGAAAGAGGATAGCATTTGTTGAAGCTGCGCTGTATTGCCGACAATAAACTTAAAGAGAAGGTCTTCCTGTCTTGTGCAATTTGTGAAGAAGGTCTTCCTGTCTTGTGCAATTTGTGCGGATTACATATGGCGACGAGCAGGAAGTCTACGCTTACCTTGTACATTGGATGCTTTGAGTTTTAAAAAGAAAAAAACATCAAAGAACAGCTTTTGCCCTCCGGAGATGAACAGGCCGTGGCAGAGCACAGTGAGTAATTGAGTTGAGCCAGTTGCGGCGCGCAATGCGTGTGAGCCGCAAAGAAAGAAAAAATCCAATTATTGGAACATGGTTGTTTTTTTTTTGGGGTAACTGTGTGCACGCGCCTCAGACTCCTCCTTAAAGCAGGCAGCACGTGATGCATGCTAGTGTGTGGACACTGCTCACACAAAAGCGATGGCTATTTTTAAGCTAGGCAAGTGCCAGCCTGAAGTCTGAAGTACTGTGACAAGACGCTACTCACACAAATATGGCAGCCATTTTAAAGTCAGGCAAATGTTAGTCTGAAGGACTTTTTTGTCTCTGGTAGCCATTTTAAAGGCAGGTACAATTCGTTTAAGCTTAACCCCTTCGATGCGCGTGACGAGCTCAGCTCGTCATGCTGCGCGGTAGCGATGTGCGCATGACGAGCTGAGCTCGTCACGACCACACCCGCGATCAGAATGTCCAGCATACGAGCGGAATTCCGATCGCGGTCAAGGGGTTAATTGAACAGCAAAAGTTTAAATTGAACTGCAAAAGTAAGGAAAGAGAAGAGAAACAAAAACAAAGTTGGACTTATATTATTTTAGATACGTATTCTCATTTTTTAAATTTTAATTTTCAAAATAATGTTCAACAGAGAATCAAGCAGTTAAATGAATGTCAACAATGATACAGAAATATACAATAGTGAGGAAAACACAGAAATTGTCCAGTTCAATTTTTAGAAGACCTTTCCCTTTTCTATTGACTGATCAGCAAAATATTGCGCAAAGATGGGAGAAATGGGTAAGAAGATTTGAACATTTTCTAAGTGCTACATGTGAAAAATACACAGATAAACAGGCGAAAGATCTTCTACTTAATTTAGTAGGCGATGATGTTGAAGATTTGTCACCTTCCCAGAACAAGAAAGAACAACATATAAAGGTTGTAGTCAATGTTTAAATAACAAATTTGATCCACAAAGGAATCTGGATTTCGAAAGATATATTTTCAGTGTGGCCTTCCAGAATGAAGATGAATCTATAGATGAATTTGTAACAAGACTAAGGAAGCTAGTTAATTTTTGTGAATTTGAAAAATTTAATATCGAAGAAGCAATAAGACTAAGGATAATTCAAGGGTGTTCGTCTATGAAATTCAAGAAAAAGTTGTTAGAAAAAACATATGAGCTACAAACAATATTACGCATGGCTAGAATGGAAACACAAGCACAAAAACATGCTGATAATATGGAACAGGGCAGAATAAAAACTGTAGAACAAGTACGACAAATGTCAAAGAAAAATGTCAATACTGAAAAAACAGAGATGCTCAATAAAGAACAAAGATTGTGTTGCAGGTGTGTTTTTTTTTTCCTCATTCAAAAATGTGTCCAGCACTAGGTCAACAATGCAGAGAATGTGGACGATTTAATCATTTTACAAGTGTGTGTAAAGTCAAAAAAGATAAGAAAGAGACATGGAGTAAAAAAGAAAATTGGAACAAGCAAACATACCCTGAATATAAAAAAAAAGTAGGCAATGTTAAACATCTAAGACAAATGCAAAGCATTGAACATAGTTATGAGGATGAAGAACCTGAACAGTCTGAAAGACTGTATATGATGTCTGAAGAAAATGGATTCAACCAAATTAACATGATCAGAAGAGAAGAAATTAAAAAAACAACATCTGTGGATATCACGGTTGGTTCTCAAAAAATTCCTTTTGTGTTGGACAGTGGTGCAACTTGCAATATAATGTGTGTTACTGTATATCAAAACCTGGAGAAACAGCCATCTTTAACTCCATCTCGTGTAAGTGTTTTTCAATGGGGAGCAAAACACCCTGTTTGATGTTTAGGAAAATTTGAAGAAACTTTACAATATGAAGAGAAGAAATTCATGTCCTAGAAGGTGAAGTTCCTGGACCATGTTTGTTGAGCAATATGACGGCCCAGGTTATGGGTCTGCTAGCAATGACTTGCAATGTAACAACGCATCATACTATTTTAAAACAGTACACACAGTTATTCACAGGTCTAGAAAAATTGAAAGACAAAACAATAACATTGCATATTAATGAAGCTGTAAAACCCGTTGCACAAATTAACAGGAGAGTTCTGGTACATTTACAGACGAAAGTTGAGAAGGAAATAAAATCACTTCTTCAACAAGATATTATTGAACCAGTGTCTGGGCCAACGCCATGGATATCTCCAATTGTTGTGGTCCCAAAAAAAGATACAGAAGACATAAGAATTTGTGTGGATATGAGAGTAGCTTACACAGCAATTGAAAGAGAAAGGCATCCGGGTCCACATTTAAATGACATGATAAGTAGTATCTCTGGGGCAACTGTGTTCTCAAAGTTAGACTTGTATAAAGGATACCATCAGTTAGAAATGGATAATCAGTCTTGTTACATAACAACATTTTCAACGCATTTAGGTCTCTTCAGATACAAAAGGTTAAATTTTGGTATATGCTCAGTGTTAGAAATGGGGGTCTCTAGTTGACAGAGGTAGGTACCTTTGTCCAAATAGGGGCCCTTGCTTCTAGTCAGGGTAAGGGGGATACACTCCTAAAATAACCCCTGCTCACCCCCTTGGTAGCTTGGCACGAGCAGACAGGCTTATCTCAGAGGCAGTGTGTAAAGCATTTGTGAACACATACAGTAACACAGTGAAAACACTACAAATGGACACCACACCAGTTTAGAAAAATAAGTAATCTTTATCTAAACTCAAAACAAGTCCAAACGACAAAAATCCACAATACAGTAATAAAAATATGACTTTCAGATGGTAGAAATAGTTCAGCTCAATGCAAGTTGTAAATGCTACACTTTTCTCAAAAGTACCTTAGATGCGTCACACAAAGCAAACAAAATGGCCGCAGGGAAGGTGATGCGTCTGTTCCTTACACTCAGGGGAGGTGATGCGTCTGTTCCTTACTGCGGCGTAGGGGAGGCGATGCGTCAGTTCCTTACTGCGTGGGGAGTTGATGCGTCTGTTTCTTCCTGCGACCCCAAACAATGCAACAGTCTTGGCGCCTCGATGCGATGCGCCGATCCAGTACGAAGCGTGTCTTCGTGCAGCCGCACAGCAGGCTTGCATCGGAATCGGTGCGGTGGCGGCGATTTCTCGAGCCGCGGCAGGCGCTGCGACGGTTTCTTCGGCGATGCGTCGGAAAACCAGTGCGGATGCGACACGCTTCTTCGATGTTGCGTCGATTCTCTAGCTCCCAGCGACAAAAAGTCTCCAGAGGTCCTAAACAGCAGCAGGCACCTCTTTGCAGGTTGGAATTCCCAGCAAGGGAATTCAGGGGAGCTGCTGATGAAGTCTTTGTGTCTTTGAGACTTCAAAACAGGAGGCAAGCTCTGTTTCAAGCCCTTGGAGATCTTTTCTTCAAGCAGGTGACAAAGCAAACAGCAAAGTCCTTTTTCTCCTTTCCTTGGCAGCAAGCAGCCACTGCAGGCCAACCCCAGACCGCAAAACAGCACAGGGGCAGTATTCCTCCTCAGCTTATCCGGCTCTTCTCCTTGGCAAAGGTTTCCTCTTGATTTCCCAGAAGTGATCTAAAAGTCTGGGGTCTGGGCCCCTCTTTTTATACACCAAAATCCTTGGTTCTCTGAAGGCAGAGAGTGTCTGTACCCAGCCAAAACCAGTTCTGTGGGGCACCTTGCAAGTGCACAACAACCTGCGATTACAAGTTCCATCTTCCCTCCCTTAATGGCAGTTTTTAAAGAATGTGCCTTTTTAATGTTTATTGAGAAACGGGCCACCTCTCATGCACCTGCCTGTGATTTGGACCATATGCGCTTCAAATTCAACACTCAGTAAGTTCCGCGTATGCTGTCCATTAAAATATCCCAACCATGGGCAAAGGCAGTCCAAGGGGGGCCATTTACGGGCTAAACATACCGCTAGCTGCTCGCACCGTGCCATGATTACATAACTCATGCGCGACACTCGGAACACTCCGGTAGTCATGTGCGCATGCGTCATTCACGGAACATCCGAGCCCGATCAGTGTGCACGAGCCCTTCGGTCGAATAACTACAGCCACACAGTAATGACGCCTGCATCAGGCTGTGAGTTGCGGACAGCGGAAATATGATGCATTTTAAAGCGCCTGGCTCAGACTCAGTCGATGTCCCAGGTGTATTCAATCAATTAGGTAATTAGTCAATTAACCACCTGATCGCTCATATATATATACCGCGCTGCCTCCCCTAGCCATTCACCAGCGGGGGAGCAGCGAGGAAGGACCTTAGGAGCATTGCGAGGGACGCACCTTGACGCAGTAAGGCAATGAATGGATGTATGATTGAGTTACATAGTGGAACAAGCAACCACTATGAATAAGTGTGAATGCAACATGATACATGTCTCTAACTTTTACACTTTGGAAAATTTAACCTGGCATTTAGAGTTTGACTACAGGGGTCCCTCTACCCCTCCCTTCCCACGGGACATCCCTACACCTATAATAGGGTAAGAGTGTGAGCTGGTCTCACAACTGTTTTACTATTGAGCACCACGTATGCAGTGACACGTGTGCTCACCACATGCACTTTAAATGTACCACGTGCATGTTGTTTATTTGTCTGATTCGTTTCTGAGCAGTATGAGTGTATTTTAAACTGTTTCACTCATGCTGTGATATGTCATTGTTTTGCAGGAGTTCTGAAAAAAGCCTTGGTAGAGTTGGACCAGAAGCCAGCCTACGCGAGTGGTTTTATCTTTGTCTCTTAGAGACTAGATAGGAGCCCTCTCTCTCACTCATGCCCTGATGAATGCCATGTACCCTCCTGGCCGTAGTGGCAGAAACATGTTGGCAACGCACATGGAGATGGGGTACTAGACCCCTAGTCTCCACCATTACTTTTAATATCAAGCACACTCTGCACTATTAAAATTTCACGCAGGACTGTGCATCGATTTTTAAACATCACTCACTCACTTTTTCAGCACGGGCCCCCACTTAGTTATAGAAGTGCCTCCCTGTCTCCAGGTGTAGGCCCGCCCTTTATCAAACGTGGTTTTTAAAGGGAGAGGACAGCCGATGATGAAGCATGACACCTGGTGGTGTGTGAGGCCAGTCCATACATTTTTTTGAGATGTCCAGCACCACCTTGATCATCGGCAAAATGTGCCTTTAACTTTTAATAAGAATCAGACACTGAGTCAGGGTAGCTTCTTGTTGTGTTACATATATTGGTTGGAGGCCAGCTTACCCTGTGTGCCCCGTAGCCTCCTGTTCCCTCCCCTTTTGAACAAAAAGGGTTTCTGTGTATATTTGTGATTGTACAGCTTCTGGCTGTGGGCACACACTTGGGGTCACCTAAATCAGAGCCATTATAGCCATTTTTTTGATCCATTGAACTAGGACAATTTCTTAGTTCCACCCTTTCCCTGTAGTCAACATGGACCTAGCTAACAAACTGGCTTTTGATGAAGCCACCATAGCTGAGATCCTAAAAACACCTTCCCTGCTAGCAGACACTGTGATCACGCAGACCCTAAAAGATTCTGATGAATGGGAAGCACTAGCAGCAAGTAAAAAGGAACAGGTTCGCACTGCTCTCCATGGGGCCTTCATGACGGAGTACCTCCGAAAGAACAGCGCACCTAGGGGGTTGATAGTAACCAATGAACCACGCATCTTCCTTAACAACAAGGAATTTAGGAAGAATTGGTCGCACATAGCGTGGAAATGCACGAAAGACTGGCTTGTACTTATTATTAGCACGGCCAGGAAACTAGCGGACCTTCTTCTAGTCGAGATCCAAACAAGCGAGAATAACTTGAAGACATCAGTACACATCACGGTCTTCAAGAAAAAATTGGAAGAAATAAATAATCAACACAATGAATATAAGGATTATTTGACCCAATCAAAATTGACGAAACTAAAGAAGGATGTGCAGAAGTTCAGTCAAGAGACCACATATGCATATGTGACAGATGAGTATTATGATAAACCAGAGACCCAGACTACTAATAGGAGACAACAGAGACCCAGACCTATCCCGATGAACTGGACCTTCAGCTCAGGAGACGACAGGAGCAGCAGTGATAGTGGAGACAAGGGAACATCGGCGAGAGGACCTCGGCAATTCTATGGAGATCTCCGATTACCCCCTCCAATGCCCCCATTTGGATACTGGCAGCAGCCATTTTATCCACAGGGTTTCCCATACCAACAAGGACCACCGCCTTTTTTATACAGAGGCCGGACCCGTGGGAGAGGATGGCAAAAAAAACAGAGACCAGGCGCCAGAGTCCAGTGGGAAGACCAAACACCCAATATAGTGGTGACAAGAAGCAAGGGGAGAGGACAAGAATCATCGACAAGCAAATAGCACCCATTGTGGTAAACCTGAGCAGTCACACCTTGACGCCAGATGAAGAGAATGTCCTCGCCAAGGGACTAGGGTTTGTACCCACACCCAAGAATGACCTTTTCACTCTTCGCACCGAGCTGGCACAATTTTTCAGAAAAATTGAACTAAAAGACTGCTTCGAGGGAAAAGAACATGACAGGGAACGTCTGACCAACAGCACAGGCGTGAGAAAGAAATCCACTTTTGTACCACCCACCCAGGCTGTTCCTTGCCATATCCAGGCATTTGAACAAGCAGTCCTGAAGGAGGTAGATGCCCTCAACTGTACAGAGAATAAGGGTTTTCAAAATCTGAAGCGAGGTGAGAAGACGGCATTGGAAGACATGAAGAGAAACACCAATCTGGTTATCTAGCCAGCGGATAAAGGGGGAGCGATCGTCATTGTGGACCAGGACAAATATCAGGCAGAGTGCATGCGCCTCCTTTCTGATAGAGACAGCTACGAGATCATCACAAATGACCCCACGTCCAGACTATCCAACGAGATCAAGACCATGGTTGAAGAGGAGATCGCCAACAATTAGATAACAAAACACTAGGCTGAATTTCTAGTGGGGGACACCCCACGAACCCCAAGATTTTACACCGTACCGAAAATCCAAAAGAACAAGGATCCACCACCGGGAAGACCGATTGTGTCAGGTAGCGGTTCGGTACTCGAACCCCTTTCGCAGTTTTGCGATTGGTTCCTCAAACCGATTGTCCAAACATCTGCATCATATCTCAAAGACACCAAGGACGTATTATGCCTCCTTAGAGACATGGAGATTGACCCAGGAGAAGATTGGTTGATCACAGTGGACTTAGAGGCTCTATACACAAGCATCCCTCAGAGACGCAAGTTAGCAGTTGTGGAGCACATACTTTATGAAAAGGAATGGGACTACATCACCCCTCGAGGTTTCATCATTGGATTCGCAGAAATGGCCCTTACGGAGAACTTTTTTGAGTACAACACCATATACCACCAAATCAGAGGCACGTCTATGGGCAGCACTTTTGCTCCCAGTATGGCGTGCCTCTATGTACACCAATTTGAGGAAGACTTCATATACAACTCGGAAAACCCCTTCAGACAACAACTGAAGATGTGGCGCCGATATATTGACGACATCCTCATCGTCTGGCATGGGAACCACCAACAAGCTACCGATTTCTACGAGTGGGTAAACACAAGAGACGAACACCTCAAATTTACGTGCAACATCGATAAAAACAAAGCAGTGTTTTTGGACCTTGTGATCACTCTGAGTGAGGAAGGACTTAGCACGAAGGCCCACAACAAACCTACGGACAAAAACAGCTTTCTTATGTACGAAAGCTTTCACCCAGGAGCACTCAGACAGAACCTCCCAGTGGGCCAATTACTCCACGTGAGGAGGAACTGTTCATCACTAGAAGCTTACGACCATCAAGCCCAAACTCTAGAAGAAAAGCTGATCCAACGCCATTACCCAAAGAAAATGATTACGAGTGCCAGAAAAAGAGCCCGGAACAACAATCGAGAGGCGCTGCTGGAGCACAATGAGAAACAAGAGAGTGACAAGATAGTGTGTGTCACTACATACACCCCCATTTCCAACATAGTCCAAAACATCATCCGGAAACATTGACGTATACTGAACGGGGCAGGAAAACAATGGACCACACCTATGTTTGCCTTCAAAAGGAACTCAAGCATCCGTGACGGCCTTGTCCACTCCAAAGTAACACCGCCTCCAGCACAGACACAGACTACATTGTGGGATCAGAACAGACCCGTCGGCCACTACCCTTGAGGGAGCTGCGTAGCATGCCAATTTACACACCCTACGAAAGAGGTCAACATCAATACAGACAGACCATGGGTCTTGAAGAATCTGACCAATTGTAATACCGAGAATGTGGTTTACCTTATAAGGTGCCCCTGCAACCTCCTATACGTAAAGTAAAGGTCAGAATCAACGAACACAGAAGCACCATAAGATGCAAAAAAAGCAACACAACACTTCCTGGAGCAGGGACATTGCGACAGAGACCTTGAGTGGGTTGTGCTGGAGACGATGCTGCCTGTCAGTCCCAGTCTACAAAGGAAACTGCACATTCGTGAACAGAGGTGGGTGTACCACCTAAAATCAAGTGACCATGGTTTAAATGATGAAATACCATGGCTCCATACGAGTTAGATCTATTTGACATGGTGATTTCATGAATTAACCACAAATTAAACCAGAGATCAACACTGGTTTATATATACACATTTTAATAACCACCCGTGTGTATCATATGGCACAGAATGTGGTCCCCCACGTCCATTCACTGCATCCACACATTGCTACTAGGGGTGCGATTACAAGCTCCATCTTCCCTCCCTTATGGTCTCTGACCTTAATGGCAGTTTTTAAAGAATGTGCCTTTTTAATGTTTATTGAGAAACGGGCCACCTCTCATGCACCTGCCTGTGATTTGGACCATATGCGCTTTAAATTCAACACTCAGTAAGTTCCACGTATGCTGTCCATTAAAATATCCCCACCATGGGCAAAGGCAGTCCAAGGGGGGCCATTTACAGGCTAAACATACCGCTAGCTGCTCGCACCGTGCCATGATTACATAACGCATGTGCGACACTCAGAACACTTCGGTAGTCGTGTGCGCATGCGTCATTCACAGAACATCCGAGCCCGATCGGTGAGCACGAGCCCTTCGGTCGAATAACTACAGCCACACAGTAATGACACCTGCATCAGGCTGTGAGTTGCGGACAGCGGAAATATGACGCATTTATAAGCGCCTGGCTCAGACTCAGTCGATGTCCCAGGTGTATTCAATCAATTAGGTAATTAGTCAATTAACCACCTGACCGCTCATATATATACCGCGCTGCCTCCCCTAGCCATTCACCAGTGGGGAGCAGCAAGGAAGGACCTTAGGAGCATCGCGAGGGACGCACCTTGACGCAGTAAGGGAATGAATGGATGTATGATTGAGTTACATAGTGGAACAAGCAACCACTATGAATAAGTGTGAATGCAACATGATACATGTCTCTAACTTTTACACTTTTGAAAATTTAACCTGGCATTTAGAGTTTGACTACAGGGGTCCCTCTACCCCTCCCTTCCCATGGGACATCCCTACACCTATAATAGGGTAAGAGTGTGAGGTGGTCTCGCAACTGTTTTACTATTGAGCACCACGTATGCAGTGACACGTGTGCTCACCACATGCACTTTAAATGTACCACGTGCATGTTGTTTATTTGTCTGATTCGTTTCTGAGCAGTATGAGTGTATTTTAAACTGTTTCACTCATGCTGTGATATGTCATTGTTTTGCAGGAGTTCTGAAAAAAGCCTTGGTAGAGTTGGACTAGAAGCCAACCTACGCGAGTGGTTTTATCTTTGTCTCTTAGAGACTAGATAGGAGCCCTCTCTCTCACTCACGCCCTGATGAATGCCATGGACCCTCCTGGCCGTAGTGGCAGAAACATGTTGGCAACGCACATGGAGACGGGGTACTGGACCCCCTAGTCTCTACCATTACTTTTAATATCGAGCACACTCTGCACGATTAAAATTTCACGCAGGACTGTGCATTGATTTTTAAACATCACTCACTCACTTTTTCAGCACGGGCCCCCACTAAGTTATAGAAGTGCCTCCCTGTCTCCAGGTGTAGGCCCGACCTTTATCAAACGTGGTATTTAAAGGGTGAGGACAGCCGATGATGAAGCATGACACCTGGTGGTGTGTGAGGCCAGTCCATACATTTTATTGAGATGTCCAGCACCACCTTGATCATCGGCAAAATGTGCCTTTAACTTTTAATAAGAATCAGACACTGAGTCAGGGTAGCTTCTTGTTGTGTTACATGTACCCAGCCAAAACCAGTTCTGTGGGGCACTTTTCAAGTGCACAACAACCTCCTTTGTCAGTGTGAGCCCTGGCTTCAGACACACCACAGGGGGGCGGAGCCGTCATTGTGGAAGGCAGGCACAGCCCTATTCAGGTGAAGATGCTACTCCTCCCACCACTCCAAATGCAGACCAAGCCTATTCAGCCCAGCCCTGACTTATCAGACTTCTGGAGCCACTGCCCTGCTCCAGCCCCTGTCATCCAAAAGCCAGACAGGCAATCCACAAACCTAGCAGAGGCACACTGGATGGTTAGGCAAGAAAATACCTACTTTCTAAAAGTGGTATTTTCAAACACAGACTGTAAAAATCACGCTCACTAAAAGATGCATTTTAACATTCTGAGTTCAGGCATACTAAACTTTATTTTCCTATCTTGTTCCCAGGGTCAGTTATGTGTATAAGATGTTATAAACAAACTCCCCATTCCGGCCTATGGGAACAGACAGCCTTGCAATAGTGAAAAACGAAATTGGCAGTATTTCACTATCAGGACATGCCACCCACATCAGGGCATGTCCTACCTTTCACATACAATGCACCCTGCCCACAAGGGTACCTTGGGCCTACCTTAGGGGTGACTAACATGTAAAAAAGGGAAGGTTTAGGAAATGGCAAGTGTGTGCACTTGCCAAGTCGACATGGCAGTCCCAGACTGCACACAGGCTCTGCAATGGCAGGCCTGAGTCACATTTTACAAGCTGCTTCCGTGAGTGGCACAATTAGTGCTGCAAGCCCACCAGCAGCATTTGATTTACAGGCCCTGGGCACACATAGTGCACTGTACTAGGGTCTGACAAGTAAACCAAATAAGCCAATCATGGAATCACTAATCCATAACAACAATTTACAGGGAGAGCATATGTACTTTAGCACTGATCAGCAGTGGTAAAGTGCCCAGAGTCATAAACCCACCAACAACAGGTCAGGAGGAAGGCAAAAAGTTCTGGGATGACCCTGCAAAAAGGGCCAAGTCCAACACTCAACTGCTGAAATGTTTCAGGAAACTATAAAAAATATAATAAGACCTGTAAAGAATGCTATGAATTATAGTGACGATATTTTGATATTTGGAAAAAAATCAAGAAGAACAAGATCAAGCTTTAAATGAAGTTTATCAACAACTTGTAGCAGCTGGTTTAACATTCAACCTTGGGAAATGTGATATAAATAAATCTGAATTAATGTTTTATGGGCACATATTCTCTCATAAAATAATGAGACCTGATCCTAAAAAAGTATCATCTTTAAACCTAATTGCTGTTCCTAAAGATATATCAGAACTACGTTCATTTCTGGGAATGGCAAGTTATTGTTCTAAATATATAAAAGACTATGCTACCATAAGTGCTCCACTTAGGGAACTGACGAAGAAAGGTAAAACATTCAAATGGGATCTGAACTCTGAACAAGCATTCAAACAAATAAAACAAGATATATCAACTGCAGTGAATTTGAAATATTTTGATCCACAATTGTGCACAGAACTAGTAGTGGATGCCAGTTCAGTGGGACTCGGTGCAATATTGGTGCAGCGTAAACCTGGAAGAGAAACTCCTCGATATGTGATTTTGCATGCTAGTAAAAGTCTAACTGATGTGAAGCAGAGAGATTCATAACCCGAAAAAGAAAGTCTGGCGGTTGTATGGGCTTGTGAATATTATCATGTTTTTATTTTTGGCAAACAATTTGTGATAATAACAGATCATCAAGCACTAATTGTAATTTATGGAAATACAAAAATTAAAATGCCACCACGCATTGAGAGATGGGGAATGCGTTTAATGGATTATGATTTTAAGATAAGAACAACACCCTGGACTCGTCCCAATCCGGATTCCGCAGCAACCACAGCACCGAAACCGCCCTCATCGCCTCCACCGACGACATCAGGACCCTGCTGGACAATGGCGAAACCGCGGCCCTCAACCGCGGCCCTCAACGCCTTCGACACCGTCTGCCACCACACCCAATGCACACGCCTCTACAACGCAGGGATCCGCGACAAAGCCCTGGACTCGATCACCTCCTTCCTCACCGACAGAACCCAGAGAGTCCGCCTCCCGCCATTCCGATCCAGAGCCATCAAGATCACCTGCGGCGTACCCCAAGGATCATCCCTCAGCCCGACCTGCTTCAACGTCTACATGACACCGCTCGCCAACATCGTCCGATCGCACAACCTCAACATCATCTCATACGCCGACGACACCCAGCTGATCCTCTCCCTCACCAAAGACCCCGCCACCGCCAAAACCAACTTCCACGGTGGAATGAAGGCCGTCGCCGATTGGATGAAGAATAGTCGCCTGAAACTGAACTCGGACAAGACGGAGGTCCTCATCCTCGGCTCCACCCCCTCCGCCTGGGACGACTCCTGGTGGCCGGCCTCGCTGGGAGCTGCACCGACACCCACCAACCACGCACGCAACCTGGGGATCATCCTGGACTCATCTCTGTCAATGACCCAGCAAGTCAACGCCGTCTCCTCCTCCTGCTTCAACAACCTCCGCATGCTTCGCAAGATCTACCGATGGATCCCCACCGGAACCAGAAGGACGGTCACCCAGGCCCTCGTCACCAGCAGGCTGGACTACGGCAACGCCCTATACGCAGGAACCACGGCTAAACTCCAGAAGAGACTACAACGCATACAGAACGCCTCCGCACGCCTCATCCTCGACTTCCCCCGCCACAGCCACATCACCGCCCACCTGAGGAACCTGCACTGGCTCCCCGTCAACAAGAGGATCACCTTCAAGCTCCTCACCCACGCTCACAAAGCACTCCACGACGCCGGACCAGCATACCTCAACAAACGACTCACCTTCTACACCCTGAACCGCCAGCTTCGCTCCGCTGACCTCGCCCTCGCCACCATTCCACGCATCCACCGAACGACCACCGCCGGCAGATCCTTCTCTCACCTCGCCGCCAAGACATGGAACACCCTCCCCATCCACCTGCGACAGACCCAGGACCTGCTGACCTTCAGGAGACTTCTCAAGATGTGGTTGTTCAAACAGTAGCAGCTCCTCCAACCCCCCCCCCCCTTCAGCGCCTTGAGACCCTCACGGGTGAGTAGCGCGCTCTACAAATGACTGATTGATTGATTGAAGATTATTCACTAGCCAGGAAAAGAATTCAACCCAGCAGATTATCTGTCTCTGCACCCTACTGAAACACAGATAAAAGAACATTTGGAAGCAGAAGAATACATGTTTCATTACTAGGTCTACAGTACCAGGAATTATTTCAGAAAAGGATTTCGTTGAAATGACTAATAAAGACGAAACACTTGGAGAAGTGAAAATAATTATCCTTGAAAATAATTAGAGACTAATTAACACTGCAACACGATTTAAAGTGAATATAAAAAGAAATGATATTGTAGCATTTAAGAATATACATTCAGAATTAGCGATTGCATCCTCCGGAGTACTTTTAAGAGGAAATAAATTAATAATTCCGGAAATTTTACAAAGACGTGTAATTGATTTGGCTCATGAAAGTCACAGAGGTATGTCAGCAACGAAGAACATAATAAGAGAAAAAATGTGGTTTCCACGACTAGATAGTCAAGTAGAAGAAGTGATAAAAACATGTCATTTATGTCAATGCACTATGAAGGAAAGAGTGATGGAAGAATTACATATGTCCAAATTGCCTGATGCTGTATGGTCTAGTGTAGCAGCAGATTTTTATGGACCACTAGATTCAGGGCATTATTTATTAGTGTTAATTGATGAGTACTCTCGATTCGTGATTGTAAAAATGATATCGTCAACATCTGCAACAACTCTGCTTCCTGTTCTTGATGACATTTTCTCGACCTGGCACATACCAGATATGTTAAAAACAGATAATGGGCCACCATTCAATGCAAACGAATTAAAAAAGTTCATGAATTATTTAGGAATAACTCATAGAAGAATTACCCCAATGTGGCCACAAGCAAATGGTATGGTTGAAAGATTGATGGCCACTATCAAAAAAGCAATACAAAGAGCAAACCTATCTCAAATTTCAATAAATCAGGCATTATGTCAAGTTTTACGAGATTATAGAAATACTCCTCCTGGTTCTACAGGTAAATGTCCTTCTGAGTTAATGTTTGGTCAGTCAAGACAAACACTTTTGCCACATCTTCTGTCTGGCTCTCAAAAAGACCATACTGAGATAATGGAAAAAGATGCAGAAGCAAAAAGGAAAATGAAGTATTATGCCGATAGCAAAACTAATTTTCCAAATGAGTACTATAACATAGGAGATCTGGTTTTAGTGAACAACAACAAATTAAAAAATCACAAAGTAAATTTCATCCATCACCTCTGGAAGTAACACAAATTCATGGAACAGCAATTGCAGCTAAACATGACAATCGAGTGATAACAAGGAACAAAACATTTTCAAAAAATGTAATTCAAACTCTGAAGAGCAGAGAAATGCACAATTGGACAGTCAACATCTGGAGCAATTAAATAGAAGATCGGAGAGAGTTTCACGGAAACCAGCTCGATTAATAGAACATTGCTAAAAGATGATTGTCTAATTTATTTTTACTTCATTTTTCTTTTTTCTTTTTTTCTTCTCTTTTTTCATTTCTTTTCTTCTTTAAAAGGGGAGGGGAGAAATGTAATGATGTAATGTGAATGGAATTGGAATATTGGGATTAGAAGGTTGGAAGGTGTGGAATGTGGGAACAGGCAGTTGAAAAGAGGATAGCATTTGTTGAAGCTGCGCTGTATTGCCAACAATAAACTTAAAGAGAAGGTCTTCCTGTCTTGAGCAATTTGTGAGGATTACAGCTTCCTCTGCAGAATGTGATGAGAGGCCCCTGAGTCTCCCACATCTCACTGATATTTATTAGCCCTGAGATGAAAGGCAGTCCCCTGATGGGGTAGGGGCCCCCTGCAGTGTTGAGAGCCTATCTGCACCACTGTGGCAGCAGGGGCCTGTGTTGTTGTCTAGTACAAGGAGTGAAGCAAGGTAAGAGGTTGGGAGAGAAGAGTGGTGAATAGCAGCGCATGTACAGAAAAAGTGGAAGCTAGTGAGGCAGAACCAGCGAATGAAGGGTAGAGATATATGAAATATGAAGGTTAGAGCATGGAGGAGAAATGTAGATGTAAGGGGGGCAGAGCCAGAGAGAAGAGTTTATGGAAAATGGAGAGGTGGACATAAAGTGGGCAGAACTAGTACACAAGGTTGAGGCTGGAGAGTAAGATAAAAGGTGATAGGCAGTGTTTGGATAGGAGATATAAGAGAGGCGGCGTCACCAGGAAAACTTAAGTGGCATGAATAGGGAACGGCGAGAGGTGGATGTAAGAGGGCAGGACAACTAAGAACAGGTAAGAGGCTGGGGGAAAGAAGCAGATTTAAAAAAGGGACCACCAACGAGAGAAGATTAGATGCTGGGGAGAGATGACAGGTGAAGTGTAGCGCAGGTAAGTGAGAGGTGGATGTAATAGAGGCAGAATCAGTGAGAAAGGTAAGAGACCATAGAAGAGTTAAGGTGAAGTGTAGAGCATGGAAGGGAGAGGTGGATGTCAGACAGAAACAGTGAGACAAAGTAAGAGGTATAGGGGTCAAAGAGGACAGATGGATGTAAAAGGGACAGACCAACAAAAAAGTTAGGAGGCTGGAGAAAAAGATGAGGGGTGAAAGGCAGTACATGGATGGGCGGTATAGATGTAAGAGAGGCAGAACAACCAAGAAACCTTGTGCAGAGAAGAGAGAGGGAATGGTGGGAGGTGGCTACAGAAGAGCGGGGGTAGTGAGAAACGTAAGAGGCAGAGGGAGAGGCGAGATGAAGTGTACCGCATAAAGGAGAGAGGTGGAACTAAGAGGGACATAATAAGAAAGAGAAGTGGCAAAGCTGGGGATAGCAGAGAGATCAATGTAAGAGGGGCAGAATCCACGAAATAAGGTTGGTGGCTGGGGAAGAGATGAGGAAAAGAGCCGAGCATGGAGGGGAAGAGGTGGTGCAAGAGGGGCAGAATCAGTGAGAAAAGATTATATGATTTAGGAGGATGAAAATTGAGGAAAGATGTAAATGGGGCAGAACCAGTGAAAAAAGTTGAGGCTGGGGTAGAGATGAGCAGTGCATGAGTATCAACAAGAGAATATAAGCCGAGTGGAAAGACAGACAAGAGAGAGAGGTAGATGGAAGAGAGAAAAGTTGCCAAGAGATGGTAAGAGGTTGAATGCAGAGGGAGACAGGGAAGGTTGATGTTAGATGTGCAAAGCCAGCAAGAGAAAGTTAAAGGCTTGCTGGGAGATGAGAAATGAAGAGCAGATCAGTGAGGCAAAGGTTGATGTAAGAGGGGAAGAATCAGCCGTAGGACAGAGGAAGGAGGAAGGGGAGAGGTGTATGTAGTGAGGGCAGCTGCAGCAAGAGAAGATAAAATGAAAGGGGAGAAGGAAAAGGTATAGCTGGATTTAGGATGGCAAAACCAGCAGAGAAAATATAGGCTGGGCGGAGACTTGGGATATGAAGAGTAGGGCAGGGAAGGGAGATGTGGATGTAAGAAGGGCAGAACCAGCAAGGGTATGTGAGAGACTGGATGGAAAGATGAGATGTAAAGAGTAGAGCATGAAGGGATGGAGCAGAAAGATGTAAGAGTGGCAGATTCAAAGAGAAACGGTAAGACGATTGGGGGGAGATGAGATGTTAAGAGGAGAGCATGCAGGATGAGGTGGATGGAAGTGGCTGAACCAGCAAGAGAAGGTAATAGGCTGGGCAAGAGGTGAGGTGAAAAGTAAACCATGGAGGTGGATGTAAGTGGATCGCAATGGCAAAAAAGGTAAGAGGCTGGACCAGAGCTAAAAATGTCCATGAACTAGCATTTGCTGCTAAGTACATTGAGCCTTCTGCTAAAGTTTGCAATTTCCTGTCTCTTTATTTTTCGTGTAGAAAATGTGGCTTGGTTTTGCATTGAGCTTATCTTTATCCTATCTGAGAGGTCTCAAGCAATCCATCCCCTCCCCTGCAATTTCAGTGATGTACTGAACCTCTGATTTGTGGAATTCATTGAGCCTCCGTTGTTTATCCTTTATCTTAACCAGTTAGCCTTATTCATACAATTCTTTGGGGTCTTGCTGATGTTCTATGCATATTGATATCCAAATCATCATTTCATAAAGCGACAATCTGGTCTCTACCCAAGAAATCGACTTATTTGCAATCAGTTGCTTTCTGGATAAAGACAAATTCATTAAAACCTTAAAGCAAAACATCAGTGTCCTCATCTTTAAGAGACCTGGTATCATATACAGTTCTCTTTAGTGGCCTGTCGAGCTGGGCCAATCAACCACCTTGTTTGAGTCAGCAAAAAATCTTGGGTTCATTTGCCGACATCTTCTCTCCTTTGCTGAACAAACAGTGTGTAATCTACCTGCTTTTAGTACATCCATATGAAACACAAAATCATGCATGTTACACCCCTGTCATTGTCGCAAGACTGTCATACAGTCAATTATCTTCTCACAACCAGATTACACAAAGGTTTCCTGTATTGGACTTCCCACCATTTGCAATTGGTATCTTTCAGATCATTAACAACAGGGCTAGGATTCTCATCGGAGGCTACCCCAGATGCTGTATAATTTCTATTCACCTTTCTGCTAGTTCCCATTACTAAACGATCTATCCATTTGCCATTTTGCAGTGCATAAAAAGTCCCTCTCTTTCTTCAACACTATATTATTCCTTATGTTCATCCCAGAATCCAACACTGTGTGACAGCCATGCTCCTATGCCATCCTAAAATTAAGAGGGAGCATTTTGGAGGCAGATCCTTCTCCGTTCTAGTTGCACAGGACAGGAAATCTCTCCTTCTTGAGCTATAGTGGTTCTTAAATCTTCTGGAAAAAAATTAAAACTGGCCTTTCCCTACATTAGCGCAGTCAGCACCTTTCCTTTGGAAATCCTTTAACGCCAGGCTACCCTCTTGGTGTGGTATGTTCATTCATCTCTTTCAATAGAACATTAACTAAAGAAATGTGCATAAACTGTACCATTTGGTGTAATTTAACAAAACACCCTGAGGAAAGGGAAGTTGAAGAAGCCCAAATATCTTGTAAAAGTAGTTTGAAGGCCTATTAGGTATCTGCCCCTGTGCATCATTTGTCTCGAACTGTCCAAGTGACAAGAGCCATATATGCTACCTATAGTTATACTGTCCCAAAGTGTATTAAAATTCAACATTTACCAGGTTGTTGCACAGGGTCTGTCTGGCCATGCTCACAAAGATGGCCAGATCAATGTCAAGTACAGAATGACAATAAGCAGGCCTGGGCAAGCACAGGATGATGTGAGCCTCTTTCCACAACAAAATATACCAAACCTCAAAGAGTGACAGTGAAGTGTTTGGCAAATTGCTGCTTTTCAGCAGCACAGTTAGAATAAGCCTTGCTTGGAAGGTGAGGAAATGGGGGACTATACAGGAGAAGGTGACTGTGGAGGGGAGCTGACAGAGGAGTGAGGGTGCCATTCCTAGAGTACATCAATGCACATGGAAAGATCAGCCAATGATTGAGCCTATATGAGTAGGTGGCCAGTAGGTTCAGGGAGGCAAATCTTTTACTGGCAACTGGAAGTACCAAATGTAGGCTGGGGCATAATTGGACTAACTTGTGGATGATGGAAATGGTCTTTCAACTGTTTTGCATTAAGGTATCTCTTTAACCAAGATCCAGTGCATTTACCTGAGGGCAGGTGCAATTTGGTTATTACTTCTCAGGCTAAATATGAGTTGACTGGCATGGGTCTGCACCCTACGCAGTTTGGCAGGTGTCTTCTCAGATATTAAGAGCATGTGACATAACATCTTTAAAACTGCAAATCTCAGGGATTACGGCAACTTTATATTGCAAGTCAAGCACCACCTCCCTGAACCTATTCCACACTGCTAGATTTAATTTCCTTGTAGGGGAAAAGTGCACTGTGTCTGCTGCAGCAAATCCTTCAATTTATGTTGCTTTAATACACTACTTGTCTGTTTAGTTATTGGCTCCCAGTACAGCTTTTGGCAGTTTTTTTCCATGCATACAGATTGTTGTCCCTTTTTAGCCATTTGAACTTTATATCTTTAAGTTAGTTCAGTTTGAGAGTAATTTTTGTGTTTAGGAGTTAAGTTTACTCCTGCCTGCCAATATATTAGCCACCCCACCTGTGTATGTCACCTGTGCTGTCTCATCTTCTTATCTTCTGCAATCAGTGCTTTCCGCTGCTTGCTGGAGCACTGGCAGGTCACTCTCCTTAACTAGCAAGTATCCCTTTCTGTTGATGCCCATGCATGCTGAAAACCAAATGCCTTAATCTTGAACTTCACTGGTGTAACAGGAGGATTGAGGAGTCACCTGAAGACCTGGTGTATATCTCTGGACAATCTGTCTTAGAATTTTAATCATGCATTAATCTGGAAACATCGGAGTAAAAATATTGGTTTTGGAGAGACCTAGGCCTAACTTTTCAACCCAGTTTGATGTATTGCATTTCCACATAGCAGAGCTTTGAAACTTTGTGCTTATTTTATTAGTGCTATTATTTATATTTGTAGCCATCTCAGTGATATCCACACTAGAAAAGTAGCCTCTTGCATAGCATAACAGTGTCAGAAAACTAATGGTCAATTGGCACTTCCTTTGATGTCACTTCATGTGACATTACATATTATGCAAATTAGAGGGGCCTCACGTGCTCTTATTCTGCCCGGGGCCCCACAAATCCTAGAAACTCCCACTGGAGTTCCTCAGGACTAAAAATAAATTTTTAAAAAGGAGGAATATGGGTGAGGATCCATGGGTGGTTGGCCACTCATGGGGGCTTGACCACCTGTGGGGGCTGGACACAGGCCCTGGCCAAAGGCTATGAGCGGCAGGTGGTCAGCCACCTGAGTGGGTTGGGTATGCCAAAAGATCTTACTTGATGTTAATAAAAAACAGATATTAACTAAAAATAAAAGGTTAAATTGACCTTATAACTGTTAGAAATGGGATCTCTAGTTGGCAGAGGTATGCACCCTGTCCAAGTAGGGATCACCACTCTAGTCAGGGTAAGTCAGATACACACCCTAAATTAACATGTGCTCATCCTCTGGTAGCTTGGCACAGAGCAGTCAGGCTTAACTTAAGAGGCAATGTGTAAAGTATTTGTGCAACACTTGTTCCAGTAAAACAGTAAAAACAGCACACAAGAATAATCCATACAAGGTTAAACAAATAGAGCTTAATTTAATGAACAAAACAAGACCAAAACAACAAACATCCAATAAGTGGAACCGGGGTTATGAATTTTTAAAGATTAAATTAAATTATAGTGCTTAAAAGTCAATCGCGTAGGTGTTACTTTAGGTCGCACTGGACCGGGTCAAGCCAACCGCGATGGAGCGCAGGTCAGATACAGAAGCCATGGAGGCCCAGCTGAAACAGTACCATTCCGTAGGATGTGTCGACGTTGAGGAGCAACTGTGTCGGTTCCGAGTCACGCAGTCAGGTCCGGTGTAAACTTCAAGCCCTTTTACAATGAAGGCACTGCATCGTCGATGAGCCTCGCAGTCGGATCCCGTGTCGTCATCGAACCCCTTATGATGAAGACACTGCGTCGTCGTTGAGCATCTTAGTCGGGTCCCGCGTCATCGAACCCCTTACGATGAGGGTGTTGCTTTGTCATCGAGCCTCGCTGTCAACACTGTCGAGTCTCTGAAGCAGCACTGCATTGATGTCAAAGGGAAATGCATTGGTTCCAGCTAGCGCAAAGCAAGCAATGCAGGGATTTTGGTAGAAAACAGCTGCAAAACCCCCTCTTAAAGGTCCACAACTGGATTGACACCTGTTGGCAGGGCAGGACACACAGTTCGCAGATTCCAGCAGCTGAAGCAGAGCTGAATTAAGTCTTTGATGTCCCTGGCACTTCAGAACAGGAGGCAAGCCAGCAAGCCCTTGGAGTCACTTAGTTCTGGGGATGTAGAGAGTCTGGTTCAGTCCTTCTTACCATTAGGTAAGGTTCAGCAGGCTGCAGGGTAGGCACAGCAGTACAGGAGTCCAGCAAATCCAGCAGAGTGACAGTCCTTTCACCATCACCGCAGTCCTTCTTCCTGGCAGTGCATCCACAGGTCCAGAGTGTACTGAGTTGGTGGTTTCAGGGGTCCAGTACATATTCCCAGTTGTGCCTTTGAAGTGGGGAGATTTCAGAGAGGCCTTTGAAGAACACAAGGTCTCTGCCCTTACTGCCCTGGCTCCAGATTCACTACAGGGGGTATGCAGCTCTTTGTGTGGGTACATGCATGGCCCTATTCAGGTGAAAGTGTCAACTCTTACCTCCCACCTAGCCCAGGAAGAACCATCAGCCTGGTGATGGGCCATCAGAATGTGAATGTCCTACCTCAGATGCCTTTGTGTGTGACTGTCTAGAGGGAATGCACAAAGCCCAGCTGTAATCCCACCCCAGATGTGTATTCACAGGCAGACAGAGGCACACTATAGCTAAAGTAAGAAAATGGCAACTTTTTAAAAGTGGCATTTTCAGGCTTACAATTTAAAATCCGACTTCACCATAAGCTGTGATTTTGAATTGTGAGTCCAGAGACACCATACTCAAAATTCTATCTTGTCCCAGTTGGAAATTACACTAATAAGATGGAATAAGGTAATCCCATGGTAACCTATGGGCAAGAATGTAAGAGTTTTTCACTACTTGGACATGTAAAACTTAAAAGTACATGTCCAACTTTTAAAAAACATTGCACCCTGCTCTTAGGGCTGTCTAGGGCCTACCTTAGGGGTGATGTACATGTATTAAAAAGGAAAGTTTGGGCCTGGCAAGTGGGTTATCTTACCAGGTTGACATGGCAGTTTAAAAGTGCACACACAGACTCTGCAATGGCAGGCCTGAGACATGTGTAAAGGGCAACTGAAGTGGGTGGCACAATCAGTGCTGCAAATCCACTAGTAGCATTTTTACAAGCCCTGGGGACATGTAGTGCAGTTTACTAGGGACTTATAGGTAAATTAAATATGCCAATTGTGGGTAAGTCAATGTTACCAAGTTTTAGGGACACAGCACCTGCACTTTAGCACTGGTAAGCAGTGGTAAAGTGCACAGAATCCTAAAGCCAGCAAAAAGGACGTCAGAAAGCAAAAAAAAAAAAAGGCAGGGGAAACCACACCATGGATGTCAGTTCAAGCAAGCTGGATATGGTAATAAGATGTTACTTTACGTTAAAAAGATCCATAATTTCACTAATTATTAGTTGAGACGTGATTTCGACGGACTGCAGGAATACTAACTGGGCTCTTATCAAGGAGGCCCACCGCACAGGCGCAGTTCGAGATCTACATATTAAATCTTCACTTTAGACCGGTTCTGGACCGGATCGGGTTCCAAGACCTACTTTGTAGCAGGCGCAATATTCGCCACTATGTGCCAGCAATTACGATTGCCCTGACGAAGTTCAACCATTGAGCGAAACGCGTTGGCTGATGTTTTGCATAAACCTTATGGATTGTTTGAAATAAAGACGTATATTTTTTCTACGAAGATACTGATTGAGCTTCCTTATTTGACATAATACCCATCTAGGAGTGCACCTCTCCAGTATTCTCAAAGTATTGTATATCTGCCTGGCAGTTGGCATCCTACAACGGTGGGTGCAGGAGCTGATCGTGCACACTAACTTTGAATATACCACTAAATTATCACTTGGGGAACACATCGAGGAGGTGCGGCCATTGGAGTCCACCGTTGGTTCGCTATTTTTCATTAGCGCAGTCTGCACCTTTCCTTTGGAAATCCTTTAACGCCAGGCTACCCTCTTGGTGTGGTATGTTCATTCATCTCTTTCAATAGAACATTAACTAAAGAAATGTGCATAAACTGTACCATTTGGTGTAATTTAACAAAACACCCTGAGGAAAGGGGAAGTTGAAGAAGCCCAAATATCTTGTAAAAGTAGTTTGAAGGCCTATTAGGTATCTGCCCCTGTGCATCATTTGTCTCTAACTGTCCAAGTGACAAGAGCCATATATGCTACCTATAGTTATACTGTCCCAAAGTGTATTAAAATTCAACATTTACCAGGTTGTTGCACAGGGTCTGTCTGGCCATGCTCACAAAGATGGCCAGATCAATGTCAAGTACAGAATGACAATAAGCAGGCCTGGGCAAGCACAGGATGATGTGAGCCTCTTTCCACAACAAAATATACCAAACCTCAAAGAGTGACAGTGAAGTGTTTGGCAAATTGCTGCTTTTCAGCAGCACAGTTAGAATAAGCCTTGCTTGGAAGGTGAGGAAATGGGGGACTATACAGGAGAAGGTGACTGTGGAGGGAGCTGACAGAGGAGTGAGGGTGCCATTCCCTAGAGTACATCAATGCACATGGAAAGATCAGCCAATGATTGAGCCTATATGAGTAGGTGGCCAGTAGGTTCAGGGAGGCAAATCTTTTACTGGCAACTGGAAGTACCAAATGTAGGCTGGGGCATAATTGGACTAACTTGTGGATGATGGAAATGGTCTTTCAACTGTTTTGCATTAAGGTATCTCTTTAACCAAGATCCAGTGCATTTACCTGAGGGCAGGTGCAATTTGGTTATTACTTCTCAGGCTAAATATGAGTTGACTGGCATGGGTCTGCACCCTACGCAGTTTGGCAGGTGTCTTCTCAGATATTAAGAGCATGTGACATAACATCTTTAAAACTGCAAATCTCAGGGATTACGGCAACTTTATATTGCAAGTCAAGCACCACCTCCCTGAACCTATTCCACACTGCTAGATTTAATTTCCTTGTAGGGGAAAAGTGCACTGTGTCTGCTGCAGCAAATCCTTCAATTTCTGTTGCTTTAATACACTACTTGTCTGTTTAGTTATTGGCTCCCAGTACAGCTTTTGGCAGTTTTTTTCCATGCATACAGATTGTTGTCCCTTTTTAGCCATTTGAACTTTATATCTTTAAGTTAGTTCAGTTTGAGAGTAATTTTTGTGTTTAGGAGTTAAGTTTACTCCTGCCTGCCAATATATTAGCCACCCCACCTGTGTATGTCACCTGTGCTGTCTCATCTTCTTATCTTCTGCAATCAGTGCTTTCCGCTGCTTGCTGGAGCACTGGCAGGTCACTCTCCTTAACTAGCAAGTATCCCTTTCTGTTGATGCCCATGCATGCTGAAAACCAAATGCCTTAATCTTGAACTTCACTGGTGTAACAGGAGGATTGGGAGTCACCTGAAGACCTGGTGTATATCTCTGGACAATCTGTCTTAGAATTTTAATCATGCATTAATCTGGAAACATCGGAGTAAAAATATTGGTTTTGGAGAGACCTAGGCCTAACTTTTCAACCCAGTTTGATGTATTGCATTTCCACATAGCAGAGCTTTGAAACTTTGTGCTTATTTTATTAGTGCTATTATTTATATTTGTAGCCATCTCAGTGATATCCACACTAGAAAAGTAGCCTCTTGCATAGCATAACAGTGTCAGAAAACTAATGGTCAATTGGCACTTCCTTTGATGTCACTTCATGTGACATTACATATTATGCAAATTAGAGGGGCCTCACGTGCTCTTATTCTGCCCGGGGCCCCACAAATCCTAGAAACTCCCACTGGAGTTCCTCAGGACTAAAAATACATTTTTTAAAAGGAGGAATATGGGTGAGGATCCATGGGTGGTTGGCCACTCATGGGGGCTTGACCACCTGTGGGGGCTGGACACAGGCCCTGGCCAAAGGCTATGAGCGGCAGGTGGTCAGCCACCTGAGGAGGTTGGGTATGCCAAAAGATCTTACTTGATGTTAATAAAAAACATATATTAACTAAAAATAAAAGGTTAAATTGACCTTATAACTGTTAGAAATGGGATCTCTAGTTGGCAGAGGTATGCACCCTGTCCAAGTAGGGATCACCACTCTAGTCAGGGTAAGTTAGATACACACCCTAAATTAACCTGTGCTCATCCTCTGGTAGCTTGGCACAGAGCAGTCAGGCTTAACTTAAGAGGCAATGTGTAAAGTATTTGTGCAACACTTGTTCCAGTAAAACAGTAAAAACAGCACACAAGAATAATCCATACAAGGTTAAACAAATAGAGCTTAATTTAATGAACAAAACAAGACCAAAACAACAAACATCCAATAAGTGGAACCGGGGTTATGAATTTTTAAAGATTAAATTAAATTATAGTGCTTAAAAGTCAATCGCGTAGGTGTTACTTTAGGTCGCACTGGACCGGGTCAAGCCAACCGCGATGGAGCGCAGGTCAGATACAGAAGCCATGGAGGCCCAGCTGAAACAGTACCATTCCGTAGGATGTGTCGACGTTGAGGAGCAACTGTGTCGGTTCCGAGTCACGCAGTCAGGTCCGGTGTAAACTTCAAGCCCTTTTACAATGAAGGCACTGCATCGTCGATGAGCCTCGCAGTCGGATCCCGTGTCGTCATCGAACCCCTTATGATGAAGACACTGCGTCGTCGTTGAGCATCTTAGTCAGGTCCCGCGTCATCGAACCCCTTACGATGAGGGTGTTGCTTTGTCATCGAGCCTCGCTGTCAACACTGTCGAGTCTCTGAAGCAGCACTGCATTGATGTCAAAGGGAAATGCATTGGTTCCAGCTAGCGCAAAGCAAGCAATGCAGGGATTTTGGTAGAAAACAGCTGCAAAACCCCCTCTTAAAGGTCCACAACTGGATTAACACCTGTTGGCAGGGCAGGACACACAGTTCGCAGATTCCAGCAGCTGAAGCAGAGCTGAATTAAGTCTTTGATGTCCCTGGCACTTCAGAACAGGAGGCAAGCCAGCAAGCCCTTGGAGTCACTTAGTTCTGGGGATGTAGAGAGTCTGGTTCAGTCCTTCTTACCACCAGGTAAGGTTCAGCAGGCTGCAGGGTAGGCACAGCAGTACAGGAGTCCAGCAAATCCAGCAGAGTGACAGTCCTTTCACCATCACCGCAGTCCTTCTTCCTGGCAGTGCATCCACAGGTCCAGAGTGTACTGAGTTGGTGGTTTCAGGGGTCCAGTACATATTCCCAGTTGTGCCTTTGAAGTGGGGAGATTTCAGAGAGGCCTTTGAAGAACACAAGGTCTCTGCCCTTACTGCCCTGGCTCCAGATTCACTACAGGGGGTATGCAGCTCTTTGTGTGGGTACATGCATGGCCCTATTCAGGTGAAAGTGTCAACTCTTACCTCCCACCTAGCCCAGGAAGAACCATCAGCCTGGTGATGGGCCATCAGAATGTGAATGTCCTACCTCAGATGCCTTTGTGTGTGACTGTCTAGAGGGAATGCACAAAGCCCAGCTGTAATCCCACCCCAGATGTGTATTCACAGGCAGACAGAGGCACACTATAGCTAAAGTAAGAAAATGGCAACTTTTTAAAAGTGGCATTTTCAGGCTTACAATTTAAAATCCGACTTCACCATAAGCTGTGATTTTGAATTGTGAGTCCAGAGACACCATACTCAAAATTCTATCTTGTCCCAGTTGGAAATTACACTAATAAGATGGAATAAGGTAATCCCATGGTAACCTATGGGCAAGAATGTAAGAGTTTTTCACTACTTGGACATGTAAAACTTAAAAGTACATGTCCAACTTTTAAAAACATTGCACCCTGCTCTTAGGGCTGTCTAGGGCCTACCTTAGGGGTGATGTACATGTATTAAAAAGGAAAGTTTGGGCCTGGCAAGTGGGTTATCTTACCAGGTTGACATGGCAGTTTAAAGTGCACACACAGACTCTGCAATGGCAGGCCTGAGACATGTGTAAAGGGCAACTGAAGTGGGTGGCACAATCAGTGCTGCAAATCCACTAGTAGCATTTTTACAAGCCCTGGGGACATGTAGTGCAGTTTACTAGGGACTTATAGGTAAATTAAATATGCCAATTGTGGGTAAGTCAATGTTACCAAGTTTTAGGGACACAGCACCTGCACTTTAGCACTGGTAAGCAGTGGTAAAGTGCACAGAATCCTAAAGCCAGCAAAAAGGACGTCAGAAAGCAAAAAAAAAAAGGCAGGGGAAACCACACCATGGATGTCAGTTCAAGCAAGCTGGATATGGTAATAAGATGTTACTTTACGTTAAAAAGATCCATAATTTCACTAATTATTAGTTGAGACGTGATTTCGACGGACTGCAGGAATACTAACTGGGCTCTTATCAAGGAGGCCCACCGCACAGGCGCAGTTCGAGATCTACATATTAAATCTTCACTTTAGACCGGTTCTGGACCGGATCGGGTTCCAAGACCTACTTTGTAACGGGCGCAATATTCGCCACTATGTGCCAGCAATTACGATTGCCCTGACGAAGTTCAACCATTGAACGAAACGCGTTGGCTGATGTTTTGCATAAACCTTATGGATTGTTTGAAATAAAGACGTATATTTTTTCTACGAAGATACTGATTGAGCTTCCTTATTTGACATAATACCCATCTAGGAGTGCACCTCTCCAGTATTCTCAAAGTATTGTATATCTGCCTGGCAGTTGGCATCCTACAACGGTGGGTGCAGGAGCTGATCGTGCACACTAACTTTGAATATACCACTAAATTATCACTTGGGGAACACATCGAGGAGGTGCGGCCATTGGAGTCCACCGTTGGTTCGCTATTTTTCATTAGCGCAGTCTGCACCTTTCCTTTGGAAATCCTTTAACGCCAGGCTACCCTCTTGGTGTGGTATGTTCATTCATCTCTTTCAATAGAACATTAACTAAAGAAATGTGCATAAACTGTACCATTTGGTGTAATTTAACAAAACACCCTGAGGAAAGGGGAAGTTGAAGAAGCCCAAATATCTTGTAAAAGTAGTTTGAAGGCCTATTAGGTATCTGCCCCTGTGCATCATTTGTCTCTAACTGTCCAAGTGACAAGAGCCATATATGCTACCTATAGTTATACTGTCCCAAAGTGTATTAAAATTCAACATTTACCAGGTTGTTGCACAGGGTCTGTCTGGCCATGCTCACAAAGATGGCCAGATCAATGTCAAGTACAGAATGACAATAAGCAGGCCTGGGCAAGCACAGGATGATGTGAGCCTCTTTCCACAACAAAATATACCAAACCTCAAAGAGTGACAGTGAAGTGTTTGGCAAATTGCTGCTTTTCAGCAGCACAGTTAGAATAAGCCTTGCTTGGAAGGTGAGGAAATGGGGGACTATACAGGAGAAGGTGACTGTGGAGGGGAGCTGACAGAGGAGTGAGGGTGCCATTCCCTAGAGTACATCAATGCACATGGAAAGATCAGCCAATGATTGAGCCTATATGAGTAGGTGGCCAGTAGGTTCAGGGAGGCAAATCTTTTACTGGCAACTGGAAGTACCAAATGTAGGCTGGGGCATAATTGGACTAACTTGTGGATGATGGAAATGGTCTTTCAACTGTTTTGCATTAAGGTATCTCTTTAACCAAGATCCAGTGCATTTACCTGAGGGCAGGTGCAATTTGGTTATTACTTCTCAGGCTAAATATGAGTTGACTGGCATGGGTCTGCACCCTACGCAGTTTGGCAGGTGTCTTCTCAGATATTAAGAGCATGTGACATAACATCTTTAAAACTGCAAATCTCAGGGATTACGGCAACTTTATATTGCAAGTCAAGCACCACCTCCCTGAACCTATTCCACACTGCTAGATTTAATTTCCTTGTAGGGGAAAAGTGCACTGTGTCTGCTGCAGCAAATCCTTCAATTTCTGTTGCTTTAATACACTACTTGTCTGTTTAGTTATTGGCTCCCAGTACAGCTTTTGGCAGTTTTTTTCCATGCATACAGATTGTTGTCCTTTTTAGCCATTTGAACTTTATATCTTTAAGTTAGTTCAGTTTGAGAGTAATTTTTGTGTTTAGGAGTTAAGTTTACTCCTGCCTGCCAATATATTAGCCACCCCACCTGTGTATGTCACCTGTGCTGTCTCATCTTCTTATCTTCTGCAATCAGTGCTTTCCGCTGCTTGCTGGAGCACTGGCAGGTCACTCTCCTTAACTAGCAAGTATCCCTTTCTGTTGATGCCCATGCATGCTGAAAACCAAATGCCTTAATCTTGAACTTCACTGGTGTAACAGGAGGATTGGGGAGTCACCTGAAGACCTGGTGTATATCTCTGGACAATCTGTCTTAGAATTTTAATCATGCATTAATCTGGAAACATCGGAGTAAAAATATTGGTTTTGGAGAGACCTAGGCCTAACTTTTCAACCCAGTTTGATGTATTGCATTTCCACATAGCAGAGCTTTGAAACTTTGTGCTTATTTTATTAGTGCTATTATTTATATTTGTAGCCATCTCAGTGATATCCACACTAGAAAAGTAGCCTCTTGCATAGCATAACAGTGTCAGAAAACTAATGGTCAATTGGCACTTCCTTTGATGTCACTTCATGTGACATTACATATTATGCAAATTAGAGGGGCCTCACGTGCTCTTATTCTGCCCGGGGCCCCACAAATCCTAGAAACTCCCACTGGAGTTCCTCAGGACTAAAAATACATTTTTTAAAAGGAGGAATATGGGTGAGGATCCATGGGTGGTTGGCCACTCATGGGGGCTTGACCACCTGTGGGGGCTGGACACAGGCCCTGGCCAAAGGCTATGAGCGGCAGGTGGTCAGCCACCTGAGGAGGTTGGGTATGCCAAAAGATCTTACTTGATGTTAATAAAAAACATATATTAACTAAAAATAAAAGGTTAAATTGACCTTATAACTGTTAGAAATGGGATCTCTAGTTGGCAGAGGTATGCACCCTGTCCAAGTAGGGATCACCACTCTAGTCAGGGTAAGTTAGATACACACCCTAAATTAACCTGTGCTCATCCTCTGGTAGCTTGGCACAGAGCAGTCAGGCTTAACTTAAGAGGCAATGTGTAAAGTATTTGTGCAACACTTGTTCCAGTAAAACAGTAAAAACAGCACACAAGAATAATCCATACAAGGTTAAACAAATAGAGCTTAATTTAATGAACAAAACAAGACCAAAACAACAAACATCCAATAAGTGGAACCGGGGTTATGAATTTTTAAAGATTAAATTAAATTATAGTGCTTAAAAGTCAATCGCGTAGGTGTTACTTTAGGTCGCACTGGACCGGGTCAAGCCAACCGCGATGGAGCGCAGGTCAGATACAGAAGCCATGGAGGCCCAGCTGAAACAGTACCATTCCGTAGGATGTGTCGACGTTGAGGAGCAACTGTGTCGGTTCCGAGTCACGCAGTCAGGTCCGGTGTAAACTTCAAGCCCTTTTACAATGAAGGCACTGCATCGTCGATGAGCCTCGCAGTCGGATCCCGTGTCGTCATCGAACCCCTTATGATGAAGACACTGCGTCGTCGTTGAGCATCTTAGTCAGGTCCCGCGTCATCGAACCCCTTACGATGAGGGTGTTGCTTTGTCATCGAGCCTCGCTGTCAACACTGTCGAGTCTCTGAAGCAGCACTGCATTGATGTCAAAGGGAAATGCATTGGTTCCAGCTAGCGCAAAGCAAGCAATGCAGGGATTTTGGTAGAAAACAGCTGCAAAACCCCCTCTTAAAGGTCCACAACTGGATTAACACCTGTTGGCAGGGCAGGACACACAGTTCGCAGATTCCAGCAGCTGAAGCAGAGCTGAATTAAGTCTTTGATGTCCCTGGCACTTCAGAACAGGAGGCAAGCCAGCAAGCCCTTGGAGTCACTTAGTTCTGGGGATGTAGAGAGTCTGGTTCAGTCCTTCTTACCACCAGGTAAGGTTCAGCAGGCTGCAGGGTAGGCACAGCAGTACAGGAGTCCAGCAAATCCAGCAGAGTGACAGTCCTTTCACCATCACCGCAGTCCTTCTTCCTGGCAGTGCATCCACAGGTCCAGAGTGTACTGAGTTGGTGGTTTCAGGGGTCCAGTACATATTCCCAGTTGTGCCTTCGAAGTGGGGAGATTTCAGAGAGGCCTTTGAAGAACACAAGGTCTCTGCCCTTACTGCCCTGGCTCCAGATTCACTACAGGGGGTATGCAGCTCTTTGTGTGGGTACATGCATGGCCCTATTCAGGTGAAAGTGTCAACTCTTACCTCCCACCTAGCCCAGGAAGAACCATCAGCCTGGTGATGGGCCATCAGAATGTGAATGTCCTACCTCAGATGCCTTTGTGTGTGACTGTCTAGAGGGAATGCACAAAGCCCAGCTGTAATCCCACCCCAGATGTGTATTCACAGGCAGACAGAGGCACACTATAGCTAAAGTAAGAAAATGGCAACTTTTTAAAAGTGGCATTTTCAGGCTTACAATTTAAAATCCGACTTCACCATAAGCTGTGATTTTGAATTGTGAGTCCAGAGACACCATACTCAAAATTCTATCATGTCCCAGTTGGAAATTACACTAATAAGATGGAATAAGGTAATCCCATGGTAACCTATGGGCAAGAATTTAAGAGTTTTTCACTACTTGGACATGTAAAACTTAAAAGTACATGTCCAACTTTTAAAAACATTGCACCCTGCTCTTAGGGCTGTCTAGGGCCTACCTTAGGGGTGATGTACATGTATTAAAAAGGAAAGTTTGGGCCTGGCAAGTGGGTTATCTTACCAGGTTGACATGGCAGTTTAAAAGTGCACACACAGACTCTGCAATGGCAGGCCTGAGACATGTGTAAAGGGCAACTGAAGTGGGTGGCACAATCAGTGCTGCAGATCCACTAGTAGCATTTTTACAAGCCCTGGGGACATGTAGTGCAGTTTACTAGGGACTTATAGGTAAATTAAATATGCCAATTGTGGGTAAGTCAATGTTACCATGTTTTAGGGACACAGCACCTGCACTTTAGCACTGGTAAGCAGTGGTAAAGTGCACAGAATCCTAAAGCCAGCAAAAAGGACGTCAGAAAGCAAAAAAAAAAGACAGGCAGGAAACCACACCATGGATGTCAGTTCAAGCAAGCTGGATATGGTAATAAGATGTTACTTTACGTTAAAAAGATCCATAATTTCACTAATTATTAGTTGAGACGTGATTTCGACGGACTGCAGGAATACTAACTGGGCTCTTATCAAGGAGGCCCACCGCACAGGCGCAGTTCGAGATCTACATATTAAATCTTCACTTTAGACCGGTTCTGGACCGGATCGGGTTCCAAGACCTACTTTGTAAAGGGCGCAATATTCGCCACTATGTGCCAGCAATTATGATTGCCCTGACGAAGTTCAACCATTGAACGAAACGCGTTGGCTGATGTTTTGCATAAACCTTATGGATTGTTTGAAATAAAGACGTATATTTTTTCTACGAAGATACTGATTGAGCTTCCTTATTTGACATAATACCCATCTAGGAGTGCACCTCTCCAGTATTCTCAAAGTATTGTATATCTGCCTGGCAGTTGGCATCCTACAACGGTGGGTGCAGGAGCTGATCGTGCACACTAACTTTGAATATACCACTAAATTATCACTTGGGGAACACATCGAGGAGGTGCGGCCATTGGAGTCCACCGTTGGTTCGCTATTTTTCATTAGCGCAGTCTGCACCTTTCCTTTGGAAATCCTTTAACGCCAGGCTACCCTCTTGGTGTGGTATGTTCATTCATCTCTTTCAATAGAACATTAACTAAAGAAATGTGCATAAACTGTACCATTTGGTGTAATTTAACAAAACACCCTGAGGAAAGGGGAAGTTGAAGAAGCCCAAATATCTTGTAAAAGTAGTTTGAAGGCCTATTAGGTATCTGCCCCTGTGCATCATTTGTCTCGAACTGTCCAAGTGACAAGAGCCATATATGCTACCTATAGTTATACTGTCCCAAAGTGTATTAAAATTCAACATTTACCAGGTTGTTGCACAGGGTCTGTCTGGCCATGCTCACAAAGATGGCCAGATCAATGTCAAGTACAGAATGACAATAAGCAGGCCTGGGCAAGCACAGGATGATGTGAGCCTCTTTCCACAACAAAATATACCAAACCTCAAAGAGTGACAGTGAAGTGTTTGGCAAATTGCTGCTTTTCAGCAGCACAGTTAGAATAAGTCTTGCTTGGAAGGTGAGGAAATGGGGGACTATACAGGAGAAGGTGACTGTGGAGGGGAGCTGACAGAGGAGTGAGGGTGCCATTCCCTAGAGTACATCAATGCACATGGAAAGATCAGCCAATGATTGAGCCTATATGAGTAGGTGGCCAGTAGGTTCAGGGAGGCAAATCTTTTACTGGCAACTGGAAGTACCAAATGTAGGCTGGGGCATAATTGGACTAACTTGTGGATGATGGAAATGGTCTTTCAACTGTTTTGCATTAAGGTATCTCTTTAACCAAGATCCAGTGCATTTACCTGAGGGCAGGTGCAATTTGGTTATTACTTCTCAGGCTAAATATGAGTTGACTGGCATGGGTCTGCACCCTACGCAGTTTGGCAGGTGTCTTCTCAGATATTAAGAGCATGTGACATAACATCTTTAAAACTGCAAATCTCAGGGATTACGGCAACTTTATATTGCAAGTCAAGCACCACCTCCCTGAACCTATTCCACACTGCTAGATTTAATTTCCTTGTAGGGGAAAAGTGCACTGTGTCTGCTGCAGCAAATCCTTCAATTTCTGTTGCTTTAATACACTACTTGTCTGTTTAGTTATTGGCTCCCAGTACAGCTTTTGGCAGTTTTTTTCCATGCATACAGATTGTTGTCCCTTTTTAGCCATTTGAACTTTATATCTTTAAGTTAGTTCAGTTTGAGAGTAATTTTTGTGTTTAGGAGTTAAGTTTACTCCTGCCTGCCAATATATTAGCCACCCCACCTGTGTATGTCACCTGTGCTGTCTCATCTTCTTATCTTCTGCAATCAGTGCTTTCCGCTGCTTGCTGGAGCACTGGCAGGTCACTCTCCTTAACTAGCAAGTATCCCTTTCTGTTGATGCCCATGCATGCTGAAAACCAAATGCCTTAATCTTGAACTTCACTGGTGTAACAGGAGGATTGGGGAGTCACCTGAAGACCTGGTGTATATCTCTGGACAATCTGTCTTAGAATTTTAATCATGCATTAATCTGGAAACATCGGAGTAAAAATATTGGTTTTGGAGAGACCTAGGCCTAACTTTTCAACCCAGTTTGATGTATTGCATTTCCACATAGCAGAGCTTTGAAACTTTGTGCTTATTTTATTAGTGCTATTATTTATATTTGTAACCATCTCAGTGATATCCACACTAGAAAAGTAGCCTCTTGCATAGCATAACAGTGTCAGAAAACTAATGGTCAATTGGCACTTCCTTTGATGTCACTTCATGTGACATTACATATTATGCAAATTAGAGGGGCCTCACGTGCTCTTATTCTGCCCGGGGCCCCACAAATCCTAGAAACTCCCACTGGAGTTCCTCAGGACTAAAAATACATTTTTAAAAGGAGGAATATGGGTGAGGATCCATGGGTGGTTGGCCACTCATGGGGGCTTGACCACCTGTGGGGGCTGGACACAGGCCCTGGCCAAAGGCTATGAGCGGCAGGTGGTCAGCCACCTGAGGAGGTTGGGTATGCCAAAAGATCTTACTTGATGTTAATAAAAAACATATATTAACTAAAAATAAAAGGTTAAATTGACCTTATAACTGTTAGAAATGGGATCTCTAGTTGGCAGAGGTATGCACCCTGTCCAAGTAGGGATCACCACTCTAGTCAGGGTAAGTCAGATACACACCCTAAATTAACCTGTGCTCATCCTCTGGTAGCTTGGCACAGAGCAGTCAGGCTTAACTTAAGAGGCAATGTGTAAAGTATTTGTGCAACACTTGTTCCAGTAAAACAGTAAAAACAGCACAGAAGAATAATCCATACAAGGTTAAACAAATAGAGCTTAATTTAATGAACAAAACAAGACCAAAACAACAAACATCCAATAAGTGGAACCGGGGTTATGAATTTTTAAAGATTAAATTAAATTATAGTGCTTAAAAGTCAATCGCGTAGGTGTTACTTTAGGTCGCACTGGACCGGGTCAAGCCAACCGCGATGGAGCGCAGGTCAGATACAGAAGCCATGGAGGCCCAGCTGAAACAGTACCATTCCGTAGGATGTGTCGACGTTGAGGAGCAACTGTGTCGGTTCCGAGTCACGCAGTCAGGTCCAGTGTAAACTTCAAGCCCTTTTACAATGAAGGCACTGCATCGTCGATGAGCCTCGCAGTCGGATCCCGTGTCGTCATCGAACCCCTTATGATGAAGACACTGCATCGTCGTTGAGCATCTTAGTCAGGTCCCGCGTCATCGAACCCCTTACGATGAGGGTGTTGCTTTGTCATCGAGCCTCGCTGTCAACACTGTCGAGTCTCTGAAGCAGCACTGCATTGATGTCAAAGGGAAATGCATTGGTTCCAGCTAGCGCAAAGCAAGCAATGCAGGGATTTTGGTAGAAAACAGCTGCAAAACCCCTCTTAAAGGTCCACAACTGGATTGACACCTGTTGGCAGGGCAGGACACACAGTTCGCAGATTCCAGCAGCTGAAGCAGAGCTGAATTAAGTCTTTGATGTCCCTGGCACTTCAGAACAGGAGGCAAGCCAGCAAGCCCTTGGAGTCACTTAGTTCTGGGGATGTAGAGAGTCTGGTTCAGTCCTTCTTACCACCAGGTAAGGTTCAGCAGGCTGCAGGGTAGGCACAGCAGTACAGGAGTCCAGCAAATCCAGCAGAGTGACAGTCCTTTCACCATCACCGCAGTCCTTCTTCCTGGCAGTGCATCCACAGGTCCAGAGTGTACTGAGTTGGTGGTTTCAGGGGTCCAGTACATATTCCCAGTTGTGCCTTTGAAGTGGGGAGATTTCAGAGAGGCCTTTGAAGAACACAAGGTCTCTGCCCTTACTGCCCTGGCTCCAGATTCACTACAGGGGGTATGCAGCTCTTTGTGTGGGTACATGCATGGCCCTATTCAGGTGAAAGTGTCAACTCTTACCTCCCACCTAGCCCAGGAAGAACCATCAGCCTGGTGATGGGCCATCAGAATGTGAATGTCCTACCTCAGATGCCTTTGTGTGTGACTGTCTAGAGGGAATGCACAAAGCCCAGCTGTAATCCCACCCCAGATGTGTATTCACAGGCAGACAGAGGCACACTATAGCTAAAGTAAGAAAATGGCAACTTTTTAAAAGTGGCATTTTCAGGCTTACAATTTAAAATCCGACTTCACCATAAGCTGTGATTTTGAATTGTGAGTCCAGAGACACCATACTCAAAATTCTATCATGTCCCAGTTGGAAATTACACTAATAAGATGGAATAAGGTAATCCCATGGTAACCTATGGGCAAGAATTTAAGAGTTTTTCACTACTTGGACATGTAAAACTTAAAAGTACATGTCCAACTTTTAAAAACATTGCACCCTGCTCTTAGGGCTGTCTAGGGCCTACCTTAGGGGTGATGTACATGTATTAAAAAGGAAAGTTTGGGCCTGGCAAGTGGGTTATCTTACCAGGTTGACATGGCAGTTTAAAAGTGCACACACAGACTCTGCAATGGCAGGCCTGAGACATGTGTAAAGGGCAACTGAAGTGGGTGGCACAATCAGTGCTGCAAATCCACTAGTAGCATTTTTACAAGCCCTGGGGACATGTAGTGCAGTTTACTAGGGACTTATAGGTAAATTAAATATGCCAATTGTGGGTAAGTCAATGTTACCATGTTTTAGGGACACAGCACCTGCACTTTAGCACTGGTAAGCAGTGGTAAAGTGCACAGAATCCTAAAGCCAGCAAAAAGGACGTCAGAAAGCAAAAAAAAAAAAGGCAGGGGAAACCACACCATGGATGTCAGTTCAAGCAAGCTGGATATGGTAATAAGATGTTACTTTACGTTAAAAAGATCCATAATTTCACTAATTATTAGTTGAGACGTGATTTCGACGGACTGCAGGAATACTAACTGGGCTCTTATCAAGGAGGCCCACCGCACAGGCGCAGTTCGAGATCTACATATTAAATCTTCACTTTAGACCGGTTCTGGACCGGATCGGGTTCCAAGACCTACTTTGTAAAGGGCGCAATATTCGCCACTATGTGCCAGCAATTATGATTGCCCTGACGAAGTTCAACCATTGAACGAAACGCGTTGGCTGATGTTTTGCATAAACCTTATGGATTGTTTGAAATAAAGACGTATATTTTTCTACGAAGATACTGATTGAGCTTCCTTATTTGACATAATACCCATCTAGGAGTGCACCTCTCCAGTATTCTCAAAGTATTGTATATCTGCCTGGCAGTTGGCATCCTACAACGGTGGGTGCAGGAGCTGATCGTGCACACTAACTTTGAATATACCACTAAATTATCACTTGGGGAACACATCGAGGAGGTGCGGCCATTGGAGTCCACCGTTGGTTCGCTATTTTTCATTAGCGCAGTCTGCACCTTTCCTTTGGAAATCCTTTAACGCCAGGCTACCCTCTTGGTGTGGTATGTTCATTCATCTCTTTCAATAGAACATTAACTAAAGAAATGTGCATAAACTGTACCATTTGGTGTAATTTAACAAAACACCCTGAGGAAAGGGGAAGTTGAAGAAGCCCAAATATCTTGTAAAAGTAGTTTGAAGGCCTATTAGGTATCTGCCCCTGTGCATCATTTGTCTCTAACTGTCCAAGTGACAAGAGCCATATATGCTACCTATAGTTATACTGTCCCAAAGTGTATTAAAATTCAACATTTACCAGGTTGTTGCACAGGGTCTGTCTGGCCATGCTCACAAAGATGGCCAGATCAATGTCAAGTACAGAATGACAATAAGCAGGCCTGGGCAAGCACAGGATGATGTGAGCCTCTTTCCACAACAAAATATACCAAACCTCAAAGAGTGACAGTGAAGTGTTTGGCAAATTGCTGCTTTTCAGCAGCACAGTTAGAATAAGTCTTGCTTGGAAGGTGAGGAAATGGGGGACTATACAGGAGAAGGTGACTGTGGAGGGGAGCTGACAGAGGAGTGAGGGTGCCATTCCCTAGAGTACATCAATGCACATGAAAAGATCAGCCAATGATTGAGCCTATATGAGTAGGTGGCCAGTAGGTTCAGGGAGGCAAATCTTTTACTGGCAACTGGAAGTACCAAATGTAGGCTGGGGCATAATTGGACTAACTTGTGGATGATGGAAATGGTCTTTCAACTGTTTTGCATTAAGGTATCTCTTTAACCAAGATCCAGTGCATTTACCTGAGGGCAGGTGCAATTTGGTTATTACTTCTCAGGCTAAATATGAGTTGACTGGCATGGGTCTGCACCCTACGCAGTTTGGCAGGTGTCTTCTCAGATATTAAGAGCATGTGACATAACATCTTTAAAACTGCAAATCTCAGGGATTACGGCAACTTTATATTGCAAGTCAAGCACCACCTCCCTGAACCTATTCCACACTGCTAGATTTAATTTCCTTGTAGGGGAAAAGTGCACTGTGTCTGCTGCAGCAAATCCTTCAATTTCTGTTGCTTTAATACACTACTTGTCTGTTTAGTTATTGGCTCCCAGTACAGCTTTTGGCAGTTTTTTTCCATGCATACAGATTGTTGTCCCTTTTTAGCCATTTGAACTTTATATCTTTAAGTTAGTTCAGTTTGAGAGTAATTTTTGTGTTTAGGAGTTAAGTTTACTCCTGCCTGCCAATATATTAGCCACCCCACCTGTGTATGTCACCTGTGCTGTCTCATCTTCTTATCTTCTGCAATCAGTGCTTTCCGCTGCTTGCTGGAGCACTGGCAGGTCACTCTCCTTAACTAGCAAGTATCCCTTTCTGTTGATGCCCATGCATGCTGAAAACCAAATGCCTTAATCTTGAACTTCACTGGTGTAACAGGAGGATTGGGGAGTCACCTGAAGACCTGGTGTATATCTCTGGACAATCTGTCTTAGAATTTTAATCATGCATTAATCTGGAAACATCGGAGTAAAAATATTGGTTTTGGAGAGACCTAGGCCTAACTTTTCAACCCAGTTTGATGTATTGCATTTCCACATAGCAGAGCTTTGAAACTTTGTGCTTATTTTATTAGTGCTATTATTTATATTTGTAGCCATCTCAGTGATATCCACACTAGAAAAGTAGCCTCTTGCATAGCATAACAGTGTCAGAAAACTAATGGTCAATTGGCACTTCCTTTGATGTCACTTCATGTGACATTACATATTATGCAAATTAGAGGGGCCTCACGTGCTCTTATTCTGCCCGGGGCCCCACAAATCCTAGAAACTCCCACTAGAGTTCCTCAGGACTAAAAATAAATTTTTAAAAAGGAGGAATATGGGTGAGGATCCATGGGTGGTTGGCCACTCATGGGGGCTTGACCACCTGTGGGGGCTGGACACAGGCCCTGGCCAAAGGCTATGAGCGGCAGGTGGTCAGCCACCTGAGGAGGTTGGGTATGCCAAAAGATCTTACTTGATGTTAATAAAAAACAGATATTAACTAAAAATAAAAGGTTAAATTGACCTTATAACTGTTAGAAATGGGATCTCTAGTTGGCAGAGGTATGCACCCTGTCCAAGTAGGGATCACCACTCTAGTCAGGGTAAGTCAGATACACACCCTAAATTAACCTGTGCTCATCCTCTGGTAGCTTGGCACAGAGCAGTCAGAGCTTAACTTAAGAGGCAATGTGTAAAGTATTTGTGCAACACTTGTTCCAGTAAAACAGTAAAAACAGCACAGAAGAATAATCCATACAAGGTTAAACAAATAGAGCTTAATTTAATGAACAAAACAAGACCAAAACAACAAACATCCAATAAGTGGAACCGGGGTTATGAATTTTTAAAGATTAAATTAAATTATAGTGCTTAAAAGTCAATCGCGTAGGTGTTACTTTAGGTCGCACTGGACCGGGTCAAGCCAACCGCGATGGAGCGCAGGTCAGATACAGAAGCCATGGAGGCCCAGCTGAAACAGTACCATTCCGTAGGATGTGTCGACGTTGAGGAGCAACTGTGTCGGTTCCGAGTCACGCAGTCAGGTCCAGTGTAAACTTCAAGCCCTTTTACAATGAAGGCACTGCATCGTCGATGAGCCTCGCAGTCGGATCCCGTGTCGTCATCGAACCCCTTATGATGAAGACACTGCATCGTCGTTGAGCATCTTAGTCAGGTCCCGCGTCATCGAACCCCTTACGATGAGGGTGTTGCTTTGTCATCGAGCCTCGCTGTCAACACTGTCGAGTCTCTGAAGCAGCACTGCATTGATGTCAAAGGGAAATGCATTGGTTCCAGCTAGCGCAAAGCAAGCAATGCAGGGATTTTGGTAGAAAACAGCTGCAAAACCCCTCTTAAAGGTCCACAACTGGATTGACACCTGTTGGCAGGGCAGGACACACAGTTCGCAGATTCCAGCAGCTGAAGCAGAGCTGAATTAAGTCTTTGATGTCCCTGGCACTTCAGAACAGGAGGCAAGCCAGCAAGCCCTTGGAGTCACTTAGTTCTGGGGATGTAGAGAGTCTGGTTCAGTCCTTCTTACCACCAGGTAAGGTTCAGCAGGCTGCAGGGTAGGCACAGCAGTACAGGAGTCCAGCAAATCCAGCAGAGTGACAGTCCTTTCACCATCACCGCAGTCCTTCTTCCTGGCAGTGCATCCACAGGTCCAGAGTGTACTGAGTTGGTGGTTTCAGGGGTCCAGTACATATTCCCAGTTGTGCCTTTGAAGTGGGGAGATTTCAGAGAGGCCTTTGAAGAACACAAGGTCTCTGCCCTTACTGCCCTGGCTCCAGATTCACTACAGGGGTATGCAGCTCTTTGTGTGGGTACATGCATGGCCCTATTCAGGTGAAAGTGTCAACTCTTACCTCCCACCTAGCCCAGGAAGAACCATCAGCCTGGTGATGGGCCATCAGAATGTGAATGTCCTACCTCAGATGCCTTTGTGTGTGACTGTCTAGAGGGAATGCACAAAGCCCAGCTGTAATCCCACCCCAGATGTGTATTCACAGGCAGACAGAGGCACACTATAGCTAAAGTAAGAAAATGGCAACTTTTTAAAAGTGGCATTTTCAGGCTTACAATTTAAAATCCGACTTCACCATAAGCTGTGATTTTGAATTGTGAGTCCAGAGACACCATACTCAAAATTCTATCATGTCCCAGTTGGAAATTACACTAATAAGATGGAATAAGGTAATCCCATGGTAACCTATGGGCAAGAATTTAAGAGTTTTTCACTACTTGGACATGTAAAACTTAAAAGTACATGTCCAACTTTTAAAAACATTGCACCCTGCTCTTAGGGCTGTCTAGGGCCTACCTTAGGGGTGATGTACATGTATTAAAAAGGAAAGTTTGGGCCTGGCAAGTGGGTTATCTTACCAGGTTGACATGGCAGTTTAAAAGTGCACACACAGACTCTGCAATGGCAGGCCTGAGACATGTGTAAAGGGCAACTGAAGTGGGTGGCACAATCAGTGCTGCAGATCCACTAGTAGCATTTTTACAAGCCCTGGGGACATGTAGTGCAGTTTACTAGGGACTTATAGGTAAATTAAATATGCCAATTGTGGGTAAGTCAATGTTACCATGTTTTAGGGACACATCACCTGCACTTTAGCACTGGTAAGCAGTGGTAAAGTGCACAGAATCCTAAAGCCAGCAAAAAGGACGTCAGAAAGCAAAAAAAAAAAAGGCAGGGGAAACCACACCATGGATGTCAGTTCAAGCAAGCTGGATATGGTAATAAGATGTTACTTTACGTTAAAAAGATCCATAATGTCACTAAAAAATCAAAGGTTAAAGCAGCTTTATAGTTAGGTATGGTAATAATATCTGTCTTTACATTGGAAAACAAACCTAGAAATTTACTGAAAAAACAAAGGATAAAGCAACTTTATAGTTAGGTAAATATGTCAGTCATAATGTCATGTTTTAAACACAAAGAAACAGCGAAAATCACCAGTTGTAGCCCACTGGCCTAACTATAACTTGTGCCCCCGTCATGCCCTGCTTATGACTTCCCATATCACATCACTCATGACATGTTCAATGACTTCATTGATGACATTGGTGAAGAGATCTCAAATGACATCATTGATGATATAACTGATGACATCACTGCTGATATTTTTGAACCTACTGCTGTTCAAGTTACTCTGTAAACCAGTGCAGGATTTCAGATATTAAATTAAGTACTTAATTGTGCAGAATCATGCATACCATAAATTACCATCCACACACACAAGATCCCTTAGGTGAACCTTTAACTAATTACTCGTCTGCCACAGGACCATCAGTCAATGCACATCAGAGGGTCCACCCTATTTAAGATGGTCCTTCCACTATACATTTTCCAACTTCAAGCCTGAGGTCACAAACAAGAAACAACAGAAAGGACCCCCAAGTCCTGGGACAAAACCTCCAGCACAACAATACCATTGATTTTATTGTTTTGTAGCAATAAGACAACCTTTGGGCGTTGACGTGTGTAAAACAAAAAAATTGCTGATTGTCACAATCCTTGCCATGTTGGTGGGGATCTCTGCGTGTGGAGTGGGGTCTTCCACCAAGAAGGCAGAGACAAGAACCTCTGCCAGTCTGGTGGCCTGGTTGGCCACCCGCCAGAGTCTAAATAACCTGATAGGAATCACAAGGTTTGTAAAGCAATTCAAACCTGCAGCAGGATGTAGCACAGTCATGGCAACTGTGAACCCTAGACACACATAAACGAAGCTCCAAACACTGAAAAAGATGTTTGCCTAGCAACTTTTTTTGCAATTTAAGCTGCATATTCTCTGAATAAATTCACATACACTGACGTTACATTTCACACAATTTCTATGTAGCAGCTCATTAGTCTTCACTCTAAGAGAGTAGCCAAAAAATAAAAACAGCCCCCACTTCGAACCAAAGTTCTTATTTCACCAAGCAAAAGAAGCAAGTCATGGAGCCCCTCCTCATATGAGCTAGCTTCTCTCTTCCTTCCAAGCATCTGTCCATTCATCCTTTCATCCATCTGCTGATATCCACCATTTCACCTTTACATGTTGTCATCCATTCAATCTTTCAGCCATCATTCAATCTGTCAATATTCAGTCTATTTGCCCATACATCTATCTGCCTATCCATATCCAAACCGATCCATCCATCTTCAAACTTATCCAAACCCATCCATCCAACCACTCAGTTATATATCCTTTCATTTATCCATACCCCTTCCATCCATCCATCCTTTTAATCATACATCCATACGGTAGCTCACCCATCCACCCTTTCCTTCCATTCATCCATCTTTTACTACATCAATCCACCCGTCCTGCATTTATCCTCCCTTACACTCATCCATCTTCCCTTTCACGCATCCATCCATCCTTTCACTCATTCATCCACCCTTCGACCATCCATTCAACCACTCTTTCATCCATTTACCGTTTCAATCATCCATCCATCCCTTCACTCACTCATCCATCCATCCACCCATCCTTTCACTCATATGTACATCCACCCTTTCCCCAGCCATCCAGCTACCCTCCCATTCACTCATCCATCCATTTTTTCACACATCCATCTTTACATTCATCCTTTCACTCTTGTATCCATTCATCCATCCTTTCGCTCATTCATCCATCCACCCTTTTACTCCATCCAGCCATTCAGCCTTTCACTCCATCCATCCACCCAGTTATCTTATCATTCATCCATCCTTTCACTCACGTATCCATCATCCATTCATCCATCCATTCTCCCTCCTCCCTTTCATTCATCCATCCCTACATTCATCCTTTCACTCATGCATCTATCCTTACTTCCTTCCTCCCTCCCCACTCCCTCACACTTACTCTCCCACCCTTTGCCTTTGTCTGCCGAGCTGCAGACAGAAGGGAGACATCAAGAACCCCCACCTCGGTTGTAGCTGCTAAAGCGGGGGTTGCCGACGCCCCTGCTTTTCTCATGCAACATACAATAGATGTCACTGTATTTTTAATAGATTTATCTAAGTGACTTCTTTGCAAACTGCTGAATGCAAAGCAAAAGGTACCATATGCCATGCTTCTAAATTCAAAGGCGCTGAGCATAAATTGCCTTTCATAGAACCCGTTACTGTCTTTCCCCTCTATATTTGCGCCCCCACTGTTTTTCCACTGTTTTGCCCTTCCGTTCTGTGCCCCCACTGCTGTGACTGTTTTCGTTCTGTGCCCCCACTGTTTTTCCACTGTTTTTGCCCTTCCATTCTGTGCCCCCACTGCTGTGCACTGTTTTTCGTTCTGTGCCCCCCTGTGCCCCTTTTTGATTTCTGTACCCCTTCGCCCTCCCGTTTCCCGCCGCTGTGTCCCCTGCGGCCCCGCCCCCCTCGCTGACCACTCGCTGCCCCTGCCTCCCGCCTCCCAGCTGCTCCTCCCTCCCACCTCCCCATATATGGCGGCCGCTGCGCGGTGAGGTGAGCGACCCTTGACCTCTGGGTAGGTCGCCCCCCCATCCGCACAGCGCCACCTGATCTGAGGCCCTCCTCCACCCGCAGGCTACCACCTGCGCCTCATCCCTGCTGGCCAGTGGTAGGCCGCAGGTAGGTTCTTGTCATTGTGAGCGTCACTGTTACTGTCTTTCCCCTCTATATTTGCGCCCCAACTGTTTTTCCACAGTTTTTGCCCTTCCGTTCTGTGCCCCCACTGCTGTGACTGTTTTCGTTCTGTGCCCCCTCTGCTTTTCCACTGTTTTTTGCCCTTCCGTTCTGTCCCCCCACTGCTGTGACTGTTTTCGTTCTGTGCCCCCACTGTTTTTCCACTGTTTTTGCCCTTCCGTTCTGTGCCCCCACTGCTGCGACTGTTTTCGTTCTGTGCCCCTACTGCTCTCCCACTGTTTTTGCCCTTCCATTCTGTGCCCCCACTGCTGTGCACTGTTTTTCGTTCTGTGCCCCTTTTTGATTTCTGTACCCCTTCGCCCTCCCGTTTCCCGCCGCTGTGTCCCCTGCGGCCCCGCCCCCCCTCGCTGACCACTCGCTGCTCCTCCCTCCCACCTCCCCATAAATGGCGGCCGCTGTGCGGCTGCGCCGCTGGCGCACCGAAGGCGCGCCTAAGGCAAGCCCGTCTGCGCCCGTCCGCGCCTGGACCGCGCCCAGCGCCAGAACCCCTGGCACCCGCATCCACCAAGAAGACCACCTCCGATACGACGCCAGCACCCTCATCGCTCTCAACCCAGGACTGACCTCCACCTGCTTCAAGGCCGCCCCGAAACGCACCCATGGTCCCTTCACCTGCCGGAACTGCAGCTTCACCTGCCTCGGAGAGCCCGAGACTCCCGCCAAGAAGGACCTCAACCATCTCCGGTGCATCCTACTAAACACCCGCTCCGCACGCAAACACGCTGTCGAGCTCTGGGACCTACTCGACACCTCATCACCGGACGTCGCCTTCCTGACAGAGACCTGGATGAACGAATCCTCCGCACCCGACATCGCCATAGCCATCCCCGACGGCTACAAGATCACCCGCAGAGACCGCACCAACTGAATCGGAGGAGGAATCGCCATTGTCCACAAAGACACCATCAGGGTCTCGAACAGCACCGCCGAACACATGCACTTCCAGAACCACACGGATCCCAACACCACCGTAAGAGGCACCCTCATCTACAGACCCCCCGGACCCCGACCCCAGTTCAGCGAGTCCATCGCCGACTTCATCAGCACGCACGCCCTGACCTCCACCGACTACATCCTCCTCGGAGACCTGAACTTTCACCTGGAGAACAACAACGACAGCAACTCCTCCACCCTGATCGACAACCTCGCCAACCTCGGACTGAAACAGCTCGTCACGACGCCGACCCACATCGCCGGACACACGCTCGACGCCATCTTCTCCTTAAGCTCCCACGTCTCCTTCAGCCACACCTCCGAACTCACCTGGACCGACCACCTCTGCATCCACTTCACCTTCCGGAAACCCGCCGCACACCACCGCACCCTACAGATCCCCCGCAGATGCTGGAGCAAAGTCACCGAAGACCAACTCCAGACAAACCTCGCACTCAGCCCAACCACCGACCCCTCCAACCCCGACGCCGCCGCCCGCAATCTCAGACGATGGATGGACGACTGCGCCAACACCTTAGCCCCGCTGAAAAAACCAACCTACAAAGACACCAGCAAGAGAGCCAGCTGGTTCACCCCGGAACTCCTAACATCCAAGCGCACCTGCCGGAAACTGGAGAACAAATGGCACAGCGAGAAGACGCCAGACAGCCGCGCAGCCCACAAAGACGCCATCCGCAACCACCATCACCTCATCAGGTCCTCCAAGAGGACCTCCTTCAAAGACCGCCTCGACAACAACGCACACAACAGCAAGGAGCTCTTCAGCATCGTGAAGGAACTCTCCAACCCCAGCTCCAACGCCAATGACATCCCGCCGTCGCAAGCCCTGTGTGATTCCCTCGCCACCTTCTTCCACCGCAAGATCGCCGACATCCACGACAGCTTCGACTCCCGGACGACCCCATCAGGCCCCGAAACATCAGACCCGCCGCACCCCATCGACCACGACCCACTGACAGCCTGGGTCAACGTGAACACCGAGGACACAATCAAGACCATGGGCACAATCCACTCCGGCTCCCCATCAGACCCTTTTCCACACCACATCTTCAACAAAGCTGGCAGCTCCATCCCACCCCACCTGCGCAACGTCATCAACCTCTCCTTCGAGACCGCGACCTTCCCAGAGAGCTGGAAACACACAGATCAACGCCCTACTCAAAAAACCCAAGGCGGACCCGAGCGACCTCAAGAACGTCCGGCCCATCTCCCTGCTTCCATTCCCAGCTAAGGTCATCGAGAAGATCATCAACAGACAGCTCACCCGCTACCTCGAAGATAACAGCATCCTGGACCCCTCCCAGTCAGGATTCCGCAGCAACCACAGCACCGAGACCGCCCTCATCGCCGCCACAGACGACATCAGGATCCTGCTGGACAACGGCGAGACGGCGGCCCTCATCCTCCTTGACCTCTCCGCCGCCTTCGACACTGTCTGCCACCGCACACTATGCACACGCCTCCACGACACAGGGATCCGAGACAAGGCCCTGGATTGGACCACCTCCTTCCTTTCCGGCAGAACCCAGAGCGTCCGCCTCCCCCATTCCGATCCGAAGCCTCCGAGATCATCTGCGGTGTACCCCAGGGATCTTCCCTCAGCCCGACACTGTTCAACATCTACATGGCTCCACTCGCACGCATCGCCCGACAGCACGACCTCAACATAATCTCCTACGCCGACGACACTCAACTGATCCTCTCCCTCACCAAGGACCCCTCACCGCCAAATCCAACCTCCACGAAGGAATGAAAGCCGTCGCCGACTGGATGAAGTGCAGCCGACTTAAGCTGAACACAGACAAGACGGAGATCCTCATCCTCGGCTCCAACCCATCAGCCTGGGATGACTCCTGGTGGCCCTCGTCACTAGGGGCACCCCCGACACCAACCGACCACGCACGCAACCTGGGAGTCATCCTCGACTCAACGCTCACCATGACCAAGCAAATCAACGCAGTCTCCTCCTCCTGCTTCAACACCCTTCGCATGCTCCGCAAGATCTACAGGTGGATCCCGACAGACACGAGAATAACAGTCACCCAGGCCCTCGTCAGCAGCAGACTCGACTACGGAAACGCCCTCTACGCAGGAGCCCCGACCAAGCTCATCAAACGACTGCAAAGAATCCAAAACGCCTCTTCACGCCTGATCCTCGACATTCCACGCCACAGCCACATCACCCCCCACCTGAAAAACCTGCACTGGCTCCCCATCGACAAGAGAATCTCCTTCAAACTCCTGATCCTCGCACACAAGGCACTCCACAAAACCGGCCCAGCCTACCTCAACAGTCGACTCTCCTTCTACGTTCCCAACCGTCAGCTCCACTCCGCCGACCTCTCCCTGGCCACCGTCCCGCGCATCCGGAGAACCACCACCGGAGGCAGATCCTTCTCTCACCGCGCCGCCAAGATCTGGAACACCCTTCCCCTCAACCTACGACAGACCCAAGACCTGCTGACCTTCAGGAGACGACTCAAGACCTGGCTATTCGACCAGTAGCGGCAACACCCCCCCTCCTCTCCCTCAGCGCCTTGAGACCCTCGCGGGTAAGTAGTGCGCTTTACAAATCTTGTGATTGATTGATTACTCTCCCTCTCACGTAACCCATGTTCCCAAGCTGATACATAGCACAAACAGATGCTAATTTATGGAGGCTGACTCTGTACTGGAAGGAGCCTGTTCAGAGTGGGCCTTTAATCTATAAGTCGCTGCTTTTAATTAGTTCAATGAAAGCAAATTAAGACTACAACATCCATAATGCATTAGGTTTTCCTATGAAAGCCCAGGAGTGGAAAAAGTGTATACGATGACATGCCTGTCCTAATGTTTATGTGCCCGATTTGTAGGGCCACACACTCCAGAACCCCATGTGTGGATGCCATCCCCCAAATGAAATGGGTTAAAGACAGGCGTGTTCGCATGCATTCGCGGCATCATATAGGCCCTAATGTGTGAGAAACATACGGTAAATGATGCAGTTTATCACGGAATGTGACTAGTTACAACTCATTTCCCGAAGTTAATCAAATTGTTAACATGTCTTTGCGGGAGGCTCTTGTCCCGGCGTCCTGGAAGCAGGCACAAATTCTCCCTCTCCTCAAGAAGCCGTCCCTTGACCCGTTGATTCCTGGAAATTACCGCCCAATCTCGCTTTTGCCAAGCTTGGCTAAGGTCTGTGAGAAGGTGGTTACAAATCAACGTACTAATTTCGTCGAGGCATCGGGTTTATTACACCCGGCTCAATCTGGCTTCCGGTCCTCGTATAGCACGGAATCAGCATTGCTAGAGGTGTCAGAGGCGATTCGTGAGTGTCTGGATGCCGGCGGGAGAGCCGCACTGGTTATGCTAGATCTCTCGGCAGCATTCGATACAGTGCCTCACTCCCTGCTTCTTGATCGCCTCTTGGAGATTGGCATATCCGGGTCTGTCTGGGGCTGGATTAAGTCCTTTTTGGAAGGCCGCACACAGCAGGTCTGGCTCCCACCGTGTGCCTCTGTGCCCCAGCGGGTGGCCACAGGTGTCCCGCAGGGGTCATCCCTTAGTCCCCTTCTTTTTAACATCTATGTCACCCCGCTGGTTCACTTAGCGGAGACATTAGGGGCTAAGGTGTTGGCCTACGCTGATGACACCCAGCTTCTGTTTTCTTGGGGAAGGGACGATGATTCATTCCTCTCTGCTCAACACTGTCTGTCCTCTGTTTTTCACTGGCTCGCTCAGGCACAGCTGAAGTGTAATGAAGAGAAGTCAGAGGTTCTCTTGTATGGCGTATTTCCTGCCAATTTCAGAGAGAGGCTATGGCCCCCAGGTTTCCCCTTGCCTAGTGCAATGGGAAACGCTGCAAAAAATCTGGGGGTCTGGTTCAATGAGAACCTGACCTTTTCAACCCAGGTTAAGAAGCTGGCTGGGACCTGTTTTGGCACTCTGAAAGCTTTGAGGAAGTTTCTTCCTCTCCTCCCAAGACCCGCTAAAGAAACTGTTGTTCGCGCCTTGATTTTGTCCCGCTTGGGCTATGCCAACGCACTTTATGCGGGCATCCCTGGCTACCTCTTGAATAAAATGCAGGTAGTTCTAAACTCTGCTGCCAGACTACTGCTGGGTTTGTCTAGCAGGTGTAGTGTGCGCGTTCATTTGCGCTCCTTGCACTGGCTCCCAGTGGAGTCCCGAATAAAATTTAAAACTTTGGCCATTGCCCATAGGGCTCTCTATGGCCTGGGACCTATCTACCTACAGAAGAGATTCGCTTTTTACAACCCAGTAAGACAGTTGCGTTCTTCCTCTCAACTTCTGGTGCAGACCCCTAGGTTCAACCGCCAAAGGCTTGGTGGGAGCTCCTTTGTGCGGAAAGCTGCTTTGGCATGGAATGCACTGCCCCTGGAGCTGCGCGGCATCCAGGATCCGGTGATCTTTAAGAAAAAGTTTAAAACCCTTCTCTTCTAGCAGATGCTCTGACCTATGTTTCTTTTTCTCAAGTACGCGCCGGGACACTCTGCCGAGTATCTGTGCGCGTTATAAATATATATAACATAACATAACATAACATTTTATCTAGTGCCACGTGCAGCATGTTGAGCTGCTTCAAGACTGGTGTCACAAAATACAAATATCTTAAGGTGGTGAAAGTGTGTGTTGCACAGAAAGAGTTAGGGCCCAAAATCGGGAAATTTATTAGCTCCCAGTCTGTGCCCTCCTTGCATTGGTTACACATTTCCATTGTCTAAAATGTGATACACTCTCCTTCAATATGCGTTTGCGTCAGCTCCTTTTCTACCCCTCATCACTTTCTTTTGGCCCTTTATTTAGACTCACTGTACACTTTCATTTCCTGCTTTCCTCTTTCTCCCATAGTTATTGGCCGATCCCTATTATCCTATTCGAAATTTCTCTCATCTTCCGTACTCCCTGTTAACTCCACCTTTCTTTCATAGTAATCGTCTTTCTCGTAATCGCTCTGCTACCCTAGTCTTGTCACCCTAGTCTCACACTCTTCCCTTCCATCGCACTATTTTCTCGCATTTCTTTGTTAACTTGCGCATTCTTCCTCATCATCTCATTTCCAGTCAGTGCTTAATTTGAGCTGGTGGTTGCTTACTTTTGGTGATCGACACACACAGATTGGGAAGATGGATGAAGAGAAAAACAGCAAAATCATTACAGAGGGAGAAAGCAGGAACTTGCAAGTGTGAGATAAAGGGGCAGGGAGTGTCTGGTAACAGATTTAAGAGGCATGAGGTAGATTTAAGACTACCAGTCTTGGTATTCGACATGCTGAAGTTTAACTGCACAGTCCGCGGACTTTTGAGCAGTGCTTAAGCACCGGCACTCTTTCTTTGACAAATTAAGGACTGTACCCAATGAGATAAATTCCGTTTCCCTACCTATCGTCTCTTTCTTCCCTTTCCTCCTTCTCATCCCTTCCTTTTCCTCTTCCTCTTCATCAGGTCCAATTAATTTTCATTATTTTATCTCTCTTACCCAACTCTTTCAATTTCAACCCATGTTCCCTACTTCTTCTTGTGTTTTTTTCTCCCCCTTCTCCTTCACTGTTTCCTCCATCTCACTCCCCCAGCCACGTATATTTGCCACTGTCTGGACCACATGGATTGCAGGGCTCTCTTTAAGAGGTGGGTAGTCCAGATCTGTGACTCAGGCTTTAGGCAGCATGATGCTGCCTAGGATAAATCCGGCACAGTGAGCTGATGAGTTATTAACATACCCAACAGCTGGCATAAAAATCTTCACAAATTCATTATTCAAGAGTTTCCACAAACTTATTCAGGATGAAATAGCTTCCCACGGATCACTGCTCGTTAGCGGGTTTTTCAAGGAGTAATATAAACACTGAATGAGATAACAGTGGGAAGCAGTCATAAAAAAATCTATAACTGATTTTTTTCTAAAAAAGGGATGCAAAAACATCTTCTTGTACAGTCTCTAGAATTGAGGGGAGTACCTATATCGGATCTTCTGTACCTGTGGTATCGAGTGACATTCCTGCAGAAGAGGGTGGGGGCATTCTCAAGGGCAACAGTGAACCGATGTTTCTATTGTATAACAGCCAGTGGATGTAGATAGAAGAAGGCAATCGTAACCTACCTTCATAAAGTGTGTTCAACCTTATTAAAGGAACAGCCACTTGGAAATTCCTTCTTAGATTACTCAGAAATCGAATTAGAGGCCCCCCTCTCCCTTGTTGAAATATAAAGAGGGGTGGGTGGTAGGCAGTGCTTAATTTGAGCAGGTGGCTGCAGGTGGAGCTCACTGGTATAGCTTCCTCCCCAGACCGGGTACATGTAAAGGATCATGCCACATACTGATCTTGGTATTACACATCTTAATCCCTCAGTGTGTAACTGTTAACTGAACATTCTACAGCATGAATTCTATTTCCACACCCAAGCACTTATGTCACTGTTCTACAAAGTCCGTCAGGGACCAAAAATGTCCCGTCATCTGTAACTCACAAGACACTACAGCTCCCGATTTGTTAAATAAAAAGTACAAATAATACATATATATATACATCACAACTCTTCAATAAGCCATTTTGGTGCTCAAATCATTTGCCAGATCTTGTCATGTGAAGTTGCGGCGATACAGGAGAAGTGTCCATGACTGGTACTGGTGACAGAGACATTGGTACTGCCATTAGACTCTACAAATTTTCAGGTGGATAAGTCTCACTTCTAACATTTGCAGTTGACGAATGTCGGAGGCAGGTGCTGGAAATGCGAAGAATCTTGCGTGATGGAGGGTGATGAGAAGTTACCATGTGTTTTTACTAGTCACAACCCTCAGTAGGTCAACATCAAAAGGAGCATCAGACTTGCGTTTCTGTTTCTGCCGGACAATGACGCGGTCTCCTCATTAGAACACAGTGCTCCGAGCACAGTAATGCCTAGCTTCATAGTTCTTCATTTTCCATTTCTGAGATGATTCAGAAGTGTGAAGTTTATCAATGCCAATAGATCATTCAGTGGTACACTGGGAAACTTGGTTCTTATGGCTTTCCCAAACATTAAGGTGGCAGGACTTTCACCCATGGCAGAAAGGGGAGTTTACCTGTATGCACGAAGCGTAGACTGAAGAACTGATTTGAGGTTAAGCTTTTCCAGTGCAGCATGCTGCACAGTCTACTTGAGGGTGTTCATAAACCTCTCAACAACACCATCGGCCTGTGGGCAGAGAGGTGGGCTTTGCTGATACTTGACATTAAGATGAGTGAGAAAATCTTTGAATTTTCGACTATTGAAAGGTGGGCCATTGCCAGATCTCAAATGAAAGGAACACCCATGTTGCAAATATACTTCCTAATCTCTCAATGACTCTGTCATTAGTAGTTGATGACAGATGTTCCATAAGGGAAAAATGGGAGTATTCATCAAAAATGACTAGTAGAGGATGTCCATTGTCAAGGGGTCCAAAGAAATCAATTGCAATCTTCTCCCATGCATGCTTTGGGAGAGCAGACATGTTAAATGGATGCTGGGTGGTTTTTAATGACAAGCAGTTGCAAAAATGACAGGCCCTTAATTCCTTTTCAACTCTTTCATCAAGACGAGGGAACCACACTCGGTCCCGTAGAGCTCATTTAGTATCAACAATTCCACGATGTCCCTCATGTGCCAGTTAAATGACTTGTTGTCTCAGACTTTCAGGTATGACAATTCTTGACCCTCGTAAGATCATACCTTCCGGAATGATAGAAAGATTTTCCTGCATATTTTTGAATTTCTGGTATTCTAGGTCATCATGAAGAGGTCGAGCATGCTTTCTCCACGACTGATGGGTAATATGTTTGAGTATTTGCAAATCTCTGTCAGTGCTCGTGGCAGCAGTGACTTGCTCTACCAAAATGGCAGCAGGTGTACAGGCTTTCATGATGAAGTTAACATACACGTCTGCCACTTTAGAAGTATTGCCGTGACACTGCATTGGTAGATGTGAGAAGCAGTCAGCAGGATTTTGATCTTTTCCTGGATGATGCACAATTGTATAATCATACCCCTGCAGTTGCAACCACCACCTCTCAATGCGAGGGGGCATCTTGGCTTTAGGATTGCTGAAAATGGTGAGCAATGCTTGGTGACAACCGTGAACTGCTTCCCGTACAGGAACACATGAAAATGTACACAGGTCTACACCACAGCGAGGCTTTCTTTTTCAAGTTGTGAATAGGCACGTTCCATCGATGACAATCTCCTTTTAGCATAAGCTACAATGTGTCTTGTGGCATTGGGATGTCCAGTGTGCTGGGCAAGGATGGCACCCTACCCCACTGGGCTTGCATCAACGACTGCAGCTTCGGAACAAAGTATCCATTTCAGTGGCATCCTCAATTGCATGTTTGATTTTCTTGAAGCTTTTTTCACATTCACATGACCATTGAAATGGAACATTTTATTTTGTTAAGCCTCTGAATAGGACACTCACAGTGGCAAAGTCACGGATGTACCTTAAACAGTACTTGGCCATACCAAGGAAGTATTGCAGCATAGTTACATCTTGTGGGGGAGAATTGAATGACAAGGCTTACACTTTATTTGGATCTGGAGTCATTACCCATCAGAAAATACATGACCAAAGAAGTTGAGTTTTGAGTCATGAAACTCACACGTTTCTGCATTTAAAGTGAGACCTGCATCTGCAAGTATAGTTCTCACAGCGAAGCACTGATCAAAGCAAAGTCTTGTATATATCAAGAACAGTAATTGGCCATGCCAAGGAATGAACGTAACATGGAAATGCCCTTTGGGGCACTGGAAGTAGACATAGCTTGCACTTTAGCTGGATCAGCATTTATAGTTAAGCCAGCATCAGTTAGAAATCTACAGGCATGCATGAGAGCCATGTCACTGTCCTTCTGAGTAGCTCAAAAAACTAAGAGTCATCGCTATAATTAAAAGCATTCACAACAGACTGTATGATACACTGAATGACGTCTTGAAAAAGCTTGGCAGCATAAGTCGCAGAAGTCACACCAAAGCTCAGTCGCTTGTAACTAAATAAATCAATGTGTGCAGAAAAGGTCGTAATGTATCTACAATCTTCTTCTAGTTCCAACTGGTGATACCTTTTGTTTAAGTCTAGACGAGAAAAGACCTTCACACCATTCAATTGGGCTATCATGTCAGCAATGTGCAAACCAGGATGTCACTCTCTCTCAATGGCCTTATTGGCTTGACGCATATCAACGCATATGCATACAGCTCCATCACGGTCCCTTTTAGGCACTACCACTATGGGAGAGAACCAAGGCGTTGGCCCAGTGGAGCGCTCAGTGATGTCATGCTTGAGTAAGGAATAAAGTTCTTTTTCAACAGCTTCTTGCAGGTGTAAAGCATCTCTTCTATGCCTTTGAGCAACAGGACGAACATCTTCATTGATATGTAGCTGTACTTTCATAGACTTGAGTTTACCTAATCCATGAAATAAAGAAGGCAACTGACTTACTATTTCATGATGAGCATTCATGTTGTAGTTCACTGAGATCAGTCAGTCCCATATCAGCAACGCTGTTAAAACTGAGCAGGCAAGCACTTGAAGTGGTACCTTGGAGTACATAAATGGGCGCTTGTACCACTGTTTTCTTGTGCTTCATTTCAGCCACAAATAAACCTTGAATTTTCAGTGGCGTTGATGCAATCCATGTTTAGACTTTAGTTTTCAATGGTGTAAGATGTGGCTACGGAAGCAGCTCATGATATTTCTCCTCAGGCATTATGTTTATCGAAGCACCACTATTAATGATGAAAGGTATCGAACATCCATTTATTTTTAATGTGATCTTTGGACAATGTTTGAATGTCTTTGGTGCTTTTGCATGTCGACACCTCTTTGTATGGTGTTTTTCCTCACATACAACCAGTCCTACATTGGCAAGTCTTTCTGACGTAAATATTGACATCGCACAACTGTCATCATCACTTTCACTGAAAACTGAAGCTGAGGAACTCTTTGATGATGATTTAGATGACGATCGACTTCTTTTAGTTTCGATTTGTCTCAGTTGGTGTTGCCGCTTGGCCTAAAGGGCGTGCGTTGAATGCCACTTGTGGACAGTGTAAGCAGCCATTTAGTTTTCATGCAGTGGCACATTTGTTTTCTCTTTAGACCTGCAAACCATCAAAAAATGGTTCACTTTGCACGTCCACTGCAAATCTGTCCTATAGCAGGACACTTTCCTTCATGTGTAAACGACTGTCTGCAACTGAAGCACACCTTCTTTTTCCTTCATTCCTGACTAAACACGTCTTTCATAGTCTATATTTGACATTGGATTGAATTTGAGATTTAAGGCTGCTTTAATTTGATCATACGTAATTTCAGCAAATCGTGATATTTTCTTTATGACATCTTTTACACCATCCACAGCAAGATTTTTTGAGGTACTTTATAATCTTTTTGTCATCACTTTCTTCAATTGCATGAATGAAATCTTCAAATGCCTCTAACCACGCAGTCCATTAATTGCCAACATTTTGTTTCTTGTTGGGTTCAAATGTTAAGGGAGGTTTTAGGAAAGTGGCAGCATTATAACCATTTTTGAGATTGGCTGAAGCTGAGGGAGGAGTCTTTACTGATGTTGTCGGCTGTCCACCATAACTTTCTTCATCACTGCTATCCCGGAGGCCCTTTGCTGTGCTAGCCTCTGGGTTATCTTTGACTATCAATGGAACCTTGACCTCTCTCGCAGTCTCCCTTGGAGTTCTTTACTTTGGTGGAGATCTGTGAAGTTGTTCTGAGCCACCACCCAGCAGCTTTGGTGGCTCGCTGCTTCATATATGGACAGCTCCGTAAGCACAACCCCTGGTGTTTAGTGTGCTGGTAGTTCTATCCATTTATGAGGGGTGCCGTTGCTGCAGTATAATGTTGCATTATAACAGTGCATTAGAATCCACCTATCGTCAGGGGTTGATCCATGCCTGGAGAGACTACCATGATGCTCATCTGTGAGTGCCATAGGCTGCGCTGTTTGTGTGCCTGTATTTTGCACTGCTATATGTGGCAGCCTCGCTTTGAGAGACATGTTGGTACGGGACCCAGCTGCACACACTGAAACTTGACCTCTGTTGCTCCTGTGAATCCTTACAGGGCAATCAAAGTGCAGGCTGGTGAAGGAAGAGGAAGGACTGATGCTCACAGTGCTCCTCAGTCCAGCCTACAACTTATGCCACAACACGTGGACAACCCTGTGCATTGACCAATCTAACTACTCTGTTCAGGGTCTGTTGAAGGAGTGCGACTCGTGGGTAGAGGACTTATCAGTTTTATTTGAGCTGCCTAACCCCCAACATAGACATAAACTATGTTTTTACGGTATTTACAAAACATGTTTTTTGTAGTGGTTATTGTAAAGCACGTACTTCATTTACAGGAGAAGTAATGCAGAGTATCTTGTGTCTTCCCATTGGCACTAATGGACTTATGTTAGACTGTTTGAAGTATGGAAAGTCAATTTGTTGCACTCTCACTCACAGCTTATTACCCTCTCTCACATCTCATTACCTCTCACACTCACTCTGTTACGACTCTGTCTTGTTTACAGCACTCTTAATGGATTAAAAAATCAAAGTGTTATATTTAAATGTTTTGAAAAACTCATCTGTATAATGTTGGGGGTCACTCACCTACTCCTTGCTGAATATTAGAGATCGTATGGGTTGTCAACCCTGCCAATAGTATAGTACCTTGAAAACCCTTTACAAGTTTTATGTACTCAAGATTAATTTGTAGCCCTCCATTCTACAGCACTTGAAACTTGATGCTTTAGTCATGTTCGTCATTGCTTCTTTTCACTCTTTGCTTGACTACATAAAGGTGGTGTTGCTGTTGTGTGGACATTTAAGCTGGCAAATGTCACATTTTAAGTCAGGCCTGACCTTTTAACAGACATCATATTGCATCCTGGGACTTGAAAGAGTACTGTTAACATTATAACTATGGTCTCAAAACCCTAGGATTAGCTGAAGGTATCACACATAACAATGGAACCCCTTGCCTCACTGAATTATATTGGGATATGGAAAATCCTATGTCAAACTTTCACCACTATCCAAGGCAAACTCTTGTTTTCAGAGGCACCCTCTGGCTCTAACACAGCACTGAAAAAACCCTCATCAAAAAACTTCAGAGGCCATCTTGACTCCATCATGGTAAGATCTTCTCAAAAAGGGTGGTGATGGCTAAACTGGATTCTACAGTCTTTGATTTAGCATCAGAGGTGGAATTATTAGGAGCTGACCTCAGAGCCTTTCATACCTGCCTCAGTATGGCAGAGAAGCATTTTAAACATGGGAGAATTCCACGGGAACCAACTGGACTGTGCTCAGGACATCTGGTTCGTAAAACGTAAGGTGATTGGCTTAGACAACCGCTTGAGACGGGACATGAAACATCCTTATGGGTCCACAGATGAAAAAGTTGCTATGACTGCCTACTGTATAGACTTTCTGCTATGATTCCTGTTTATTTCATATCTGGAACCAGTGGAGTTTTAGAGAACCCACCAGATCAGACCACATAATCAGAAAACAGGGAACTGTCCCCGAACTAATATCGCTTGCCTCTTAGGTCACTGACATGCTGGGGTGATCCTACAACCTGTCAAGAAAAGAAAATTACTGTCCATTTCTCTTTGAAGGCAACCAGAGACATGTCTAGGCAGACAACTCCGATGAGGATCATGTGAAGAGAAAGAAATCCCTTTTCTTACATCTCAAACTGAGAAAAACGATATTAATTACGGCCTGTTGGACCCTGCTCTTATAAATAGATACAATTGATGGAAGATGACAAAATACATAGAACTTGAGAAATTAAAGGACTTTATGGATTTGTTGGAATGAGCTGCAATGGACCTTACCGATGTACTTGGTATCTCCTGTTCATATGAGACAAGAGATGTTGGTCACCCAGGATGATCCTCACAACATTACCGGGATGAACTCAAGGTACCAACTCGCAGACAAACTGACAGAGTGGGACTGCACCATATCGTGGAGTCGATGGGCAAGGATTAAGAGAAGCAGAGATCAACTTTAAAGAGGAACCCTAAGCCAGAGAATTCTTGACTGTGCTTGACTCTGTATAGATTGCTCTCACAGGCTTTGGACTTCCTTGCAGGCATGCAACTTGCCCTGAGGACACTAGAGACTGGGTGAATGTATGTATTATGTCGACACATACTGTGAAATATGCATCATAGAATACACTTTGTGTGTGCACCCACTTTTCATTGCAGTGGACACCCCTGAGGGCCTCAGACCGATAGTATACCTTCCCTAGTACTTAACTGATGCTGATGGGGACATAATGCCCACACTACTCAACCTCCACATTAGGTTTGTGGAAAACTGGGAGTGTACTGAGTTGGTGGTGTCAGGGGTCCAGTACATATACCCAGTTGTGCCTTTAAAGTGGGGAGACTTCAGAGAGGCCTTTGAAGAACACAAGGTCTCTGCCCTTACTGCCCTGGCTCCAGACTCACTACAGGGGGGGGACAGGCATGGCCCTATTCAGGTAAAAGTGTCAACTCTTACCTCCCCCACCTAGCCAAGGAAGAACCATCAGCCTGGTGATGGGCCATTAGAATGTGAATGTCACACCTCAGATGCCTTTGTGGGTGACTGTCTAGAGGGAATTCACAAAGCCCAGCTGTAACCCACCCCAGATGTGTATTCACAGGCAGACAGAGGCACAGTATAGCTAAAGGAAGAAAATGCCTACTTTCTAAAAGTGGCATTTTCAGGCATTCAATTTAAAATCCGACTTCACCATAAGATGTGATTTTGAATTGTGAGTCCAGAGACACCATACTCAAAATTTTATCATGTCCCAATTGGACATTACACTAATAAGATGGAATAAGGTAATCCCAATGTTAACCTATGGGCAAGATAGGCCTTGCAGTAGTGAAAAACGAATGTAAGAGTTTTTCACTACTTGGACATGTAAAACTTAAAAGTACATGTCCAACTTTTAAAAAACATTGCACCATACTCTTAGGGCTGTCTAGGGCCTACCTTAGGGGTGACGTACATGTATTAAAGAGGAAAGTTTAGGCCTGGCGAGTGGGTTATCTTACTAGGTTGACTGGCAGTTTAAAAGTGCACACACAGACTCTGCAATGGAAGGCCTGAGATGTGTAGAGGGCAACTGAAGTGGGTGGCACAATCAGTGCTGCAGACCCACTAGTAGCATTTTTACAAGCACTGGGGACATGTAGTGCAGTTTACTAGGGACTTATAGGTAAATTAAATATGCCAATTGTGGATAAGTCAATGTTACCATGTTTTAGGGACACAGCACCTGCACTTTAGCACTGGTAAGCAGTGGTAAAGTGCACAGAATCCTAAAGCCAGCAAAAAGGACGTCAGAAAGCAAAACAAAAAGTCAGGGGAAACCACACCATGGATGTCAGGTCAAGCAAGCTGGATATAGTAATAAGATGTTACTTTACGTTAAAAAATCCATAATTTCACTAAAAAATCAAAGGTTAAAGCAGCTTTATAGTTAGGTATGGTAATAATATCTGTCTTTACATTGAAAAAAAACCCTAGAAATTTACTGAAAAAAACAAAGGATAAAGCAACTTTATAGTTAGGTAAATATGTCAGTCATAACGTCATGTTTTAAACACAAAGAAACAGCGAAAATCACCAGTAGTAGCCCACTGGCCTAACTATAACTTGTGCCCCCGTCATGCCCCGCTTATGACTTCACATATCACATCACTCATGACATGTTCAATGACTTCATTGATGACATTGGAGAAGAGATCTCAAATGACATCATTGATGATATAACTGATGACATCACTGCTGACATTATTGAACCTACTGCTGTTCAAGTTACTCTGTAAACCAGTGCAGGATTTCAGATATAAAATGAAGTACTTAATTGTGCAGAATCACACACAAGCTCCCTTAGGTGAACCTCTAACTAATTACTCGTCTGCCACAGGACTATCAGTCAATGCACATCAGAGGGTCCACCCTATTTAAGATGGTCCTTCCACCATACATTTTCCAACTTCAAGCCTGAGGTCACAAACAAGAAACAACAGAAAGGACCCCCAAGTCCTGGGACAAAACTTCCAGCACAACAATACCACTGATTTTATTGTTTTGTAGCAATAAGACTACCTTTGGGCGTTGGCGTGTGTAAAACAAAATAATTGCTGATTGTCACAATCCTTGCCATGTTGGTGGGGATCTCTGTGTGTGGAGTGGGGTCTTCCACCAAGAAGGCAGAGACAAGAACCTCTGCCAGTCTGGTGGCCTGGTTGGCCACCCGCCAGAGTCTAAATAACCTGATAGGAATCACAAGGTTTGTAAAGCAATTCAAACCTGCAGCAGGATGTAGCACAGTCATGGCAACTGTGAACCCTAGACACACATAAACGAAGCTCCAAACACTGAAAAAGATGTTTGCCTAGCAACTTTTTTTGCAATTTAAGCTGCATATTCTCTGAATAAATTCACATACACGGACGTTACATTTCACACAATTTCTATGTAGCAGCTCATTAGTCTTCACTCTAAGAGAGTAGCCAAAAATGAAAACAGCCCCCACTTCGAACCAAAGTTCTTATTTCACCAAGCAAAAGAAGCAAGTCATGGAGCCCCCTCCTCATATGAGCTAGCTTCTCTCGTCCTTCCAAGCATCTATCCATTCATCCTTTCATCCATCTGCTGATATCCACCATTTCACCTTTACATGTTGTCATCCATTCAATCTTTCAGCCATCATTCAATCTGTCAATATTCCGTCTATTTGCCCATCTATCTGCCTATCCATATCCAAACCGATCCATCCATCTTCAAACTTATCCAAACCCATCCATCCAACCACTTAGTTATATATCCTTTCATTTATCCATACCCCTTCCATCCATCCATCCTTTTAATCATCCATCCATACGGTAGCTCACCCATCCACCCTTTCCTTCCATTCATCCATCTTTTACTACATCATTCCACCCATCCTGCATTTATCCTCCCTTACACTCATCCATCTTCCCTTTCGCGCATCCATCCATCCTTTCACTCATTCATCCACCCTTCGACCATCCATTCAACCACTCTTTCATCCATTTACCTTTTCAATCATCCATCCAACCCTTCACTCACTCATCCATCCATCCACCCATCCTTTCACTCATCTGTACATCCACCCTTTCCCCAGCCATCCATCTACCCTCCCACTCACTCATCCATCCATTTTTTCACACATCCATCTTTACATTCATCCTTTCACTCTTGTATCCATTCATCCATCCTTTCGCTCATTCATCCATTCACCCTTTTACTCCATCCAGCCATTCAGCCTTTCACTCCATCCATCCACCCAGTTATCTTATCACTCATCCATCCTTTCACTCACTTATCCATCATCCATTCATCCATCCATTCTCCCTCCCTCCCTTCCTTTCATTCATCCATCCCTACATCCATCCTTTCACTCATGCATCTATCCTTCTTTCCTCCCTCCCCACTCCCTCACACTTACTCTCCCATCCTTTGCCTTTGTCTGCCGAGCTGCAGACAGAAGGGAGACATCAAGAACCCCCACCACGGTTGTAGATGCCGACGCCCCTGCTTTTCTCATGTAATATACAATAGATGTCACTGTATTTTTAATAGATTTATCTAAGTGCCTTCTTTGCAAACTGCTGAATGCAAACCAAAAGGTACCATATGCCATGCTTCTAAATTCAAAGGCGCTGAGCACAAATTGCCTTTCATAGAACCCATTACTCTCCCTCTTACGTAACCCGTGTTCCCAAGCTGATACAGCAGCACAAACAGATGCTAATTTATGGAGGCTGACTCTGTACTGGAAGGAGCCTTTAAGAGTGGGCCTTTAATCTATAAGTCGCTGCTTTTAATTAGTTCAATGAAAGCAAATTAAGACTACAACATCCATAATGCATTAGGTTTTCCTATGAAAGCCCAGGCGTGAAAAAAGTGTATATGATGACATGCCTGTCCTAATGTTTATGTGCCCGATTTGTAGGGCCACACACTCCAGAACCCCATGTGTGGATGCCATCCCCCAAATGAAATGGGTTAAAGACAGGCGTGTTCGCATGCATTCGCGGCATCATATAGGTGCGAGAAACGTACGGTAAATGATGCAGTTCATCACGGAATGTGACTAGTTACAACTCATTTTATCTAGTGCCACGTGCGGCATGTTGAGCTGCTTCAAGACTGGTGTCACAAAATACAAATATCTTAAGGTGGTGAAAAGTGTTTATTGCACAGAAAGAGTTAGGGTCCAAAATCGGGAAATTTATTAGCTCCCCGTCTGTGCCCTCCTTGCATTGGTTACACATTTCCATCGTCTAAAATGTGATACACTCTCCTTCAATATGCGTTTGCGTCAGTTCCTTTTCTACCCCTCATCACTTTCCTTTGGCCCTTTATTTAGACTCACTGCTTTCCTCTTTCTCCCATAGTTATTGGCCGATCCCTATTATCCTATTCGAAATTTCTCTCATCTTCCGTACTCCCTGTTAACTCCACCTTTCTTTCATAGTAATCGTCTTTCTCGTAATCGCTCTGCTACCCTAGTCTTGTCACCCTAGTCTCACACTCTTCCCTTCCATCGCACTATTTTCTCGCATTTCTTTGTTAACTTGCTCATTCTTCCTCATCATCTCATTTCCAGTCAGTGCTTAATTTGAGCTGGTGGTTGCTTACTTTTGGTGATCGACACACACAGATTGGGAAGATGGATGAAGAGAAAAACAGCAAAATCATTACAGAGGGAGAAAGCAGGAACTTGCAAGTGTGAGATAAAGGGGCAGGGAGTGTCTGGTAACAGATTTAAGAGGCATGAGGTAGATTTAAGACTACCAGTCTTGGTATTCGACATGCTGAAGTTTAACTGCACAGTCCGCTGACTTTTGAGCAGTGCTTAAGCACCGGCACTCTTTCTTTTACAAATTAAGGACTGTACCCAATGAGATAGATTCCGTTTCCCTACCTATCGTCTCTTTCTTCCCTTTTCTCCTTCTCATCCCTTCCTTTTCCTCTTCCTCTTCATCAGGTCCAATTAATTCTCATTATTTTATCTCTCTTACCCAACTCTTTCAATTTCAACCCATGTTCCCTACTTCTTCTTGAGTTTTTTCCTCCCCCTTCTCCTTCACTGTTTCCTCCATCTCACTCACCCAGCCACGTATATTTGCCACTGTCTGGACCACATGGATTGCAGGGCTCTCTTTAAGAGGTAGGTAGTCCAGATCTGTGACTTGATGCTGCCTAGGATAAATCCGGCACAGTGAGCTGATGAGTTATTAACATACCCAACAGCTGGCATAAAAATCTTCACAAATTCATTATTCAAGAGTTTCCACAAACTTATTCAGGATGAAATAGCTTCCCACGGATCACTGCTCGTTAGCGGGTTTTTCAAGGCGTAATATAAACACTGAATGAGATAACAGTGGGAAGCAGTCATAAAAAATCTATAACTGATTTTTTTCTAAAAAAGGGATGCAAAAACATCTTCTTGTACAGTCTCTAGAATTGAGGGGAGTACCTATATCGGATCTTCTGTACCTGTGGTATCGAGTGACATTCCTGCAGAAGAGGGTGGGGGCATTCTCAAGGGCAACAGTGAACCGATGTTTCTATTGTATAACAGCCAGTAGATAGAAGGCAATCGTAACCTACCTTCATAAAGTGTGTTCAACCTTATTAAAGGAACAGCCACTTGGAAATTCCTTCTTAGATTACTCAGAAATCGAATTAGAGGCCCCCCTCTCCCTTGTTGAAAGATAAAGAGTTGTGGGTGGTAGGCAGTGCTCAATTTGAGCAGGTGGCTGCAGGTGGAGCTCACTGGTGTAGCTTCCTCCCCAGACCGGGTACATGTAAAGGATCATGCCACATACGGATCTTGGTATTACACATCTTAATCCCTCAGTGTGTAACTGTTAACTGAACATTCTACAGCATGAATTCTATTTCCACACCCAAGCACTTATGTCACTGTTCTACGGAGTCCGTCAGGGACCAAAAATGTCCCGTCATCTGTAGCTCACAAGACACTACATCTCCCGATTTGTTAAATAAAAAGTACAAATAATACATATATATATACACATCACAACTCTTCAATAAGTCATTTTGGTGCTCAAATCATTTGCCAGATCTTGTCATGTGAAGTTGCGGCGATACAGGAGAAGTGTCCATGACTGGTACTGGTGACAGAGACATTGGTACTGCCATTAGACTACAAATTTTCAGGTGGATAAGTCTCACTTCTAACATCTGCAGTTAACGAATTTCAAGGCAGGTGCTGGAAATGCGAAGAATCTTGCATGATGGAGGGTGATGAGAAGTTACCATGTGTTTTTACTAGTCACAACCCTCAGTAGGTCAACATCAAAAGGAGCATCAGACTTGCGTTTCTGTTTCTGCCTGACAACGACGCGGTCTCCTCATTAGAGCACAGTGCTCCGAGCACAGTAATGCCTAGCTTCATAGTTCTTCATTTTCCATTTCTGAGATGATTCAGAAGTGTGAAGTTTATCAATGCCAATAGATCATTCAGTGGTCCACTGGGAAACTTGGTTCTTATGGCTTTCCCAAACATTAAGGTGGCAGGACTTTCACCCATGGCAGAATGGGGAGTTGACCTGTATGCACGAAGCGTAGACTGAAGAACTGATTTGAGGTTAAGCTTTTCCAGTGCAGCATGCTGCACAGTCTACTTGAGGGTGTTCATAAACCTCTCAACAACACCATCGGCCTGTGGGCAGAGAGGTGGGCTTTGCTGATACTTGACATTAAGATGAGTGAGAAAATCTTTGCATTTTCGACTATTGAAAGGTGGGCCATTGCCAGATTTCAAATGAAAGGAACACCCATGTTGCAAATATACTTCCTAATCTCTCAATGACTCTGTCATTAGTAGTTGATGATAGATGTTCCATAAGGGAAAAATGGGAGTATTCATCAAAAATGACTGGTAGAGGATGTCCATTGTCAAGGGGTCCAAAGAAATCAATTGCAATCTTCTCCCATGCATGCTTTGGGAGAGCAGACATGTTAAATGGATGCTGGGTGGTTTTGAATGACAAGCAGTTGCCCAAATGTCAGGCCCTTAATTCCTTTTCAACTCTTTCATCAAGACGAGGGAACCACACTCGGTCCCGTAGAGCTCATTTAGTATCAAAAATTCCACGATGTCCCTCATGTGCCAGTTAAATGACTTGTTGTCTCAGACTTTCAGGTATGACAATTCTTGACCCTCGTAAGATCATACCTTCCGGAGTGATAGAAAGATTTTCCTGCACATTTTTGAATTTCTGGTATTCTAGGTCATCATGAAGAGGTCGAGCATGCTTTCTCCACGACTGATGGGTAATATGTTTGAGTATTTGCAAATCTCTGTCAGTGCTCGTGGCAGCAGTGACTTGCTCTACCAAAATGGCAGCAGGTGTACAGGCTTTCATGATGAAGTTAACATACACGTCTGCCACTTTAGAAGTATTGCCGTGACACTGCATTGGTAGACGTGAGAAGCAGTCAGCAGGATTTTGATCTTTTCCTGGATGATGCACAATTGTATAATCATACCCCTGCAGTTGCAACCACCACCTCTCAATGCGAGGGGGCATCTTGGCTTTAGGATTGCTGAAAATGGTGAGCAATGCTTGGTGACAACCGTGAACTGCTTCCCGTACAGGAACACATGAAAATGTACACAGTCTACACCACAGCGAGGCTTTCTTTTTCAGGTTGTGAATAGGCACGTTCCATCGATGACAATCTCCTTTTAGCATAAGCTACAATGTGTCTTGTGGCATTGGGATGTCCAGTGTGCTGGGCAAGGATGGCACCCTACCCCACTGGGCTTGCATCAACAACTGCAGCTTCGGAACAATGTATGCCATTTCAGTGGCATCCTCAATTGCACGTTTGATTTTCTTGAAGCTTTTTTCACATTCACATGACCATTGAAATGGAACATTTTATTTTGTTAAGCCTCTAAATGGGACACTCACAGTGGCAAAGTCATGGATGTACCTTGAACAGTACTTGGCCATACCAAGGAAGGATTGCAGCATAGTTACATCTTGTGGGGGAGAACTGGATGACAAGGCTTACGCTTTATTTGGATCTGGAGTCATTACTCATCAGAAAATACATGACCAAAGAACTTGAGTTTTGAGTCATGAAACTCACACGTTTCTGCATTTAAAGTGAGACCTGCATCTGCAAGTATAGTTCTCACAGCGAAGCACTGATCAAAGCAAAGTCTTGTATAATCAATAACAGTAACTGGCCATGCCAAGGAATGAACGTAACATGGAAATGCCCTTTGGGGCACTGCCAGTAGACATAGCTTGCACTTTACCTGGATCAGCATTTATAGTTAAGCCAGCATCAGTTAGAAATCTACAGACATGCATGAGAGCCATGTCACTGTCCTTCTGAGTAGCTCCAAAAACTAAGAGTCATCGCTATAATTAAAAGCATTCACAACAGGCTCTATGATACACTGAATGACGTCTTGAAAAAGCTTGGCAGCATAAGTCGCAGAAGTCACACCAAAGCTCAGTCGCTTGTAACTAAATAAATCAATGTGTGCAGAAAAGGTCGTATTGTATCTACAATCTTCTTCTAGTTCCAACTGGTGATACCTTTTGTATAAGTCTAGATGAGAAAAGACCTTCACACCATTCAATTGGGCTATCATGTCAGCAATGTGCAAACCAGGATGTCACTCTCTCTCAATGGCCTTAATGGCTTGACTCATATCAACGCATATGCATACAGCTCCATCATGGTCCCTTTTAGGCACTACCACTATGGGAGAGAACCAAGGCGTTGGCCCAGTGGAGCGCTCAGTGATGTCATGCTTGAGTAAGGAATAAAGTTCTTTTCAACAGCTTCTTGCAGGTGTAAAGCATCTCTTCTATGTCTTTGAGCAACAGGACGAACATCTTTATTGATATGTAGCTGTACTTTCATAGACTTGAGTTTACCTAATCCATGAAATAAAGAAGGCAACTGACTTACTATTTCATGATGAGCATTCATGTTGTAGTTCACTGAGATCAGTCAGTCCCATATCAGCAACGCTGTTAAAACTGAGCAGGCAAGCACTTGAAGTGTTACCTTGGAGTACATAAATGGGCGCTTGTACCACTGTTTTCTTGTGCTTCATTTCAGCCACAAATAAACCTTGAATTTCAGTGGCGTTGATACAATCCATGTTTAGACTTTAGTTTTCAATGGTGTAAGATGTGGCAACGGAAGCAGCTCATGATATTTCTCCTCAGGCATTATGTTTATCGAAGCACCACTATTAATGATGAAAGGTATCGAACATCCATTTATTTTTAATGTGATCTTTGGACAATGTTTGAATGTCTTTGGTGCTTTTGCATGTCGACACCTCTTGGTATGGTGTTTTTCCTCACATACAACCAGTCCTACATTGGCAAGTCTTTCTGACGTAAATATTGACATCGCACAACTCTCATCTTCACTTTCACTGAAAACTGAAGCTGAGGAACTCTTTGATGATGATTTAGATGACGATCGACTTCTTTTAGTTTCGATTTGTCTCAGTTAGTGTTGCCGCTTGGCCTAATGGGCGTGCGTTGAATGCCGCTTGTGGACAGTGTAAGCAGCCATTTAGTTTTCATGCAGTGGCACATTTGTTTTCTCTTTAGACCTGCAAACCGTCAAAAAATGGTTCACTTTGCACGTCCACTGCAAATCTGTCCTATAGCAGGACACTTTCCTTCATGTGTAAACGACTGTCTGCAACTGAAGCACACCTTCTTTTTCCTTCATTCCTGACTAAACACGTCTTTCATAGTCTATATTTGACATTGGATTGAATTTGAGATTTAAGGCTGCTTTAATTTGATCATACATAATTTCATCAAATCGTGATATTTTCTTTATGACATCTTTTACACCATCCCCAGCAAGATTTTTCGAGGTACTTTATAATCTTTTTGTCATCACTTTCTTCAATTGCATGAATGAAATCTTCAAATGCCTCTAACCACGCAGTCCATTGATTGCCAATATTTTGTTTCTTGTTGGGTTCAAATGTGGAGGGAGGTTTTAGGAAAGTGGCAGCATTATAACCATTTTTGAGATTGGCTTAATCTGAGGGAGGAGTCTTTACTGATGTTGTCAGCTGTCCACCATAACTTTCTTCATCACTGCTATCCCGGAGGCCCTGTGCTGTGCTAGCCTCTGGGTTATCTTTGACTATCAATGGAACCTTGACCTCTCTCGCAGTCTCCCTTGGAGTCCTTTACTTTGGTGGAGATCTGTGAAGTTGTTCTGAGCCACCACCCAGCAGCTTTGGTGGCTCGCTGCTTCATATATGGACAGCTCCGTAAGCACAACCCCTGGTGTTTAGTGTGCTGGTAGTTCTATCCATTTATGAGGGGTGCCGTTGCTGCAGTATAATGTTGCATTATAACAGTGCATTAGAATCCACCTATCGTCAGGGGTTGATCCATGCCTGGAGAGACTACCATGATGCTCATCTGTGAGTGCCATAGGCTGCGCTGTTTGTGTGCCTGTATTTTGCACTGCTATATGTGGCAGCCTCGCTTTGAGAGACATGTTGGTACGGGACCCAGCTGCACACACTGAAACTTGACCTCTGTTGCTCCTGTGAATCCTTACAGGGCAATCAAAGTGCAGGCTGGTGGAGGAAGTGGAAGGACTGATGCTCACAGTGCTCCTCAGTCCAGCCTACAACTTATGCCACAACACGTGGACAACCCTGTGCATGGATCATTCTAACTACTCTGTTCAGGGACTGTTGAAGGAGTGCGACTCGTGGGTAGAGGACTTATCAGTTTTATTTGAGCTGCCTAACCCCCAACATAGACATAAACTATGTTTTTACGGTATTTACAAAACATGTTTTTTGTAGTGGTTATTGTAAAGCACGTACTTAATTTACAGGAGAAGTAATGCAGAGTATCTTGTGTCTTCCCATTGGCACTAATGGACTTATGTTAGACTGTTTGAAGTATGGAAAGTCTATTTGTTGCACTCTCACTCACAGCTTATTACCCTCTCTCACATCTCATTACCTCTCACACTCACTCTGTTACGACTCTGTCTTGTTTACAGCACTCTTAATGGATTAAAAAAATCAAAGTGTTATATTTAAATGTTTTGATAAACTCATCTGTATAATGTTGGGGGTCACTCACCTACTCCTTGCTGAATATTAGAGATCGTATGGGTTGTCAACCCTGCCAATAGTATAGTACCTTGAAAAACCTTTACAAATTTTATGTACTCAAGATTAATTTGTAGCCCTTCATTCTACAGCACTTGAAACTTGATGCTTTAGTCATGTTCGTCATTGCTTCTTTTCACTCTTTGCTTGACTTAAAGGTGGTGTTGCTGTTGTGTGGACATTTAAGCTGGCAAATGTCACATTTTAATTCAGTCCTGACCTTCTAACAGACATCATATTGCATCCTGGGACTTGAAAGTGTACTGTTAACATTATAACTATGGTCTCAAAACCCTAGGATTAGCTGAAGGTATCACACATAACAATGGAACCCCATGCCTCACTGAATTATATTGGGATATGGAAAATCCTATGTCAAATTTTCACCACTATCCAAGGAAAACTCTTGTTTTCAGAGGCACCCTCTGGCTCTAACACAACACTGAAAAAACCCTCATCAAAAAATTTCGGAGGCCATCTTGACTCCATCATGGTAAGATCTTCTCAAAAAGGGTGGTGATGGCTAAACTGGATTCTACAGTCTTTGATTTAGCATCAGAGGTGGAAATATTAGGAGCTGACCTCAGAGCCTTTCATACCTGCCTCAGTATGTCAGAGAAGCATTTTAAACATGGGAGAATTCCACGGGAACCAACTGGACTTTTGATCCGAGTTGCTACCGGACGGACGTGCCCCCCTCTCTTTTTTTCACTAAGCAGCCTAAATCAATAGGCATTGTAACGAGACCCCAACCGGATGGTGAAGGTCCAAAAAATATAAATGAGGCTCCAACCGGCTGGTGGAGACCGTTTGTGTCAGTCCTGACGCATTGCCAAGAGTCATTGATCGCTACAACTTAATTACTGTATTTTGATTTCATCTATTGAGACTTCTGCCTAATTGGCTGTCCACACATCCCTCCATAGTCCTGAAGAAGACCCGCCCTGACGCACCTCACATTTGCGCTACTCTCAGGGTCGAAACGTCGACATACCATATATGTCCGCACAGCCCTCATGATCACGATTTAATTTAATATTGGATCTTGTAGCACATGTGCTAAAAGAAACAAGACATAAATCTTCTCAAAATTTTTTTCCCTCCCGCATTTTTATTTCACATGTATTTGTCCTGTATATAGTGTACTGTTCATATCACTTAATCACTACATGTCACTTTATTCACCATGGTCACTTATTGTTTTCTGATGCAATTGAATTTGTAATTGTGACAGCCATTAGTATTTGATACTGATTGATAATACATTATTGATTCTTATTTCGTGTGTGTTTCTCCTTTTGAATTATTTCCCTTTTTGAATCATTGCTCTATGTTGTGTGAAAAAAGTAATTGCTCTCTGTATTTACAAACAGTACCCTAAGCAATTGTACTCATCCCGACAGAACCAATTGTTTTTGTTTAATATCAGTATGGCAGAGAAGCATTTTAAACATGGGAGAATTTCACGGGAACCAACTGGACTGTGGTCAGGACATCTGGTTTGTAAAACGTAAGGTGATTGGCTTAGACAACCGCTTGAGACGGGACATGAAACATCCTTATGGGTCCACAGATGAAAAAGTTGCTATGACTGCCTACTGTATAGACTTTCTGCTATGATTCCTGTTTATTTCATATCTGGAACCAGTGGAGTTTTAGAGAACCCACCAGATCAGACCACATAATCAGAAAACAGGGAACTGTCCCCGAACTAATATCGCTTGCCTCTTAGGTCACTGACATGCTGGGGTGATCCTACAACCTGTCAAGAAAAGAAAATGACTGTCCATTTCTCTTTGAAGGCAACCAGAGACATGTCTAGGCAGACAACTCCGATGAGGATCATGTGAAGAGAAAGAAATCCCTTTTCTTACATCTCAAACTGAGAAAAAACGATATTAATTACGGCCTGTTGGACCCTGCTCTTATAAATAGATACAATTGATGGAAGATGACAGAATACATGGAACTTGACAAATTAAAGGACTTTATGGATTTGTTGGAATGAGCTGCAATGGACCTTACCGATGTACTTGGTATCTCCTGTTCATATGAGACAAGAGATGTTGGTCACCCAGGATGATCCTCACAACATTACCGGGATGAACTCAAGGTACCAACTCGCAGACAAACTGACAGAGTGGGACTGCACCATATCGTGGAGTCGATGGTCAAGGATTAAGAGAAGCCGAGATCAACTTTAAAGAGGAACCCTAAGCCAGAGAATCCTTGACTGTGCTTGACTCTGTATAGATTGCTCTCACAGGCTTTGGACTTCCTTGCAGGATTGCAACTTGCCCTGAGGACACTAGAGACTGGGTGAATGTATGTATTATGTTGACACATACTGTGAAATATGCATCATAGAATACATTTTGTGTGTGCACCCACTTTTCATTGCAGTGGACACCCCTGAGGGCCTCAGACCGATAGTATACCTTCCCTAGTACTTAACTGATGCTGATGGGGACATAATGCCCTCACTACTCAACCTCCACATTAGGTTTGTGGAAAACTGGGAGTGAGATTTTTGCCTTTATGGATTATCACGCCTTTCCATATCCCTAAGAATCTGGACGAGACCCATAGTCTTTGTTGGCTGGATCTGTAGGCTGGATCTAGACCTAATATAGTTTGGATCTTACTCCCTTTATATGCAATCCTGTGCTAAAATGGCCCATGGTGGCAGCAGTGCTGTGAGCCCCCTGCATTTGCAACTTAAGTGGGTGTCCCCACTGGCCTCAACTGCCTGATAAGCTGGGTCTCACCAACATATTTGCTCATTTTTTAAGCCTCCTAAGTCTGTAGGTATGCAGACAAAGTTTCATCAAGCTCAATAAAGTACTACCAAGGAAGTGCTGAGGCGTGGGAGGTAAAAGATGTTAAGTGAACTAAAAGACAAAGAAAGAAATTATAAAAATATCGAAAAAGGATGGAGCGCAGCAGTTAGAGTGAGCACAAAAGAGAAAGAAAGGAAAGAAAGATGGTAGATAGAAATGGGAAAGGAGAAAGTGGAGAAAGAAAGATGGAAGAAATGGTGGAAGGAAGGAAGGGTGGAAGGAAACATAGAAGAAAGGAAGGGTAGAAGAAACGCAGATTGAAAAGAGCAAATGAAGGAAGTGTTCATGAATAAAGGAAGAAAGCATGAATGGACGGAAGGGTCCAAGGATGGTTAAAAGGATGGATGGATGGGGGAAATCAAGAATGGATGAAGGAGTGAAAGGATGGATGTAGCTGAATGCATGAATTGATCTGTGAATAGAATGATCATTGGATAGATGGAATGGTGAAACAATGGATGATGGATGGATGGAATTATGAAGCATGAAAGGATGCAAAAGAAATGTTGGCTGGGTGGGTGAAGGGATGAATGTGTGAACAGCTGGATGAATGGAATTAGGAAACTATTGACTGAAGGATAAAAGGATGGAAATATAGATGAATGAATGGGTGTAGGAAAGATTTAGAGGATGAATGAATAGCTATATGGATATTAGGGTGAACAAAACTATTCTAGGAAGGGTCAGACTTCTTTCACCCACTCAATGTCATTAGAAATTTGATTGAAAGTGGGTGGCATTTTAATTTTTTCACTACTCCCTTGCATGATGGCTCAAGCTCATGTTGTGGGTGTTAGGTTTTTCAACAAATAAAAAACTGATTTAAGTAAAACTTGCCTTCTTTAACTCTGTTCACGTCTTTCCTCACTGTCTGGGCCCTACTCTTGCTGCCCAGATCTACCGTCCATTATTGCTCTAGCTACTTTGCAATTCTCCTTAGCCTAGGGTATTTCCTTTACAACCAGTGTACAGCCCCACTCTCTTTTCCTGGCATGTGGGGTACGCCTCACTCTAGGCATCTCTTTACTGGAACCTTTTCTCTCGTGTTTTTATACCACAGTTCTCACTGTTGCTTCTCCTTGGCCCTGAGCGAAGTGCTAGACTTATCTATCTGTCTATCATAGACCTACCACTCTGACACCATTGCAAGGAGTACTTGCTTGACTCAGGAACTTTGTATCACCTCAATGAATGTTAACGGTCTTTCTCATTACATAGAGAATAAAAAGTACTCCGATAACATGAAGCACTCTGACATTGCTCTCTTACAGGAGAAACACCTCTTTGCAGTAGAATCTTAATACCTTAAGAGGGACTGGGTGTGCATGGTGATAAATAAGCATGGTTAACTTGGTGTCATTTCTACAGCAGCAATTATGCAAAATTCCCCCAAACGTTTGCAAAATACACATTATTGTTAGGGATTGGCATAATTCTCTCTAGCATAACTAATTATAAATCCTGCAAAATTACTCGTAATTAGGTGAGAAGTGTAATCCAACATTTAGCGCTATTTTCTTAGTGCCAAATACACCCTGGCATCTAAAATTGGTCAGAGAATGTATTTTGTCTCAGAAAATAGTACTAAATGCCACAGGACATGAAAAGCAGTAGCCAGCAGCCGCTAGCTCTCTCTTAGTTCGTTGTTCCTGTGCTCCTGCAGTAGTATTTTTGCCCCAAATTACTCTCAATTACTCACGCTGGCGTAAATGTGGAATTTCAGTAATTTCACATCACAAGAGTAATGTGTAATTACTGAAATTACTCTGATTCCTCTGGCGTAATTTTCTCCCAGGTCTAATTCTCATGCAAAATGTGGTTTCTGGAAAAGAAGCGCTTCGGTCTAACGGCCTCAATCACATGATAAACCCAGATAACCCACAAAGTGAAATATTTTCACTGAACGAAACAAAGGTTAAAGCAACGTTATAATTAGGTAAACATTTCAGTGACAACATTGACGTTTTGAACTTAAAATAAAATACAGAAATTGACCAGTTTTAGTTAGCAGAGCTAACTATAACATGCGCCCCGCCATGCACTACTTGTGAGCTCACATATTACATCACTAATGACATGATCTATTGCATCATTTATTACATCACTCATGACATCTCAAATGACATCACTGATGACATCACCCAAGCTTGTTTTCCACACATTGCTCTATAAAATAGTATGGCATTAGAGGCCTGAATGCAAGTACAAAATAGCTCAGAATAATATAAAGCAACATTAATGCCATCACAGAAACAACTCCCTTAGGTGTCGCAAGCATGTGCTATCTGCAACATCGACCCTATAGTATATACTTCGCGGCTAGCCTAGTTCACATTACGAATCAACTACAGATATGTGGGAAACCCTCAATGCACACGGTGTTCAATATGTATACAACTGTTCAGAAAAAGCCAAGTTCCTCAACATACTGAACTTCTGTTTCAAAATGAATGCCCTACTACGGACAGCTTTTATCTGTATCAAACCCCTCACAGCCACTGGAGCTACATTTAGAATCAAAGTGGATATGAGTAGAAAAGCAGGTACTGTAAACTGTTTTTATTCTATGGTGAGAGTTTACTCTGTGCCACTGTGTTTGCAGACAGTGACACTCTCATGAGAAATACACCACAGAGTATTAGAATGTATGTACTGAGAACAGTGTACAATAAATGCAACACTTGTCAAAAAAGACACTATTCGCTTAAAATAACCAAGTTCTGAAGGTGTTAAAGATCATACTATCTGCAGCAGTCATACTGTGGTGAAAACTTTGCAGATAGCCCATCTGCTGAAGCAAAAGAAGCACATGTATGTTCGCTAGTATTTTAAGTCAAAATTGTCATGCTGGGACGATTCGGTCTAATAACTCAAGGCTGCTTACAATATTTAGTATCTACTACGTAGAATCTTTGCCCTGTTGGAAACTTTTTCTACAGGACCTAAAAACCTTTTGGGAAAATGCTGAACACAAGTCGCAAACTGTCACCAGCACACAGACTTAATCATCAATACAAAGATTTATAACATGTTCAACACCTCTACACACCTATGATTCAGTAGGAGCACATGTGATTTGTAAGCACTTACACCCATTAATTGGACAAAGGCTGTACAAAATTAGGTAGAGAAGCAATATGGTAGTTATGAGCCACTATTTAAACTATAAAATACACTAGCACATTCATTGGATGATGTTTATTGTTAGCTCTGCTAACTATAACTGGTGAATTTCTGGGTTTTGTTTTAGTTCAAAACATTAATGTTGTCACTGACACATTCTCCTAACTCTAATGTCACTTTTAACCTTTGTTTTATCCATGAATTTCAAAAGTTTAAAAAAAAAAAAGATATTTTTATTACACCTAACTATAACGTTAATTTAACCTTTGTGTTTTCCAGGACATTTTTAGTTTTTGTTTTTAACATAAAGTAATATTTTATTGCTTTCAGCCTTGGCCGCAGGGCCAGAGGCAAATCTCCCACAAGCAACCAACACAGGCAGTCAACACCACGGCCTTCGGCTGTACACATCAGGAGGTTAGCCACAGGGGCTGGCCTGTGGCCAAGCCCTGAGGCCAACCCACACAGAGGTAGCCTACCCCCACGCAGACAGGCAGCCAGGTCCTGCTTTCAACTCCCCACAGGCTGCCATCTGGAGGCAGCAACCCCACATCGTGCACAGTCTTTGCTCATGCATGGTATGTGGGTACCTGTAGGCCCTGTGTTCCAGCCAGGCCCTGCTTCCAACTCCCCACAAGCAGACAACCCCAAGCTGTGCACAGTCATTGGAAGTGCACAGCGGAGAGTTAATCATACTGCTTGGCCTGTTGCCAAGCCCTGTAACCAAACCTCCAGGAGGCTGACAACCCCACACCGTGCACAGCCTTTGCATGAGCCATGTAGGGTTGCACTATGGGCCCTGAGGTCAAAACATATACATTAAGGGGACGGGGGCTAGCAGCTCCCTCACTGACCCTTAATTGGCCCTGGGGATTCAATCCCCGGGGTCCAATACAATTGAACAGGGGAGGAAGGCATACAGCCCCACTTCCTGAGCCTTAACAGGTCCCAATGACTGCCTCCCCCAGGGAAAAAGGGAAGGGGGCACATGGCCAGCCTCCCCAAGCCCTTTTGGGCCCTGGTGACCCCATCCCATGGGCCCAAAATTGAAGGTGATGGGGCATGCAGCCCCCCTTCTCCGAGCCTTATTAGGCCCCGGGGACCCAATCCTCCAAGGCCAAGTATAATGAAAAAGGGGAGGGAGGCAGCGCGGCCCACACCTCTGAGTCTTATTAGGACCCGGGGATCCCATCTCCCAAGGCCAAACCAATAAAAAATTGGAGAGGGAGCCATGTGGCTCCCACCCCCAAGCCTCATTAGGCCCTGGGGACCCCATCCCCAGGGCCTTATGTATTTTAAAGGGGAGGGGGCCACGTGGCGCCCCTCCCCAAGCCTCGTTAGGCCCTGGGGACCCCATCCCCCCATCGTTTTTAAAGAATACATAATCTATGACAGAAAAAGTACTAAAATACACCCTGCTAAACATTATAAGGATACTGCAAGTTGACAAGGAGTTGCGTGAGGAACTAGGCTGCAGGCAGAGTTCCTTTTTAAGGTCATGGAACTCCAAGTTCAACTTACAATCTCCTTATGATGTACATAAGGGGGGACATTACCCTCATATAATACATGGTGAAACCATCCCTTCTCTCACAAACCACTTAAGTCCTCGGTGCATTAGCATGTTTACAAACATGAAGAATGAAATTAGAATCTCTAGTGAAAAATCAAATACACCAAAAAAGCAGTTGGATATTTGTTGCAAAAAATATTAAATTAATTTAACAGCAGTCAGAATTAAAAAAAGACTTTGTACCCTCAGTCCAACTTTTCTATAATTATCAATGGCATGCAAAAAATAAGCATGCTGTCAGAAGACTCTCATTTCTGCTTATCATGTTCATCTAGAAAAGCAGAGTAGAAGAAAGAAAAGTCACATTTCATTTTCATTTTCGGAAATGCAGTTTTATGCTCTGTGCCTGTCTTTCATTCTGGCTGCTGATTTTGACGTCAGAACTTAACTGCAATAAGGACATAAATAATGTGTATGTATGTATGGACTTTGTCCCTTTCCATCTCGGCGTGGATGGCACTGTGCTTAAAGACTTTGATAGAAAAGCAGACATTTTAGGTGAGCAAATTTAGAGTGTCGCTGGTGTTGAGAGTTTTCTCTACAGGAGCAGCTTTCCACCTAAACTTGAGAACTACCCAGAGTTCTCTGCTTCTTTTGCATAATTTATGCGTCACTCTATGCCTGAAAGGGTTTTGTTTTGGCTTAAACTGGGTGCTCCCTTGTGTCTGTGCAAAGCTATACCTCTCTGAAGAGCTCTAATGAGAGCGAAGCACATGTCAGGGTTTGCTTTTATTCATTTCAGGTTGGCTTGGATGGTATTTTACCAGTTCAAAGCTGTACTACTGTGCCTGGAGTGGTAAAAGACTTTGGTCATTTTACGGGTCGGCATGGATAGCACTGTGTTATCCTATGCTTAAAGACTTTGCTGTAGAAATGGCAAAAGACTTTGTCCCTTTCTATCTCGGCATGGATGGCACTGTGCTAATCCTATGCTTTAAGACTTTGATAGAAAAGCAGACATTTGAGGTGAGCAAATTTAGAGTGTCGCTGGTGTTGAGAGTGCTCTATACAGGAGCTGCTTTCCACCTAAACTTGAGAACTACCCAGAGTTCTTTGCTTCTTCTTTTGCATAATTTATGCATCACTCTATGCCTGAAAGGGTTTTGTTTTGAGATATATATATACATATATACATATATACACATATATATATACACATATATATATATATATATATATATACATATATACACGAAGGACGTATGGCACACTGAACTGTTGAACTTACCATTAATAGGCAGCTGTGATCAATATCGGGTTCTGGCAGGACTGATTGGGTGTACCGGACATTATGTGTATCAGACCAATGTATAAATTGAACATTTAATCTAAGGATTTCATCATATATACTGAATGTGTCGGCTACCCAATGACAGTCCTGGTGAGCATGCTGCCCTCACATTGGCCATGAATGAACCAATTAAATTGCTGGGTATTTCAAACAGTGTGCCTGCTTGTCAAACGTTCTTATCGCACTGAAGAAAGCATAACGCTGAAACGCGTCTGCGAGGAATGATGTTGTTGACACGTCCTGTGAGTGCACCTATGGAGCTGTAGTTGTTGTGTAACAAGCGGGTTCCATCCCCGCTTTTTTGGTAGCACCCGCCGTGAGTTCGGAAGCAGGCTTGAGGTGGAAAACTGGAGCGGAAATATATATATATATATATATATATATATAAACAATTATTTTAATGTTTATGCTTTTATTTTGGGGATTAACACCCACCCCCATGTTTATAGCTGGTATATATATATATATATATATATATATACTCGTTTGATCAATGGTCGCAAATAAAAAAGTTAAAGAAATTGATTATCCACCTGTGTGTGTCGAAGTTGTCCTTGGAGCCTTTTGAGGAGGAAAAGAAACTATATATATATATATAACGACACACACAGGTAGATAATCAATTTCTTTAACTTTTTATTTGCGATCATTCGTCAAACGCGCTTTGGCTAATCCTAGCCTTGCTCACTGATGGTGAGACGTCTTCCTTTTTCCATATTTAAAACTTTTACATCCCCATGTGACCGTAGATGATGTAAACAGATTATGATACAAAAAGATCCACGTTTGTGCATGTGATGGCTCTTTTACAGGCAGAAATTGACTAGCCAAGACACACATGATAGACATATTGAAAATCCATGTGCAGAGTTATTCATTATGGCAATCAATATATAATTAGGGCTCCCAGTTTTATGGTATTTATTTGTTTGAGATTTCCTCCCGTATTTATCCATATTTATTTTTTTGCTCATTTTTCTGTATTTCTCCATTTTTATTTTTTGCTTTCTGTATAAATGAAGCTGCAATGGGTATTTTCCCACATTTATTTGACTGATAAATGCATACTCGCATTTGAATGTCCAAAAGGTTTCAGCACTATACAGTGCAATAGCGTTATCTGAAAACACTTGCATTGTAGAATAGCATAAATAACTGTAGATCTGCACTTAATTAAGCTTAATTAGGAAGTCTGTCTTTTTTCATCCCCCCTACCTCTCAATCTGTGCACCTACTGACCTAGCACTCATGACTGACAGCAGAAAAAAACATCCAAAGAAGGCCTATTTTCCGTATTTTTCTGTATTTAAAAACAACACAGACAGGAAAATAGTTTTCTGTCTGTATATATCTGTATAAATCAGTAAAAATGGAAAACTGGGAGCCTTATATATAGTACATCCAAATTTGTTTCTTAATAAATATATTCTATAAAAATACCGGTAATACAGGGTATTTTTACAGGTATGTATAAATAAAGTTGAAAATTTCTTACAAATATCTTCAGAAATGTAGCTTCTAACTGTAAAATACACCTTCACAATTAAGTGTTATCTTAGTTATTTGTAAACTACCCCATGCTGAACCACATAATTGAACCCCAGTGAGCAATGATACTCTGCATCCACATGCTCTGCAACAACCTGTCACTCTCCTTGCTCTTCACATAGTGCCGCCTCCTTTCAGCTGCCTACTGATGTTATGCAAAAAAAAAAAGTGCCACGTGCAATTCACTCACCCTAACATCTCTCGCATGCTATTTCTTTATCTATCCCTAACATTAAAAACAACTTTAGTTTACAAATCGACTGAAGCAACTTCATTCTTCTCATACCCTTGAAGTGCATCTTGCTCCAGGTTCTAATCAGTCCTCAAACCTCACAGCATGTGCGTTGGACAATTATAGATGTGTGTACAGGTCCTCTTCAATATTGAGGCCCCCTGGAGTCTTTGGGGGATATGTACAAGGAAGTGGCGGAGCGCAGCGTTAGCCTCCTCTGAAACGCAAGGCTGCACCATATTCACAAGAATGTGGTGCAGCCTTGCGTTTCCTCCTGCGACTGCGCTAAGTTTAGCAACTTAGCGCCAACACAGGCACCCTTGCACCATAGTGCAAGGGTGTCTGCATGCAGGAGAGGATTGTTTATGCGTAGGAAGGTGTCCCTTCCTGCACATAAACAATCCTAAAATGCCATTCTGTCACTTTTATGTGTGCTACTTCATGCAGCACACATGAAAGTGACAAAATTTCATTTTTAAGAGGTTTGTTTATGTACAGGAAGGGACACCTTCCTGTACATAAACAAACCATGGCATTTTGCTTTTTCCATGTGTGCTGCACAAGGCATTTCTCCTCGTTTTGCCAACTTAAGACCAGGATTTACCTGGTCTTAATTTTGGCGCTGCCTGCTATGTACGCCACCCTTGTACATAGGGTGCGGCGTCAAAATGATTGGGTGTTGCAGTGGAACGCCCACCGCAACACCCACTGCCCACTCCTTTCATGCTAACCATAGCGTGAAAGGGGGCCTTATGTACAAGGCAGCGTTAAGCCACGTTAAGTGGCTTAACGCTGCCTTGTAGATAAGGCGCAGCCCCTATCGCCACCACAACGTCGGTAAAAGTGACGTTGTGGTGGCGATGGGGGCTTGTAAATATGCCCCTTAGTGTTTAGTTCTACAATATATCTTGACTCCAGTTTTTTCAGTTTTTTTACCCTATCCCCTCCTCGTATGCTTTTGGGGACCGCATCAATCACGCAATAAGTGAGGCCCTCTGTGTGTCCCTTGTGAACTTCTTCGAAGTGCCTTGCTACTGGGTAACCTTGGGTTGGATTTTTAATGGCTCTAAGATGCTGTAAGATTCTTTTGTGGACTGGCTGTATGGTGCTGCCGATGCACATTAGCAGGCAAGGGCACTTCAACATGTATACAGCATGTTCAATCCTGCACTCATACTGTCCCTTTATGTGTTTATTGCACGATGTGCGGGGAGAGACAAATTGTGTTGTGTTCCTTATGTGCTTACAAGCTTTACATTTACCACACTTTTGAAATCCTTTTTCTCACAGTTAACCAAGTGTTTTTTACCTCTTTTGTACTCTCCGGGCTGTTAACCACTAGGTCCTGTCTCATTGACATTGGTCTCCTGAAACTGATACCTGGCCTGTGTGGGTCTACCTCCCTCAATAATGGGTCATTCAAGATGAGGTGCCAGTATTTATTCATGATAGTTCTGATGGCTGCCTCTTGTGCATTATAGGTAGTAACAACCCTAAAATGGGGGTCAAATTTCTTGTGTTTGTGGCTGGTCTTACTATTAAACAGGACCTCTTCCCTGGTTTTCGACTTTGCTTTTGAAATGGCCTTCTGAAGACAATCGTCTGAATACCCGCTGTCTCTGAATCTTTTTTACAGGTCATCAACTGTCTGCTCTTCCTCTAGTTTGTTACTGCGGTAACACCTTACTCTGAGACATTCCCCATACGGGATGCTTTCTATTAGGTTACGGGGATGAAAACTCGATGCGTGGACCAGGGTATTAGCGGCTGTCAGTTTCCTCAACAATCTTGTTTCTAGCTGGTCCCCCTCCACATACACAGTCAAATCAAGGAAATTGACCTCAGTCTTGCTTAAGTTGCCTGGTAAAGTGCAAATTGAGATCATTCACCAAAATATTTTCCAGGAATTATCTCACACTCTCCTCTATGCCCTTCCAAACGATAAACAAGTCGTCTATAAATCAACTCTAATGAATGACATGTTCCTCCCACTTTGCCTGATATTGTGCATGGATCACCTGCTCCTCCCACCTGCCCATATGCAAATTTGCATAGCTGGGGGAGAAGCAGGTGCCCATCATAGTTCTGCATAGCTGTTGAAATACTTCACTATTAAATAGGAAAAGATTGCTTGTTAGACACAGCTCAATCATTGCTAATATCATTTTGGTGTGCTGCCATAATTTCAGAGGTCTAGTACCTAAGAAATAGCTCACATGCCATCTGTGTGATGAATATTTGTGTAGAGTGAGGTGACGTCTACTGTAAGCAGGATGTAGTCTTCCTCCCATGGGAGGTCATACACCCTTTGTAAGAAATCACCTGTGTCCTGCACATAGGATGGGAGGCTCTTGACAAACTCATTAAAAAAATAGTCCACATATTTAGATACGTTTTCCAAACAACTGCCAGTCGCAGAGATAATGGGGCGCCATGGTGGATTGTGTTTATTTTTGCGTGTTTTTGGTATCGAATAAAATACCGGTGTAACGGGATGATCTTTCTTTAAAAACTGATATTCTTCCTAACTAAGTGAGGCCCTGATCTCTCCACTGTCGCAGATTGGAATATACTTGAGGACATGAGCCTTCCATGACGTGTCTTTTGACTCTACAGTAACATGTGGCTACATTCAATTGTTTATAGGCCTCTGTCATGTATGCCTATTTGCCCCATGATACTATATTACCACCGTTATCAGATTTCATCACAACACAGTTAGTTTTCAATTGCAGTTTATTCACTAGATCATGATAATCTATCTCATATTTCTCACTGACAGATCTCTTGTTGCTATCGCTATGCAAAGTTTTCAATTAATTCACTACTGGATCACTGAAGATATCAATAGAATCTTGAGCCATGGTATGAATTTAGACTTAGGCTTGAATTCATTAGGGCATCTCCATAGGTTTCTAGCCCCTGCTCATTGATCAGTCTCTCTTCATTTATACTTTCCTGCATGCCCTCATCATCCATTTCAAATTGTCTCACTTCCTGCATTAGATTCAAGTCGCCAACTTGCAGATCACAGATATCAGTCTCTTGACCTGTTCTGCGTCCTAGTTTCTTATTCTTCGGCTGGCTTAGAAATATTTTTTTTAATTGGATAGATCTGATCAACTTGAACAAGTATATGCAGGTCTGTACATAGTCCATACTGCGTTTCGTGCAGAAAGAGAGTCCCAATTCCAGGATTTCGGTTTCTTTAAATGTTAACTTAATGTTTATGAGATTGATGATAGAATTTTTTATTCGGCCTAGGGCTGCTTCTTGGCCGAAAAAAATCTTGGTTATTTTTGACTTCGGTTGGCTGCTTTCTACGGGGTCCCCTCCGCCTTTTATGCCTCTGCCTCTTCCTCTTAGAGGCTTGTAATTTTGTTGCATTTGCCTTGGGTGGAGGTTGAACTTTCTGTTCATCCATAAAAAATCCAGCTCATCTATAACTGACTGAATGGCTACTTTTTGCCGTTGAGCTGTAACCCCTACCTCTTCAGCATCTGTTTCTACTTCTGAGCTTATCACACTACTTTGCTCAGAGTGAATCTCCTGCCTAGTTTTGCTGGATTCTGATACATGCTGCCTTCGGATGTTATAGAATTTTCTTCAAAATGTGTAAATTCGACCCTTTTCATAATCAATTTTGTCATGCTGGAACTTTTGGGTCTTTCTGTTTTTGATCACATTCTCGAATTTCTTCAACCTTTCCTTCATGCATTCTAAAACCTTTTTCATAGTTTCTTGATTGTCCTCCTTGTCGAGACTCTCCTGCAGACTTTCCATCTCTTCCAGTGCCTTAGCTCTATCTATTTCGGCATATTTAATTAAAATGCCTAACATTCTTCTTGATGACTCGTTGATATTGTTGGCACACTCCCATAACATTTCCAGGTTTGGATCCTCATAACTTGGGGCCACCAATATTCTCAGGCCTAGTGGGATTCGTCTTTCTTCAAGATAACGCTGAAGTGACCGTGATTCCCACCACTTTGAGAGCTCTGTTCTTTTCAGTTTTTCTAGCCACTTCAGCTTTGCACTAAGGTCTCTCTTTTCCCCTTGTGCCTCATAGCTGGTGACTGCCCCCGTTGCTCCACTTGCCTCATTGTTGAACATTTTAAGAGCGGCCTCCTCCCCTCTTGCATCTCTCTGAGAGATATATATATATATATATATATATATATATACATACATACATACACACACACTGGTGGTTGCCAGTAGGTAGTTATATTTAGGACCAGGTTTCCATAGAAAAAGAGTTTTTTTACCTTGCCTATATCTTTGGCACCATTTGATGAATCTTCCTGAAACGTTCCCCAAAAAGAGTCATAGTGAGCCTTGTTGCTCATGGAAAGTTTCGGGGTAATCTGTTAAGCGTTGTCCGAGAAAATGGGGGTCCAAAAAAGGTGCGTTTCCCATGTTAATTCCCGTAGACTCTTTAGACACACTTGCAGCCCAAAACTCTAGACTGAATTACACCAAATTTGGCAGAAAGGTGGATTTGGTTACGCAGATCATGCTTTTGGTTATTTAGTGTATATCTTTTCAGTAGTTATTGAGAAATTTAAGAGAATCAAGATAGTTATATCTGTGGCAGCTGCTAATTCGCAAATAATACTTCAACCACGAAGTGTTGGTAGCCATCTTGGGACTCGGTCTCAGCCGAGTCCCAGTAAGAAATGTTTAAAAAAAGAAACGGGGGCCGGGTAGCAATAACCTGACCCCTTCAACTTGGTCATGGGGTCACAGAGTGACACCAGCCAGGCCAAAAAAGCATTTTAAAACATATATTTTTCTGCAAAGATTTTGTGACAAAAAAAAAACCAAGCATGAGCTCCAGTGATTGTTTTGAGAAGGGCGCCCGGGTGGGCCAGGTCCGAGGGACATTTGATAAAAAATGGAGGGGGGTGTACGGGGCCCCCCTTCTAGTGGCTTTATTCAAATTCTAAAGGGGAGCCATGCACACTCCCCTCCATAGGCTCAAATGAGCCCCGGGGACCACCACCTCCCTGGTCTAACTTTATTAAGCGGGCCCACCACCTCTCCGGGGCTTAAAATAAAATGCTTGGGGTGGGACTCCGCGAAACCCTGAGCCCCGGGGACCACCTCTTCCCCAGGGATCACTTAAATATGGAAAGGGGTCCACACAGACCCTCCCAAACCCCGGGGACCACCACCTCCCCAGGGCTTTCTTTTTATTTAAAGAAGAAGGGGGCCACACGGCCTCCCTCCTGCGCTGTTCTTGGCCCCAAAGACCACCACCTCCCCAGGGCAGACCCATGAAAGTGAAAGGAGGGGGTCCGTGCGGCCCACCTCCTGGTGCCAATAATGGGCCTGGGGACTGCCACCCCCCGGGGCTGGCTCCTGCTTTGTCCCGGGGTGCCCACCCCAGGACATAGCTGTTTGCTGTGACTTGGCGGGAGCTTTCACAGCTCCTGCTGACTCAGAGCAAACACTTTGATTACAGCAAGCGAGAGCTGACAAAATGATCTCACTTGCTGGAAGCGGAGGTTTCGTCTGCTTCCCTGCCCACTGTCAAGCGGGCAAGGAAACAGACGAAACAATTTCTCTCACGGACATGGAGCTGCATGTTTAGCAGCTCCCTGTCTGTGAGAGCAATGCCGGCTCCCTCAGGGGGCTAAAGAGGAGACAGGCAAAATAACGGTGAGACAAGAGCAGAAAGAGGCAGAATAAAGGTCAGTAACGAGCAGAAAGAGGCAGGATAAAGGTGAGAAATTAACTGAAAGAGGCAGAATAAAGGTCAGAAATGAGCAGAAAGAGGCAGAATAAAGGTCAGCAATGACCAAAAAGAGGCAAGATAAAGGTGAGAAACGAGCAAAAAGAGGCAGAATAAAGATCAGAAACGAGCAGAAAGAGGCAGAAGAAAGGTCAGCAATGAGCAAAAAGAGGAAAGATAAAGGTGAGAAATGAGCAGAAAGAGGCAGAATAAAGATCCGTATCAAGCAGACAGAGGCAAGATAAAGGTGAGAAACGAGCAGAGAGAGGCAGAATAAAGGTTATAAATGAGCAGAAAGACGCAAAATAAAGGTGGAAATGAGCAGAAAGAGGCAGAATAAAGATCAGCAACAAGCAGAAAGAGGCAAGAAAGAGGTGAGAAACGAGCAGAAAGAGGCAGAATAAAGATCAGAAACGAGCAGAAAGAGGCAGAAGAAAGGTCAACACTGAGCAAAAAGAGGCAAGATAAAGGTGAGAACTGAGCAGAAAGAGGCAGAATAAAGATCAGTAACAAGCAGACAGAGGCAAGATAAAGGTGAGAAACGAGCAGAGAGAGGCAGAATAAAGGTTATAAATGAGCAGAAAGACGCAAAATAAAGGTGGAAATGAGCAGAAAGATGCAGAATAAAGATCAGCAACAGCAGAAAGAGGCAAGATAAAGGTGAGAAACGAGCAGAAAGAGGCAGAATAAAAGTCAACAACGAGCAGAAAGAGGCAAAATAAAGGTGGAAATGAGCAGAAAGAGACTAAATAAAGGTCAGCAATCAGCAGAACGAGGCAAACTTAAGGTCAGCACAGAGCAGAAAGAGGCAAGATACAGAGCAGAAACTAGCAGTAAGAGGCAAAATATAGATAAGAAACTAGCAGAAAGAGGCAAAATAAAGGTCAGAAATGAGCAGAAAGAGGCAGAATAAAGGACAGTAACGAGCAGAAAGAGGCAAAATAAAGGTGAGAACTAGCAGAATAAAGATCAGGAAGAAGCAGAAAGAGCCAAAATAAAGGTCAACAACAAGCAGAAAGAGGTAAATAGAGATCAGAAACAAGCAGAAAGAGGCAAAAATAAAGGTGAGAAACAAGCAGAAAGATGCAAAATAAAGGTCAGCAACTTACAGAAAGAGCCAAAAAAAGGTGAGAAACGAGCAGAAAGAGGCTGAATAAAGGTCAGATATCAGCAGTAAGAGGCAGAAAAAAGGTTAGAAATGAGCAGAAAGAGGCAGAATAAAGGTGGAAACGAGCAGAAAGAGGCAAAATAGTGATCAGAAACAAGCAGTTTAGAGGCAAAATAAAGGTCAGAAATGAGTAGAAAGAGGCAAAATAGAGATCAGAAATGAGCAGGAAGAGGAAAATAAAGGTGAGAAATAAGCAGAAAAAGGCAAAATAAATGTCAGTAGCGAGCAGATCGAGGCAAAATAAAGGTCTGATCAAGGTGTGATAAAGATCTGATAAAGTTGAGAAATAAGCAGAAAGAGGCACAATAAAGCACTCAGACACTCACAAACCCACTTACAGACCCGCTCAAATCTCTCACACCGACTCACAGACCCACTCAGAGGCTCACACACCCACTCACAGACTTACTGAGACACTTATACTCTCATTCACACACTCACTGTCAAAGGCTAGTGGTTACATTTAGGAAATAAAATTCAAAAAATCCTTAGACATTCACTTTAAAAAACAAAGGTTACAGGGATATTATAGTTAGGAAATAACATTAAAAAACCATAGAAATTCAATTAAAAAAAACAGGATGTTATAGCTAGGATATAGAATTTAAAAAACCTTAGAAATCCCCAGAAAAAACTAAAGGTTACAGGGACATTATAGTTGGGCTCAGATTTCCCTCATACAAAACCATTGAAATTCATTAGTTTTCATTACCTAAGTAAACTATAACTTACACCCCCGCTATGCACTGCTTATGACCTCACAAATTTCATCAATCAAGACATGGTCAGTGACATCACTGATGACATCTCACATGGCATCACTGATGACATTATCCACAGAACCACTCCCACACCAACTCACACCCCATACAACCTCTCATATACCCACTCCCACACCCACACAAACACTCAGATACACATTCACAGACCCATACAACCACTGACACAAACATTCACTCACTCATACAGCCACTCACACAACCACTCACTCACTCATACAGTCACTTGCAGACCCATACAGCTACTCACACATGCACAAAACCACTCACACACCCACTCATAGACCCATACAGCCACTCACACACTCACTCACACACCCATACAACCACTCACATACCCATTCACACACCCACACAGTGACTCACACAACCACTCTCTCACCCATACAGCCACTCACACAGCCACTCACTCACCCATACAGCTACTAACAGAGCTACTCACTCACCCATACAGCCATTCACACATCCATTCACTCATCCACAAAACCACTTACAGGCCCATTCACACATCAATACAAACACTCACGTGCCCATTAACTAATCTATACAGCCACTCACACTAATACTTATGTGCAAAACAGCCACTCACATACCCATATACCCAGTCAAAAAGCCACTCATTTACCCATACATCCACTTACACACACAGTTACTCACCCATAGAGCCATTCACACAGCCACTCAGCCATCCATACAGTGACTCACACACACACTCATCCACCCATAGAGCCACTCACACAGCCACCACAGTCACTGATACAGCCACTCACACACACATTCACCCATCCATACAGCCACTCACACACCCACTTATACACCCATACAGCCACTCACACACCCATCCAGCCACTTAGACACTCACTCCCACACTGATACAGATAGTTATAGTGCCACTGAGATTATATATATTAGAAACAGTATCACTCATTAGTAGTACAAAAAGAATAGTAATTTAACTTATGCAGTACCTTAGTATTTTTCTTTAACTCTCAGAAACGTTTACAAAACACTTACACTTACTGGATGATGTCATGAGTGATGTCATCAATGATATCATTTGAGATGTCATCAACGATGTCATCAGTGATGTCACTGACCATGTCATGAGTGATGTAATATGTGAGATCATAAGCAATGCATTGTGGAGGCGTAAGTTATAGTTAGCTTAGGTAACCATAACTGCTGAATTTCAAAGGTTTTGTACAAGTAAAACCTGAGCCCAACTATAAAGTCCCTGTAGCGTACGTGTGTGTGTGTGTGGGTGTGCATGTGTGTGTGTGTTTTGTTAGAGCCAAGGGAGTTTATTTAGTGCGGCTACAAGCCCCAATTCGTTTTGACTCCGAGAGCCTTTCTCACGTGTGACCCTTAAACTCACTTGGTTTTGGCAGCCTACCAAAGACTTTGTCTTCCACAAGGAAACAAGTGGATGAATGTGCAGAATGTTTAACGGGTTTCCCCGGACTTGAGCGTACCGCCATCGTGAGGGCTAAAACAGACTCTTACAGAGTCCTGTTAAAACAACTTTCGGTTCAAAGTAATTATGAAAGGTCATCTAAAGATATGTATAATCAAACCATCGTGGATTATCATTCTCTTATTAAAAAATGGTATGACAAGGCAATGTTGGGGACAGATGAATATTTATTTCTTCGAAACTTAAATCCTATTGTCCCAACTTTCTACCATATTCCGAAATTACATAAAGATAGCCAGTGTCCTCCCGGAAGACCTATTATCTCCTCACAAGGGAGTTTGACTGAGCACTTGTCAATGTTTATAGACCATTTTCTGTTTCCATGGGTATTACAACTGACCTCATATGTGAAAGATACCAATGACTTTCTTAAACAGATTGCCACAATAAGATGGGATTCATCGTATCATCTTATGGTATTAGACATTACTAGTCTATATACCTGTATAGATCATTCTAATGGACTTAAAGCTGTACAATATTATTTGAACCAACGTCCATTAAAATTTGCTGAGCATAATCTTATGTTGCTGGAATTTACAGAATTTTGCCTGACAAACAACATTTTTCTCTTCAAAGATGATTACTACAGGCATATCTCCGGTACTGCGATGGGCACCTGCTTTGCCCCCAGCTATGCGAATTTATTCGTAGGCTGGTGGGAGGAGCGGGTGCCCAGAACATACCGGGGAGAGATAGATCGAGGAGAAGTTATAGCTTGGCACAGGTATATAGATGACTTGTTTTAATTTGGAATGGCAATGCAAGATCTGCTCATGAGTACATTAATAGTCTTAACGATAATACTCTGAATTTAAGATTCTCAGGAGAGATAAGTTCAGTGGCAGTGAACTATCTTGACCTGAGGGTATTTATAGCAGATGAGAATATAAATACAGCATTGTATAGGAAGCCCACTGCGGGTAACTCTACCCTGCATGCTCGAAGCAGTCATCCATCCAAACTAATACAAAGCATTCCTTATGGGGAATTATTAAGACTCAAAAGAAATAGCACAAGAAATAGCGATTTTGAAATTGCGGCCCGTGAATGCATTGGGAGGTTTGGTAATAGGGGATATGATCCTCAGCTTCTGGAGGGCACTCTTAACAAAGTCAGGGCCATTCCTAAACAACAAGTCATGGAAAGTCTGAAAAGTTCTAAAAATGATACTGAGGATGGCAAATTCAGGATGATAACATATTCTGATGGAGCTAGCACTTTAAGAAGAATTCTAAGAAAACATTGGCATATCCTTAAAACGGATGCTGTCATTAGTCAGGATATACCTAATTTTCCAAGGATAACCTTTAAAAAAGCAAGATCTATAAAGGATATGCTAGTACATAGTCACATGGGTAAAGAGGCACAGAAAATTGGTACCATTAAAGATATGAAGGGGTTTTTTCCATGTGGAAAGTGCAAGGCTTGTAGTAAAAGCAAGCGAGTTCTGGGATATGGGATTCCAGATATTAAAAAGCAAAAGAGAATAATGAAGTTTATTACCTGCAATACTACACATGTAGTCTATTGCCTAGTATGTCCTTGTGGACTGAGATACATAGGCAGCACCATACATCCAGTCAAGGTCCGCATTTTAGAACATATGCGGGCCATTACGAAAAAAGATGAAACGTATCCAGTTGCCAGACACTTCGCAGTCATGCATAATAGTAACAGGGATTTGGTGGAATATTTTGGTCTGGACTCTGTGGCCGCCCATTCAAGAGGTGGAAATAGAATCCAGAAATTGCGGAGATTAGAGTCTCGATATATTATCGATCTCCAAACCAAATTCCTAGGGGCATGAATAGCGGGGAAGAATTGGCAGTGCATCTCTGAATGGTGGTTACTAAAAAGCCGATATATGGCTTAATGATGTTCAAAAGTGTATAAAGTGTTTGAATGAAGTAAATGTAAAGAATATGGCATAAAATCATGACTCTTAGGAAGTAATAATAATAATGTATATGAGAATCAAGCCGATATACGGCGAGAATTGGGTTATTTATTGCCAAAAATTGTTTTATAAAACCGATGATTAAGCCGATATACGGCATGATTTGGGGTAAACAACTGTTAAATGTAAACAGATAAACGGTAATATGATCTACACAATGCTGGCAATATAAAGTATAATGGTATTTGTAAACCAGAGATTGGAAATAATGACTAGGCTAAAATGGCGCCTAAAGAAAAAGTGAAATGGCAATGGGAGTCCTCTGTTTATGTCTTTGTAAATGCTCTTTTAAAATCGGCTGCGGCGCGAACGTCAGTAACACCGACGAAGGCGCTACGCCGAAACGCGTTTGTTTGTTGCTTACAGCAATAAAGGTTTTGCAACATTTCCCCGTGAGTGCTGGCTTCTGTTTTGTTAAACGGAGAAACGGAGGAGCTTGGATGTAATCGCGGTGCACTTCCGCGACGCCAGCACCCGCCTGCGAGTGCTTCCTGGTAAAGTGCAGTGGAGCAGTTATATATATATATATATATATAGAGAGAGAGAGAGAGAGATAGATGTATATTCAATTAATAAAACAGTTAAAGTAACGTTATAGTTAGGTGAATATGTCTTTAACAACATTAACATTTAAAATAAGAAAAACACAGACATTCACCAGTTATAGTTAGCAGAGATAACTATAACTTGCACCCCACCAAACACTGCTTATGACCTCTTAAGTTACATCACTCATGACATGTTCTATGATAAATGATGTCATGAGTGATTTAATATGTGAGGTCATAAGCAGTGCTTGGCGAGTGCCTCATACCCTGCCATGCCCCCCGTTCCCCAGGGGTGCTTTTTTATAAAAGAGAGGGGGCTACAAGGCTTCCCTCCTTTAGCCTAGTTTTGCACCGGGGACCCCTTCCCCGGGTCCCAATGTGATAACTAAGGGGAGGGGGTCATGTAGCCCCCCTCATCCGAGCCTTAAAAACACCCTCTGGACCACATCCCCAAGGCTGTGTTTTTTTAAAGGGGCTACACTGCCCCCTTCCCCAAGCCTTTTTTGGCCCGAGGACCCCATCCTTGGGCCAGTATTTAATAGGTGGATGCCCTGGTGCCCACCCAGGACACCCACCATACACTCGTTGAGGCCACGGGGGCCCTGGACCCCTGCAGCCCAAGCCAGCTCATCACATTCAGATTATCTACCTTTGTAGCTTCAGCTTCCTCCAGGGGGAGCAATCTCTTCATCTGTTACCCTGCCCGCATCAGTGCGGGCAGGGAAACAGAACAAAAGTCTTCTCCCACTGGGAGCAGACTTTGTGCATCCCCCGCGTGGTAGGAGATTCTAAATGCTCCCGCCAGGTGGGAGCAAACACATGTTTCCCCCCAAAACCAATTACTCCCTGCTTCTTACCTGAGTAGGAATGTATTGTCTGCCACCTATCCAAACTGTGAGTAATAGTTGATGCAGGGGTTTTGCTAAAGGCCTTAACTGCTGGAAGCTCTTACAGGCCCAAATAGAGAAAATGTCACAAGAACAAGGTTTGTATTCTGAGTGGAACAGGAGCAATTGAGCAGGCGAACCAGCAACAAGACTCTGCAACATGAAACGAAAAGAAGATAGAGTGAGTGGAAACCTCAAGACAGAGGCCCACATGGATCAACAGAGTACGGAGTCATTTACTAAATCGAGCATTATGTATTATAATATGAACCCACATACAAGTCACAGAGACATTTACTGCAGCAGCTAAATTCTCTGTAGGATATTGATTAGGAAACAAATTACACACAACCTAGACCTACCATTGAGTATTGAAATGTATTTTCTGCATCATGATGTCCCATGGCCAGGGTAAGGGCAACTTTGCATTTTTTACCTTCCTCCTGTAACATTTTAGCATTTAGCCCCACTGAGTGTGAGATCGGCTGATGGTGGAAATCAATTTCAGTACAGTGGATCTCACAACTGTATGGGAAAAAAGATGAGGGAATCAATCGATGGATGGATTAGCGGAAAGTTGAAAGGGAGATAGACACAGCATTCAGCAACTTATTGAGCATGGTACATCTGCATTGAAGGAAGTTGATAGTTAAAGTTACCCTATTCAAACAATCTTTAGCAGCTGACAGACTCCCACACTACTTATTAGTTAATGCAACATAAGGAGGACACACACAAAATATGTATAATAAAAGTAAATAAAATTGGTACTGTACAAAAGTGGTGCAAATGTAGTCTTCTGGCATTGTCTGCCTTGGGAACAGGGCTGAACCGCATGACAGGAGCACCATGGATGTTCTTTGCAGAAGAGAAGGCCTGTGGAATGAGACTAGAAAAAGAAAATGATAACTTTCAAGAGTCAAGGCTAAAAGGAGTGTAAGGAATCAGAACGAGAGCATAAGCTGGTGAATGATCAACCAAGGGCGAACCTAGCAACAATCCCACACAACCAAAAATGTAGCTGAATGTACCTTCAATAATTGATAACCCAAAATATTAAAGGTTTGGCTATGCTCATCATGTCCACAACATTATTCTCTTACAATTTGCCATTTAACTCAAGCCACTAGCATGCATTACTCTAAATAAGTCACCTCTTTCCCGTCCATAGGAGTAGGCCTCTTTGTGTTTTTCCCCATATAAGTAGATATGGATGAGTCCTTCTCCTAGATGTTGTTAATGGCAGATATTATTTCTTCCAAATGAGACAGACTTGCTGAACAAGAAAAGAGAAACAAATTGAATCTTAGAATCAAGTAAACTGGGAGGTCTCAAACGAACCAAGAGATGCTGGAGTGCAGTTGAGGAAAGGCCAATCAATTCACACTCCCAGTCACACGTAGAAGGGTTCACCCAGAATGATCACTGAAACATTAAAAATATAAGTTTACCTGAGCTCCTCCCATCAGTCACATGAATCATTTTGGCATTAATTAATTAATGCAAGCACTAAGTAGTGAAGTCCTTTGAAACTTCACAAACAGCCACACATGGTAATGAAAGTTTAGGCATGGCAGACAGCTTGTGTTTTTTCAGAAAACAGAGGTGTCAATTGCAGATTTAGGAGCAGTAGCTCATTGCAAAGTCTACTGTTGGCCTTAAGGTTGAATTAGTTTTCTTTCTTTGTCACCTGTCACCAGGCTAAATGACTGTGTCCTCCTTCATTATCTGTTTCTGGTTTACATGCTGGTCTATTTTGGCTTATTACATTCCTTAGCACACCACACATAAATAATAAAAATGCCTCTTTTACAGATAACATTTCTGTTGTGTTACTAGTGTATTACTTTTTAGTTCATAATGTAGAGTCCATCTTCATAGTCAAGGACTTTAACTTGAGGATGAATAGTCCCCACACTTAAGATTTTGAGAAATCACCCTTCTCCACTGTTATGTCTTCTGAAGTCTTAAAATTTGTATGGATGAAATGTTCATTCATTTTGATCATTGTCCGTATTTGTACGTTCCCCTGGCTGTGACAATTGCACCAGTGAACAGAGAATCTGCACAGAGGTTACACTGGCTAAAGGACATGCTATATATTTTATTGCCAGCCTGCTGAGTTCTGACCACTGTTCCTTTTTCTCATGCCAGCAGATCAATGGCTCTTGATCCAAGTACAATTCTATTATTCATCCAAGTAATCTTGTACCATCTTCTCTATTATCACAGTTGTTTACATTTGCTAGTTAAAAGTTTCCTGCACCTGTGTATTTGGTATACGTCCTGGAACTTTCATAAATCAACTCATAATAAAGGTTGGATGAAGTGATGCTGCTGGTGTCGATTTCGTTTAGTAGCAAATGTGTCTCGTCAAATGGGGATTGTGTTACCACTGGTGGGTGCTTCTGCTGCAGTTGCACTTATATTGTATGGGAGGTCCTAATAAATCAAGGAAAGCTAGACCCTAACTGTACAATATATCAAAAAAGTGCATTTTTAACCCAGTTATTTGCTTAATTGAAATATAAACTGAAATACTATTTGCATTAAGTGGAACATTCATAACAAATACTCATACATTTTTTATGCAACAATCCTTCAATAATTATGGCTGGGAGTATTGAAAATACTATTTACATAACCTTTAAATTAGCAATTTATTAGATTCAACATAAATAGCATATCAAATATGTACACATTTAGCTAATTGACGCCGTAAAGACAGTGGATGACACCATCACCAGCGTGTATCAAATTATGCCAAAGTGAGTAAGGAAAAAAGATCTCTACACAGTATATTTGTAGTCTAAAAAAGTAATGCTGTCCCCTATTTTGGATAAATAATTACATGGAGAAATGTTGTAAGACTACTCCAGAGTTTAAAACAGTTAAGAGACAGTCTTGTTGTTTGTGCAAGGCCCTTGGGTATTTTAATCAGTATCCAGGACTGGAGTGTAGAGATAGTTTTATCTGATGGTCCTTCGTTGGTGGATTTCTAAGGCCTCTGGTAATCTACATGGTCTTAAACCCTGGAAGTGTGGTGTTGACGACTTCTGATCACTTTGGTTTACGGAGTCTACTCAAGGCAGGGGAATGGTGTCGTGTAGGAAGGGTTCGTAAAAGTGTGTTTGGTGGGAAAATGTCAACCCAGTACCAAGACAATACCTTTTTGTTGAGAAGGTCACGCTTCATTTATAGCTTGCCATAACATGGAACGCTGAATTATAAACACAAGAAGATGATGGACGGAGCGCTGAAACTTTTCAGACACTCACCCCCAGTCACAGATCTGGGTTGAATCCATCATCATTCTTTAGCTCACTTTGCCACCTCATTCAGACACAGCTATATGCAAATCAGTCTTGACCCTGTGCCTCATGGGAACATTCCAGCCCGAACTGCCAAGCCAGGTCTTCATGAACCGGAAACAAGCATCCTGGGACCGGTTTCTGGGCTGAATTATAAAAAGAGGTGGGTTGATGAGGGTAGAGAAAGCCACCGAGTTTCCATGTTTCAAACACTGTGCACAGTGACCCATCTGCACATGTACCTCATATTTGGGAATACCAAAAAAGTTTCAGTTCTGTCAGGTCATTACTCATAGGCTTGTTATGCAACATCTTTGCATATTCATTTAAAGATTGTTGCATAACAAGCCTATGAGTATTTATTGTGAATGTTCCTTTTAACACACACTGATATTTAAGTTTGTTTGTAAATTAAGCAAATAATTGAGTGAAGGAGGCACTCTCTTTGATCTAATGCTGTTAAAGTTGTGACATGATTCTGGACTTGGAGCTTCTGTCATGACCTCCAGAGGTTGGTGAAGGCAGCACTTCAGTTCTTCTATGCCCTTGAGGTTGCAATCTTTCATTTTCAAAAAGACACATAGTGCTGAAAAAGAACTGAAAGTAGATAGCTCTTTTTTGCATCTTACATCCAGTATAGTAGCACAGATCTACTCTTCGGAGGACACAATATATTTATTTGAAGCCTGCCATTTGTATTCACATGAAGGATTAAGCCGTTGTCTAAAGCACCTTCTTCACTGACACAGGAATATGATTCTTCCACCTTTCGCAAATGGTCCTGCAGCATATGCTATAACGGGATGTCTTGGTTCATGGTCCTAACCTTCTTGATGACGTCCCATGTCCAAATCTCAAAAGGAACTAGCATTTGGGTCAGCCCCCATTTGTAAACCTCCATTGTCATGGCCTTGGCAGCTGCATTTCCTCTTTATTAATGGACCTCTACTTGAAACATGTAGAAGGTGGAAGTTCAATGGGTTAGAACCTCACAAATGAGGACTTTTCAGGGGCTCTTTTAGCACACTGTGTGACCCTCAGCTGCTTCTGGGCTTTAAAGGAACGGCAGAAACGTGTGCAAATCCTGTCACATGAGGCCAGTATGCTGTTTAAGGTTGTTGAAAACATGTTGTTCAGGTAATAAAAAATAAGAAGAAATGACAACGAGACCTGACCATTCTAGTAAATCATAACATAATAACAATAATATACCCACACATAAATGAACTGTTTTGTTTAACAGGGCACAACTTAAAGTCAACCAAAACCTACATAATAAAAGTCTGGTGGTACCCCTCCCTCCCCTCCCTCCCGGCCCCTGGGAGCCAAAAGACCCAATTAAATTAATTACAACAACAAACATGGGCCTAAGGGTTTAATCCAAGCAGCAGAAAACGTTGAACAAAATCTAAAACAGGGAAATAAATACCTAGTGTCCCTCCAGGGCTCATTGAATCCCCATGGGAGCCAGGAGGAGACTGGCAAAACTGAATAAATTAATTAAACATAACAACAATGTAGTAGAGACTACTTTAGGCAGCCACAAGCACAATATAAATATTACATAAAATATATATTCAAAACGGAAAAATGGAACAAAATAAAGTTTCTAAAGATCCGTCTCCTAGCAAAAGGCTTTGGAAAGTGGCACAAAATGATTCGTAATCAACGATCAGACACACGCACCGGTTTCACTAAATTATGGACAAGCACATGGAACTGAAAGGCTCAAGGCATGCAGAGCACATAGAATAAAAGGCCACCCATGAGGCACACTCTGGTTTCACAAAATGGTGAACAAGCAGATCAAAAGAAAAGGCAGAAGGCATGGAGGACTAAGGCAAATTCATTTCCTACAAGGCACACACTGGTTTTAAAAAATGGTGGACAAGAACATGGCCTGGATAAGAAGAAGGTATAGAGGACAAGGAGTCCAGCGCCTCCTACCCTGGCTGGAATGGCTCCCTCCCCACTCCACCAACACACTCGTGAAGCATTACAGAGAAAGCGCAGCATAAATATATACCCAAGATGTGCCTGGACCCACCCATAGGTCACTACACCACCAGTAAAGCTGCCATAAGCATATGCAATGAATCAACCAAGATAACAAAAATAGTAACAGCATAGCAACGTAGAAGCTGACAACAAATTAAAATAAACTTTAAAAATCACACACACAACAGACACACACAGCACCTGGAGAAGAACATGGCTTAAAACCTTTACCCCAGCCACCATTGGCACATGCTGACAAATAACCTAAATTTGGCAGGATGCAAGGCCTTATACAAGCCCCTAAAATAATAAAAACAAATTACCTATACTACAGCCGTAGTCACAATGTGAAAAATACACCAATAATACATAAATGGCCTAAAGCATGCTAGGCATCAAACACCACAGCTTAATGACTATTCTAGACAAAAACACAAGTAAACAGAGTAAATATATATAACACTCAAAGACTCCACCATCCAAAATGTCCATTACCCTCACATTCTTATCTATCCCCTTATCTCACATCCACATGGGCTTGCCTGCACCCCTACGTCTGAACACCAGGCATTCCAACAACAAACAAAATAAAAAAATGTAAAAAGAAAAAAAATGGTAGTGCCACCTCCATCAAACATTTTTCAAAGTACTGCACTGAACTTACTTGATTTTCCCAAAAATTGGAAACATGGCAAGAGCAAATAATGCAACAGAGATTGCAGTCAAAAAATGAGGGCTGAACAAAAAAAAAAGTGAGGAGTCAGGAAGAGGAAGTTGATACTGTATGTACATTAATCTCACTCTATATGGAATTCCCCTTTTGTGCTAAAATAATTATGGGCAAAAATTTGATTCACAATGAATTCTGATGTATCGGTGCCTTGCGTTATAAAAACAGCCACTCGCATTTGGTAAACCCTCCTATCATTGGTTCAGTGTTCCAGTTATAGGAATTTTTCCAGAAGAAAATCTCATTTATGTGACGTGACATAACGGTGTGATCTCAGGCATTATGAGTCACATATGTAATGCAGGAAGCCAGAGATTCTGTAAGATTATGCCTCCATAAAAAAAATGTGTCTGGCGCTAGTGATAAACAGCAGCCAGACTGCGATGACTGAAAGGACACTTACTGACTCCCTCAATGGCACCAAGAGATGTGGAGTACCCATACTCCTATGTAAATCTAGACCGAGAGGAAATTTTAATTACAACAGCAACATCTTGCATAAATTCCTGCATTTCGTGTTACACTTGTTACACAAAATTCCCAAAATTATGCCATTGCGTTTGGTTGCATAATTAAAGAGAGTTCGGGTAAAAATCCTGTTGTGGGAGAATAGGAACAACGCAAGTGACCAGGACATGAGCAGCTGTAGTTTGCGACACTTGTATTGTTTGGTCTATTTTTGTTTTTTGTATGAAATGCTTTCTCATGTGAGGACATTTTTTGCACAAAATGCTATTTTTTTTGTGCATGAAATGTGTCCCCACATGAGGATGTATTTTACACTAAGATATAGTGCTAAATGCTGGGTTTCAATTTTGCATGAATTCTCATCATTTTGCTTAATTTTTATGAAATTTCACATAATTACACAAAAAGGGAAATTATACTAATTTTGCATAGCCCTAGTAAAAACCTCATCCCCAAGGTTCTTTGTGCCTGTATGCCATGTCTGACAATACCCACAGGCACATTTGTATGCAATCTAAGGCAGTAGGCAAGACACAGGTGGTGGGTTCAGTATATGCTCCAAACTCATGCAGGTTACCTTAAATTTCTGCTCTCTCGAGACTGCTGTTAGAATTTTGCATTTCTTCCTTGCTTTGTCCAGAGACTGGAATTTGTCTCCTGACCTGATTCTTGATAGGACTGGATGCCACAACTCTTGCATGTGGAATGACAGGGCAGCACTGGCTGACCTAATAGGTGATCCTGACCTGACAGATGTTTGGCATCTACTGCACCAAATAGCCAAATAGATAGAGAATATACCTTCCTCTAGTGCCTCCATGGCACATCATCACTGTTAGACCTAGCACCATTAGCGTGGGTCTCCCTTCCATTTTTTGCCTTTGCTTCCTGTGTTTTGCTGTGTGTTGGACTCCATTTTTGCTGGTCTAGATGCTTTGGGCACTTTACCACTGCTGTTCAGTGCCAAAGTGCAAGTGCTCCCTTTTGTAAATTGTTGGTATGAATTAGTGTTTCCATGATTGGCTATTTAATTTACTTGTCAGACCCTAGTATAGTTGACTGTGTGTGCCCAGGGCCTGTAAATCAAATGCTGCTGGTGGGCTTGCAGCACTGGTTGTGCCACCCACAGAAGCAGCCTGTAAAATGTAACTCTGGCCTGCCATTGCAGAGCCTGTGTGCAGTCTGGGACTGCCATGTCGACTTGGCTAGTGCACACACTTGCCAGTCACATTTGCCAGTCCCTAAACCTTCCCTTTTCTACATATCAGTCACCCCTAAGGTAGGCCCAGTGTATCCCTGTGGGCAGGGTGTATTGTATGTGAAAGGTAGGACATGCCCTGATGTGTGTGGCATGTCCTGATAATGAAATACTGCCAATTTCGTTTTTCACTATTGCAAGGCTATCTGTTCCCCTAGGACAGAATGGGGAGTTTGTTTATAACATCTTATAAACATAACTGACCCTGGTAACAAGGTAGAAAAATAAAGTTTAGTATGCCTGAACACAGAATGTTAAAATACATCTTTTAGTGAGGGTGATATTTACATTCTGTGTTTGAAAATATCACTTTTAGAAAGTAGGTATTTTCTTGCCTAACCATCCAGTGTGCCTCTGCTAGGTTTGTGTTTTGCATGTCTGGCTTTTGGATGACAGGGGCTGGAGAGGGGCAGTGGCTCCAGAAGTCTGATGTGTCAGGGCTGGGCTGAATAGACCTGGGCTGCATTTAGAGTAGGGGGAGGAGATTTCCTTTCACCTGCATGGGCCTGGTCTGCCTTCAACAATGCTGTCTCCACCTCCTGCCAGGAAGCTGCACCAGTGAGGACAGAACTGGTTTTGGCTGGGTACAGACACTCTCTGCCTTCAGAGAACAAAGGATTTTTGTGTATAAAAAGAGGGGCCCAGACCCCAGACTTTTAGGTCACTTCTGGGAAATCAAGAGAAACCTTTGCCAAGGAAAAGAGCCGGATAAGCTGAGGAGGAATACTGCCCCTGTGCTGTTTGCTGTCTGGGATTGACCTGCTGTGGCTGCTTGCTGCCAAGGAAAGGAGAAAAAGGACTTTGCTGTTTGCTTTGTCAGCTGCTTGAAGAAAAGATCTCCAAGGGCTTGAAACTGGGCTTGCCTCCTGTTCTGAAGTCTCAGGGACACAAAGACTTCATCCCTTCTGTCTCTCTGCATCTGGAACTGCTGTTTCAGCTGCCACAGAAGGAAATTGCAATACCGATGCCGGCGAGTGACGCCGTAACCTGCACCGAATCCGTGGGCACCGCTCTTTAAGAGCACGAAGCACCGCCCCGACTTGCATTGTAGGCCCGACGCCTGCTGACGCCGTGCCGCATCGACTCCGAAGCCATCAGCGAGGCCGCTGCCTGCACTGGAGCCGAGGACACTGTTCGTGACGTCTACGACGCAACGTCCCGACTCGCACCGCAGCACCAACGCCGGTGCTTCATCAACGCGGAGCCGATCCTCGACGTGGGTGACTCCTGAATTCATCGACATCGCACCATCGTATGGAACCGCCTCCTCGCCGCCATCGTGACGTCACCTCCCCGACTTAGTAAGGAACAGACGTCTCACCCCTCTGCACCGCAGTAAGGAACAGAGGCTTCACCACCCCTGGGGTCGTAAGGAACCGACGCCACAGGCGCCAAAGAAGCATCACCTCCCCGACGCCGTGCTCCGCCGTTGCTTTCATCAATTCCAAGGTACTGTTCTTTGTGGGTCTGCTTGACTCCGGGCCCGACGCCGCGCACCTCACGGTCGGCGCCGTTCTTTGGGATTTTCATCTGTCACGACGTCGTAATGACTCCAGGTGGAGTTATTTGTTGTTAGAAGCTTGATTTGAGTGAGTAACCTATTTCTAAGGATATTTTTGATACTGTATTGTGGATTTTTGTCCTTTGGTCTTGTTTTGGTTTAGATAAAGATTACTTATTTTTCTAAACTGGTGTGGTGTCCATTTGTAGTGTTTTCGCTGTATTACTGTATGTGTTCACAAATGCTTTACACACTGCCTCTGAGATAAGCCTGTCTGCTCGTGCCAAGCTACCATGGGGGTGAGCAGGGGTTATTTTAGGAGTGTATCCCCCTTATCCTGACTAGAAGCAAGGGTCCCTATTTGGACAAAGGTACCTACCTCTGCCAACTAGAGACCCCCATTTCTAACAATCACACATTAATTATTTGCTTATACACAGAGCTTTGTTACGCCACATAACCCACTGAGATATCTTAGAAGACTTGGGACATATTGCACCCCTTCTGGCAAACTGGTGCATGAGAACTAATCCCAAAGGGGTGTCCATGATAAGACCATTCTCAGGTCTCTTGTTAGTACTTTCCTAGAGAAAAATGTAAGCTCAGTTTCCTTGGCTCAGCTGTTGTGTGTGCCGGGCAGGGCCTCGTGGAAGGGACTGATGAGGAGCAGTCAGGAGTCTAGGTCTAAACAGGAATCATTAGAACAGTCCATTAGGGATCTGACGATGCGCTATTAGACCTGCACATGAGATACAACACCAGCTAGAATTGGTAAAACTGAGATCATTCTTTCACTATACAGGTAGAGCGGGACTTCGTATAACTGAAACGAAGGCACTATGCGTGGGCGTGGAAGTGGGAATACTGCTAGAAGCATAATTGCATCAGGAGAAATTGAGGGAATGTCCATTGTTGAGGCCAGAAACGACACTGATAGCCTGCGCACTCACACTCCAGACACTGCTGAAACCTTTGTCTCTTATTACAAACAGTTATACAGCTTGAGTGGGGGTGAATTTATGCAACTAGAGAACCGTTTTGTATCGCCCTTGCATCTGCCCAAGCTTCCCAGGAAGGCAGAGCTCTTCTTGAGGGGGAGATCACTAAGGACTAGATAGCAGAAGCCACAGTCATCCTCCCATGTGCAAATTGCCACGAGAAGAGGGTTTCCCTGGTTTTTAAAAACATGGAAAGATCTTGTGATACCGCTGCTCCATGCCACTGCCTACTAGCACCTTGAGTCTACCTCCAACTGAGCCGCTAATGCTCTTCATACCAAAGATGGGGAAGACCCACTATTCTGCGCTAGCTATTGGCCAATATCCTTCATTAATGTTGATGCTAAAATATTCGGAAATAGACTCTAGTCGGGCTTGTTCCCTGCCACTCATCCAGGAATTTTTTTACAAACTTTGCCCCATCTTCTGTAAGATTCTATGGACAGCCAGCAGGAAAGCCTATCCCTCTTGTTGGATGCCGAGAACGTTTTTGATGGGCCATAATGGGGAAATGTTTTTAAAGAAATTGAGTGGGCAGGACTGGACGGGAATTCATATTTAAAGTCCGATAGCCTTATGACTGTCTGGCTACCAATATTAAAAGCAATGGATTTTTCTACAGCGCTATGAAGATCCAATGCAGCGCTTGTCAGCATTGTCCATTGCCCTGCTCCCTTTTGTTCCTTCTTGCCTTGGAGCTGTTGTTGGCTGCAATACGGAAATCCATGAATACACATGTTATTCACACGATGGCCGGCCCAGTCAAAGAATTCCTTTATGCATACAGAATCTTACCCTCCTCAGGCCGGACGTCTCATTTACACTTGTAACGTCCTGGATCCTATTGTTTTCTAGTTTCTTGGGATATAACGTTAATTGGGGCAATTGCGAGGCACTGCCTGTGTCCCAACCTACAATGAGAGCTGTTTAACCTTGACATGTAATGAGTTCTGGGGGACTGAATAAAATTGCTCGTAATAATCTACTGCCCCTGACAACCAAGACTTAGAATGATTTGCACGAAATGGACACTGCTCAATCTATATGGAGAAGGGTACAAAATGTCAAGATGACAGTGGTGCCTAGATATAACTATATCTTCGGAATGTCGCCACAGCACATCATTAAACCATGACTGACAAGAATAGTTCTAGATATCAAAGATATATCTGGCGAGAAGAACCCCAGGCTGAAATCACAGAAACTTTGAGTGCATACTACATCTGCAGCCTACAAATACCTCATATGGTATCCTACCACGGGGCCCATCAACTGTTGCAGGTCTCCTCATTTCTACCACACACACTAGAATCCCCACCGTGAGTTCTTGTTGAGAGAGCCAGTTGGGTGCTGGCAGGGTGAACTGCTGGTCTCCTTACACCATGCAATGCCAAAAGCCCTGGATAATTCAGTTGTCAGACCTACGCCCAGTACCTGGTAGTCAGTGCACAAACAGTTGGGAATACATCAGCTGGGGCATAAATCTGTATATTTTACTCTAAATGACTAATACTTTAATCCCCTAAAATTTCACCAGCCAAGCTTTTTGCACACTTCAACTGTGTTCAGTGTAAGGGTTAGAGGTGCAACTTGCAGCACATATTGTGAGCCTGCAATACTATCCAAGAGTACTTACTCAAGGGCAGTGTGGGATAGCTTGGCAACGGTGAGCAATACCCTAATGCTTCTGTTTGTACAAATGTGCCTGTCATACAATATGGATGATGTTACATGGCTTTCCACGCTCACCCATAGATGGGTGGCCATTTCACTGGCCATGGCAAAAATGTGTATTCTGCAGCATTGGCATCCGTCCACTGAACCCACAGTGAAGAAGTGGCAGCTTAAATTATGAAGAATCACCCATTGTGAATATTTAATATAAAAGATTAATGATCAACTGTCATGCATAATAACCGTGTCTGGGGCCACTTTCTCCACAGCCAGGACAGCAATGGTTCTTGTATGGTTCTTGAAGCCCTGCAGCAGTGACCTGCATGGTAGGCCTAGGCCCATAAGGGGGGGATAGGACACAATCAGGTGGGCGTGGGGGGTACAGAACTTACATTTCCTTGTGTGGGTGCAGACTGGACCCTTTCCCAGTATGATGTGGTGTTAAATGTACTTAAATACTATACTCTCACCACTGCCACTTTCAAGCTTAGGATGGTTAATGCACACACATTTCCAGATCAGTTCTCCTATGCCACCCAAGCCCTATCACTGTATCACCTCCTTGTACTATTATGATCTGACTGGCTTACTAATGCTGAGCTGAACATGGCCGTTTTAGACTATGCAGAGCTCTGGAGGTCACCGGAGTCTGTACGTCATTTCCCTTCCCATCTCCTTTACTTTGTTTTCTTTGAGTTTCATGTACAGTTGCTAGTCATGGCTGAATTACGGCTCCATTATGGGATTTTCCTCATGCCAAATACAAGCTTAGTTGTAGTTACTTATGTTCAATCACATTCAGCAGTAGCTATTTTACTGGATTCTTATTAGTTGTGAAAGTATCCACTTATGACTGTGACTGCTGCTTATTGTTTCTTATGTATACCTGCTCCGGGGCAAGATGTTGGCCTGAAACTCTAGAGAGGACCTGAATGTGCAATCTCATGGAAATAAATGTCAATAAAGAATTATTACAAAAAGAAGGATTAAAAAAATGAAAGTTCCTAAGGGCCTGATGTACGACCATAGCATTTTGCGACTCGCAAATTGCGCTCAATAGCGAGTCGCAATTTGCGAGTCGCAAAATGCTATGTGATTCCCAATGGGGTCGCTAATTGCATGCCTCATGAATATTAAAGAGGCACTCACAATTTGCGACCCCATTGGGAATGGCTGGCCCTCCCAGGTATGGTGGCCTGCTGGGTTCAGCAGACCTCCATGTCTGGGACTGCTTTTAAATAAAGCAGTTTTTTTTTAATGCAGCCCGTTTTCCTTCAATAAAAATGGGATGCATTTTAAAAAAGAAAAATTTAACGTTTTCGTTTCATTTTTTAAGGGCAGGTAGTGGTCCCTGGGACTACTGCATGCCCCTAAAAAATATTTTCCCCTGCATTCACAAAGGAGAAGGGGTCCCCTGGGGACCCCTTCCCTTTTGCGAGTGCTTTACCACCCTTCTGAGAAGGGTGGTAAACTGCGACTGTTTTGCAACCGCAATTGCGGTCGCAAAACAGTCATACATAGGGCTCAGACTCGCTTTTAGGAAGGGACACCCTCGGAATGCCCCTTCCTAATAGCAAGTAATAATCCTATGTAGCGAGTCGCAAATAAGTTGCGACTCGCTAAATAGGGTTAGTACATGGCCCTTTTGTATTTTGCATGCGCAAACGGGTCGCAACCCCGTTTGTGCATGCAAAATAGGGTCGTACATCTGGCCCTAAAGTTCCTAGAACAAGCCGATGTTACGGGATATGAAATATGTCAGACGTAAAGTTCACCATTGATTATAACCTCAGTACCGACTCTAAATCTAAATGAAGTACCACATCTCCATGAGTCCAAATATCTAATACTATTTCCTCCCAGTAATATAAATACGACCACCAGGAGTATTATCGCGCTAAAGCCAAAGTGTTCAAACAAGAGAAGAATGACCACATATCATTTGAGTAGTGTTTCAGGCAGGTAAAAGTGATGCTGTGGACCAGGAGATTCCCCAATGGCTACATAGAGAGTGCTGTGCACATTTAAGAGAATTACTAATCTGAGGATATGTGTCTGATAAACGTTTTACAAAACCTTTAAAGCAGGGAGGAGGAGCTATCATAATTCTCACCGCAATTAATTCTTGTGCTCTAGTTTTCAAATAAGCTGTTATGCGAGTGACCAGCATGGTTGTGCAGGTGGTCACATCTTGGAGAGGCAACATAAGGCAAAATGAGAGCATAAACGTGGATCTGGCTGTTAAAGCACGAAGGGCCTGATTTAGATATTGGGGGACAAATTACTCCATCACAACGGTGACAGATATCCCATCTGCCAAAAATAAATCCTATGGGATTTATATTTCGGCGGACGGGATATCCGTCACTGTTGTGACAGCATAACCCATCGGCCAAGATATAAATCAGGCCTCTTTTGAGCTCAACCGTCTTTTTGGAGTACAGCACATCCTACAATTCCCTTTCAGATATCCCCACACCTAAGCACAGAATCAAAGAAGCTTCAGATTAAAGTGTCTGCAAACCAAAGAACAGTGTTTGCGCCCTGGCAGGATTCTCCATGTCTCTCCAATATTTTCATGAGAATAATTGGAGCTAGTTGTGAGCCATGTTAAACTTATCGACTTATTCTAGATCCTAACATCACCAATAAAGCCCTGAACCTACTCCATTGCAACACTGCAGGATACTTAAGCAATCACTCATTAAAATGATTTATGAATCTGACAGAGTGAAATTGCAAGAAACCTGCCTTTTGAATCTTGTATTGCCTGCTTTTTGTATTCATGACTGATGTCCCTTCAGGCACAAAAAGAAACAATAAAAGAGGTTTTGCAATTTCACTATCTATGAATAGGGAATGGTCTTATACTAAGCTTCCATTTGCATTGTTTATTGCGATTAGCCTTGACCATCCCAGTTGAAATTGTTGAATCGTAGAATGTTTTATTGATAAAGGTTCACTTGCCCTCTGCCTGCAAATTTAGAGACCTCTTGAGAACTGTAAAGAAGACAATAGAAGACTGGCACACTATGGGGCCGATTCCGATTCGGGCCGGAAATCTCTCCGACCGAGCCGGACCCGGAGAGATTTCCGACCGAATCGGACCCGTGCAGTCCGACCGAACGAGTCCGATGCATTCGTATGCCACCGGACACGAGTCGGTCGGACTCCCATTGAACTCAATGGGAGCCGGTCGTACAACGCGTACGCGGGCTCCCATTGCCTCAATGGGTGCGAGGCGGACAAGGCGCCCCCTACAGCGAGTACGCCGCGAGCGCCCGCGGCGTACACGCACAGGTAGGGGGACCCATGGGTCCCCCTGTGTGCGACTCGCGCGGGTACGCGTACAGGGGGTCCGACACGGACCCCAAAGTACGGCTCCGACAGCGAGTTCGAGTCGGACGGCGCGAGTCGGTCGGAGCGGTCGAGGTGCGCATCGTACTTACCCGGCCGGGAAACGTCTCCATTGCGCGGTGCGAATCGGGTCCGAGCGAGTCGGTCGGAGCGGTACGATCCGGGTACGAGTCGGTCGGAGCGGTCGGGTCGCCCGGACGAGTCGGTCGGCGAATTCGCATCGTACTCGCTCGGCCGGACCCGCGTACGATTCGGTCGGGAAAAAGGGCTCCGAATCGGATCCGGTAAAGCCGAATCCTATTCGGAGCCCTACCGGCCGAGATCGGAATCGGCCCCTATATATCCAAACTTTTTGATACTACTGATTGGTGGATTCAAATTCCATGTAACATGATTTGTATCTGGTTATGACAAAAGATGGATGTTGTGTTGTTCCAATTCCTAATTTGTGCAATTGAAAATCTGACCAATGTGGAAAAATGCTATTGAATTGGTTGTTTAGACTAGAATTTGACAGAAGTATGCAGGAAGGTCTACCAGGACATGCTATGGCAAGCAGGGGAAATGACTCAGCAACTCTAGATTATATTTTTGTTGATCATGGCTGTGGAGCTAAATGAATAGCACCAACTGTCTCGAGCTAAAGAGATCACAATCCCCTCCACTTATTTGTCTTCCCCACTCCAATTCAAATCTGACCTTAGTGAGGAGAAACTAATTGTCTGGAAGCAACTAACCCTAAGCAGATTGCCTCAATTGCAAGTTTGCATAAGCATGCACGTATAGGGGGTTCCGGAAGCCCCATGATTGAGCCTTTGAGATTGTTTTCTGATCTTATGCTTAGAGCCCGGGGCATACTGTCAAATGTGAAGAGAAAGGAAGGTGACATCTCTGACCGGAGAGAAGGGGTGGTTGCAGGCATTCCTTGAATTTGAGATAAATAAAATGGAAGAAAAATAGATAGCACAGGGAGAAAGTGTTTCTCAAGTGAAACATGATAAAATTCAAAGGCTGGATTGTCAAATATAGTGCAGGTCCAAAGAATGTAGAGATGAAGAGCTACTGAATAAATGGGGTAGGGTGGCCCCCGCATTGTAAAGGAAGCGTAGCATATGCTTTGGGGGTTAGTGGTAAGGGCAAAGGATAAAGAAGAGGGTTATGGGTTGTTCCGATAGTGATAGAGAGATGAAAACTGCACATTGAGTCACTTTACAAAGATAATGGGACTCACAAGGATGCCGTATTCATAAAACCAACCAGACACTGCGCAGGAATTTACCCTTTTACCACTTTCCAAAAGCAGATGGAAGAGGTTCTAAAACTAGCAAACATCACAGGTGCAAAAGGACTAAGCCTGGGCGTAGTTCGCGAGTAGCGCTACGCGAAGCTACGCAAAGTGCAGTTCGCACTACGCGAGCTACGCGTAGCACTACGCGAACTGCGTAGTGCACTGTTCGCAATGATTGCACAGTGCCGGATGCTTGTCCACACTGTGCAATCATTGAAAACGGCATCTTGCACAGTGCGAGCTGTCTTTTACTGCCGCTCGAGTAGATTTTTACTCGAGCGGCAGCTTCTCAACGCGGACTGGTAGTTTCTCATCGCGAGCGGTCGCGAGCATACGCGACCACTCGCAATGAGAAACCTGACCTCCCGCGTTGAGAATCTCGCCGGGAGGTTTATTTTCCACGCTCGCGATCGGCAACTTGATGTTGCTGATCGTGAACGAGGAAAAAGTCTCGCCGGGATGTCATTTTGCTTGCTCGCGGTCGCCAACTTGACGTTGAGGACCGCGAGCAAGCAAAATGACCGCTGCGCTACGCTACGCGTGTTTGCACTGTGCTACGTGCAATTCGCGTTGTGCGAAGTAGCGCAAACTTCGCAAACTACGCAAGCGTAGCGTAGTGCTTTGCCCAGGGTTAAAAAGGACCAGATTGGATCCCAATAACAGTTTATAAAGCCAATATAAAAGAATAGTTGGGCATTTCACCAAGACTGAAAAAGTCAGAGAAAGTCCATGCCTCATGTCTGGGGAAGACTAATCTACCTGATTTATATTAAGGGCCCCATAGGTCATCCTGCTAGCTATTGATAGTCCAATTGCACTTTTGGACCACTGCGGGAAAATGTTCATGGTATACAAAACAAATAAGCAAAGTTAATAGCCTTTCACCAAAGGTGCACACTGGGTTTAGAGCCAATTGTTTCACAGTTGATAACGCACTAGCACAAAGAATGATCCATTGGCCTTCGGCCTCGTTCCTCTATATGGTCATAGAACTCCTCAGTGACTTGCAATATCTTTCTAATGTATGTCAAGGAGGTATTTTATCCCATCTTTTTGTAAAAATGGCCTTTAGCATCTTCCTAACACCCTCTTTGTCTGTAGTATAGCGCACCTAGCACAGTAGAAGTACATAAGACCTCTTTTATTGTATGGGTGGTATCAGATCATAACAGCCAGCAATATCCTTTCTTTTTACATTTCTAAGATTTAATATCTGTTATTGATTATTTAGCTTGCTTGTCATTTTTTAGTAGTAGAAGATGAGGATTGACTGCTTTTTTTAACTTTGTAATTGTGCGTGAATGCTTGAATTCAAATTTCGAAATCAGTATATTATTACAATAATGTAGAGATGAAATTGAATGAACAATGATGAATTGGACATAGTTTTTATACCCCGTTTTCTGTGGAAGTACACACAGATTTAATTTGAAATGTTATTTTTTCATTAAACTCAAGTATGTTTTTAACTTGATGTTTGATGTGTATCATTACGTGTTAGTGAGCATACCCTGAGTAGAAGCCCAGTGAAGCACAGGTCAAAGTGCATTTCTTAGTGTTTGATGGATTTTAACAATTGATATTTTCTTAGGTTAATTGGTTTAGTGAAATACTTTCCAACTCCTTAGCCTCGTTACATGTTAGTGTGTTAGGTATCTCGCATGAGTGGTAGGTGGGTTTATTACTTCCTTGGGAGACTGACATGTATGTACAGTCGTTGAGTGCATTATATTCTAAGTTAAAATAGATTTAGGAAGGTTTCTTTTTTTTCTGCGCTTTTGAGTGCAGAGACTTGTCAAAGAAGACAACAAGCAAATTGACCTTTTATCACAAGAGACGCCACATGTGGGGAGACACATCTGCCCTTGGTCTTCTGCCATTTATTTGAGTGTTATGTGAATTATACCTGAATTATAGAATTGTCTATCTTAAACCATTGTTTCATAAGTATAATGTTAACACTACACGAGCTGCTATGTGTTTATTGTTTACATTAGGAGACCCCGAGATCTGTTATTGTATATCTACCTTCATTTTAAAATCATTTCATGCTAGAAAAAGTATGGTTTTTAATTGATTGAAAAAATGATATACAGGTCCTCTATATATATTTATGTATGGAATTTTTCGTGTTTAGTATTTCAATGAAATTGTAAAGGATATATGTTATGCTTGTATGACTCGCTTTTATGGTTGCTTTTTTGTGAACCGAATAAAGCTTAAGAAACTAAACGAAACGAGTGTTTGGAGTCCCGAATTGCTGGATCTCTGCTTTGACTTCAGGCCTGCTACCCACACATTGGCCTCAATCTGCTGTCTGTGTCAATGGCATTTTTCTTCAATCTCAATGCAGCCTCCTACTACAATGGGACTGCCCTAATTATGATCCAGGACATCAGGCTGACACGAAGGGGTGTAAATAAGTGGAATACAGTAAGCTAAATGTAGGAGTGCTGACAATCCTGTCCAGGTATGAGTCTGTGCACTATCAATCCAGTGCTTCTCAGTGGCCTTGAGTGCAATGCTGAAAGTTGGATTAGTGCTGCCCCTTCTTTACCATTAGTACCAGTCTACTTTATCTGTGAGTCATAGGTGAAGTTTTCTGGCACCCATTCATACCAAAATAAACATGTTTAGGCAGTTTTGACAAACCTGAAAACAGAATTAAGTTACCTTATGTTTTGTCACAGAAATAAAGATGAAACATAATGTGTTTTCCAACCATGGTGGATTAATACACCACTTACACTTCCTGAGTTGCAGAGATAACTGAATACCATTTGATAAAGGCGATCACTGGCTATTTTCCTCGATTCCAAGTTGTTGTACAAAAGCAAGCAGATTGTCTTCATGAGGTACAGGGGTCCAGCAGCCTCTCCTAGGGAAATAGCAGAGGACAGTTATCATCGTATCATCTTAGTCTATTCAATTTCCAGTCAATCCTAGACCTGTATTTCTTTTGTTCATTGGGTGGCCATTTCCGTGGCATGGGAAAATGCCTTTGTGGTCAATTATTTGGTATCTAATGAGTACAATTGCAGACAGAGGCTGCAATGCCTCATTGGTGAAGATTCCCATCACCTAGAGATTGGTCCTTTCTGAAGCTCTGATGGTTTCCCTCGGCTATAAGAGACCATTTTTGGCACTCTCTTAGAGATAGGACCTTTAGTAGGAGTTGAACTTTAGAGATTTAATGAGTAGAGTGGTAGATGTTCCAGCTTGCTGCTTAGAAAAGCTTCTGTTTAACTTCTTGGTTGAAAACTGAAATAATTGCTAAAATCTCTGGATTGAAACTTAGCTCCCAAGAAGTGCTCATAGGACTGTGATAGTCATTGTCCTAGTTCACCCCTGCAGAGGCAGATGTATCCAGACCTTTTTTAAAACAGTCGTTCTCCAGCTGAGGAACTTGCCTTTGAATGAGTGAGTGCTTGGAGTGAGATGTTATTGGGTTTAAGGGAGCTGCTAACTAGTTAGAAGTTCTGAGAGGACTCTGGATTAATTTGTCAGTTTTGTGGGGGAGAATTGGTCTGCTGCTGGCCTCTGCAACTGCTGTGAAACTTAGTTTTATAGTGCTTTAGAGCTGAGAAAGTCTTGCAAGAGATTAAGTCTACAACACATTTGGAGAAATCCCAATTCCTGGAGGGCTTTGTGGATTTGTTTCTAATTGAGAAAATCAATAATACACCCCTAACAATTGTTTTCAAGGGATTGAGGTCATAGAATTACTCCTTAAGAAACCAGAAAAAATGCCTCCAAGTAAATATAATTGGTGCACTGCTCCCCTTCAGTGGGCATTTTGTATAAAAGACTATTTTTGTGTTAAATGTGCTTTACTTTTCAGTCCCCTCATTAGTAAATGGTTTGGGAATTTTGCCCAGAAATACATTTTTACATTATAAGTGAAAAGGTTAAGAAATTATCATAGCAAACACAAGGAGATGATGGACGGAGCACTGAAACTTTTCAGACACTCACCCTCAGTCACAAATCTGGGTTGAATCCATCATCGTTCTTTAGCTCACTTTGCCACCCCAGTTCAGACTCAGCCATAGGAGAAAATGGGTAGCATTGCGGGTCGCGTAGCAGTAGGTTCCCCTCCCAAAGCCTTGGTTTTGCCAGGAAAAAGCCAAAAAAAAACGGCGGACAAGAACAGGAGTGTGGACAGAGTCTGAATCCTCCCAAGAGTTATCACTGGGGGGATAGCCTTTCCAATGGACAAGGAACTGTAAACAGCCCCTAAAGAAACGAGAGTCACAGATAGCCTGAACCTCGTACTCAGGTACCTCATTGAAAAAAATAGGAGGTGGACGGGAAAAAACCCTCCTATAGGGATCCGAGACATAGGGTTTCAACTGAGAGGCATGAAAAACACGATGTATCCTCCAAGCACGTGGTAGTTGAAGTCGAAAAGACACAGGATTCACCACTTGAGTAACTTTGAATGGACCATAAAAGCATGGCTTGATTTTACTACGTGATAACTGAAAAGGTAGATATTTCGAGGACAGCCAGACTTTTTCATTGACTTGATATGATGGAGATTGGCGGCGATGGACGCCAGCAGTGTCCTTCATCTTCTCTTTAGCTTCTTGGAGATTGACATGAACTCTAGATCTTATGGCTCAGAGGTGGCGAATAAAAGAGGCTGCCGCTGGAACAGAGTGGTTGTCTTGCAGAACTGAAGGAAAGGTCCTAGGATGGAAACCGTATAAACAAAAGAATGGGGTAGTCTTGGATGCACTATGGACTGAGTTGTTGTAGGAGTATTCTGCCAACAGTAGGTAGAAGGACCAGTTGCTCTGAGTCGCATTGCAATAACAGCGGAGGTATTGCTCTAGCCCTTGATTTAAGCGTTCCGTTTGACCATTGGTCTGGGGATGAAACCCAGAGGACAAGGCTACCTCAATATGAAGAGATTTACAAAAATATTTCCAGAAACGAGATACATACTGAGGCGGCGTTCCGATACAATCACTCGTGGCAGGCCATGGAGGCGGTATATCTCCTGTATGAAGATGCTTCCGAGCTCTCTTGCAATAGGTAGTTTTTTTAAGGGCGGTGAAATGAGCCATCTTGGTGAAAGAATCTATTGTCACCATTATAACCCGGTTACCTGCAGATGGAGGCAGAGAGGAAATGAAATTGGTGGATATGGTATGCCATGGAGCTGGTTTTACGGGTAGAGGTTGAAGCAATCCCATGGGTTTAGTATTCAATGTTTTGGCTTTGGCACAGACAGGACAAGATGATACGTAGACTTCGGTATCTTTTCTTATCGATGGCCACCAGAAAGAACGATGTATCAATTCTGGGATAGTCTTGAAACCACGATGACCGGCCACGGGAGAATCGTGACACATTTGTAGGGCTTCTAGCTGCACCTTTTGTGTGGGAAGGAATAAAGCCCTACCATGGTAGTAGTGTGTGTCATGTTGCTTAACCAGATTGACTAGCTTTATCTATTCTTCTTGGTTCATGGATTTATATTCTGATAAGAAGGATTGAACCATGCCAATAATTCTTTGTGGCTCGATTATGTTCTGTTATGGGAGCGTAGGTCTTTCTGGATAATGACGAGACAAGGCGTCTGCCAAAGTGTTCTGAGATCCGTGTATATAGGAAATGACAAAGTCATACTGGATAAAAAAGTAAGCCCACCGGGCTTGATGACTATTTTGGCATTGAATGTTACGGAGACATTGGAGGTTTCTATGGTCTGTTCTGATTTCAAAAGGTTCTTTGGTTCCCATTAAGAACTGTCTCCATTCACGGCAGGCCAACTTCATGGCCAGCAGTTCTCATTCTAGAACAGAGTAGTTTCTTTCAGAGTCTGACAGGACATGTGACAGGCAAAAAACAGGATGTTCCAGTCCGTCGTCTTCTTGTTGTTGGAGGAGGATGGCCCCAACAGCTCTGTCCGATGCGTCTGTTTCCACAAAAAACTTCTTTGTTGTATCAGGGTGTCGTAAAATGGGTGCTTGCGTGAAAATCTTTTTTAGGGACTGGAAGGCCTGTTCGGCGGCTTCGGTCCACTTGAACCCTCACCGGAGATATTCTTTCTTTAATGTTTGGGATATGTAGCTGGTTTGGTGAGCAAAGTTGTCAATGAATTGACAGTAAAAATTTGCCAGACCTAGGAAACACTGCGTTTTTTAATGGTCGAAGGTGATGGCCAGTCAAAAATAGCCTTTACCTTTTGAGGATCCATGGCTATTCCCGTCTTGTTAATTCGGTAACCCTAATATTCTACCTCGGATTTGTCAAACTCACATTTTTCAGGTTTACAAAAAAAACTATTTTGGCGTAGTCTTTCCAGGATTTGCATGACGTGCTTGCGATGTAACTCAGGAGCTGCTGAGTAGATCAAAATGTTGTCTAGGTATATTACCACTATCTGGTTTAGGAGATCCGACAACACATTGTCCATGAACCTTTGAAAAATAGAAGGGGCGTTGGTCAGCCCAAAAGGCATAACTCGGTATTCGAAATGCCCTAATGGAGTTCGAAATGCGGTTTTCCACTCATCCCCTTCCTTGATTCGAAGGAGATGATAGGCACACCTGAGATCCAACTTGGAGAATATTTGTGCCCCTCTTACCGACTCCAGGATATCCTTAATCAAGGGCAACGGATAGCGGTCTTTGATGGTGACTTTAATCAAGCCTCTGAAGTCAATACAGGGTCGGAGATCTTTGGTCTTCTTGGGGACAAAGAAGAGGGGTGCCCCGGCAGGTGACGAGGATTGAACGATGAGGCCACTCTGGAGATTTTCCTCCAGGTATTGTCTGAGAGTCTCCTTCTCGGGTTCAGTGAGAGAATATACTCTTCCGAAGAGTACTGTTGCTCCAGGTTCCAATAGAATGGCACAGACAAACTGAGTTAGTAGGCTTCTGAAAGATGTCAGCGTATGTATGGTAGTGACTTGGTATGCCTTGGACGGAGATAACGGAGGTACAGGCTTCCTTTCTTATCATAGGCATTACCTTGGGAGACCAGTATCCTTCAGTGGGGTAACAGAATTGTTGACAAAAGTGTGACAGGTAAATGGTCCTTGTCTCCCAGTTGATATATGGGTTATGTCTGATTAGCCAAGGTATACCCAAGATCATGACATGGCTGGGTGAGGCAATCAGGTCAAAAGACAAGTGTTCTTGGTGTTTTCCAAATGTTAGCTGTAATAATGGTGTCATGTCTTTGACTGGACCGGAAAGGAGGGGGGTTCCATCCACAGTATGTACTTGTTCCGGGATCTCTTTAGGGACATGACTAATTCACCTCTCATTAGCCCATGCTTCATCCAAGTACATCCCGCTGGCATCACTAACCAAATGCTAGTGTCTTCTCTTCTACTCCATTTGGCAGCCTTATAAGCATAGGCAGAAGAAAGAGAGAGGTGGAGGTTTCGTTCGAGGTATAGATCAAAGGGATTCCAGACCATCCCGTCCTCTCCCTTCTCACAGAGGATGGGATTTGGTGTTTTCCGACTGCCTAGGAGGATGAGTAGGACAATTACGAATCATGTGCCCTGAAGCGCCACAATACAGACACAGTCCTTGTTTTCTTCTGTGTTCACATTCGATCCCAGACAGGGGTCCTCTAGTTAAGCCCATCTCCATAGGTTCTTCTCCTGTAGAAGGCTGTGTGTCAGACACGGGCGTTTCTGTTGTACGAACACTAGGTCGGGTTGCTCCGGTGTGCTGCTGGAGTCGTGACTTTCGTTCTCCAAACGACGTTCATTGAGACGATGTTCAACTGATAATGTTAAGTCCATTAACTCAGTTATAGTTTCTGCATGAGGAGAATGTACTAATTCATCTTTGATTTCTTCTTGCAACGCGCTGCGAAAAAGGGTTACCAGTGTTCGTTCCACCCAAGTAGTTTCCGCCGCCAACTGCCTAAAGCGTGTGATGTACTGCAAGACGTCCTGACTCCCTTGTTGGATGTCACACAAGGCTTCTTCCGCTGAGGTCTCCAGCCCAGGTCTCTCAAACATCCGTTTAAAGGAATTAAGAAAAGACGCATAATTTGACAGTTGTGGGTCTTCTGTGGCTACCAAGGGTGTTGCCCATGCTAATGCTGGACCAGACAAGGCACTAATCAGGTATCCAACTTTAGTTCTATGCAAGGAAAACTGGGCTGGACGAAAGGCAAAAAACACAGTCAAGGAATCCAAGAATTCTGCTCAGCTTGTTAGGATCTCCAGAATAACGAGGAGTAGAGGTATAGACCATGGGTACATCGGATGTCTTAGTTGTCAACACGTGGCGGAAGGCTAAGTTTTCTTCTCATAGTTGTTGTAGTTCTTGGGCTTGTTGTTGAATCGTCTGCACTAATGCCTGTGCTGTTTCTACCTACCCTTCGGTAGGAGAGGACTGCAAGGCATCCATGCGGGTTTTTGGGCATTGCAATCTGTTGGGTTTAAGGTCTTTCTTACTAGTCTTGAGGCGTTGAGACGGTTCCTGGCTGCGGTTCTTGTAAGTCCTAATTTGTCCGAGATAGGGGCGGCCCCTTCCGGTAGCCACGGTGCTGCCGACAATGAAAGTCTAAGCAGCCAGTGCCCTCCAGGAGTCCCAAGAGGAAAACACAGGAGGGGAAAAACCTCAGATGATGATGAGACTCCAGGAATGTAGAAGAAGACAAGGAGCCAGAAAACACTGGAAGACCAGGAGCCCAAGAGGAAGCAGGAGAAAACTGGAAGTCAAACTGGAGCAGAAGGCGCAAAGGAAAAAGGAGTGCCAACAGAAGGAAGGGATCACCAAAATAGGAGCCAAGGAACTAACAGGAGCGAGGACACACCAGCAGTAACAAGGAGTGTTGCAACACAAGGAAGGAAAGGTTCTGATCCCTTATATACAGAAAAACAGGAAGTGACATACAGGAACAGAAAGTGACAACACAGAAAGGAGAGGTGTCTCCAGCTTTGATAGGGAAAGGAGTGAAGTGCAGTATAGGAAGATTACCATGTTAGGAAGGTAAGTAACCTTCCCCCATTGCCTTCTGGGAGCAAGATTGAGAAGAGGAGTAAGCAACAATATGGCCCCCAAGGAAGGGAATCACCAGATGCCATCACCAGGTAAGTGTAGTGCCCCAAGGTGGAACATGAGTTTGCAGTCCCAGTCTGGGAACTGTGGTACTCAAAAGGTGCCTCATGATATGGATGGGCCGCCGTTCAAGTACACGGCGTGCTCGACAGAGAAAACCAACAGGCGTCACGGGTGCTTTCCGCAACGCTGCCACAACGGCAATAACGGGCCGCCGTGCCGCACCGCTGTGCCCTCGAAGAGGAGGGAGGGGCGCCGCGGGCTGCACCGCGGCCCGCGAGGAGATAACGGGCAGCGCCTTGGGTCACGATTCGGCCCGCGGCGTAACTGCATGGTGTCATTTGCGCGGATTTTTCAGTGCTGCTCGTGATACCAGTGCTAAATTGCAGAGCGACATGCATATTTTCTGCCCGTTGGTGCAACTTTGTAGAATCTCACTGGATTTTTATGCAACTCTGAGAAATCCACAGAGTGCACCTGGTTTTAGGTCTTTCCTTCTCGCTGGCACTAGGCCCACCCACACATGTGGGGTACCGTTTTTATCCGGAGACATGTGGGAATGCTGGGTAATAGGGAATTTGTCACTCCTCACAGATCCCGGAACTTTCCCCCACAAAAATGTGAGGAGTGTGTGTTTTCAGTCAAAGTTTGAGGTTTGCAAGGGCTTCTCGGTACACAAACTCATGAAATACACACAAGTCAGAACACCCTGAACTCCCCTGTGTGTCTAGTTTTTAAAAACATCTGGGTTTGGTAGGTTTCCCTGGGTGACAGCCAAGACCAGATCCAAAATCTACGGGTACCCACATTGCAAAAAAAGAAAAGGGGCCTGTTTTGAGTGAAAAACTGTGATCTGTCCATGTTGCATTTTGTGCCCTTTCCAACTGCATGCACTAGGCTCACACACACGTTGGGTGCTATTTTTATTGGGAGATGTGTGGGAACACCTGGTAGGAGAAAATGTGTAGATCCACACAGATTCCAGAACTTTTCCTCACAGAAATGTGAGGAAAATGTGTCTTTTTAGTCACAGCTTGAGGTTTGCAAGGGCTTCTGGGCAAAGAATTCCTTATGAAATCCATGCAAGTCAGACCACCCTGGACTCCCCAGCTTGCCTACTTTTTATAAATGTCTGTGTTTGGTAGAATTCCCGGAGAGGTCCCTGAGCCCCGGCACAAAACCCATAATTATCCACATTGCAAAAAAATAGGTCCGTTTTGAGTGGAAAAATGTAAGCGTTCCATGATCTGTTTTGGGCCCTTTTCTGTCCTAGACGCTAGGCCTACTTACACAAGTGGGATACCGTTTTTATTGGGAGACATGTGGGAACACAGAACAGTAGAACATTTGTTATCACCAATTGGATCTCTCTGCATTTTTTGCTTTCAAATGTAAGCCAATGTGCAAGAAAGACTGCATTTTGCACAATGTCTTATAAAATACATTATACTAACCATAAATCAGAGATGTACAAACAACTACTTTTCATTTATTATATTTTACCTTGTGAATTGCTGTATAGTAAGACCACAATAAAAAATCATTATAAGGTGCAATTCAGTTGTTGGCTCTGAACCTGCAAACCCTATATTTCCCCACAACTGGAAGGGTCTATCGGATGTAATGGTATATTGCTTGTATTGCTTTTGTAAAGCAGACATTGTGACAAAAAATTACAGATAAAAAAGTCACATGTGGCTATTCTTCCTATTAATTTCATTATTATTTTATTTCAACAATTAGTTTATTGAGGAACATCTTGAGGGATCTACACAAATGACCCATTGTTGAATTCAGAATGTTAGCTACTTTTCAGAAATGTGTAGCTTTCAGAGATCACCCATGAGTTTCACACCGGTTTCTACCACAAGCTGCAAGTATGTTGAAACCACAAAAATTGGGAAAAAGTGACTCCCTCTTAAAAAAAATGCACAAACAGTGGTAAAAAATATAGTTTTCTGACACACCTCTGTTTATTCCTGAAACCTGGGAAGATTGTGATCCTAGCACAGCAAACCTTTTGTTGATACCATTTTTAGAAAGAAAGAAATATGCTTTCTTGCTAACCATTTTTATCCCATTTTTCCCCAAAAGACTGTAACATTTAGCAATATTTTGCCTGTTTACTCTGTTTCCTCCAGGGCAATATACAAAGCCTAGGTACCTTTAGAATCCTCAGGATGTTCGAAAAAAAAGGACATTATTTGGCATAGATCCCTTTTGGTGGGAAAAATTATGAAGGTTTAAGTGTGAGCTACCCCAAACATAAAAAAAGTTTAGCAAATGGGAGGGAGCAGGGGGGCTATCAGTTGAGTGGTTAAGCATAACATAGGTTAACCCATTAAGTTGCTCAAGACCACACTGAGAATTGGTAAGGCACCAGGACTTCAGCACATGAAGCCCAACCTGTCAATTTTCCATTCTGCTGTGTCCATCTGTGATGCTTTACGCTGCATTATCTTGCATCTTTCTCTATATCACTTATATCAATACCTTGGCGTAAGAATTCCCCTACCAGTTGCCTCTTGTTCTTACCGGTACATCCAGTCAGTCCTTGTTTTTTACTCAACAGCATCTTCCACAAAGAGATTAATAAATCCATAGTTTTAATTTCAAATTAAAAACTACAAGATCGCTGATGCAAAGGATTTTGGTCGAGAATCTAGAAGTTAATGTAGGTGTCACAAATGACTGCTGGGCTTGTTGGAAACTATTAAAAATACTTCTCCAAACTCATCTTTGCAGTGGTACTTTGTACTAACCCTACATTTTCGGCTAAAGCAAACAACGTAAATGTTTCTGTCTCTGCAAGATAAAGCGTAACAGCAACTAAAAGACCATTCACTTGTCCTGAATTACCAAGGAATTCTGTAAGTACACCACACTCAGCATTCGCTAAAAAGTGATCTTTCAATTCAAGCTAAATACGTTTGCCCAGAGTTAATCACAAAACTCATGTCAGGTGATTGTAAAAAAACGCAAAGAAACTGCCTTTGACTTCGATGTCACCCGATACAAAGTTTGATAAGTTTGAAATTTAAATGTTAACCACTCATTGGATGGCTTTGTGTGTTGAATTCATCAGCACTATGAACATTTGTTCATTGTTGTATACTTTGAAAATGAATAAACATTTATAAGTTAATACACTGTTTTGAATGTTGACTCGTTTATACCAAAGTGTGGCTTGCTGTGACATCACTTCCTTTTGATGTCACTTCAGATGATAGATATCATTGCATATTGCCTGTACTGATTAGTTTCTCGACTTATTTTTTAGCACCTGTGCCCTAGAATATACACACAAAAAACTATTAAAACCACTGGGTGTTAATAATTTCTTCCATACACAGTAGAGTGGTCCTGCTGTGCATTGCACTAGAAAGAGGAGAAGAGTACCTTAGTAGCTTGCAACCAGGAGAAAATGAAAGGAAAGGAAATCTTCAATGAGGTCGACGTTCTCCTTATCTTCAAGAATCAACACAAGACCACCTCTCTGCCTCCATGGCAAACAGATCCAGAAATCACAACAGGAGGCCCTCTGGCACGAGGAGACTAGGGACATCGAAGCCATTGAGGTACATCCTCGAGCTACCAATGTTGTCTAAATAATGTGGGCAGATGTGAAGAAACATGCCAAGGAAATGCTGGCATAGATACAGAAAAATGCCAAGTAGCCAAGACACTCTCACTGCTGAGAATGAGGTAGTCACTGCATGATGCATTGTGTGGCTGCAACAATAATTGGAGGGATTGATGCAGCAGAAGCCAGAGCCAGTGAATACTGCCGGTGAGGTTTGTGAATCAGTGGGCAAAAGAAGGCACCATATGATGAGGTATAGGGGTTGGCTGAAAGGTTAGGAAGAATGATGGTTAAACTATGGATTGTGTAGGTGGGCAGCAGATTGAAAGGGATGGGTGCTGGGGTACTTCAGGGGCAGTGCATAAACGGAAGGGTCAAGTAAAGTTTAGATTGATTATGTTTAATTTGTTGTAGATGTCAATAAAGATAAAGGTGTAAAGAAGGAATGTGGTGATTGAAATAAGGTCTCTGAGGCATACTGGGTGAAGATGCAATTGACAGGCAGTTACATGTTGAGGTAAAGGTCAATAGTAGATGCTGATGTAATCTTGGGGTGTGCGCAATTTGTGTGATTTGTTTTTGTGTAATTGCGTGGAAGTTCCTCATGTAATTATGCGAAATGTAAATCCATCATTTTGCATTCAATTTTAGCCCAGAATGAAGCCTAGTGTACATTTTTGGCGTGAGGATGCATTTAACGACAGCATGACAAACAGCTGTTCAAATTCTGTTTTTCACGTGCATTCATGGTAAATGTTTTACACATTTTTGCCACAAATGCTACATAACTACATGAAGTGGCGGAATTTCATGAATTGCATGTAACAAGCATAATGTGAAATTCCAAAAATTATATGTATTACGCCAGCGTAATTTAAATTTGACCAAGGCCTACTAGAAACTAGTTCACCGATAGATGAGTGTGAGCCAGTCTATGCAGGACACTGTCAAATGTACATCGGTGATGTCTATTAACGCTGTAGCTGGCACTGCTGGCAACCACATCGCCCTCCCCATCAGGATCTCATAGGGCGAGAGTCCTGTCCTATCAGGGATGCTACACACACTCATCAGCACTAAAGGCAATGCATCAGACCATTTCAGGGAAGTGGACGAACAGAACTTTGCCATCCGCATCTTGGGGGTCCCGTTAATCTGTTCCACAAGCCCAAATGCCTCGTGCCTGTAGATACAATGCAATCTCTGATCAACTTGTAAGGCAGTACAAAGCAGCTTCATTATTTCACTATGAAAGTGAGTTCCTCTACCCGACTCCAATGAGGTTGGAAATCCGAATCGTGGTATAAGCTCTCTAAGTAGCAGCTTCACCACTGTGAGATTATCACACCTTTTCGTTGGATATGCTTCCACCCACCATGAGAAAACACACACCACCACTAGAATGTACCTCAACCCATTGCACCTAGGCATTTCTATGAAGTCAAGCTGGATCCTATTGAAAGGACCTCCAGAACTCCCAGTGTGACTCAATGCAACCACAGTCTTTTTCCCAGCATTCATTTGTTGACACGTAACACATCTGTGACACATTGCTTCAGCAAACGCACGGAACCATGGATTAAACCACTTCTGTCTGAACACTCGCACCATGGCATCCATTCCAATATGAACTGCACCATGAATCTGCCTCACAATAGGGCTCAATAAATGATCTGGCAAATGCCATCAGTCACATTCTCTGAGGCAAGTGTGACATGCTCATCGTGTGAGTCTGTTATTTGTCGAATGCTGCATTTTGGTTCTCGTCATCAGAAGCTCGACTGAATGTGGAACATATACAGTAAGAGGATGACCCATCACAATGCTTTCACATCTTTCAATGCGGACACCTTTTGCAGCAACAGACTTGAGACATCCGGGCCACGCTGAAGCTATGGGGTCTAAGGTAGCTGAGAAGTAGGCAACTGGTCTACGGACACCTCCATGAGACTGTGTGAGCACTGACAGTGCGCACCCATCCCTCGTGCAACAAAACAGCGAGAATGCTTTATTCTGATCAGGCAATCCTAGAGCCGGATGCGACACAAGCTCTCTCTCAGCTCCAGAAAGGCAACCAAACAGTCATTATCCCATGGTACCGGATCACTCACATCCTTGTGTGTCAACCTTTGCAGAGGTTTTGCCTTCAATGAGAAGTTGGATTCCACTGACGGCAGTACCCAACCATTCCCAAAAACTTTCTGGCTTTCTTTTGTGTGGTAGGCGCATTCATTTTCATGATCGCCTCAATGCGGTCTAGTGACACCTTCCTCTTGCCTTTCTCAATGTGGTGACCCAAATACTGGACTTCAGACAAACAGTACTGTAGCTTGCTCGGGGACACCTTGTGTCCATTCTCTGCCAGGTGATTCAACAGTGCAACAGTATCAAACCTGCAAGCGTCCTCCGTTTCTGATGTGATCAGGAGGTCGTCAATACACTGCACAAGAGCTGAATTTTGCGGCAGTACCAAACTCTCAAGATTCTTTTTCAAAATCTGATTGAAAATCGATGGACTTTCAGTGTACCCTTGTGGGATATGACACCACGTTAACACACACTTTTCCAGGTGGAAAGCGAACAAAAATTGGCTTTCCTCATGTAAGGGTATTGAGAAGAATGCCTGACATTGATCAATCACGGTAAACCATTCAGCTTCACAAGGGATCTGAAACAAAATCACTGATAAATTGGGTACCACGGGACAACATGGAACTACAATCTTGTTGACCTTTCGCAAGTCTTGCAGGATCCTGAACTTTCCACTTGGCTTCTGCAGTCCCATTATAGGGGAATTGCATGGGCTCCCCATTATCTCCTTCAAAATGCCCTGCTTGATCATGGACTCAATCACTGGCTTGATTCCTGCCACCTTTTCTGGCGTCAGGTTGTACTTGGGCGTTCTTGGGAACTCAGGATTTGGCTTGATCTGTATCTTGACTGGCTCAACCCCTTGGATCAGTCCCATCTCTTCTCCTGTGAAATCCCACACCTCCAGAGAGACTGAGTCCCTCAGGTCATATGGCAGATCTTCAGTTGTCAACACAGGAAACCTCTCTATGCAAAGATTCTGATTTGCCAATTTGAATGCAATGTCATCCTCATTCGTCTGCAACTCCACTCATTTGGGTGTGCAATAGATGGTACAATTTAGTTTACACAAAAGGTCACGACCCAACAAACAGACTGGACTCGAATCGCACACCACAAATTGGTGTTGATCTTGAAAGGTTCCTATTCTCACAGGTACCTCATCTGTCAATGGATTGATCATTCTCTTGTTAGCAACACCTACAACTTGGATCAATTGTCCCGTGAGGGGTAGGTTTGGGGCTACTGCGGATCTCACAGTAGAACGGGTAGCACCAGTATCAATCAAGAATGTGATGGGATGACTGTCTACATCTGCGTCCACATACAGTCCTCTCTGGTCTACCTCCAAGACTGTTCCAAGGGAACAGTCTTCCTCACCCCTCAGGCACCAGTATTGTAACGGATCGAGATCGAACTCGTCTAGAGCCTCGATAAAGGGCATCTGCTGGTACACTCGATTCCCTTGTGGTATCCTCAAAGGCTGGGGAACTTGCACTTGTGGACTCTAACCCCGTCCTAGTATGGACCTGGGCCTTGTCACTGTGTTTACAACCTCAGGTACCTGCACTACCTCCTCATCTTGGATCTGATTAGCTGGATTCTGTCTACACTCCCACTTCCAATGCCCGATTTTGTGACAATAATGACATGCAGTAGTTTTCTTTAGAGAACCAACGTCTATCCCTGTCTTGGGATCTATAGGCTTCCCTCTTCCCTGATCCGACGCATTCTGGTCTCCTCCATGATTGTTTCCTTGCTTTCATCCCAATGTTCCCCCACTCGACTGTACTTGGTCTACCCTGTCTGCATTCCTCATCTGGACTAGCATTAGCTTATCCTTCAATTTCTTATGCTTCGAGTCTACTTTATCACTACAATATCTGGCATATCGTAGAATCTCGTCCACTGATTTATTTTGCCAACAGATCAGATGCTGCTGGATCATGAAGCTAATTTCGGGTTCAATCCTAAAACAAATTTGGAAACAAACTGTCCCATGTCCTTAGAATCTAACATGTCCAGCCCATGGTACTGCTTAAAGGCTTGCAAGAGCCGCTCATAATAAGCAGGTACTGATTCCTTGGGCTCTTGAGTAGTCCGATCTATTTTAACCCAATCAATATCCTGTGGTGAAATTCTGGACTGCAACCACATGATTACCTGCTCAAATTTTTTCATGACTATGGTTGAAGGACCATGCGTTACGGGGTCTCGGTTGGGTTCAGAAGTTGGCAATTCGACCGCAATTTTACAAGCAGACCACAAATCACCCGGTACCACAATGTCAAACAAGGTATTCAAATCAACCCATAGTACTTTTGAAATCTTGACAAAGCGATCAACCAGCTTGTACCACTCAACAGGTTTTTCCCCTCAGCCGAGGAAAATCATTGGTAAAAGCTGCCAAATCACCCCTGCTCTAAGGCACATGCACATACCCTCCACTTGGTACTTCTTGCAATGGGTAAGCCTCTACTCCTGCTGTCCCTCCTCCTGGAGGCAGCGTATCTCCTATTCCCTTCTTGACATTCTTTTTCTTGGACTACTTTTCCTTCCACTTATCAAGCATGCTCCATGCGCGTATCCCTACAATCAATTCTCTATTGTGAGTTTTCAATCCGATAACTCTTTTCTCTTCCAATTCCTGATCACTGTAATTTAACCTATGACCTCCCTGTAACATCTTTGTTTTGGACAAATCCACATTATACCTTTGTGCCAATTCTGTCAGCTTCTCATGTGCCTTCCTTGCCTTACGGGTAACATCCTTCGCCACAAACAACAGCTCATCTTGTTCATAGAGTTCCATCCTTTCCAGGGGCAAATTTCCGCTTATTATCTCGTCTACTTCTACCTTTAACCTTACCACATCTAGCACCTTGGCCTTTATTGCTGCCTTATTTGTTCCCTGACTTCATGCACTACTCAGTTCTTCACTTTCGCTACTCTGATTTCTACAAGGGTTCCCTTCTGTCAGGTTTCATGGGACGTTCTGACTCCCAGAAGTTCCCTGATCATTTCCCATCTCTGACACCCTCCCCATGGGCCCCCTAACTGGAGGTTCCCACGTCCTCCGATCAGAACACGAGTCTGCCAATGACACTGACCTTACTGCACTCGACCCAACACGCCCTCTTGAAGAGTCTGCAGTAGCTGGCAATGGAGTACTAGCTTCTATAGGCACCAAAAATGGGCCATTCCCGTTCACTGTACTTTTTCCTCCAGCATCCGCTCGTCCTCCTACTCCTGACTGCAACTGGCTACTGTTTTCCCCCTCCTTTGGGTCGTACACTGACCCCTGACCTTGACTGGTAGGTCGCTCCCCCACCACACAGCTCCGTCTGTGTGCCCTGCTGCTGCCCCTGATTGTGCTAGTTTTTTTCCTTTCTGTGCCCCCTTGCTGCCCTTGATTGTGATCGTTTTTCCTTTCTGCGCCCCTTGCTGCCCCTGATTGTGCTCGTTTTTTCCTTTCTGCGCCCCTTGCTGCCCCTGATTGTGATAGTTTTTTCCTTTCTGTGCCCCCTTGCTGCCCCTGATTGTGATCGTTTTTTCCTTTCTGCGCCCCTTGCTGCCCCTGATTGTGATAGTTTTTTCCTTTCTGTGCCCCCTTGCTGCCCCCGATTGTGATCGTTTTTCCTTTCTGTGCCCCCTTGCTGCCCCTGATTGTGCTCGTTTTTTCCTTTCTGTGCCCCCTTGCTGCCCCTGATTGTGCTCGTTTTTTCCTTTCTGTGCCCCCTTGCTGCCCCTGATTGTGCTCGTTTTTTCCTTTCTGTGCCCCCTTGCTGCCCCTGATTGTGCTCGTTTTTTCCTTTCTGTGTCCCCTTGCTGCCCCTGATTGTGCTCGTTTTTTCCTTTCTGTGCCCCCTTGCTGCCCCTGATTGTGCTCGTTTTTTTCCTTTCTGTGCCCCCTTGCTGCCCCTGATTGTGATCGTTTTTTCCTTTCTGCGCCCCCTTGCTGCCCCTGATTGTGATCATTTTTTCCTTTCTGCGCCCCTTGCTGCCCCTGATTGTGCTCGTTTTTTCCTTTCTGTGCCCCCTTGCTGCCCCTGATTGTGATCGTTTTTTCCTTTCTGCGCCCCTTGCTGCCCCTGATTGTGCTCGTTTTTTCCTTTCTGTGCCCCCTTGCTGCCCCTGATTGTGCTCGTTTTTTCCTTTCTGTGCCCCCTTGCTGCCCCTGATTGTGATCGTTTTTTCCTTTCTGTGCCCCCTTGCTGCCCCTGATTGTGCTCGTTTTTCCTTTCTGTGCCCCCTTGCTGCCCCTGATTGTGCTCGTTTTTTCCTTTCTGTGCCCCCTTGCTGCCCCTGATTGTGCTCGTTTTTTCCTTTCTGTGCCCCCTTGCTGCCCCTGATTGTGATCGTTTTTCCTTTCTGTGCCCCCTTGCTGCCCCTGATTGTGCTCGTTTTTTCCTTTCTGTGCCCCCTTGCTGCCCGATTGTGATCGTTTTTCCTTTCTGCGCCCCCTTGCTGCCCCTGATTGTGCTCGTTTTTCCTTTCTGTGCCCCCTTGCTGCCCCTGATTGTGATCGTTTTTCCTTTCTGTGCCCCCTTGCTGCCCCTGATTGTGCTCGTTTTTTCCTTTCTGTGCCCCCTTGCTGCCCCTGATTGTGATCGTTTTTCCTTTCTGTGCCCCCTTGCTGCCCCTGATTGTGACCGTTTTTTCCTTTCTGTGCCTGTTTCCTGCTGCTGCGCCTGCGGCCCCGCCCCTCACTGCCCATTCGCTGCCCCATTCCCTGCTCCTCCCTCCCACCTCCCCATTTATGGCGGCCGCTGTGCGGTCGCGCCGCTGGCGCGCCGAAGGCGCGCCTAAGGCAAGCCCGTCTGCGCCCGTCCGCGCCATGGCCGCGCCCAGCGCCAGACCCCCTGGTCCGGGCATCCCCCGCGCCCGCCACATCAACAGACGCCGATACGACGCCAGCACCCTCCACGCACTCAACCCCAGAAAAGATCACGCCTGCTACCAGGCCACCCCAAAGCGCACCCAAGGGCCCTTCACCTGCCGGAACTGCAGCTTCGCCAGCACCCGCCCCGCCAAACCACCGCCCAGGAAAGAACCCAACTACCTCAGATGCATCCTCCTCAACACCCGCTCCGCCCGCAAACACGCCATCGAACTCTGGGACCTTCTCGACTCAACCTCCCCAGACGTCGCATTCCTGACGGAGACCTGGCTGAATCCCGCTTCAGCCCCCGACATCGCCATTGCCATCCCGGACGGATACAAGATCACCCGCAGGGACCGCACCAACGGAGTCGGAGGAGGCATCGCCATCGTCCACAGGAACACCCTCAGAGTCTCAACCAACACCGACGACACCCTCAGCACCGCCGAACACATGCACTTCCAGATCCACACCGATCCCAACACCACCCTCAGAGGAACCCTCATCTACAGACCCCCGGACCCTGACCACAGTTCAGCGATTCCATCGCTGACTTCGTCAGCACACACGCCATCGCCTCCACGGACTACATCCTCCTCGGGGACCTGAACTTCCACCTCGAGAACAACAAGGACACCAACTCCACCACCCTGATCGACAACCTCGCCACCCTCGGACTCAGACAGCTCGTGACTACACCCACCCACGCCGCCGGCCACACGCTAGACTCCATCTTTTCCGCAAGCCCACACGTCTCCTTCAACCACACCTCCGAACCCCACTGGACTGACCACCACTGCATCCACTTCACCTACAGGAAGCCCACCACGCACCACCGCACCGAACAAATGCCTCGCCGCTGCTGGAGCAGAGTCACGGAAGACCAGCTAACCACAACCCTCGCCCTGAGCCCACCCGCCGAACCCTCCGACCCCGACACCGCCGCCCGCAACCTCAGACAGTGGATCGACGACTGCGCCAACACCCTCGCCCCGCTCAAGAATCCGCCCAACAGCCACACCAGCAAGAAAGCCACCTGGTTCACCGAAGACCTCCAGGCCTCCAAACGAACATGCCGAAAACTGGAGAAGATCTGGCTCCACGAACGGACAGCGGACAGCTACGCCGCCCACAAGAGCGCCACCCGCAATCACCATCACCTCATCAGATCCGCCAAAAGGGCCTCACTCAAAGACCGCCTAGACAACAACGCACACAACAGCAAAGAGCTCTTCAACATCGTGAAGGAACTCTCCAACCCCAGCTCCAACACCAACGACATCCAGCCGTCGCAAGACCTGTGCGACTCACTGGCCACCTCCTTCCACCGCAAAATCGCCGACATCCACGACAGCTTCAACACCACGACCGCCCCGGCAACCACCGAGACCACTGCCCCCACAACCACCAACCGCCTGCTCTCCTGGACCAACATCAACGACGAGGACACCAGCGAGATCATGAACACCATCCACTCCGGTTCACCGCTAGACCCGTGCCCTCACCACATCTTCAACAAAGCCAGTACAGCCATCGCGCCCCATCTCCGGAAAATAATCAACATCTCCTTCGAGACAGCAACCTTCCCGGAAAGCTGGAAGCACGCCGAGATCACCGCCTTACTCAAGAAACCTAAGGCAGACCCCAAGGACCTCAAGAACTTCCGACCCATCTCTCAGCTCCCGTTCCCCGCGAAGGTCACCGAGAAAATCGTCAACAAACAACTGACCCGCTACCTCGAGGAGAACAACATCCTGGACCCTTCCCAGTCCGGCTTCCGCAGCAACCACAGCACCGAAACCGCCCTCATCGCCGCCACCGATGACATCAGGACCCTGCTAGACAACGGAGAAACAGCAGCCCTCATCCTCCTGGACCTATCAGCCGCCTTCGACACGGTCTGCCACCACACACTACGAACACGCCTTCACGACGCCGGGATCCAAGAGAAGGCCCTGGACTGGACCACATCATTCCATTCCGGCAGAACACATTGTGTCCGCCTCGCCCCCTTCCGATCCAAGGCCACCAAGATCATCTGCGGCGTACCCCAAGGCTCCTCCCTCAGCCCAACGCTGTTCAACATCTACATGGCACCCTCGCCCACGTCGCCCGACAGCACAACCTCAACATCATCTCCTACGCCAACGACACCCAGCTGATCATCTCCCTCACCAAAGACCCTCACACCGCCAAAGCCCACCTCCACGAAGGAATGAAGGCCGTCGCCGAATGGATGAGGACCAGCCGCCTGAAGCTGAACTCGGACAAGACGGAGGTCCTCATCCTTGGTTCCAACCCTTCAGCCTGGGACGACTCCTGGTGGCCAACATCACTGGGAACAGCCCCGCCACCCACCGACCACGTACGCAACCTAGGGGTCATCCTCGACCCCACCCTCTCCATGACTAAGCAGGTCAACGCCGTTTCCTCATCCTGCTTCAACATCCTCCGAATGCTCCGCAGGATCTTCAAGTGGATCCCCACCGAAACAAGAAAAACAGTCACCCAGGCCCTCGTCACCAGCAGGCTGGACTACGGAAACGCCCTCTACGCAGGAACGACGGCTAAGCTCCTGAGACGGCTGCAACGCATCCAGAACGCCTCTGCACGTCTTATCCTCGACATCCCCCGACGCAGCCACATCACACCCCACCTGAGAGACCTGCACTGGCTCCCTGTCAACAAGAGGATAACCTTCAAGCTCCTCACCCACGCACACAAAGCACTCCACAACTCTGGACCAGCCTACCTCAACAGACGACTCAGCTTCTACACCCCCACCCGCCAGCTCCGCTCGACCAGCCTCGCCCTCGCCACAGTCCCCCGCATCCGGAAAACGACCGCCGGCGGCAGATCCTTCTCCCACCTCGCCGCCAAGACCTGGAACACCCTCCCCACCAACCTCCGACAGACCCAAGACCTACTGGCCTTCAGAAGACTCCTCAAGACCTGGCTCTTCGATCAGTAGCAGCACCACCCCCCTCTTCCCCCAGCGCCTTGAGACCCTCGCGGGTATGTAGTGCGCTTTATAAGTGACATGATTGATTGATTGATTGACTATCGGTCCAATGGTAACCGGTATCGTAAGGGCTTCCGGCAACCGCGTAGCAGCGCTAACTCCGTGCATCTCTGTACTTCTCGGTGCTGATGTCCCTGTTGCTACCATTCCTGTTGAAATCTTTCCCACTACTCTTGCACTAGGGCTCGTCTGTGGCTCTCCTATTTTCTCTGTGAGTGCTCGTTTTCCCTCCTCTGAGTTAGGGTTGTATGGAGGAGGACGTTCTGCTAGCAACCCATCTAACAAGCTGTCATCAGTATCACTGTCGTCCCTCTTCCTTCTTCTTCAGGGCATCTCCTGTTTTCACTAATAGTAGTAATAACCTCTCTCCCTTGATGGTGTCTATTCTCCACTTCTTCAACTGCGTGTCCCATCGCACATCCTGATACGCCTTCATCGCCCTTTTCATCCTTCCCTGACTTCCCTCTCTACTCTTTGCCTGTGCTGCTCTCATCCATGCATCTAATGCCTCGAACTGTGTTGGTCTAGGCAGAGGTCCCAACAAAGTCATCACTCCCCTCAACTGATAAAGCACCTCTAATCTGAATGACCCTTAGAGCAAAAAAGCCATATCTCCCTCTTTTTCAGTCATTTTTTGCCAATTTGGAAGTCAAACTAGGGTATGGAGTCCTACATTTGTGGCCATATAATGTGCTGGAGTATCCTTGGGTGGAGCTTCCTCACCCACTCGAGTCACTACTCCTCTATCTCTCCTACAAAGACCTTGTAACACTCTAAAGCATCGCATGATTAAATCAAAATTCTTTTCTCCACAAGATGTTTTCGTTTCCATTTCCTGATGACAATCCACCAATCCCAGCATGGCTTTACACCAACCGACCTATCGCAACGTAGCACACTTCGATGTCACTCTTCCCCCTCATACAACGGTTCATCCACCTTTACACTCTCTTACTACACATTCACACACTTCACTCATAGAAGCTGGCAACTGTATGTCCACCAAACGACCGTACAGTTACATATCGACTGTCTGTCCACGAAACGACCGGACAGCTGAACCTCAGACTGTCTGTCCACGAAACGACGGACAGTCATATAAATAAAATCAATAGGATCAAATCGCTCAAGATCATTCACACACCGTGACCCATGACCTGCGTTGGTCACACGAATCAATGTGGTCCACCCTTGTGCACTAGCTTTCCACACGATTCTATCAAGCTCACTCACACACGTTCCCTATCTCAAACGGGTCATCGATAGCGGTTAACAACTCCCACAATCACTGGTCAGACAATTACATCACTCGGTGTCTTCTACACCTCAAATCTGTCCCGGGATCTTTGGCTACTCCTTGAGCCGGACATCAAAATCATCAAATCGTATCACATGGACCGCGCGCGTTCGGCCCGAAACCAAAATCACTCGACTCTCATCACAACTCCGCCAGACATCACACAATCAAATCGTCAACGCAATCTAACACACACATCCCTATTCATACTCACTCCACTGTGAACCGCTGTTTCTGCCGCACCGTCACTCTCTGTTGGTCTCCGCTAGGTCCCGTCGGTCTCTGATCTCGATCCTCTGGAATCTCATCTTTTGGGCTCTTTGGGGCTCTACGGCTAGACTTTCCCTACTCTTTCTAGATTCTCCACTCACTCCAGAAGACAACCATCCTCTGCTACCAACTGAAGGGGCTGGGTTCTCTTTTCTCATTTACTTTAGAACCGTCGGCGGATGGACAATTGGTGTCTGCCTGGAAGTGTGGAGGGGAGAAACAACTTTTCATATCAAATCAAAAACCCAATGATTTATGGCTCAGAAGAATCACAGACTCCAGGTTCTAAATTTAGTGGGTTTATTACAAAGCCAAAAATAACTGGACATACAAACACCTCAAGACGAGGTTGCAGAAATACCTTGGAACTAATGCAAAACCAAACCTATGAGCGAAGTTGAACTTCTGGAGCATCAAAAGAATGACGAATTCCAGAACCAGGACACAGGCAATAGGTGCCCCCACGTCTAGATCAGTCTTCATTGGAAGTTCGTAAGTAAAAAGCATTAGTCTGTCCCTACCCTACCACTAGCGTGACATCCCTACTTAGCATTCCCCAGGCAAGTCAGGAAAAGGTGCATGAAGACTTCCTAAGAAGTACACTCACATTGTATGGGTCAAGTGGCCAAAGGCTACAGAGCTCATTCTAAGATGCTCCTTCTCTCCTCATCGGTCTCCTCTCCTGACTCAACCTCCGGGGCACTGTCCCTAATTCAAACACCAAAATCTCTGATAACGCCCACTGCTCGTCTTCCGATCACCTCATCCAGCTGGGCACTCCTCATGGGTGATTTTCCATTTAGTTTTGATACACCCAGCTCCTGGCTCGATGACCTTGATTCCCAGGCCTTCTCCAGTGAGATAGAACACCGTCTCACATTATCAACGCTTCTTGGGTAAATGTATGCTTTCCTCCCCTGAGCCTAACTCCTAAAACAATAGCATTATTCTAACTAACAAAGACGGGTTTCTCCACCTGCAACAGAAACGTGAGAGAGGAATAAATCCAACATGCACATGAAATTCAATTATTAACTCTATAACTCGAGAGCATCAGGGAGAATGCATTTCAGGCCTACAGAAATCGGCCAACATAAGAGAATAGCACATAGGCCTCATGAATTTACATATAAATGCACTCTTGCACTGAGCGTTTCTAAATCAACACGTTACATGGGCACATCAAATGCGTGAATAAGTGCAAGCATCTAGCACAATTCTACATGTTAATGCTTTCAGTTAAACACACATATACTGCAATGCTAAATTGCTCACGTTTATGTGGAAAATATACCTAGCATATCACATTTCATATTATTACTGTACACATTCTACTATCACAGGTTAATACGACAAGAGAATAAATGTAGGTGCAAACTACTCATTATTATAATGCACCCCTACAAATAAAGAGCACCGTCACGCTCTATCACAATGTACTGCACTCTCAAAGTGTGAGTAGAAATTCCTTATGAATTAAATCAACCTTGACTCCTGGCATGTTGACTGTCCCTCTGATCCCATGATTGAATCTCTGATTCCCTCGATAGTACCTAAATATTAACCCTTTTGTTTACATTAACTACTCATATTTTAGTAGCTATTGCTACTTAATGCTGCTACAGTCAATATATGATTCAATTGATGACAATACTTTGATAGCAGATATTCGGAACCTCTTGCTTTTTTCCCCCCTCTGTGAAATAGGTCTTTGGCAAAATACCAGTATTTCTCCATAACATGATGCAATTGTGCAAAGATTCCTTATTCACTGTATTATTTGCACATACCAGCCTCAGTGCAACAGTATTATCCTTGCAATAATAATGACATATGTTTATTTCAGTGCAACCAAAGACTTCATGTCTTCAGTATGTACTGTCAGCACTCTGAATGCGATGGAGTTTAAGCTAGTGTTTTATAATGAAATAAATAAATATAACTGCTTACCCTGCTTGCATATGTACCTATGTTTCATACATGTATTTATTAACGTTTTAATGACTGCATGCCTCCTTCTCTTGCCTATCCTTAGCACTGCTTCTCTGTGCATGTTTACTTGCATCTTTTGTCAGTTTGAATGTTTGATTTCTGTACCCTGGCTAAATGTTTGTGTCCTTGTATGTTTGATCACTGCCCTTTGCCCTCTCCTCTTGCTCCACGTACTGACAGTTTCACATCAATTTCATTTGAAATGGGGCAGAAGCCCTGTATGGCCCACTTCCAAGAATGAATGCACCTGCACCATCTGCCTGGGAAGGAGGCTCTAAGGTTCAGCCTTCAACTAAGGCTCTAGGGAACCATGGAAGGGGTGAGGTGGTCAATTCATTTTACTTTTCTTAGGCTCTGTACATGATTAAGGTCCTCGAGCAATGGCACATTAAAATGTTCATTTTAAAGAACCACACCTCTCTTACACATGAATGATCCATCTTTGATTGCCTCCAAAGAAACAGAAATGTTATAACCACAAACTAATTTTTTCATCAATGTTGCCTCATCTTTCCAACAATGTAATTGCTTTTTTATTTACCATAAACATGTCCATAATTTGTGAGACAACACAAGTTGTATTTATGTCTTGCATGACAAGATTCATTGCATAACAAGTGTCAGGGATCACTCTTCACAACCGCAGAGGACTGCACAATGAATGTTTTGATGTGGCTTTCAAAAACAATAAAAACTGAGACTTGTCATGTGACAGCTGCGCTGCCATTTTCAACTGTGCTCCTTTTATATGAATTTAAAACATTGCACTGATTTCAGTTTTTCATTTCTCGGTATTATATTTTTGCCTTTGCTTTTTCTGCTTTTTGTAGTTCTGCATTTTCACATTCAAAACTACAGAAATTCAGAATTTAGAGGGAAAAAACAAGTATGTATTCTTGGCATAGAACTAAGGGCCATATGTACTGAATCATTTTCCTATAGACATAGAATGGGTAAAGCCCCTTGATACATCTGGCTCGAAATGAGGGTACTGTACAAACGTAGATACTGAACAAGAGGGCTATTTATTAGTTTCAGTGCCAACCTTAACAAGCACTGGAAAAGCCAATAGGTCTGGTGTCCTGTAGACTGCTTTAGTTGTCTGACAAAAGCTCAAGTCAATAAGCAACACACACCATGCACATACACACAACACAAACACATAGCACACACATACATACAGATACAGAAAAGGGCGTTTGAGCAACCCATTTAAGACATTTGCAGTTGTGGTTCATAAGCATTTATCCATTGGCTAATAAACTTGTCTATCAGTAATAGTTCCAGCCCACCTCATTTCACAAATTAAAATATTCAAACAAGCATTAGCAAAGCCAATAGGTCTAACAGTGACTGTCCACCTTTTTGCATTGCCAATGAACGTTTTGTTTTTGAATGGTTTTTGTATGAGTACACGTGACATATGAGCAGTCTCGTATCAGTGCTGGGGGAGCTGCTGTTCATCTCTTAAGTAAAACAAGCATTGTCTATGAGCCAAAATCTATAGATATATTTAATGTCAAAGCACACATTGCGGGAGCGTGGCCAAGATGGCGGTCGAGTACTAGAATAGCTACCGTCGCCCGGCGACATTCTCCTATTATCCTGTCTGATAACAGCTGCAATACTAGAGATCGGGGCACAGGGACTTGCTGCTGTGCCCCCCAGCCCCTGTCTGAATCCTCTCGAGCACCGCGGGATGCCTCCCATCCAGCCGTATCCTAGCTGCACTCTGTTGAACCGCGGACTCCTGGGCGGAGTGGCCTGCCACTAAGGGAGACCTGCGTGATCCGGGGCTGCTGGCCCGCCTCTGCTAGGAGCCGGACAGCCGCCACTCTCCGTGTGGAGGGCGACAGCTTGAGAAAGGGGCAGAAGCAGACCTTACTTGGTGGCGCGACCGCCCCACTCTTCCGCGATGCGAGTCCCAGGGCTGCGTCACCCTGCGGCTGGACTGTGCTGCTTGGGCTTCGACGGCGGCTGCTAAGAGAGGCCGCCTCGTGGGTATAGCCTGATGCCGCAGGGACCCCACACCGGTGAGGAGGAGCGCTCCTTTCATGCTACGGGAGCCTCACCCCCCCTCCATCTCTCCTCCTGGGTGCTCTGCCCGGGGCTGTACCTTGGTGGATGAGCTGGTGTGGAGGAAGGCGGCCCGCTCGACCCATATCCTTTGGGCCCTACCAAGAGACTCCCTGTGTGCAGGCCTAGTAGAGGCACATGCGGCCAACTCCCGCCCACTGCCCGGGGGGAGGCACCGCCAAGCACTGGAGACGATGGAGTGCAGGTACCAACGCTGTGGTGGGGCCTGAGCTGGGAGGTGTGTAGCGGCCTGACCAGTGAGATCCGGAGACTGTGGTACTGTACTGACGGCTGGGCCTACCTGCCGCCCCCTATCTGCCAAGGGAACGTGGAAAATTCTGCGGCGTGGTCCTTGACGATAATCCTGAGGGCCTGAGAAACAGAGGAGGGCCTACCTGACATGGGACTTGGATGATTGGTGTTCGAGGCCCGGCTGCTGTTAGGGCCTCGAGTGTGGTAACTAGGCAGGCCCACCTAAGGCCAGGACAGCGGGCAGGGGGCCCTGGGCCTCAAGGGGGATACTGCTGCCCACTCTAAGTGGTGGAGTCTGGAGTGGAGCCCGGCTGGGGTGTGGAGACCCTCACTTCAGTGCTAGGGGGTGACGTGACACCCCTGCGGATGGTGGTCTCTTGGGGATCGAGGAGAGGCCTCCCTTTGTCCCTTATGTCTTCCCTCTCAGTCAACTGACCTGTGTAGTCCATGGGCCTAGCCAGCTGGTCTTCTCCTCCCGGCCCAGTAAACCTCCGTTTGGCAAGAGGGACACGGCGCGAACTGCAGTACCTCTGTGTGATACCTGGGACCCACCAGTGTCAACAGCAGACATCCTCTGTCCCCTGGTGGACCATTGGCCCCGTGGCCCTTCTGGAGGATGGGACACAGGAAAGTGCCACTACAGATCCCAGCCTAAACCAAGAAGGACCAGTATATGGTCCTGCTGCCTGTTGGAATGGAAAATATTTTCGGTCGACTTCTCTTTACATTGTACGATTTAAGTTACAATTTGCGGCACCATTTTGTATTCAGCCGCCATTTTGTACCATGATCGAAACTAAACTTCTTTCTCATTCCGTTTGCCTCAGCAGAAAGCAGTCTCTATATATATTTTTTTTTTATTCCTCCTAGGTTGAGCTTCGCTGCACTAATGAATAGACTGTTTTGTCATTACATACCTTTCCCGTTAGATAGGCCTGCTCCCACCCTTAGAGTGGCGGGCACGGGCAGGTTAACCTTGAAACTAAGATAGCATGTACACGGTCTCAGGATTGCAGCTCATCCTCTGTGTCTCCTTTGTTCACCAGCTACTAACTGGAAAATTCCAGTCTGGGCATGTCTTTAGGGGTACTGGAAATGTATATTATGTATTACCATGTTGGCTGGGTCAGTCCCTCTGCAGCAATCCAAGGAGGCTGGTCAGACTGGACTCCGCTCGAGTGTATGACTAATAAATAACTTTGGTTTGTATTCTCTACTGTCTGACCGACTCTTCATTTGTTTGGAAGGCTGAGAGGTGGTCGCGAGTGACCCGGGTGACCCTAATCGGCTCACTTCCTTCATGCCTGACCCCAGGGGGGATGTAGATGAACTGGCGGCACCAGCGTCGGCGCAGCAGGGGTCAGCAGACCTGGGGTGATCCTTACGGCCATTTAAGACTCAAGAGAAGCCATTGAAACTAAGGTCGATGGTCTGTGGGTGGACCTGCCAGGACCTGCGTAACATGGTGGACAGAATGACTGAGGTCGAGGTTTGAGTGTCCAATGCGGAGGATGAGATTGCCTCTCTTAAATCCCAGATGTCTAAAATGACCACCTCCCTTTCAACACTCACGGACAGTGCAGAGGATGCCGAGAACAGATAACGGCAAAATAACCTCAGACTTGTTGACCTTCCGGAGTCCCTGGAGCAACAGGGTCTTGCCGGGGCCCTAGAGGAATGCTTCACATTAGCGGTCCCTGGGGAGAAGTTGTCTGCCTTCTTTGTTATAGAGAGGGTGCATCGCTCCCTGGCACCAAAACTCCCTCACGGAGCCTCCCATCCTGCAGGAGGCCCGCTCTCACACAGACCTGGAGTTCTCCGCCTCCAGAGTCCTTATCTTTCCCGATGACAAAAGGGCGGTGCAGCAGCGCCGAAGATAATTTGCCGAAGTGAAACAAAAACTATGGGCACTTAACCTGCGTCACATGCTCCTCTTCCCTGCTCGCCTCAAAGTCATCTTTCAATCTAATACCCTCTTTTTTGACACTCCGGCACAGGTTTGGGAAACGGCAATGCGGTGGCGGCTGCTGCGGCATCCTTCTCCCGGCTGCTCCAATCGGATGACCCAATGGGGCATGCCCCAGCAAATCATCATCTGCAGCGGAGGGGGAATCGCTCCCAGAGGTCCCGGGCTGAGTGGGACATCTCTGGAGCGGGGCTTGACTCGGCCCCAGTGGATGCTGCTTCTCCCCTACCCTCACCGACATCGAGCTGCATCTTGTCCAACACTCCTGCAATTTTCCAGTCTGCAGACACTGTCTTGGACATCCCCTCCCAGCGTGTCATACTACCTTGACTGGTTGATGTTGCCTTCCCCAGCATTATCCATTTCTTTGATTTTAGGAGGTGTCTGAGGGTAATTGAGTGTGGCTGCAGATGGTCTTATGTCTCCCTGGTGGGATTCAGGGTGGTTGGACCCCTATGGTGGCCCCGGCCGATGTCCCCCCGGGTGCTTCCCGTGACGAGCTTTAGTCTACACTTACATTGCTCTATGCTGTCAGGCTTTGCAACCTTCTGCATGGGCCCATCTTCGCTACAGATGCTCTCTTTGAGTTAACTTGTTGTGTGTAGTTCTTCAAGGGTGACAGACGTTCCCTGGGGTGAAGTGTGGTGTGGGGGGGTGTTCGGGGGTGGGTGATTCAAAATGTTTCTACTGTGTTTTTCTTTCCTTGCAGGTTGTCAACGGCAGACACGATCACTGTTACTTGCCAACTTGTATGGCTTCATGTTGCAGGCCCCTGGGTTACCATATTATACCCTGCTCCCCTGCAGGAATCAATTACTGCTCACCGCACCCCCCTACAGTAACAGTTCTGTCATGGAAAGTGAACGGTATGCTGGACCGGATCAAGCGCCCTCCAGTCCTGCAGTAGATTAGGCAACACAGGCCAGCGGTCGTTCTCCTACAGGAGACTCATTTATTGGGTACGCAATGCGCTTTCTTAGGCCACTTTGGTTACGACAGGGTCTACCACTCTGGCTTTGCCCATGGCTCCAGAGGGGTCACCGTTCTGATACATAAGTCCCTCCCCCTGGCGGTCACTGGGCAGCACACAGACTCTCATTGGTGATCCATAGGTGTTGAAGGGCATATGGATGCTAGGAAATACAATTTCGTATAATGCAACATCCCCCCACCCTCTTAGAACACTCTCTCCCTGCTCTGCGGTCCTTTCTGTTGGCACTTCCTCAGGGAGTGATGGTGGTTGGGGGCGATTTGAATGCTGTACCTTAGCCAGACCTTGACGCCTCCACTGCCTCATACTCCGGCAGGCTCACCCAATGAGCTTGTCTCTCTTCTTCGGCTGACTCTGTTGGCCTTTGCGATGCATGGCGCTCCTGGCACCCGACCCTGCGTGCCTACACTCACCACTTGGCGGTGCATGGTGCGGACTCCCACATAGATCTGCTGTGGCTTCCAGCGTCAGACCTCCATTTGGTCCAGTCCGTACATATTCTCCCATGTGGTATTTCCGACCAATCCCCGCTTCTGCTGTCTTGGGGACTCCAACTGGCTGCTTTACGCCCGGCTTGGAGATTTAGTGTTTAGTGCTTACGAAGTGCCGAGTGCACGGCATTCGTGGAAGAAGAATTAGAGGCATTTTTTAAGCTTAATGTAGGCTCGGTTTCTTCAGCAGCGATCTTGTGGGAAGCCAGTAGCCCTCGTTGCGAGGGCCAACTCAAGGGGTACGTCCGCTGAACTGAGTCCCAGCGCTTCCAGTGGGGACCGAACTAGAGAGCCGAATACAGTGCCTGGAGACCGTTCTGCACCGCCAGGAAACCAAGGACATCCACCAATCTCTGGCCATAGATCGCACGGAACTGTCTCTCTTGAGGAGGCCAGGCAGTGCTGGCTGGTCTCCACACAGAATGTGTACGCGTCCGGTGACAAATCGTGCAAATTGCTGTGTTGGCTGGCGACCTGTGGCATTTCTGACAGGGTGGTACCGGTGATTCGGGACTCATCGGGGCTCCACCAAGAGGAATCATCTTCCATAGCCCGGGCCTTCACTGATTTCTAATGAGGGCTGTATTCACGACACATGCCGCCACCCACTGGCGTAGCAAGCCTCCTCCTGAGGGACATACCACTGCCATCCATACTGGATGCCTTGGCTCTAGATCAGGACCTGCAGCTTGAGGAGGTGCAAGTGACGGTGACTGTGCTACAATCCGGAAAGACAGCTGGCCCTGACAGGTACCCCGTTGAATACTATAAGCAATTCCCCATCTTTTGAACCTTTACACATCTACGGTTCAGTGTGGGTCCTTTCCACCTGATTTGGACTGTGCCACAATTGTAATCCTTCCCAAAGAGGGCCTCCCTCGTGATCAGTGTTAGACCTATCGGCCGATCTCCCTCATTAATGCTGATATTAAGATCTATCCAAAAGTCCTGGTGATGCGGCTGGTACGTGCCATACCACATCTAATCCACCCAGACCAATGTGGGTTCAAACCGAACCGCAGCATATGCCACTGTATCAGGAGGGTACATGCCACGCTCTCTCAGTCGCAAGACGCCAAGGGTTCCCTGGCTCTCCTGTTAGTTGACTTTACCAAGGCTTCTGACACAGTATATTGGGACTTTCTGGACGGGGTCCTCCAGCAGGCTGCACTGCGGGAGGTGTTCCGCCACATGGTGCATCTTCTCTACAGTGCCCCAACTGCTCGAGTCCGGGTGAATGGTGTCCTCTCTTCCCTATTCCTCATTGAATGTGGCACACACCAGGGTTGTCCGTTTCTCCACTACTTTTCGATCTGGCAATAGAACCCCTGGCATGGCTCATCCGTTGCGATGCGCAGATATGGGGGTGGCAGTGGGGGAGTGGATTTGAGGACCATATCACGTTATACGCGGATGACATTCTCTTATTCACGCAAAATCCACAGCACTCTGGGCCTCGTTGCCTGACCCTCCTTCGCTTATATAGTGAGGCGTCCAGCCTCCAGATCAATGAGGGCAAGTCTTGCCTGGTGGAGGTGAGGGGAGGTGCTCAACGGCGGGTTTGGTGCCCCAACATCCATATCCGACTCAATTATTTTAAATAGTTAGGGATTCACATGTCCCCCTTCCCAGACCTGGCATGGAATCATCATTTCCAGGGGATGATCCAGGCACTCCATCGCGACCTCAGCTGCTGGGCGACTCTTCCATTGAACCCTATGTGGTGTACCACCCTCTTTAAGATGGTGTGCTTGTCGCGTTACGTATATGTCATAGGTAATTACCCCCACCCCATCCCCCGCAAATGGTTGGACTCCTTGAACGTCAAGATCACTAACTTTGTGTGGGCAGGTGGCAGGGACAGAGTGGCTTTCCAAACACTGCCCAGTTCCCCATTTGATGGTGGCCTGGGCCTATCGAACATATACCTTTATCATCCCGAGGCCAATCTTGTACTGATTAATAAGTGGTTCATCGGGGGATGGGACGACCCGGCCTACCGCCTGGAGATTTATTCATTGAGCTTGGATGGTCTGTTGGACCGCCAGTATGGGGCGCATCTACCCATTACACTGTTCTCATGTACATGGGTGCCCATTACCTGCTGGAGGGCAGCTCATTGGCTGGGACCGTCGGCTCACCGAGCTGACTCCCTTGCTGGAGGGCATGTGGCTGGGTCAGCTCTCAGCTTTGGGGGGCTTCGCCCCCGGGACTGGTTTGGGCTCTCTTACCTGGGAGATGTCTTTAGAGAGGGCCGCCTCAAGATGTTCCATGATTTAAGGTCTCGATACTCCCTTTCCAACACTCAGTTTTTTTGGTATCTCCAACTACGTCACAATTTGCAGACCCACGATCTCCCAGACGTGGCTCTCCCTGAATACAGCCCACTAGAGGCGAAGATTTTCTTTGGACATCTGGGTAAGGGAGCTATATTAAGGATTTATAAGTTGCTGGTCATTCATGCCCCAGATTGCCTTAAATGTGCTAGGGAGTGATGGGAGGCATGGGTTGGGGACATGGAAGAAGACAAATGGAGGGAGGCTTGCAGGGCGCCCCGGGAATTGATGATTTCTGTGCATTTGAGAATGGTTTAATTCAACTATGTGCACACCACATATCTTACCCACCAGCGCTTGCAGCGCCTCTCCCCCCGAAGCCCCGGCCGCATGTGTGTAGTGTGCGCATCCAGCAACTGACTTTCTCCATTTGGCATGGGGTTGCCCAGTGCTGAGGCCCTACTGGGAGGGAGTGAGACAGGAGCTTTCTTCTGTCCTGGGTCGCTCAGTGGAACTCACCCCTCGTAATGTATTGTTCGGGCTGGTGGAGGACTTTGGGGGCCCACAGGCGGAGCGGGCCTTTCTGGAAGTGATGTACCTGGTCGCTAGGAGGGACATAGCCCATGCCTGGAGGCAGCGAATTCCATCGACTATCAGGTGCTGGCATAAAGGGGTGGACTGCTGTGCACAGCAGGAAAAGCTGTTTTTTGTGGCTCATGACTGTCCTCAGTAGCACAGCCGAATATGGGGAAAATGGTGTAAATATTATGGTCTATCATTATAACTCTGCACAGTTTGATTATATTGATGTCAGTCCCTGCAATGGCATTGCCTCTATGCGAATTCTGTTCTGGAAACTATGTGTCTTGCCATCAAAATTTCAATAAAATTGGTTATAAAAAAAAAAGCACACATTGCACCAGTAGTTCCTTTCTCTGAGGAGGACTACTTATTGTGTGGAGCTGCATATTGTACAAGAGTAGAATAATGTCACTCACATTCAGATAAGACAGTGGGCAAAGAGGACTTACCATGTGTGCCATACTGTATGTTATGGTGAATGGAAGCAAAATGTGAATGACATTACAGCAGCTCAATGGAGGAAAAGGGCAGACTGAAAACCCCCTGCATTTAAGTATGTATAGTATACTATTTTTTTAAAAACACAGTCTCTACTAACACCAGACCGAAAAATGAAAATATTGTGTTTTACAACGGATACTTTCAGCATTTTTGGATATTACACATAATGGTTTTTGTATAGCGCTTTGCACTGAACTGCTGTCATTTCTAAGCACTGTTAACAACAGGTGTTATTATTCCCCAAAACAAGTGAACTCTAGCTATGAACCACAGAAGGAGGAGTTGTCAACTTTGTGACATGTAGATCACATCAAATGACAACACCGAGCATTAACTTGCTGAGTTGTCTTGTCAGCTAGAAGGAGATTAGTTCAGTAAGAAGTTTTGGCGACATTTTTTCACTATTACTAATGAGTTTCAGGATAATTTTTTCAAGATGTTCACATGTAGATGTGTATTGCATGAAAGAATAAAAACAGAAAAGTGAAAAATGCAGCATTTTAATTCAAAAAGGGTTATCTCATAAGGCCAAGTACAAATATTCTGTACTAGAGAAGAGTGCTAAGGAGAGACTCAGAGATGGGTAAAGAGAAATAGTGACAGAAAAAGTGACAGGTGTGGAGATTGTGACTGAATGAGAAGTGACAGTGAGAGAGTAACAGCGTGAAGTAGAATAAAAGGATAAAGTGAATTGAAGAAAATTAGCTAACTGTGGGAAAGCAAGGATTTTCACGACTGCACAGTCCACTTTCCTTCCAAGAAGATGTGATCTGTATCAAAGCATTTAGATTTGATTAGGGCACATTTGTTGGCAGCATTTGATCCCGGGTGTGGTGACCCGTAAACATCAATTTGATATTGGCCCCTTCTTCAGTCAGCCTATTTATGCCTGGGCCTCTTACTTGCCTCCATGCCTACTTCTATTGCATTCGTGCATGGCCACTTCTTTTGCTCGTTTGCACACATGCTTTCTTTAATGTTTGCTTACTTCACCTGCCTCATTCCTCTCCGTTCCTCTGTGCCAGTGCATCTTACCTGTATGCATGCCTGCTTTCTTTACATATGCCCCTCTGTAATGCAACTGGTGCTCACGTAAAGCCCGCTGATACCTTTGGGTCGAGTTCACGCTATATAACCCCCCCCCCCACACACACACACACAAAAAAATGTCTCTGTTTCTCCTGTGTGTGCTCCGTCTTTTGTGTCCCTGCTTCTTTATTCTACTCATAAAAATGCACCTGCTGCCTTCGTTTGCGTTGTCGGCATACGGGGGTTAGCTACCTCTGTTTCTGCCTATATTTTACAGACATGAGTTATGCCTAAGCATGGAGTTTTGCACACAATACGTCTCTGGAATGCCTGGAAGCAATGAATTCCTGCAAGTCAAGAAGGCAGGGGGCGCTAGAGACCTTCTGTTATTCACATCCTATCATCAGGCGGAAGTCGTCTGCCTTAAGCGGTACATTAAGAATGGCTGTGGGCGGAAAAGAGAGGGGGCGGTATGTGAGCTGGAGGTGAATGGACTGTACATATTTCTGTAACCTTCCGCATCACTTTGTTGAGCCATCAAAAATGCATGGTGGTTAACGGAGAAAGGGAATCATCATCAGAGGGTCAGGGTTACGCACACTCTCCCAGTAAACAAGCACGAGAAATACCCAGAGGTCCTTACCTGCTCCGTCCGCGAGCGCTGCCACGTGCGAAGGTTCTGCCCCGTCTTGATTAACGGTAAGAGTGATAACTGGAGCAGCTGAAGTCCATCCCCGTTTCCGAGTAACGTCAAAATGAATTCTGGGAACTGTAGTTGATACGTACATTGCGCCAATCGAAACAGCCTCCAGCCCAGATTACAATGATTGTATGTTGATGATATGTGCAGGTTGTTGGAATGCACTGCATTAAGCCGGTCAGCAGTAATGCTGCGTTAAAGCGCATGCTTTGGGCAATAACATCATAGGTCATATTTCACAATAATAGTACCCACATAGTGCATCGGAATTTTCAAACTTAAAATGAATAACGACAAGTTGCCTTTGAATTATGTCACAAATATCAGGTTTAACATGCGGTAGATCATTCAATAACTTTGTTTTATGCTCCAAGTTTAACACCAGTTGGCAAGAAATATTAAATAAATTGGTTTGTAACTCTAAACGTAGTGTGTCCAGTGCCGGACATGGCACTGGGTTTCTATAGGTGCCGTTGAAGAACGCCCGCCCCATCCCCTCCTTCCCTCTCCCCCCGCCGAGGGTAGTGGCTGAAGGCGAATTAGCAATAAAGAGGCTGTTAAATTTTGTTTTTAACTTGACCTCTACTTTGAACTAACAGCATATGCACAAGTGTCAGGCAAAGTCTTCTTAGAAACTTTTAACAAGATGATTTCTGTTCACCTTGGTTTATCTTGACTTTGTATTTTACATTCTGTAATGGGAGCCAAGTGTCAATCTTGCCAAGGAACAGGAAGTGTTAAAGGAAAGGTTACAGGATGTCAAATGTTGTCTAACATAACAACAAAATGTAACTACTTGTAAAAAGAACTAAAATGTTTCAAAATATATCTGCAGAAAAGTACAAATGAGGTACATTGTTTCTGTAGTGTGATGGAAACAAAGTTTTTAATAGGGGCCAACCAAACCAAGACATTTTACTTGTGTGATGCATAAATGGTAGATGTCTAGAAATCTGATTTTCACACGGCTGTGGGGGTATAATTTTAGCACTAGAGCTGCATATTTGATGCTAATTTAGTGGACATTTCAAGGGGCCCTTTCAATGGAAAATGCGCCCTCTATAAAGGGCAGTTCTTCAGCACACCATACTTTTGTCATATATTTGGGACTATGTGCCCCAAAATATACCACTGGACACTCACGACTACCGATGCTTATTTGCTGCACTTGTTCTTCGTGTAATGTTTTGATTTTCCATCATTCCTATGACTTCACTTGCATAACATTAATGGCAGCAGTCCCACTCTTAAAATTGTTCCAGCACTTCTGGCTTTTGATTACTTCCTCACCAGACCTCCCTGCCACAGTCCTTACACATATGAGCGATAGCTCCTCCCTGCAGACATCCCAAGCTGAAACTCCCCTGCTCCCATCCCTACCCTCCAGGCCATGCCCACATCCTGTGGCACATAACCCCGACCTTACCTTCCAACATCCTGTACCACAAAGCACAAGAAGCCGAAACATATGGGTGGGCAAACTTGCAGGTCTTTGCTTCCAGATGCTTCACAAAGTTAAATGAAAAAATGGGAAGCCACAGATGCAAGCAGTGGCATCTAATTTCAAGTTGGTCTTGATATTTGTGAATTTGCAAGAGTGTTAGGGGCAGTGAAATTAATTGTAAACAAGTTCTTCTTTAGTTTACTTTTAACTACTTTAGTTTTTAAATTGTTGGGGAGCATTGTTAATGTTAAATATTTGGAAGACAGTGTGATGGTATGACTGTGCTTCAAATGTGGGGTAGAACATTTGTTTTTGTTTTTTTGTTTTTTTTTGCAACGTTGACTTATTCATAAAATTGCATCCATGATGAACCAATCGCTTCTAGAAAAAAGTTTTGCAATATATAGGAAAAACAGAAGAAGCAGGATAGGATGGGTCACTGCATAGTAAGCAGACGGGTAGACCATCATCGCAATACAACTCAAGAGAAAAAGAGGTGATACGAAAGGGTGAATGAGTAAGTGAGGCAGTGAGGAAGTATGGGACAGTGGTGGCAGGGAGTGAGTGAAAACCAGGACAAAGCAAGCCACGGATCTGTACGCAGCAAGGCACGTGGATGCCACATCATAATAACCACATCAGAATAATGGGAAACAGCATTTACAAGCCGGCGGAACCACATGTTCCATTACCACGCTTGCCTTTACCACGCATATGCCTTTGCCACACATATGCGTGGTAAAGGCAGTCAGCGCTCTACATTCAGAGCGGATTGGCGGAGAGATTGTGTGTGGAGGGACAGGAAGGATCGGGCACACCTTGGTAAGTAGGGCTGGACCCATGTTTTAGGGCTCAGGGCGGGGGGGTACGGATTGTTTTTAGGGCTCAGGGCCTGTTTTAGGGCTCAGGGCTGGTGGGGAGGGGCAGTTTTTAGGGTTGGGGGCCAAGTTTTAGGACTCAAGGTGGGGAGTTGAGTAGTTTTTAGGGCTGTGGTGGGGTGGTGTGCAGGGCTGGCAGCCCAGCTTTAGGGCTCGGGGCAGGGAGGCTGGGGTGTGATCTTTACCATGCATATGCCTTTACCAATCATGCCTTTACAATGAAATTCGTTGTAAAGGCATGCGTGGTAAAGGCATGCATGGTAAAGACAGGTCGTTGTAAAGACCGCATTGTTAAGGCATGGAATAGAATGCATGTGTGGTTCCGTCGTACAGCCCAGAATAACTTCCATCACCGCACTAAAAGAACCAAAAGCCTCAGAGTGCAACATCAAGATCAAAACAAGGCACTTGTGAAACTGTTGTGGAAAGGTGGAGAACACAAGGCTCCCGGAGTTATGAACAGGGTGTAGGGCAGCAAAGCCCTGCATAGGCAGGGAAGGAAGTGCCACGAGTGGAAGTCAGGCGGGATGGATTAAAGTAAATCAGCGAAGAACCATCCTCTCAACATCCACATCCCTGGTGACAGTTGGAGTGTCTGGGATCAGAGTGGGATGATATCCATCAAGCCCTTTCGAGGAAGTCCTGTGGCAGCAATCAGTGAAAAGGGTGCCCTACATTTGGGGAACACCCAAGAGGGAGCGGTGTCTAGTGGTGTGGAATGGGAGAAGGCAATCTTGAACTACTGCAATCCAAAGGACAAAGTGCCTAGAGAAAGAATTTGAAGCAGTAGCTCGTTGACAGAGAAGGAGAGTCACCTGAGTCAGTCAAGATGGGGACTATCTTCAGAGAATAGAAAGAGAAATGTATGTACCCCAGGCCTTTTAAAAGTCTTAAGTGTGTCATTCAGCGTATAAGTGGTGTGCTCATGGAATGCCACCCTATGCAACTCTAAAAGCCACTCTTGAATGGTAGGTGTAGGAGAGTAGGATCTGCCTCTTATGGTTACCCCCACTTTTTGCTGATGTATCACTGTTTTTGACTTAGACTGGGGTCCTGAATAGCAGGATCCCAGTCAGTCTATCTGCTTTCTCCTGTAAATTGATTGCATGTACATTAGGTACACTCCAGATTGGATTCTGGGGTATCCTTATCAATCCCTAGTATATGGTACACCATGTACCCAGGGCATAGATACCCCAGAGGCCTCCCAGGGGCTGAAGCATGTATTGTGCCACCCCTGAGAGGCCATTCAAAATGACACCACAGGTCTGCTACTGCAACCTGTGTAAGGAGGTGCATGCACTCCTTACTTAGATATAGGTTACCTATATCTATTCTAAATCACTGCACATATAAACCTATCAGTCACCCCTATGGCAGGCCTTATCAATCCTGAAGGCAGGGTGCTGGGTTTTGTGTGAGAGGGTGCCCCTGCATGAGCAGAACCCTCTGCAGCCTTCGGAACCTATTCTCTGGGGTTGTCTGTGATGCAGCCAACCATATATACTTAAGTGCATTATAACCTCGCGGTAAATGCTAACTTTTAAACGGCTGCTTAGAAACATGTTGTGTTTGTTGTCAAACACCTTGGAATCATACCTCCACACCAGTAACTGGTGTGGGAGGTATGATTCCTCCCTTGTAGAACCACTACTATGGGTCACCGGTCTACCCGGTACCAGCTTTCTCGACCTGGGCATCACAAAATGGATGCTGCCAGCCACAGACACAAGTCTGCCCTCCTGCTGCTGAGCCAAGCTCGAGCAGAGGAAGGCCTGACAATAGGTTTCCTGTCACAGGGAGGTGCGACCACCTCCCAGACAGGCTTTGGTGTATTGGGGCTGGGTGGGTGCACTCTTACAGTGTCAGAAAGTCTGCACAGGGGGCACATTTGGTGTCCCCATGCATAGTCTGGCTCAAACCAGTTGCAGGAGCCATTTGCTCCTGCTCTGGCACAAAACTGGACAAAGGACATGGGTGTAACCACCCCTCTGTCCTGCCCCTCCCCAAGGAGGGTCCCCAGAGTCAGTCCAACCCCTTCCCTGGGTATAAAGTGGGAAACCTGATTACAGGACTTTGGATTTTACCTGGACTAAACTCTGCAACAGAAACCAAATACTTCGACGGTCTACACTTCGCTGGACGACAGAAGAATCTCCCTGGGAGTAAAGGAGTTACTCCCCTGCAGCAGCAGGCACCTAAACGTATCTGACTGGTTTGCATCTCCTGAGCTCCTGAGGACTCCGAAGATTTCTGCAACACAGGAGGTGGGTTCCCGAGCATCCCTGAGGTTGATCTACTCTCTCAGCAATCCTAAGACCAGTATCCCTTGTGGGGACCGTGCAACCCGAACCCCTGTGCACCTTGTACTTTTGCAGCAGCATATGCTTTTTGGCAATCCCTGAGGCTGTGCTTTGGACTACGTGTAGTCCCAACCCGAGCAGCATTTCCACTGAAGATCTCTGGCCTCCACTCCACGAGTGCTCTGTGGGCTGGTGCTATGTGAATTCGCTCGAGGTCCCCTCACGATCCCTGGTCCGTTGGCCTGTGGGTCCTGGCGAGGGTTACTTTGAATTTCCTTGGGCTTCCCTGGTTGCTCCAGATGTTCCCTGACTCCCCATAGCTTGGAGAGTCTCCTGGACCTTGCTGGTCCACACCGTATCCTGTTTCCTCTGCCCGCGTGGGTTGCCTTTGACAAGGCTTGTTGGTGTTCAATCCGGACACTGACCCCTCAGCACACAACATCCTTCATGGGACAGCTCACCTCCGGACTTTGGTCATCGTCGACGTCTCCTGGTCCCCGTGGCTGCAGAGTCAAGCATCCTATCTTCACACCTGAAGCACCCGACATCGGTGGGCATTCGTCTATCGAGCCCCTGGTCACCCTGAAGTGACCCAGACTCTGTCCCCTCTGCTTTCAGGTTCTTCTCACCTCGGATCCAGGCTTGGATTCCACCGGACACTTTTCATCTTCCCGGCAGCAGCACTTCTTCGCACCACGCCATTGAAAACGACGAGGGTTTCCGACACCACTTGACCCCTATACATCCGGTTCCTCTGGGTTAGGTAACACGGGTACCTCGGTACTCACAAGGGTGCTGGCCTTAGAACCGTCTATGTTCCAAACGGTTTGCTTGAAGTCCTCTCCGAAGTGTCCTTAAACTGTAATTTTCCAACCGCGACTTTCCCATAGAGTTGTACGGAGCTCGCGTCTGTGTTCCCACACTGCACCCGTCCTCTGTGGGCTCCCTGTGTCACTCCTCTGGGTGGTTCCTTGGGGTCCCAGCGATTCTACATGCTCTAGGCCCTGTGTCTATTGAAGTCGTTGTTGTTATACCATTTTTTTAGTATATGGTTCCCCCTGGAGCCCGCTGTGTATTGTGCTATTTACTGTCGTTCTATTGATTAAGTATTGTGTGCTTTATGTTCTAATCTCACATAGAGATTAGTAGAGAGTGTTTAGTAATAAATACATATTTTTTATATAACACTTGTGTGGTTCTCCTTTCATTTGGTCACTCAGGAGGTTCTGTTCTGCTAAAACAAGCTGCTTTACATTCCTGCAAGACTTATCCTGAAGGCTGCTCTCCATAGCTACCACTAGGATAGCTTTCATAAAGGTTATCTTTGACCTAATCATCAATAAGGGTCGTTTGGACTGGTGCAAGGTGCCCACTTTAATTAGTGGACAGCATATACCAGGCCAACTTCTTACAGTAGGGATCATGGGCTGCCTCCAGTGATGGAGAATACATAATTTGTCTACTGTCAAAGAAGTGGCTAACCATCGGTGAGTGTGGGAGTCTAAATCTGATACATTCGTCATGTGTGAGAGCAGGGAAAGGGGAGGTAGTGAAGGACAAAGGGCTGTAACAGCGAAGATTAATTCATACCGCTGTCCAACAGGGTTGTAAGGTTGGACATGGGCAGAGAATATGATAGAGATCACAGCTGGTGCCCCATCAGTTCCAACAATGTTCATCGGGCAGGAGACAGTGTTGTCTTAAGAAGTTTTGGGGCCCCAGGCAAGCCGTATTTTGTGGCCTCCATCCATAACAACTTATTATCCATTTTTTAGGTCGAGCCTGAGCCAGCGCACAAGCGCTGCCCTGGGGATGATCTGTTGTAGTTCAGTACGGGAGAGAAGCCCCGCCCACTCCCCCACCCATATTTTTCATTGCCTTGCGTCTTTGTCCTTTGTAAATGCTGGCTTCTGATTCCTTAATAGGCTTGTTAGTCCCTCCTTAGAACGGCCACGTCGTCATTTGTAACCTCCCATAGCTACTGGCCCCTTTACTTGGTTGTCACATGGTATGTGAACTATTTCCCTTATTGAGTTTTTCTTACGTTAGGCACGATGATGTGCTTCGCTTGCATTCAGGGGGCCACGCCTGCTTTCACTTTCACAGGAGCAATGGCGGCCGTTTGTTTCCAATGCTATATTGCAAATATTTTTAAATGGTCCCTGTCCCACCCCCCCACCCCCTGTGAGGACACTGGCTTCTCGTGGGAGAGAGGGCATTTGTTTGCCTCCGCCAGTGCTGTGGCTGGAGCTCTCATGCAAGCACAGATTGGCCCCTGCCATCCGGGCGAGCGCCGAGGATATACGGGTGCCTGCGAGTGTATGGTGAAAATTAGAACTGTGAAGCCTCTGAGCAGAAGAGGTGCCCGCGCTTGGAAGGTCTTTGCGGGTTCACACCACATACCGTAGGCCTTAGCCGAGCCTGGAACCCTGCAGAAGCCCTGGCGCCCTCTGCGACTCTCCACAAGGGCACTAGAGCTCTGGCGGTATTACAACATGCGGCCGGTCCAGCTGCAAGCCGGGCATGTCCAGTGCCCTTGTGCAGCCGTTCAGAACATATCGGGTGAGAGCAGAGACAGCAGGATTGCTGATCGCTGCTGCTGCTCACGCAGGACCCACGAAAAGGGCTTTTGTTGTCCTGAACGTGTTCCTGTATCGCTGCTGGCAATGAAGCAGCCGGCCCGGCAAAGCGAACAGTGCCCGTGTCTGTTTATTTCATGCTTTACTCGCTGTGTCTTCCATACCTGCAGACTGATGTTTAGTCCTGGCCGGGCCCTGCTCCTCTCAGTGCCGGGAAGTGCGTCCCTGGCACTGTGCAGGATTTGCAGATTGGGCGAGCCAACGTGCAGGTGTGTGTATTTTTAAATGCCTCTTCTAATTTTTAACCCAGTGTCTCTTTCTCAGTGTTTTGGATATTTGTGTTTTCGTGTTGGACACAGATCCTTAATATGGCAATACACCCAAGTTCATACTCTTTTGCTTATTTTAACAGGGCGCCATACCGCGCTTTCACTTTCATGGTAGTGGACGCGCTCTATGCCGTGCAACATTGCTGCATCCTGTGCTCACATGACACCCCCTCTCCCTGCCCGCACTACTCGGCAGCAGAAGCCAGGAGCAGCGGTGCAGGAAGAGCGGTCAGCAACAGCAATCTAACAGGCACTGGATCATCTCTTAATGATTAAATGCCTTTTAACCCTAAAATAATTGTAATAATGAGGGAAGGCAATCTTCTACAGACACTCTATGGCTCCAGAGAGGCTGTAGCTGGAGGCAAGGTGGAACTTTGTATTTCCGCTCCCCCTCTCTGGGAAGCTGTGTACGCCCTCCTTCTACCCTATGTCCTGGTACCTCCCTGTGCCCCTTTAGGGAGGTTTGTCGCAGACTCTCTCCCTGCCTGACTGCCCAGAGAGTAAGAGGGGTCACCGGGGTCACCATTTCCGTGTTTATCAGGTTTCACGCTCTCTACAATTACATGCATTCCGAGCAGTGGGCCCTCTCGCGTTACTGTGCCTCATAGTTACCTACGGGGACAAAGGAGGAGCTGAGGGGGTGATGTGGAAGAGAGATGGGTGGGGCTATAGCCCTGGAAATATCTCAATACTTCCGTCATTGTTACACCCACCTACACCATGCAACACTTATTACGCGCCCATTCCTACACTGGGGCCTATCACCTAGGTTCTTGTCTCCACTGCCTGTCTTCCTTCTCCAAAATAGTCACCAGTCTCCACAGCCATTTCATTTTTCATTCATATTAAAGTGACTTACCTCATTTCACCCTCCCTCCCACATCTTACAGTGCAATGTCTTTCTCTTCTCTCCCCTTATTACAGTGACTTGCCTACACTGCCTGCCCCCAACCTGCTTTCCCATTCTTTTTTTTAAGCGCCTTTGTGCTAAAAGTAAAAACCATCTAACAAGTGAGGTTTATTTTACAATGAAAATCTGTATGGTGTGTGAATGCAGCACTCGAAGGGCTGAGGATGTAGCAAGCGGCAATGGAAAGGCTACGAACATCTGGTGTAACCAAACTTAGAAGGCGGAACTCTGACGAAAAGCACAAAAATGTAAACATGTCTCCCATCCAAACAATATTGTCTCCTAAGGTCGACTACATGCCACTACATGCATATGAAAATATGTCTGTTCGGAAATATCTGTTCTTTAAACTGCTCTATTTTTACTGCTGCTGTAACTTTTCACATTTCACTTTTTGTAAGCAAGTAGACTTTGTTGAACTTATTTCATCAGAGAGAGCCTGTATCTCTGCACTTTGCCGCCATTCATCAACTTTGTTTTAAAATGGGTGCATCAGACCACCTTCCTAATACTGCATAGTAACTGGGTTATGTATTTAGCGCAGGCCTGAGCTGGATCGACTCTGGACGCTTCGCGGTTGGAAGTAGGGCCTGAACAACGTGCTCAGGAAAGGTGAGTTTTGAAGTTTTTCTTGAAGGTGAGGTCCGGGTTCAGTGCGATGCTCCATGGAGTTGGTCCCTAGACTGAGAAGTGTCTGCTTCCTTCCAAGCTGCACTTGTGTTTTGCAGCAGGTTCCATAAAATAAGCCCTAGCACTGTTTTCCGTTGCTTATTTATGATGGTGTCTTCCCATGGATGTGGAGTGAGGCTGAAAGTCTAGAACACGACTGAGCGGGTAGGAGACGGTGAAGGTGGATTGCCACAGCTTCCTTCCCTCTACTGTTTACTTATGTTATGTAACAGTTTTCTTTTATAAAGCACGGCGCACACAGCCAGAGAAGTTGCCTACCTTTGAGCTGGAGCACACCTCTAGAAAGGATCCAAAGTGTAATCAGTATGTACAGTAAAGGTGCATATGGACCCGTGGCCCCAAAACGAAGCTAGCTGGGATAAACCTTTCAGCTTAATTGAATACCGTCGCGTTATCGATTGCGATGGTGGGGCGGCTTTCACATGTGCAAATGCACACACAGTGAGGTTTAGTCAGTTTTATCATTGCTGCAGCAGGGGCAGTGCGCCGGAGCCCAGAGGCCTGAAGGGGCCCACTGAACCCTGATTGTTGCTGAATTGTATTGTTCAAACCAGCCAGGGGGCCCATTTCCGCCGTGCCCTATGGCCCAGGACATACTGGCTAAGCTACTGGGTTTTATGTTGCCAATGACAGCCATCCAACGGGCGCACCTTAATCCAACCACATTCCATAACTAATAAACCTTCCTTATACTACCTACTAGTCCCTTCTCACCTATATCCCCTGACCCCACATCTTGCCCCTCCCCTTTCAAATAACCTCCTGACCCACTGGTCCACCCTGCCCATTAATTCTTACAATCCACTCATCTGCTCCCACATTCCAGAACTGCTCCGCTAATATACCCAGGCCCATTATGCAACCCCTCCCTGTCTTTCATTTCAACCTCTCTCTACCCAAGAACACACCTGGCCACCGGCATATAATGCAGTATTTCTTTCACAGATTATTTATTTCTTCTGCTTCCTATACAAGTTCTTTCCAAGTTGTCAGAGGGTGTCTTCCAGAACCACAGTGCCACTACACGTGCCTCCCACAAAATCTGACCCAAGCCAGCATGCCACAAACTCAGTAAAAGACATTGTAATTTACAATGCCAATAGCTCAAACTCTAGCAAATGTGAGACCAATTTGTATTGCAAATGCTTGTTTTGCTAATTGTAGCCTGCATGATGCAAAATAAACTTTCGGAAACAGGTTTCACACAAAAGCAATTGAAATGTCTTTCCAAGGACCCCAAAAGTCCTTAAGATGACATTTGGCAAAGGTAGACAGAGTTAGCTAGGCAGAGAGAAGAGGGGTTTAGATTTAGAAATAGACAGATGTGAACAAGAGAGAGATAAAGTTTACTTTCCCATGGGGCCCCATTGAAGATGAGGGCCCTGGGCAATTGCCCACTTTGCCCTTGCCTTAAAATGGCTCTAAGGAAATGCGTGCAGTGCAGCTTCCTGGGAGTCCAGGACCAGTCGTGGAGAAGCTTGAAAAATAGAAATTTCAACTGTGATTCACTGAGAGCTCTGTCATGGTCGAAAAGCAGATAGGCCTAGTCATCAGGAGAGGATTCTTTCCCAAGAGAGCGTGTCAGTGTAGTCTAGTGGCAGTGAGTGAAGGGCCTTAGTGTAAGGATTTAAACAGGACCCCATAAAGAACCGAGACCACCCCTCTGAAGCTATTTCAAAGCCTCAATTGTTGTTGGATAGGGGGTGTCAGTACTCGGTAGTACAACCGGCTGATTACCCAAAACATCCCAAAGGCAGTGAGTCAGCTGTCAATACCTCTAGTGATCAGTGGCAGGCAGGCCAAACTCCTTATAAAGCATGTGATAGGATTTGGGGAGGCCATCCTGGTATAGCTGATCAGTACATCATATCTCTCTGTAATGCAAGTATGCCCAGTAAAAGAGTTTATTGGCTATGCAAAGAGGAGCATTTTGCCTCAAAGGCACATTGGAAGGAAGTGAAGGGGACATCCCTAAAAGCTTATGGGCATCACTCATGCAGCAGCAGTCACACTGAAGACAGGGTGGTGTGCCGTAATATTGTGCAAAGGAGAGAGGTATGCCGGTAAGCAACGATTAGTACAGCCCAGAATGTGAAGTTCAATGTACATCCAAATAGGAGTTTTCCTCAGGTTGTACAAATAGACTGCCAGTTGGAATATGTGAAAGGTCAGGCTATACAGGGTCATTTTGGGCATGCAAGGCCACCCGCTGTGGTTTCTGCCTATATCTTAGATGCACAAAGTCTGGGCCTTCATCCACTCCATATGTACGATCGGATGTCCGCATCTATTCCCTGGAGGAGGGCGTGGGGTATTCGAAGGGGTACCATCCCCAGTACATAATTGAATCAGGGGGCTACTACCATCATATTTGTTTGCACCCTCTTCACACAGTGACAGGTTCAAATGTTTCCATTTGAAAAAGTCCCTTCTGGATCTATTCACTAGTGGGAGAGGTTGTCATCCACAGTCCTGGCTAGCCCTCTGTTGATGCGAACACCCAAGTGAATGCCTGATTTAGATGTTGGCGGATCAGGTCCCACCGTCGCTTTTTCTACAGCTTTCCTGCCTGCTGACTTGGTGATCCGCCCTCAGTGTTTAGATGTTGGAGGGTCCATGGGCGAAAGACCGCCACTGTCCCGCCGCCTCCGCCAGGATTCTTCATCTGCGTCGATGGTGCCATTGGCAAAAGCGGCTGGTGACAGCACTGCAGCCAAGAGTCCCGCTGAGCTGACTACGATATGCCTTTCCGTCGAGGCAACTGTGGTGGGTATCCCTCCTACTTTGAGTTGGCGGAATCAAAGGAAATGAGGTAAAAACTTACATTTTTACCTGCTTCCTGTTTCCATTTAAGTTTTGTACCCCATCGTCCAGGTCCCTCCTTTACTGCTTTGACTCCACCATGACGCCAAACGACTCCGTTGTCGTCGAGATCTAAGGTCAACTACTTGTAGAATTGTCCTACTTTGTATCGTGTGTAGACAATTGATTGCTGTAGCCGCACATATTTCTGCATTGCTCTTACATGCAATATTTTTTCTTAGGTGTTGTTAGACATGGCATCTTTTGCTGTGTTTCCCCAGGCTTTTTTGCTTTCTGGTCTCCTGTTTTGATGGTATGCTGGACTTCGTTTTGCTGGTTTAGTGCCTCTGCGCACTTTTTCACTACTATCCAGTGCTAAAGTGCAAGTGCTCCTACTGTAACTTGTGTTATGATTGGTTGTCCATGATTGGTATATTTGATTTACTGGTAAGCCCCTAGTAAAGTGCACTGTGTGTTCCCAGGGCCTGTAAATCAAATGCTACTAGTGGACCTGCAGCACTGGTTGTGCCACCCACCCAAGTAGCCTTTCAAATGTGTCTCAGACCTGCCAGGCAGTGTCTGCGCACACAGGTTTTTTTGGCTGCCATGTCGACCTGGCAAGTGCACACACTTGTGAGGCCCTAACCTTCCAATTTCTTACATGTAAGTCACCCCTAAGGTAGGCCCAATGTAGCCCCATGGGCAGGGTACAATGTATGTAAAAGTTAGGACATGTAGTAGTGTGTTTTACATGTCCTGATAGTGAAATACTACCAATTTTGTTTTTTACTATTGAAAGGCTGTCTCTCCCATAGGTTATAATTGGCGCTGCCTTGTAATATTTTACAAGTGTAACTTTCAATTGGGAAGAGATAGACATTTGGTTTAGGTTTCCTTAACTCAGGATTTAAAAATACATCTTCTGGTGAAGCTGGTTTTTAAATTGTGTGTTTGATAGTACCACTTTTAGAAAGTGGGCATTTTCTTGCTTTACCATTCTGTGTGCCTCTGCCTGCCTGTGGAATCAACGTCTGGGTTTAAGTTGACAGGGGCTGTTTGTGCATTCACTCCAGACACTCACACAAAGGGAGCTGAGGTGTTTTCCAGCATTTCCTGATGGGTCTTCCGGGGTTAGAGTGGTGGGAGGAGTTGTCACTGAACATCTGAATAGGCTGTGGCTGCCTTGCACAATGCTGTCTCCACCCCCTGCAGTGTGGCTGGACCAGAGTGGACAGAACTGGTTTTTACTGAGCAAGAGAGACTGTTTTACAAAAACTTCAAAGAGAAAAGGGAGTATAAGTATTAGACCTAAAACCCCAGAACTTTAGATTACTTCTGGAATCAGGAGGAACCTCTGCCAAGGAAGAAGAGCTGAAGAGCTGTGAGGAGGAGTACTTCCCTTTGCTGTGTGTTGCTTTGCTGGCTTGGCCAGCAGTTGCTCCTTCTGCAAGGAGAGGACAAGAGCTGTGCGGCTAAAAGAATGGACGCATCGCCTGTCAGCTGATACGGAAATCGACAGAGCACCTGGATCGCCGCCCCATCGACCCATAGCGGCCGAATTTCTCATGCTTTGCACTTGTGCATCAAATCCACGACAACGCTGGGCTTTCAGTAAGAAACCAATGCATCACCTCCCTCGCAATAAGAAACCGACCAATCACCTCGTCAGTAAGGAACCGACGCATCACCTCCCCTGCGTAGCAGTAAGAAACCGACTCATCACCTCCCCTGGAGCAAGGCACTGACGCATCACCTTCCCAGCGAGTAAGGAACTGATGCATCACCTTCCCTGCGCTTGTTGTCGTCCTGTATTTTTCATGCATTTCAGGTACTTTTGGCAAAATTCACGCATCCATAGTTTTCTATGGACAGAACTGTTTTCTACCTTTTAAAAATCATTTTTTGAGTTGTGTATGTTGGAATTTTGTCGTTTTGGTCTTGTTTGATTTAGATAAACATATTCTATTTTTCTAAACTGGTATGGTGTCCATTTGTAGTGACTTCTCTTTGATACTGTGTGTTATGTGCAAATGCTTTAAACATTGCCTGTGAGATAAGCCTGACTGCTCTTGCCAAGCTACCAAGGGGGTGAGCAGGGTTTATTTTAGGTGTGTAACTCCATTATACTGACTAGAAGGAATGTTTTCTACTTGGACTGGGTGCAAGCAACTTCCAACCAGAGACCCACATTTCTAACAGGTGTAATGCAGTAGTGTTCATTTTCCTTCTTATCAAGGTAAAGTGAACACAAATGTATTCACACTTTAAAATAAAATCTGTTGTTGTGGTGCTTGGGTGTTGTGCTAATGGTGCCTGTGAATGGGAATTCAATAGTGTGTTTATGTTGTGTTAGTGGCATGCAATATGTAACACAAAGAGACATAAAATTGCCTACATATGTTTTTAATGCAAACATGACACATATGTGTACTGACACATTAATAAGTTGTACTTACCTGTCTCCACTTGACCAGGAATTCACTCCATCAGCAAACCACTGCTAGGACACCAGCAGCACAACAGTAACATCTAAATCAGCTCAGCGCAAACCTGCTGGCCTGACGGCGATGGAGTACTGTTAGCCAGCAGAGAAGACTGCCGCCGCGGCGGTCTACTGTCTATTGCCGCAACATCTAAATATGGCAGGCGGACCGCTGTCAGCTTGATGGAGTACTCGGAACTGCTGCCGCAGCTGGACAACGGTAGTCACACCAAGATCTAAATCAGGCCCTAAGTGAGGCCTTTGGGACCCATACCATGTTGTAGGCCTGGGTGCATGGTCTCGTAGTAACCCTGAACATGGGAAGCGCCTCACATTTGGACCTATCAATCCTATAACCAGACAAGTGAGAGAACTGATAAATGATGCCCATGACCGCTGGGATAGATGCCTCCGGATTAGAGAGTAGAAGAAGAATATCATCCACGTAGAGCAATGCCTTCAGTTCATTATCCACCATGTGGACACCTTCTATCACTGGAGAGTCATATTGTTGTGTTCAGGGGCGCCAGGGCCAGAAGAAAAAGAAGAGGGGAGAGCGGACACCAGTGTCAAGTGCCACGCTGGATTGAGAACGTGCAATCCAGATGAGGGTAATGTTGTCTTTATTAGAAAGAAGTCCCAAAGAGCCAACCATGTCAGCTTTTTAGAAGGCCTTCGTCAACATCGGCACCAAAAGGGGTTTCCCTGGTTTGTAGAACTCCCCAGGGAAGTGGTCCTCCCTGGGACACAGGCAAGTTGGCAAGGCTGAAATGGCTTCAGCCACCTCATCTTTGGTAAAGGCACCCTCCAGATACCCCCGGCCTCCGCAGTGGGAGAGGGAAAGTGCAATGGTCCAAGGTGGCATCTGTGTGCCCCTGTGTGGCAAGGGACTTAAAAGTATATAGGGCAGAGTAAAAAGAGGCAAAATGATCTGTGATGTGACGGGGGTTGGGGGTGAGTCAATACAGCACCATGAGCCTCTCAGATTGCCACGATAGTCAAATGCGATTCCCTCTGACTCAGCTGTGCAGCCATGAGGGGCCCGCTTTCAGGGTTTTGCAGCTGCTGTGGTAAAGTGCAAGTTGAGATGCATTTTTGCTAAGTCGAGTTTCCTCTGGAGTGCATGTGTAGGGGTTAAGTACATTTGCTTTTAATTTAATCACCTGGAAGTTGAATCATTGAGCTGGAGGAGGCCCAACAGAGTCCTTTGGACCATGAAATCACCCTGCACCGTTTCCTTGCAGACCCATGTCTGCATCACTCTCCTTCTCCCCATTCTTATGCCTCCCTGCCCTCTTCTGTATTTCCCTGCTCCATGCCTGCATCTCTCTGTCAGTGTAACCCTTACCCTGTACATGTGCACCACCCAGCCCCCTTTCCTCATGTCTTAGTGAAATAGCAATGTTCAGGCCGGCAGATACTTTTATTGGACCTCGGACATAAACTAATTATGTGGCCCTGACCCGAATAATCTGGTTTTAATTCCAGAGTCCCATCTTGGTCAAAATGTGTGGCCCAGGACAATTAGTTTCCTTTATTGTGCCTTCTTTTCCATGGTCATCACATTTGAGTGCTTTTTGAAGTAATTCAGTTCAAGATGCACACTGTACAAAAACAAAAGATGTTGTATAGGGTTTAATAGACAATAATATCACTCTGTCTAAGACAACAACAATTAAGGCCTTTTATAGGAGGCACAAGAGAACTGACTTTCCTCTTGGATCACTAATAAAACTGTCATCAAATCAGGAGGGAGAAAGACTGTGCTACCAATCCTGGAACTGAATTGCACAGTGTCTAATCAGGAAACCGGGTTTCAATCTGGGCTTCAGAGCTAGGCCAAACTGCCTGACCATAGGCAATTACTTTTCTTCCATTTGCCTCCTTTTCTATGATTATCACATTTGGGAGCATCTTGAAATAATTCAGTTCAGAACCTCTGTACCAAAACCTCTCTTGTATATGGTTCAGTAGACAATAATGTTGCTCTGTCTTTAACAGTAAAGCCATATATAGGTGGAACAAGACAATGTAACTCTTTAGTAGCTAATACAAACGTTGTCCGGGCAGAAGGGAGTGGTTCACTATCAAGTCTAGTAAAAGGATCTCAGTGCATTGATATGCTATAATGTACTAAAGTGAAACAACCCAACATGCTAAAGAATGCACTTTTAATTTAAAAATGTGCAACTCAGGCTCAGCTGCAGTCAGTTACACTTGCAGGGCGGGAGGACAGGCTGAGCTCTTCAGTGCAGACATGAATCCTGTCAGGAGATGGAAGACAGACGTGGCCCTAAAAAATTATGGGGCCCATCACCAGTATTACTACCACTGCCCTATTAGCGCTGGTAGCAAGAGAGCAAAATGTTGGATGTTTGCACGCGGGGCGTTGGCGCAAAGCTTATGTAAGCCCATACCCAAGCATCTGCTAGCATGGCTTATCTGCGGCTGCCCGCGGCCCACGCAGTGGGCCACCCTAAAAGGGCGGCCCCCTTAGTGCCAATTAGGCACAACCATCACCCCCTCTAGTCGGGGGACTCGGGGAGGAGTCCCTCAGCACGGAGCGCAGGACGCATCACGTCCTGCGCACAGAGGGTTGGGGGAAGGTACTTATACCTCCCCCTGCCTTTCTGGCGCCCTCTTTGCGCCGGACACGCCGTCTTAGGGTGATAGGGTGAATAGGGTGATGCAGTGGATAATATCACAAGCGAGCGCCGAGAGATGGGTCCTTCGACACCAATAATAATCTTAAACTCGATTAGTATGCAGGCCAAGGAATGGCGGCATGACCCCGGGTGCTGGGGATGGTTTGTTGGTTGGCAAGCTTCTCAGATGTTTGTCGCAAACTTGCACAGGTTGTGGTTCCCGCAGAGTTTGGGGCAGGTTAGCATCCCCACCTTGCCTCTGCGTGTTTGACGTGTCTTTCGGGTCATTATGACCAAGTAGGGCTATTATCGATTGGTATAGCTGGACATAAGGAATGCCAGGTTAAGCTGAAGCCGGAACATAGATTCTAAGCCGTCTGGCACGCAGCGTGATGAGCAGAGGCAGGCAGAATCGGTTTTTGATTGTTCGAGGTGAGCTGAGCAGTCTTAGGGGTTCGGTTTTGGTGTCTGTTAATGTAGATTATGAGTTTGCCCTCTCCTCGGGGATTACTCGGCCAAAGGTCACTGCTTACGTGTTATGCCCGTTCTTTGTATAATAGTAATTGTGTATTATGGCCTCTGCTCTTCGTCTGCAGTAGCGTTTTAGAGTGCCAGTAAAAATATCCAGTGGTCATATCAACCCTGTCCGTCCGTAGATGTACCCGACGGCCACGCCATTGGGGCTTGCTGCCACTACGGGACAGAGGGGCACTGTACTTTGGGCTGCTGCCTTGTGACAATACCAAAGCACATCAGTACCTCTGAATATTGGATATAAACGCATTAAGCATTTGGGAGAGTGTACCGTGCAGGGTCAGCGACCTGGCCAAGAAAGGGCATGAAAGCTGAAGTCGGAGCATAGATTCTAAGCTGTTCCGGACAGGAGCCCCGGAAATGGGTTTGGCCCAGGGCCCCCCAAAATCCTTAAGATGTCCCTGCCAAAGTGTTGCAGCTTCAGGGTTATATGTAAATGTAATTGTAATTCGTACTTGTAAAGCGCACTGCCACCCCAACTGGGGCATCCTGGCGCTATACGCATACCGCTGTGGAACCCTTCCTGGCTATTCCCTGTGAAATGTCCACTCCTGGGCACCCCCAAGGTGAAGCCAGGCATCCCAGCGCTGGTGGGGCCGTTGTGTTGGTTATAGAGCAGCCACCGTGCAGATCAAAAAATGTATAACGACAGCGATCATTACAATGGTAGCTAACATTTAGAGGCAGGGACAAATACATAGAGTAAAGGAGCCATAGGGTGCCAGCTGCCAAATTGTTTGTAAGGCTCCATGTCTACATGTGTCTACTTGGTCATCAGTCTGTACCCTCCTACTGGGGATCAGCCAAGTAAGGGGGTACATTAGGGCTTGGTCACCCTGAAAGGATATGCACAAACTTGCACACGGTGCGTTAGGGTTTGTATCACACAGAACTGGGGGTTTCTCATTGGGCACACTGCCTGTGCCTTGGGTCCTCGGCCGGTTTGTTTTATCCATCATAGGGAAGAGATATGTGGGGTACCTAATTGCTCACAGCATGGGGCATTAAAACCGGGTTGTTACACATTAAATGTCGTACCTGCACACCGTGCTAGCAGTTAAGCAAGCTGGAAGTCTCCACAGAGGGAGCTGAACAGGCGTAATTTCTGTAAGAAAGAAGGGCTTCATGGCAAGTACATGAGGACACACCTGCTTATTGTCACTCATTCCTAGTTCATCAGATAGTTAGCCTGCCAGGTGTCTCTCAGGGACATAGAGGGGCATTAAGGCAGCTGCATGAGGTAGCGAGGTAACTCGCAGTGAGGCAGTGTGGTCCCAGCAGACCCGCCAAGGGGGCTGCGGCAAAACTTGGAACTGGGAAGGTTAGAGTCTACCAGTATCATTGTTAAATATACGCACGACTTCGTGGTCAGGCGGGGTATGTATGTCCCACCCTGAATTTCAAGGTGACCAGATTGCAAGTTGAATGCGTTTGATTTAGCGGGTGGCAATCATTCCAGGGATAATAAAGGGAACTAGGTCTATAGCTGGATTGAGCTCCAAGGGTCACGTGAGCGAGCTTTAGTTAAGCAAGCCTGGTAGGCGGAGGAAGTCGTCACGCTAACAGGGTGCTGTGACTGCATTAGGGTGTGCGATACGAGCATTCCTGGTCGCTCATGGTTTAGCAATCAAAAAGGTCCTTGCAAATGTCTGGTCAACTTCAACGAAGGATGTGCACTCTGCTGCTCCGAGGGCAGGTTATGGGCGGCTTCAGTTAAACACAAAATTCCCCGCCTTGATAGCCATGGTAGAGGGGCGGGTTGTGGAAGCGGTCAGATAACAAGGGTGCTGCCATCCCTTGGAGTGGGGAGACAGGTGTTAAGGCACTTAGAGTGCTAGAAGAATTGCAACTACAGGTTGCAGGAGGTGGGAGCCTACAGTAGCTTGAAGGATAATATAGCTATGGTAAGAGTAGAGCCCCCTCCTGGGAGGCCATCACATTCCTATACGTCATGTGAGGCAGTTGAACTTCCCGGAGAAGGATGAGCAGCGCCATGCGCAAGTTCACAGACCAAACGGAGCTGTATTAAGTAACGAGGTTACTTGCAGGGAAGCAGAGGGGTCCCAGCGGACCCACAAAAGGTGGGCTGCAGCATAACATGAAACTGGGAATCTTGGATTCCGACACTATCATTGGATTAACAAGTCGCAAGACTCTCTGGCTATGCGGGGTAAAATGTTCCAACATGAATTACAAGGTGACCTGCATGTAGCCGAACCCGGGTTGATTCTGTAGAAGGCAATCAATTCCGGGAAAACTATGTGAACTAGGTCTATTGCTGGTTTAAGCATCAAGGGTCACAGCTGGTTAACAGGTACTGTGCATATGTGATCGGACGGCAGTTAAGCAAACCTGGTGGGCTGCGTAAGTTCTCACTCCACCAAAGGGTGCGGTGACTGCATTAGTGGGCACAATACATACATCACTCAAACCAGATCTGACATCATTAATGTGTTCGCCATGGTTTAGCAAGCAAAAAGGTCCGTGCAGTTGTCTGCTCAAATTCGGCAAAGTAAGTGCACTCTGGAACCGAGGGCAGGTTACTTCAGTTAAGCAAATATCCCCCTACCGGATAGCTATATCAGCTAGGCTGGTTGTGGAAACTGTCAGCTAACAAGTGTGCTGCTGTCCCAATAGTTAGGGAAACAGGGTGTTAAGCGCAGAAGGCTACAATGTATTAAGAACATTTGGCATGTCCTGTATTCAAGAAAATTAAAATGGAAGGAGCAGGTCATTTTCCCACTGCTGGTGCAGGACAAGGTTGTCAGTGTGAACCCCTATGTTGGGAATAACCAAGTTCGGGGGTAAACAAGGGCTTGCAACCCTGAAATTAGGCACTATATTGCAGGTAGTACACACTGCTTTATATCAGTCAGTAACCATAAAACCAGGAAAGTCTGGGGGTTTCACCACAGAGGGAACTGAACAGGCAAAATGCCCGTAAGGAAGAAGGGATATATGGCAAGTACATGAGGACACACTTGCTCATTGTCACATACTCCTAGTTATGAACATTCCTGTTCGCCATGGTTTAGCGATCAAAAGGTCTGTGCAATGTCTGGTCAACCCCAACAAACTAGGTGCACAATGCTTCAAGGGCAGGTTACAGATTGCTTCAGTTAAGCAGAAAACTCCTTGCCCTGATAGCTATAGTACATAAAGGTTGTGGAAACGGTCATCTACCAAGTGGACTGCTGTCCCAAAAATGGGGGAAACCAGGTTAAGGCATATACAGTGCGGATTGCAACTACAGGGCAGGAGGTTGGAGCCTACATCAGCTTGAAGGGTAATATAGCTGTGGTTAAGAGTAGAGCGCCCTCCTGGGAGGCCATCACATTCCTACAGGTCTCGTGAGGCAGTTGAACATTCCCGGAGAAGGATAAACAGCTCCATGCGCACGTTCGCAGAGCATATGGGCTTTGGCTTCATCAGGCATGGGCTAATCCAGGCGAACACCAAAGGTTATTTTGACATAGATGGTGTGCACTTGTCACAGGTGGACATGGATCTGCCCCTACTGGACATGAAGGAGGCCCTGGAAATAGCGGGTTGCAGGTGAGGCAAGTAGCAGTGTTGGTGGGGTGCTCTGTAGGTGACGGGGGCCGCCTCCAGAGCTGTGGCGGAGTTACAGGGCGATCTGGAGGCAGAAGGGTACAGAGGGGTACCTCTGCAGGAGCACAATAGGGGTGCCAGTGCCAAATCCCAGGAGTCCTCATGGGAGGTCCCTGGAAGAAATTCGTCGGCGCCCGCTAGTCCTTAGGGCGGTTGTGGGCCTGAACAACCGGGGGCTTGCCTTGCAACGCTCCTCCCTGAAAGGGGCGTGAGTAAGATGGTCCAATGGGTCACGTGATCCTAGGGAATGGGATCACTCCATAATTCGTAGCACTGATTGGGTTCGCCACATTGCATTTTGGCTCATCAGGCGGGCAGGGCAGCATAGGTGAGTCACCGCTGCCTGCCCTTGGATCGCCCGTAAAATAACCCACCATATTGCATACTTTGTATGGAATAAACCTGCAGCAATATATTCCCAAACAAAAGTTGTGTTGTGTATTTATTTATTCCATCATGCATGCTTTGGTTTGGGTGGGGAGTGTTGCCTATATAGGCACTATGACTCTTACACAGTGGGCGTGGAATGTTTCATAGTGAGGACAAGGATTACAGTGACACATGCCGCGAAACACGCCTCTTCTTGCTGCCTGCTAACAGATTTGCCCTTAGTGCGGGCCTTCTCAAGGACCGGGTGGGGAAACAGTGCCCTACCTGCCCCTCCCTTATGGCAGCAGTGGACATCTCTCAAGTTCTCTTAACAATCTGTGCTAACATTTGAACCCCCTAAGCGAACTTTCTAAATCCATACTTTAGTTTACTTTCCCATGGGGCCCCATTGAAGGTGAGGGCCCTGGGCAATTGCCCACTTTGCCCTTGCCTTAAAATGGCTCTAAGGAAATGCGTGCAGTGCAGCTTCCTGGGAGTCCAGGACCAGTCGTGGAGAAGCTTGAAAAATAGAAATTTCAACTGTGATTCACTGAGAGCTCTGTCATGGTCGAAAAGCAGATAGGCCTAGTCATCAGGAGAGGATTCTTTCCCAAGAGAGCCTGTCAGTGTAGTCTAGTGGCAGTGAGTGAAGGGCCTTAGTGTAAGGATTTAAACAGGACCCCATAAAGAACCGAGACCACCCCTCTGAAGCTATTTCAAAGCCTCAATTGTTGTTGGATAGGGGGTGTCAGTACTCGGTAGTACAACCGGCTGATTACCCAAAACATCCCAAAGGCAGTGAGTCAGCTGTCAATACCTCTAGTGATCATGTGGCAGGCAGGCCAAACTCCTTATAAAGCATGTGATAGGATTTGAGGAGGCCATCCTGGTATAGCTGATCAGTACATCATATCTCTCTGTAATGCAAGTATGCCCAGTAAAAGAGTTTATTGGCTATGCAAAGAGGAGCATTTTGCCTCAAAGGCACATTGGAAGGAAGTGAAGGGGACATCCCTAAAAGCTTATGGGCATCACTCATGCAGCAGCAGTCACACTGAAGACAGGGTGGTGTGCCGTAATATTGTGCAAAGGAGAGAGGTATGCCGGTAAGCAACGATTAGTACAGCCCAGAATGTGAAGTTCAATGTACATCCAAATAGGAGTTTTCCTCAGGTTGTACAAATAGACTGCCAGTTGGAATATGTGAAAGGTCAGGCTATACAGGGTCATTTTGGGCATGCAAGGCCACCCGCTGTGGTTTCTGCCTATATCTTAGATGCACAAAGTCTGGGCCTTCATCCACTCCATATGTACGATCGGATGTCCGCATCTATTCCCTGGAGGAGGGCGTGGGGTATTCGAAGGGGTACCATCCCCAGTACATAATTGAATCAGGGGGCTACTACCATCATATTTGTTTGCACCCTCTTCACACAGTGACAGGTTCAAATGTTTCCATTTGAAAAAGTCCCTTCTGGATCTATTCACTAGTGGGAGAGGTTGTCATCCACAGTCCTGGCTAGCCCTCTGTTGATGCGAACACCCAAGTGAATGCCTGATTTAGATGTTGGCGGATCAGGTCCCACCGTCGCTTTTCTACAGCTTTCCTGCCTGCTGACTTGGTGATCCGCCCTCAGTGTTTAGATGTTGGAGGGTCCATGGGCGAAAGACCGCCACTGTCCCGCCGCCTCCGCCAGGATTCTTCATCTGCGTCGATGGTGCCATTGGCAAAAGCGGCTGGTGACAGCACTGCAGCCAAGAGTCCCGCTGAGCTGACTACGATATGCCTTTCCGTCGAGGCAACTGTGGTGGGAATCCCTCCTACTTTGAGTTGGCGGAATCAAAGGAAATGAGGTAAAAACTTACATTTTTACCTGCTTCCTGTTTCCATTTAAGTTTTGTACCCCATCGTCCAGGTCCCTCCTTTACTGCTTTGACTCCACCATGACGCTCAAACGACTCCGTTGTCGTCGAGATCTAAGGTCAACTACTTGTAGAATTGTCCTACTTTGTATCGTGTGTAGACAATTGATTGCTGTAGCCGCACATATTTCTGCATTGCTCTTACATGCAATATTTTTTCTTAGGTGTTGTTAGACATGGCATCTTTTGCCGTGTTTCCCCGGCTTTTTTGCTTTCTGGTCTCCTGTTTTGATGGTATGCTGGACTTCGTTTTGCTGGTTTAGTGCCTCTGCGCACTTTTTCACTACTATCCAGTGCTAAAGTGCAAGTGCTCCTACTGTAACTTGTGTTATGATTGGTTGTCCATGATTGGTATATTTGATTTACTGGTAAGCCCCTAGTAAAGTGCACTGTGTGTTCCCAGGGCCTGTAAATCAAATGCTACTAGTGGACCTGCAGCACTGGTTGTGCCACCCACCCAAGTAGCCTTTCAAATGTGTCTCAGACCTGCCAGGCAGTGTCTGCGCACACAGGTTTTTTTGGCTGCCATGTCGACCTGGCAAGTGCACACACTTGTGAGGCCCTAACCTTCCAATTTCTTACATGTAAGTCACCCCTAAGGTAGGCCCAATGTAGCCCCATGGGCAGGGTACAATGTATGTAAAAGTTAGGACATGTAGTAGTGTGTTTTACATGTCCTGATAGTGAAATACTACCAATTTTGTTTTTTACTATTGAAAGGCTGTCTCTCCCATAGGTTATAATTGGCGCTGCCTTGTAATATTTTACAAGTGTAACTTTCAATTGGGAAGAGATAGACATTTGGTTTAGGTTTCCTTAACTCAGGATTTAAAAATACATCTTCTGGTGAAGCTGGTTTTTAAATTGTGTGTTTGATAGTACCACTTTTAGAAAGTGGGCATTTTCTTGCTTTACCATTCTGTGTGCCTCTGCCTGCCTGTGGAATCAACGTCTGGGTTTAAGTTGACAGGGGCTGTTTGTGCATTCACTCCAGACACTCACACAAAGGGAGCTGAGGTGTTTTCCGGCATTTCCTGATGGGTCTTCCGGGGTTAGAGTGGTGGGAGGAGTTGTCACTGAACATCTGAATAGGCTGTGGCTGCCTTGCACAATGCTGTCTCCACCCCCTGCAGTGTGGCTGGACCAGAGTGGACAGAACTGGTTTTTACTGAGCAAGAGAGACTGTTTTACAAAAACTTCAAAGAGAAAAGGGAGTATAAGTATTAGACCTAAAACCCCAGAACTTTAGATTACTTCTGGAATCAGGAGGAACCTCTGCCAAGGAAGAAGAGCTGAAGAGCTGTGAGGAGGAGTACTTCCCTTTGCTGTGTGTTGCTTTGCTGGCTTGGCCAGCAGTTGCTCCTTCTGCAAGGAGAGGACAAGAGCTGTGCGGCTAAAAGAATGGACGCATCGCCTGTCAGCTGATACGGAAATCGACAGAGCACCTGGATCGCCGCCCCATCGACCCATAGCGGCCGAATTTCTCATGCTTTGCACTTGTGCATCAAATCCACGACAACGCTGGGCTTTCAGTAAGAAACCAATGCATCACCTCCCTCGCAATAAGAAACCGACCAATCACCTCGTCAGTAAGGAACCGACGCATCACCTCCCTGCGTAGCAGTAAGAAACCGACTCATCACCTCCCCTGGAGCAAGGCACTGACGCATCACCTTCCCAGCGAGTAAGGAACTGATGCATCACCTTCCCTGCGCTTGTTGTCGTCCTGTATTTTTCATGCATTTCAGGTACTTTTGGCAAAATTCACGCATCCATAGTTTTCTATGGACAGAACTGTTTTCTACCTTTTAAAAATCATTTTTTGAGTTGTGTATGTTGGAATTTTGTCGTTTTGGTCTTGTTTGATTTAGATAAACATATTCTATTTTTCTAAACTGGTATGGTGTCCATTTGTAGTGACTTCTCTTTGATACTGTGTGTTATGTGCAAATGCTTTAAACATTGCCTGTGAGATAAGCCTGACTGCTCTTGCCAAGCTACCAAGGGGGTGAGCAGGGTTTATTTTAGGTGTGTAACTCCATTATACTGACTAGAAGGAATGTTTTCTACTTGGACTGGGTGCAAGCAACTTCCAACCAGAGACCCACATTTCTAACAGGTGTAATGCAGTAGTGTTCATTTTCCTTCTTATCAAGGTAAAGTGAACACAAATGTATTCACACTTTAAAATAAAATCTGTTGTTGTGGTGCTTGGGTGTTGTGCTAATGGTGCCTGTGAATGGGAATTCAATAGTGTGTTTATGTTGTGTTAGTGGCATGCAATATGTAACACAAAGAGACATAAAATTGCCTACATATGTTTTTAATGCAAACATGACACATATGTGTACTGACACATTAATAAGTTGTACTTACCTGTCTCCACTTGACCAGGAATTCACTCCATCAGCAAACCACTGCTAGGACACCAGCAGCACAACAGTAACATCTAAATCAGCTCAGCGCAAACCTGCTGGCCTGACGGCGATGGAGTACTGTTAGCCAGCAGAGAAGACTGCCGCCGCGGCGGTCTACTGTCTATTGCCGCAACATCTAAATATGGCAGGCGGACCGCTGTCAGCTTGATGGAGTACTCGGAACTGCTGCCGCAGCTGGACAACGGTAGTCACACCAAGATCTAAATCAGGCCCTAAGTGAGGCCTTTGGGACCCATACCATGTTGTAGGCCTGGGTGCATGGTCTCGTAGTAACCCTGAACATGGGAAGCGCCTCACATTTGGACCTATCAATCCTATAACCAGACAAGTGAGAGAACTGATAAATGATGCCCATGACCGCTGGGATAGATGCCTCCGGATTAGAGAGTAGAAGAAGAATATCATCCACGTAGAGCAATGCCTTCAGTTCATTATCCACCATGTGGACACCTTCTATCACTGGAGAGTCATATTGTTGTGTTCAGGGGCGCCAGGGCCAGAAGAAAAAGAAGAGGGGAGAGCGGACACCAGTGTCAAGTGCCACGCTGGATTGAGAACGTGCAATCCAGATGAGGGTAATGTTGTCTTTATTAGAAAGAAGTCCCAAAGAGCCAACCATGTCAGCTTTTTAGAAGGCCTTCGTCAACATCGGCACCAAAAGGGGTTTCCCTGGTTTGTAGAACTCCCCAGGGAAGTGGTCCTCCCTGGGACACAGGCAAGTTGGCAAGGCTGAAATGGCTTCAGCCACCTCATCTTTGGTAAAGGCACCCTCCAGATACCCCCGGCCTCCGCAGTGGGAGAGGGAAAGTGCAATGGTCCAAGGTGGCATCTGTGTGCCCCTGTGTGGCAAGGGACTTAAAAGTATATAGGGCAGAGTAAAAAGAGGCAAAATGATCTGTGATGTGACGGGGGTTGGGGGTGAGTCAATACAGCACCATGAGCCTCTCAGATTGCCACGATAGTCAAATGCGATTCCCTCTGACTCAGCTGTGCAGCCATGAGGGGCCCGCTTTCAGGGTTTTGCAGCTGCTGTGGTAAAGTGCAAGTTGAGATGCATTTTTGCTAAGTCGAGTTTCCTCTGGAGTGCATGTGTAGGGGTTAAGTACATTTGCTTTTAATTTAATCACCTGGAAGTTGAATCATTGAGCTGGAGGAGGCCCAACAGAGTCCTTTGGACCATGAAATCACCCTGCACCGTTTCCTTGCAGACCCATGTCTGCATCACTCTCCTTCTCCCCATTCTTATGCCTCCCTGCCCTCTTCTGTATTTCCCTGCTCCATGCCTGCATCTCTCTGTCAGTGTAACCCTTACCCTGTACATGTGCACCACCCAGCCCCCTTTCCTCATGTCTTAGTGAAATAGCAATGTTCAGGCCGGCAGATACTTTTATTGGACCTCGGACATAAACTAATTATGTGGCCCTGACCCGAATAATCTGGTTTTAATTCCAGATTCCCATCTTGGTCAAAATGTGTGGCCCAGGACAATTAGTTTCCTTTATTGTGCCTTCTTTTCCATGGTCATCACATTTGAGTGCTTTTTGAAGTAATTCAGTTCAAGATGCACACTGTACAAAAACAAAAGATGTTGTATAGGGTTTAATAGACAATAATATCACTCTGTCTAAGACAACAACAATTAAGGCCTTTTATAGGAGGCACAAGAGAACTGACTTTCCTCTTGGATCACTAATAAAACTGTCATCAAATCAGGAGGGAGAAAGACTGTGCTACCAATCCTGGAACTGAATTGCACAGTGTCTAATCAGGAAACCGGGTTTCAATCTGGGCTTCAGAGCTAGGCCAAACTGCCTGACCATAGGCAATTACTTTTCTTCCATTTGCCTCCTTTTCTATGATTATCACATTTGGGAGCATCTTGAAATAATTCAGTTCAGAACCTCTGTACCAAAACCTCTCTTGTATATGGTTCAGTAGACAATAATGTTGCTCTGTCTTTAACAGTAAAGCCATATATAGGTGGAACAAGACAATGTAACTCTTTAGTAGCTAATACAAACGTTGTCCGGGCAGAAGGGAGTGGTTCACTATCAAGTCTAGTAAAAGGATCTCAGTGCATTGATATGCTATAATGTACTAAAGTGAAACAGCCCAACATGCTAAAGAATGCACTTTTTAATTTAAAAATGTGCAACTCAGGCTCAGCTGCAGTCAGTTACACTTGCAGGGCGGGAGGACAGGCTGAGCTCTTCAGTGCAGACATGAATCCTGTCAGGAGATGGAAGACAGACGTGGCCCTAAAAAATTATGGGGCCCATCACCAGTATTACTACCACTGCCCTATTAGCGCTGGTAGCAAGAGAGCAAAATGTTGGATGTTTGCACGCGGGCGTTGGCGCAAAGCTTATGTAAGCCCATACCCAAGCATCTGCTAGCATGGCTTATCTGCGGCTGCCCGCGGCCCACGCAGTGGGCCACCCTAAAAGGGCGGCCCCTTAGTGCCAATTAGGCACAACCATCACCCCCTCTAGTCGGGGGACTCGGGAGGAGTCCCTCAGCACGGAGCGCAGGACGCATCACGTCCTGCGCACAGAGGGTTGGGGGAAGGTACTTATACCTCCCCCTGCCTTTCTGGCGCTCTCTTTGCGCCGGACACGCCGTCTTAGGGTGATAGGGTGAATAGGGTGATGCAGTGGATAATATCACAAGCGAGCGCCGAGAGATGGGTCCTTCGACACCAATAATAATCTTAAACTCGATTAGTATGCAGGCCAAGGAATGGCGGCATGACCCCGGGTGCTGGGGATGGTTTGTTGGTTGGCAAGCTTCTCAGATGTTTGTCGCAAACTTGCACAGGTTGTGGTTCCCGCAGAGTTTGGGGCAGGTTAGCATCCCCACCTTGCCTCTGCGTGTTTGACGTGTCTTTCGGGTCATTATGACCAAGTAGGGCTATTATCGATTGGTATAGCTGGACATAAGGAATGCCAGGTTAAGCTGAAGCCGGAACATAGATTCTAAGCCGTCTGGCACGCAGCGTGATGAGCTGAGGCAGGCAGAATCGGTTTTTGATTGTTCGAGGTGAGCTGAGCAGTCTTAGGGGTTCGGTTTTGGTGTCTGTTAATGTAGATTATGAGTTTGCCCTCTCCTCGGGGATTACTCGGCCAAAGGTCACTGCTTACGTGTTATGCCCGTTCTTTGTATAATAGTAATTGTGTATTATGGCCTCTGCTCTTCGTCTGCAGTAGCGTTTTAGAGTGCCAGTAAAAATATCCAGGGGTCATATCAACCCTGTCCGTCCGTAGATGTACCCGACGGCCACGCCATTGGGGCTTGCTGCCACTACGGGACAGAGGGGCACTGTACTTTGGGCTGCTGCCTTGTGACAATACCAAAGCACATCAGTACCTCTGAATATTGGATATAAACGCATTAAGCATTTGGGAGAGTGTACCGTGCAGGGTCAGCGACCTGGCCAAGAAAGGGCATGAAAGCTGAAGTCGGAGCATAGATTCTAAGCTGTTCCGGACAGGAGCCCCGGAAATGGGTTTGGCCCAGGGCCCCCAAAATCCTTAAGATGTCCCTGCCAAAGTGTTGCAGCTTCAGGGTTATAGAGCAGCCACCGTGCAGATCAAAAAATGTATAACGACAGCGATCATTACAATGGTAGCTAACATTTAGAGGCAGGGACAAATACATAGAGTAAAGGAGCCATAGGGTGCCAGCTGCCAAATTGTTTGTAAGGCTCCATGTCTACATGTGTCTACTTGGTCATCAGTCTGTACCCTCCTACTGGGGATCAGCCAAGTAAGGGGGTACATTAGGGCTTGGTCACCCTGAAAGGATATGCACAAACTTGCACACGGTGCGTTAGGGTTTGTATCACACAGAACTGGGGGTTTCTCATTGGGCACACTGCCTGTGCCTTGGGTCCTCGGCCGGTTTGTTTTATCCATCATAGGGAAGAGATATGTGGGGTACCTAATTGCTCACAGCATGGGGCATTAAAACCGGGTTGTTACACATTAAATGTCGTACCTGCACACCGTGCTAGCAGTTAAGCAAGCTGGAAGTCTCCACAGAGGGAGCTGAACAGGCGTAATTTCTGTAAGAAAGAAGGGCTTCATGGCAAGTACATGAGGACACACCTGCTTATTGTCACTCATTCCTAGTTCATCAGATAGTTAGCCTGCCAGGTGTCTCTCAGGGACATAGAGGGGCATTAAGGCAGCTGCATGAGGTAGCGAGGTAACTCGCAGTGAGGCAGTGTGGTCCCAGCAGACCCGCCAAGGGGGCTGCGGCAAAACTTGGAACTGGGAAGGTTAGAGTCTACCAGTATCATTGTTAAATATACGCACGACTTCGTGGTCAGGCGGGGTATGTATGTCCCACCCTGAATTTCAAGGTGACCAGATTGCAAGTTGAATGCGTTTGATTTAGTGGGTGGCAATCATTCCAGGGATAATAAAGGGAACTAGGTCTATAGCTGGATTGAGCTCCAAGGGTCACGTGAGCGAGCTTTAGTTAAGCAAGCCTGGTAGGCGGAGGAAGTCGTCACGCTAACAGGGTGCTGTGACTGCATTAGGGTGTGCGATACGAGCATTCCTGGTCGCTCATGGTTTAGCAATCAAAAAGGTCCTTGCAAATGTCTGGTCAACTTCAACGAAGGATGTGCACTCTGCTGCTCCGAGGGCAGGTTATGGGCGGCTTCAGTTAAACACAAAATTCCCCGCCTTGATAGCCATGGTAGAGGGGCGGGTTGTGGAAGCGGTCAGATAACAAGGGTGCTGCCATCCCTTGGAGTGGGGAGACAGGTGTTAAGGCACTTAGAGTGCTAGAAGAATTGCAACTACAGGTTGCAGGAGGTGGGAGCCTACAGTAGCTTGAAGGATAATATAGCTATGGTAAGAGTAGAGCCCCCTCCTGGGAGGCCATCACATTCCTATACGTCATGTGAGGCAGTTGAACTTCCCGGAGAAGGATGAGCAGCGCCATGCGCAAGTTCACAGACCAAACGGAGCTGTATTAAGTAACGAGGTTACTTGCAGGGAAGCAGAGGGGTCCCAGCGGACCCACAAAAGGTGGGCTGCAGCATAACATGAAACTGGGAATCTTGGATTCCGACACTATCATTGGATTAACAAGTCGCAAGACTCTCTGGCTATGCGGGGTAAAATGTTCCAACATGAATTACAAGGTGACCTGCATGTAGCCGAACCCGGGTTGATTCTGTAGAAGGCAATCAATTCCGGGAAAACTATGTGAACTAGGTCTATTGCTGGTTTAAGCATCAAGGGTCACAGCTGGTTAACAGGTACTGTGCATATGTGATCGGACGGCAGTTAAGCAAACCTGGTGGGCTGCGTAAGTTCTCACTCCACCAAAGGGTGCGGTGACTGCATTAGTGGGCACAATACATACATCACTCAAACCAGATCTGACATCATTAATGTGTTCGCCATGGTTTAGCAAGCAAAAAGGTCCGTGCAGTTGTCTGCTCAAATTCGGCAAAGTAAGTGCACTCTGGAACCGAGGGCAGGTTACTTCAGTTAAGCAAATATCCCCCTACCGGATAGCTATATCAGCTAGGCTGGTTGTGGAAACTGTCAGCTAACAAGTGTGCTGCTGTCCCAATAGTTAGGGAAACAGGGTGTTAAGCGCAGAAGGCTACAATGTATTAAGAACATTTGGCATGTCCTGTATTCAAGAAAATTAAAATGGAAGGAGCAGGTCATTTTCCCACTGCTGGTGCAGGACAAGGTTGTCAGTGTGAACCCCTATGTTGGGAATAACCAAGTTCGGGGGTAAACAAGGGCTTGCAACCCTGAAATTAGGCACTATATTGCAGGTAGTACACACTGCTTTATATCAGTCAGTAACCATAAAACCAGGAAAGTCTGGGGTTTCACCACAGAGGGAACTGAACAGGCAAAATGCCCGTAAGGAAGAAGGGATATATGGCAAGTACATGAGGACACACTTGCTCATTGTCACATACTCCTAGTTATGAACATTCCTGTTCGCCATGGTTTAGCGATCAAAAGGTCTGTGCAATGTCTGGTCAACCCCAACAAACTAGGTGCACAATGCTTCAAGGGCAGGTTACAGATTGCTTCAGTTAAGCAGAAAACTCCTTGCCCTGATAGCTATAGTACATAAAGGTTGTGGAAACGGTCATCTACCAAGTGGACTGCTGTCCCAAAAATGGGGGAAACCAGGTTAAGGCATATACAGTGCGGATTGCAACTACAGGGCAGGAGGTTGGAGCCTACATCAGCTTGAAGGGTAATATAGCTGTGGTTAAGAGTAGAGCGCCCTCCTGGGAGGCCATCACATTCCTACAGGTCTCGTGAGGCAGTTGAACATTCCCGGAGAAGGATAAACAGCTCCATGCGCACGTTCGCAGAGCATATGGGCTTTGGCTTCATCAGGCATGGGCTAATCCAGGCGAACACCAAAGGTTATTTTGACATAGATGGTGTGCACTTGTCACAGGTGGACATGGATCTGCCCCTACTGGACATGAAGGAGGCCCTGGAAATAGCGGGTTGCAGGTGAGGCAAGTAGCAGTGTTGGTGGGGTGCTCTGTAGGTGACGGGGGCCGCCTCCAGAGCTGTGGCGGAGTTACAGGGCGATCTGGAGGCAGAAGGGTACAGAGGGGTACCTCTGCAGGAGCACAATAGGGGTGCCAGTGCCAAATCCCAGGAGTCCTCATGGGAGGTCCCTGGAAGAAATTCGTCGGCGCCCGCTAGTCCTTAGGGCGGTTGTGGGCCTGAACAACCGGGGGCTTGCCTTGCAACGCTCCTCCCTGAAAGGGGCGTGAGTAAGATGGTCCAATGGGTCACGTGATCCTAGGGAATGGGATCACTCCATAATTCGTAGCACTGATTGGGTTCGCCACATTGCATTTTGGCTCATCAGGCGGGCAGGGCAGCATAGGTGAGTCACCGCTGCCTGCCCTTGGATCGCCCGTAAAATAACCCACCATATTGCATACTTTGTATGGAATAAACCTGCAGCAATATATTCCCAAACAAAAGTTGTGTTGTGTATTTATTTATTCCATCATGCATGCTTTGGTTTGGGTGGGGAGTGTTGCCTATATAGGCACTATGACTCTTACACAGTGGGCGTGGAATGTTTCATAGTGAGGACAAGGATTACAGTGACACATGCCGCGAAACACGCCTCTTCTTGCTGCCTGCTAACAGATTTGCCCTTAGTGCGGGCCTTCTCAAGGACCGGGTGGGGAAACAGTGCCCTACCTGCCCCTCCCTTATGGCAGCAGTGGACATCTCTCAAGTTCTCTTAACAATCTGTGCTAACATTTGAACCCCCTAAGCGAACTTTCTAAATCCATACTTTAGTTTACTTTCCCATGGGGCCCCATTGAAGGTGAGGGCCCTGGGCAATTGCCCACTTTGCCCTTGCCTTAAAATGGCTCTAAGGAAATGCGTGCAGTGCAGCTTCCTGGGAGTCCAGGACCAGTCATGGAGAAGCTTGAAAAATAGAAATTTCAACTGTGATTCACTGAGAGCTCTGTCATGGTCGAAAAGCAGATAGGCCTAGTCATCAGGAGAGGATTCTTTCCCAAGAGAGCCTGTCAGTGTAGTCTAGTGGCAGTGAGTGAAGGGCCTTAGTGTAAGGATTTAAACAGGACCCCATAAAGAACCGAGACCACCCCTCTGAAGCTATTTCAAAGCCTCAATTGTTGTTGGATAGGGGGTGTCAGTACTCGGTAGTACAACCGGCTGATTACCCAAAACATCCCAAAGGCAGTGAGTCAGCTGTCAATACCTCTAGTGATCAGTGGCTGGCAGGCAGGCCAAACTCCTTATAAAGCATGTGATAGGATTTGAGGAGGCCATCCTGGTATAGCTGATCAGTACATCATATCTCTCTGTAATGCAAGTATGCCCAGTAAAAGAGTTTATTGGCTATGCAAAGAGGAGCATTTTGCCTCAAAGGCACATTGGAAGGAAGTGAAGGGGACATCCCTAAAAGCTTATGGGCATCACTCATGCAGCAGCAGTCACACTGAAGACAGGGTGGTGTGCCGTAATATTGTGCAAAGGAGAGAGGTATGCCGGTAAGCAACGATTAGTACAGCCCAGAATGTGAAGTTCAATGTACATCCAAATAGGAGTTTTCCTCAGGTTGTACAAATAGACTGCCAGTTGGAATATGTGAAAGGTCAGGCTATACAGGGTCATTTTGGGCATGCAAGGCCACCCGCTGTGGTTTCTGCCTATATCTTAGATGCACAAAGTCTGGGCCTTCATCCACTCCATATGTACGATCGGATGTCCGCATCTATTCCCTGGAGGAGGGCGTGGGGTATTCGAAGGGGTACCATCCCCAGTACATAATTGAATCAGGGGGCTACTACCATCATATTTGTTTGCACCCTCTTCACACAGTGACAGGTTCAAATGTTTCCATTTGAAAAAGTCCCTTCTGGATCTATTCACTAGTGGGAGAGGTTGTCATCCACAGTCCTGGCTAGCCCTCTGTTGATGCGAACACCCAAGTGAATGCCTGATTTAGATGTTGGCGGATCAGGTCCCACCGTCGCTTTTCTACAGCTTTCCTGCCTGCTGACTTGGTGATCCGCCCTCAGTGTTTAGATGTTGGAGGGTCCATGGGCGAAAGACCGCCACTGTCCCGCCGCCTCCGCCAGGATTCTTCATCTGCGTCGATGGTGCCATTGGCAAAAGCGGCTGGTGACAGCACTGCAGCCAAGAGTCCCGCTGAGCTGACTACGATATGCCTTTCCGTCGAGGCAACTGTGGTGGGAATCCCTCCTACTTTGAGTTGGCGGAATCAAAGGAAATGAGGTAAAAACTTACATTTTTACCTGCTTCCTGTTTCCATTTAAGTTTTGTACCCCATCGTCCAGGTCCCTCCTTTACTGCTTTGACTCCACCATGACGCTCAAACGACTCCGTTGTCGTCGAGATCTAAGGTCAACTACTTGTAGAATTGTCCTACTTTGTATCGTGTGTAGACAATTGATTGCTGTAGCCGCACATATTTCTGCATTGCTCTTACATGCAATATTTTTTCTTAGGTGTTGTTAGACATGGCATCTTTTGCCGTGTTTCCCCGGCTTTTTTGCTTTCTGGTCTCCTGTTTTGATGGTATGCTGGACTTCGTTTTGCTGGTTTAGTGCCTCTGCGCACTTTTTCACTACTATCCAGTGCTAAAGTGCAAGTGCTCCTACTGTAACTTGTGTTATGATTGGTTGTCCATGATTGGTATATTTGATTTACTGGTAAGCCCCTAGTAAAGTGCACTGTGTGTTCCCAGGGCCTGTAAATCAAATGCTACTAGTGGACCTGCAGCACTGGTTGTGCCACCCACCCAAGTAGCCTTTCAAATGTGTCTCAGACCTGCCAGGCAGTGTCTGCGCACACAGGTTTTTTTGGCTGCCATGTCGACCTGGCAAGTGCACACACTTGTGAGGCCCTAACCTTCCAATTTCTTACATGTAAGTCACCCCTAAGGTAGGCCCAATGTAGCCCCATGGGCAGGGTACAATGTATGTAAAAGTTAGGACATGTAGTAGTGTGTTTTACATGTCCTGATAGTGAAATACTACCAATTTTGTTTTTTACTATTGAAAGGCTGTCTCTCCCATAGGTTATAATTGGCGCTGCCTTGTAATATTTTACAAGTGTAACTTTCAATTGGGAAGAGATAGACATTTGGTTTAGGTTTCCTTAACTCAGGATTTAAAAATACATCTTCTGGTGAAGCTGGTTTTTAAATTGTGTGTTTGATAGTACCACTTTTAGAAAGTGGGCATTTTCTTGCTTTACCATTCTGTGTGCCTCTGCCTGCCTGTGGAATCAACGTCTGGGTTTAAGTTGACAGGGGCTGTTTGTGCATTCACTCCAGACACTCACACAAAGGGAGCTGAGGTGTTTTCCGGCATTTCCTGATGGGTCTTCCGGGGTTAGAGTGGTGGGAGGAGTTGTCACTGAACATCTGAATAGGCTGTGGCTGCCTTGCACAATGCTGTCTCCACCCCCTGCAGTGTGGCTGGACCAGAGTGGACAGAACTGGTTTTTACTGAGCAAGAGAGACTGTTTTACAAAAACTTCAAAGAGAAAAGGGAGTATAAGTATTAGACCTAAAACCCCAGAACTTTAGATTACTTCTGGAATCAGGAGGAACCTCTGCCAAGGAAGAAGAGCTGAAGAGCTGTGAGGAGGAGTACTTCCCCTTTGCTGTGTGTTGCTTTGCTGGCTTGGCCAGCAGTTGCTCCTTCTGCAAGGAGAGGACAAGAGCTGTGCGGCTAAAAGAATGGACGCATCGCCTGTCAGCTGATACGGAAATCGACAGAGCACCTGGATCGCCGCCCCATCGACCCATAGCGGCCGAATTTCTCATGCTTTGCACTTGTGCATCAAATCCACGACAACACTGGGCTTTCAGTAAGAAACCAATGCATCACCTCCCCTCGCAATAAGAAACCGACCAATCACCTCGTCAGTAAGGAACCGACGCATCACCTCCCCTGCGTAGCAGTAAGAAACCGACTCATCACCTCCCCTGGAGCAAGGCACTGACGCATCACCTTCCCAGCGAGTAAGGAACTGATGCATCACCTTCCCTGCGCTTGTTGTCGTCCTGTATTTTTCATGCATTTCAGGTACTTTTGGCAAAATTCACGCATCCATAGTTTTCTATGGACAGAACTGTTTTCTACCTTTTAAAAATCATTTTTTGAGTTGTGTATGTTGGAATTTTGTCGTTTTGGTCTTGTTTGATTTAGATAAACATATTCTATTTTTCTAAACTGGTATGGTGTCCATTTGTAGTGACTTCTCTTTGATACTGTGTGTTATGTGCAAATGCTTTAAACATTGCCTGTGAGATAAGCCTGACTGCTCTTGCCAAGCTACCAAGGGGTGAGCAGGGTTTATTTTAGGTGTGTAACTCCATTATACTGACTAGAAGGAATGTTTTCTACTTGGACTGGGTGCAAGCAACTTCCAACCAGAGACCCACATTTCTAACAGGTGTAATGCAGTAGTGTTCATTTTCCTTCTTATCAAGGTAAAGTGAACACAAATGTATTCACACTTTAAAATAAAATCTGTTGTTGTGGTGCTTGGGTGTTGTGCTAATGGTGCCTGTGAATGGGAATTCAATAGTGTGTTTATGTTGTGTTAGTGGCATGCAATATGTAACACAAAGAGACATAAAATTGCCTACATATGTTTTTAATGCAAACATGACACATATGTGTACTGACACATTAATAAGTTGTACTTACCTGTCTCCACTTGACCAGGAATTCACTCCATCAGCAAACCACTGCTAGGACACCAGCAGCACAACAGTAACATCTAAATCAGCTCAGCGCAAACCTGCTGGCCTGACGGCGATGGAGTACTGTTAGCCAGCAGAGAAGACTGCCGCCGCGGCGGTCTACTGTCTATTGCCGCAACATCTAAATATGGCAGGCGGACCGCTGTCAGCTTGATGGAGTACTCGGAACTGCTGCCGCAGCTGGACAACGGTAGTCACACCAAGATCTAAATCAGGCCCTAAGTGAGGCCTTTGGGACCCATACCATGTTGTAGGCCTGGGTGCATGGTCTCGTAGTAACCCTGAACATGGGAAGCGCCTCACATTTGGACCTATCAATCCTATAACCAGACAAGTGAGAGAACTGATAAATGATGCCCATGACCGCTGGGATAGATGCCTCCGGATTAGAGAGTAGAAGAAGAATATCATCCACGTAGAGCAATGCCTTCAGTTCATTATCCACCATGTGGACACCTTCTATCACTGGAGAGTCATATTGTTGTGTTCAGGGGCGCCAGGGCCAGAAGAAAAAGAAGAGGGGAGAGCGGACACCAGTGTCAAGTGCCACGCTGGATTGAGAACGTGCAATCCAGATGAGGGTAATGTTGTCTTTATTAGAAAGAAGTCCCAAAGAGCCAACCATGTCAGCTTTTTAGAAGGCCTTCGTCAACATCGGCACCAAAAGGGGTTTCCCTGGTTTGTAGAACTCCCCAGGGAAGTGGTCCTCCCTGGGACACAGGCAAGTTGGCAAGGCTGAAATGGCTTCAGCCACCTCATCTTTGGTAAAGGCACCCTCCAGATACCCCCGGCCTCCGCAGTGGGAGAGGGAAAGTGCAATGGTCCAAGGTGGCATCTGTGTGCCCCTGTGTGGCAAGGGACTTAAAAGTATATAGGGCAGAGTAAAAAGAGGCAAAATGATCTGTGATGTGACGGGGGTTGGGGGTGAGTCAATACAGCACCATGAGCCTCTCAGATTGCCACGATAGTCAAATGCGATTCCCTCTGACTCAGCTGTGCAGCCATGAGGGGCCCGCTTTCAGGGTTTTGCAGCTGCTGTGGTAAAGTGCAAGTTGAGATGCATTTTTGCTAAGTCGAGTTTCCTCTGGAGTGCATGTGTAGGGGTTAAGTACATTTGCTTTTAATTTAATCACCTGGAAGTTGAATCATTGAGCTGGAGGAGGCCCAACAGAGTCCTTTGGACCATGAAATCACCCTGCACCGTTTCCTTGCAGACCCATGTCTGCATCACTCTCCTTCTCCCCATTCTTATGCCTCCCTGCCCTCTTCTGTATTTCCCTGCTCCATGCCTGCATCTCTCTGTCAGTGTAACCCTTACCCTGTACATGTGCACCACCCAGCCCCCTTTCCTCATGTCTTAGTGAAATAGCAATGTTCAGGCCGGCAGATACTTTTATTGGACCTCGGACATAAACTAATTATGTGGCCCTGACCCGAATAATCTGGTTTTAATTCCAGATTCCCATCTTGGTCAAAATGTGTGGCCCAGGACAATTAGTTTCCTTTATTGTGCCTTCTTTTCCATGGTCATCACATTTGAGTGCTTTTTGAAGTAATTCAGTTCAAGATGCACACTGTACAAAAACAAAAGATGTTGTATAGGGTTTAATAGACAATAATATCACTCTGTCTAAGACAACAACAATTAAGGCCTTTTATAGGAGGCACAAGAGAACTGACTTTCCTCTTGGATCACTAATAAAACTGTCATCAAATCAGGAGGGAGAAAGACTGTGCTACCAATCCTGGAACTGAATTGCACAGTGTCTAATCAGGAAACCGGGTTTCAATCTGGGCTTCAGAGCTAGGCCAAACTGCCTGACCATAGGCAATTACTTTTCTTCCATTTGCCTCCTTTTCTATGATTATCACATTTGGGAGCATCTTGAAATAATTCAGTTCAGAACCTCTGTACCAAAACCTCTCTTGTATATGGTTCAGTAGACAATAATGTTGCTCTGTCTTTAACAGTAAAGCCATATATAGGTGGAACAAGACAATGTAACTCTTTAGTAGCTAATACAAACGTTGTCCGGGCAGAAGGGAGTGGTTCACTATCAAGTCTAGTAAAAGGATCTCAGTGCATTGATATGCTATAATGTACTAAAGTGAAACAGCCCAACATGCTAAAGAATGCACTTTTTAATTTAAAAATGTGCAACTCAGGCTCAGCTGCAGTCAGTTACACTTGCAGGGCGGGAGGACAGGCTGAGCTCTTCAGTGCAGACATGAATCCTGTCAGGAGATGGAAGACAGACGTGGCCCTAAAAAATTATGGGGCCCATCACCAGTATTACTACCACTGCCCTATTAGCGCTGGTAGCAAGAGAGCAAAATGTTGGATGTTTGCACGCGGGGCGTTGGCGCAAAGCTTATGTAAGCCCATACCCAAGCATCTGCTAGCATGGCTTATCTGCGGCTGCCCGCGGCCCACGCAGTGGGCCACCCTAAAAGGGCGGCCCCTTAGTGCCAATTAGGCACAACCATCACCCCTCTAGTCGGGGGACTCGGGAGGAGTCCCTCAGCACGGAGCGCAGGACGCATCACGTCCTGCGCACAGAGGGTTGGGGGAAGGTACTTATACCTCCCCCTGCCTTTCTGGCGCCCTCTTTGCGCCGGACACGCCGTCTTAGGGTGATAGGGTGAATAGGGTGATGCAGTGGATAATATCACAAGCGAGCGCCGAGAGATGGGTCCTTCGACACCAATAATAATCTTAAACTCGATTAGTATGCAGGCCAAGGAATGGCGGCATGACCCCCGGGTGCTGGGGATGGTTTGTTGGTTGGCAAGCTTCTCAGATGTTTGTCGCAAACTTGCACAGGTTGTGGTTCCCGCAGAGTTTGGGGCAGGTTAGCATCCCCACCTTGCCTCTGCGTGTTTGACGTGTCTTTCGGGTCATTATGACCAAGTAGGGCTATTATCGATTGGTATAGCTGGACATAAGGAATGCCAGGTTAAGCTGAAGCCGGAACATAGATTCTAAGCCGTCTGGCACGCAGCGTGATGAGCTGAGGCAGGCAGAATCGGTTTTTGATTGTTCGAGGTGAGCTGAGCAGTCTTAGGGGTTCGGTTTTGGTGTCTGTTAATGTAGATTATGAGTTTGCCCTCTCCTCGGGGATTACTCGGCCAAAGGTCACTGCTTACGTGTTATGCCCGTTCTTTGTATAATAGTAATTGTGTATTATGGCCTCTGCTCTTCGTCTGCAGTAGCGTTTTAGAGTGCCAGTAAAAATATCCAGGGGTCATATCAACCCTGTCCGTCCGTAGATGTACCCGACGGCCACGCCATTGGGGCTTGCTGCCACTACGGGACAGAGGGGCACTGTACTTTGGGCTGCTGCCTTGTGACAATACCAAAGCACATCAGTACCTCTGAATATTGGATATAAACGCATTAAGCATTTGGGAGAGTGTACCGTGCAGGGTCAGCGACCTGGCCAAGAAAGGGCATGAAAGCTGAAGTCGGAGCATAGATTCTAAGCTGTTCCGGACAGGAGCCCCGGAAATGGGTTTGGCCCAGGGCCCCCAAAATCCTTAAGATGTCCCTGCCAAAGTGTTGCAGCTTCAGGGTTATAGAGCAGCCACCGTGCAGATCAAAAAATGTATAACGACAGCGATCATTACAATGGTAGCTAACATTTAGAGGCAGGGACAAATACATAGAGTAAAGGAGCCATAGGGTGCCAGCTGCCAAATTGTTTGTAAGGCTCCATGTCTACATGTGTCTACTTGGTCATCAGTCTGTACCCTCCTACTGGGGATCAGCCAAGTAAGGGGGTACATTAGGGCTTGGTCACCCTGAAAGGATATGCACAAACTTGCACACGGTGCGTTAGGGTTTGTATCACACAGAACTGGGGGTTTCTCATTGGGCACACTGCCTGTGCCTTGGGTCCTCGGCCGGTTTGTTTTATCCATCATAGGGAAGAGATATGTGGGGTACCTAATTGCTCACAGCATGGGGCATTAAAACCGGGTTGTTACACATTAAATGTCGTACCTGCACACCGTGCTAGCAGTTAAGCAAGCTGGAAGTCTCCACAGAGGGAGCTGAACAGGCGTAATTTCTGTAAGAAAGAAGGGCTTCATGGCAAGTACATGAGGACACACCTGCTTATTGTCACTCATTCCTAGTTCATCAGATAGTTAGCCTGCCAGGTGTCTCTCAGGGACATAGAGGGGCATTAAGGCAGCTGCATGAGGTAGCGAGGTAACTCGCAGTGAGGCAGTGTGGTCCCAGCAGACCCGCCAAGGGGGCTGCGGCAAAACTTGGAACTGGGAAGGTTAGAGTCTACCAGTATCATTGTTAAATATACGCACGACTTCGTGGTCAGGCGGGGTATGTATGTCCCACCCTGAATTTCAAGGTGACCAGATTGCAAGTTGAATGCGTTTGATTTAGTGGGTGGCAATCATTCCAGGGATAATAAAGGGAACTAGGTCTATAGCTGGATTGAGCTCCAAGGGTCACGTGAGCGAGCTTTAGTTAAGCAAGCCTGGTAGGCGGAGGAAGTCGTCACGCTAACAGGGTGCTGTGACTGCATTAGGGTGTGCGATACGAGCATTCCTGGTCGCTCATGGTTTAGCAATCAAAAAGGTCCTTGCAAATGTCTGGTCAACTTCAACGAAGGATGTGCACTCTGCTGCTCCGAGGGCAGGTTATGGGCGGCTTCAGTTAAACACAAAATTCCCCGCCTTGATAGCCATGGTAGAGGGGCGGGTTGTGGAAGCGGTCAGATAACAAGGGTGCTGCCATCCCTTGGAGTGGGGAGACAGGTGTTAAGGCACTTAGAGTGCTAGAAGAATTGCAACTACAGGTTGCAGGAGGTGGGAGCCTACAGTAGCTTGAAGGATAATATAGCTATGGTAAGAGTAGAGCCCCCTCCTGGGAGGCCATCACATTCCTATACGTCATGTGAGGCAGTTGAACTTCCCGGAGAAGGATGAGCAGCGCCATGCGCAAGTTCACAGACCAAACGGAGCTGTATTAAGTAACGAGGTTACTTGCAGGGAAGCAGAGGGGTCCCAGCGGACCCACAAAAGGTGGGCTGCAGCATAACATGAAACTGGGAATCTTGGATTCCGACACTATCATTGGATTAACAAGTCGCAAGACTCTCTGGCTATGCGGGGTAAAATGTTCCAACATGAATTACAAGGTGACCTGCATGTAAGCCGAACCCGGGTTGATTCTGTAGAAGGCAATCAATTCCGGGAAAACTATGTGAACTAGGTCTATTGCTGGTTTAAGCATCAAGGGTCACAGCTGGTTAACAGGTACTGTGCATATGTGATCGGACGGCAGTTAAGCAAACCTGGTGGGCTGCGTAAGTTCTCACTCCACCAAAGGGTGCGGTGACTGCATTAGTGGGCACAATACATACATCACTCAAACCAGATCTGACATCATTAATGTGTTCGCCATGGTTTAGCAAGCAAAAAGGTCCGTGCAGTTGTCTGCTCAAATTCGGCAAAGTAAGTGCACTCTGGAACCGAGGGCAGGTTACTTCAGTTAAGCAAATATCCCCCTACCGGATAGCTATATCAGCTAGGCTGGTTGTGGAAACTGTCAGCTAACAAGTGTGCTGCTGTCCCAATAGTTAGGGAAACAGGGTGTTAAGCGCAGAAGGCTACAATGTATTAAGAACATTTGGCATGTCCTGTATTCAAGAAAATTAAAATGGAAGGAGCAGGTCATTTTCCCACTGCTGGTGCAGGACAAGGTTGTCAGTGTGAACCCCTATGTTGGGAATAACCAAGTTCGGGGGTAAACAAGGGCTTGCAACCCTGAAATTAGGCACTATATTGCAGGTAGTACACACTGCTTTATATCAGTCAGTAACCATAAAACCAGGAAAGTCTGGGGTTTCACCACAGAGGGAACTGAACAGGCAAAATGCCCGTAAGGAAGAAGGGATATATGGCAAGTACATGAGGACACACTTGCTCATTGTCACATACTCCTAGTTATGAACATTCCTGTTCGCCATGGTTTAGCGATCAAAAGGTCTGTGCAATGTCTGGTCAACCCCAACAAACTAGGTGCACAATGCTTCAAGGGCAGGTTACAGATTGCTTCAGTTAAGCAGAAAACTCCTTGCCCTGATAGCTATAGTACATAAAGGTTGTGGAAACGGTCATCTACCAAGTGGACTGCTGTCCCAAAAATGGGGGAAACCAGGTTAAGGCATATACAGTGCGGATTGCAACTACAGGGCAGGAGGTTGGAGCCTACATCAGCTTGAAGGGTAATATAGCTGTGGTTAAGAGTAGAGCGCCCTCCTGGGAGGCCATCACATTCCTACAGGTCTCGTGAGGCAGTTGAACATTCCCGGAGAAGGATAAACAGCTCCATGCGCACGTTCGCAGAGCATATGGGCTTTGGCTTCATCAGGCATGGGCTAATCCAGGCGAACACCAAAGGTTATTTTGACATAGATGGTGTGCACTTGTCACAGGTGGACATGGATCTGCCCCTACTGGACATGAAGGAGGCCCTGGAAATAGCGGGTTGCAGGTGAGGCAAGTAGCAGTGTTGGTGGGGTGCTCTGTAGGTGACGGGGGCCGCCTCCAGAGCTGTGGCGGAGTTACAGGGCGATCTGGAGGCAGAAGGGTACAGAGGGGTACCTCTGCAGGAGCACAATAGGGGTGCCAGTGCCAAATCCCAGGAGTCCTCATGGGAGGTCCCTGGAAGAAATTCGTCGGCGCCCGCTAGTCCTTAGGGCGGTTGTGGGCCTGAACAACCGGGGGCTTGCCTTGCAACGCTCCTCCCTGAAAGGGGCGTGAGTAAGATGGTCCAATGGGTCACGTGATCCTAGGGAATGGGATCACTCCATAATTCGTAGCACTGATTGGGTTCGCCACATTGCATTTTGGCTCATCAGGCGGGCAGGGCAGCATAGGTGAGTCACCGCTGCCTGCCCTTGGATCGCCCGTAAAATAACCCACCATATTGCATACTTTGTATGGAATAAACCTGCAGCAATATATTCCCAAACAAAAGTTGTGTTGTGTATTTATTTATTCCATCATGCATGCTTTGGTTTGGGTGGGGAGTGTTGCCTATATAGGCACTATGACTCTTACACAGTGGGCGTGGAATGTTTCATAGTGAGGACAAGGATTACAGTGACACATGCCGCGAAACACGCCTCTTCTTGCTGCCTGCTAACAGATTTGCCCTTAGTGCGGGCCTTCTCAAGGACCGGGTGGGGAAACAGTGCCCTACCTGCCCCTCCCTTATGGCAGCAGTGGACATCTCTCAAGTTCTCTTAACAATCTGTGCTAACATTTGAACCCCCTAAGCGAACTTTCTAAATCCATACTTTAGTTTACTTTCCCATGGGGCCCCATTGAAGGTGAGGGCCCTGGGCAATTGCCCACTTTGCCCTTGCCTTAAAATGGCTCTAAGGAAATGCGTGCAGTGCAGCTTCCTGGGAGTCCAGGACCAGTCATGGAGAAGCTTGAAAAATAGAAATTTCAACTGTGATTCACTGAGAGCTCTGTCATGGTCGAAAAGCAGATAGGCCTAGTCATCAGGAGAGGATTCTTTCCCAAGAGAGCCTGTCAGTGTAGTCTAGTGGCAGTGAGTGAAGGGCCTTAGTGTAAGGATTTAAACAGGACCCCATAAAGAACCGAGACCACCCCTCTGAAGCTATTTCAAAGCCTCAATTGTTGTTGGATAGGGGGTGTCAGTACTCGGTAGTACAACCGGCTGATTACCCAAAACATCCCAAAGGCAGTGAGTCAGCTGTCAATACCTCTAGTGATCAGTGGCTGGCAGGCAGGCCAAACTCCTTATAAAGCATGTGATAGGATTTGAGGAGGCCATCCTGGTATAGCTGATCAGTACATCATATCTCTCTGTAATGCAAGTATGCCCAGTAAAAGAGTTTATTGGCTATGCAAAGAGGAGCATTTTGCCTCAAAGGCACATTGGAAGGAAGTGAAGGGGACATCCCTAAAAGCTTATGGGCATCACTCATGCAGCAGCAGTCACACTGAAGACAGGGTGGTGTGCCGTAATATTGTGCAAAGGAGAGAGGTATGCCGGTAAGCAACGATTAGTACAGCCCAGAATGTGAAGTTCAATGTACATCCAAATAGGAGTTTTCCTCAGGTTGTACAAATAGACTGCCAGTTGGAATATGTGAAAGGTCAGGCTATACAGGGTCATTTTGGGCATGCAAGGCCACCCGCTGTGGTTTCTGCCTATATCTTAGATGCACAAAGTCTGGGCCTTCATCCACTCCATATGTACGATCGGATGTCCGCATCTATTCCCTGGAGGAGGGCGTGGGGTATTCGAAGGGGTACCATCCCCAGTACATAATTGAATCAGGGGGCTACTACCATCATATTTGTTTGCACCCTCTTCACACAGTGACAGGTTCAAATGTTTCCATTTGAAAAAGTCCCTTCTGGATCTATTCACTAGTGGGAGAGGTTGTCATCCACAGTCCTGGCTAGCCCTCTGTTGATGCGAACACCCAAGTGAATGCCTGATTTAGATGTTGGCGGATCAGGTCCCACCGTCGCTTTTCTACAGCTTTCCTGCCTGCTGACTTGGTGATCCGCCCTCAGTGTTTAGATGTTGGAGGGTCCATGGGCGAAAGACCGCCACTGTCCCGCCGCCTCCGCCAGGATTCTTCATCTGCGTCGATGGTGCCATTGGCAAAAGCGGCTGGTGACAGCACTGCAGCCAAGAGTCCCGCTGAGCTGACTACGATATGCCTTTCCGTCGAGGCAACTGTGGTGGGAATCCCTCCTACTTTGAGTTGGCGGAATCAAAGGAAATGAGGTAAAAACTTACATTTTTACCTGCTTCCTGTTTCCATTTAAGTTTTGTACCCCATCGTCCAGGTCCCTCCTTTACTGCTTTGACTCCACCATGACGCTCAAACGACTCCGTTGTCGTCGAGATCTAAGGTCAACTACTTGTAGAATTGTCCTACTTTGTATCGTGTGTAGACAATTGATTGCTGTAGCCGCACATATTTCTGCATTGCTCTTACATGCAATATTTTTTCTTAGGTGTTGTTAGACATGGCATCTTTTGCCGTGTTTCCCCGGCTTTTTGCTTTCTGGTCTCCTGTTTTGATGGTATGCTGGACTTCGTTTTGCTGGTTTAGTGCCTCTGCGCACTTTTTCACTACTATCCAGTGCTAAAGTGCAAGTGCTCCTACTGTAACTTGTGTTATGATTGGTTGTCCATGATTGGTATATTTGATTTACTGGTAAGCCCCTAGTAAAGTGCACTGTGTGTTCCCAGGGCCTGTAAATCAAATGCTACTAGTGGACCTGCAGCACTGGTTGTGCCACCCACCCAAGTAGCCTTTCAAATGTGTCTCAGACCTGCCAGGCAGTGTCTGCGCACACAAGGTTTTTTTGGCTGCCATGTCGACCTGGCAAGTGCACACACTTGTGAGGCCCTAACCTTCCAATTTCTTACATGTAAGTCACCCCTAAGGTAGGCCCAATGTAGCCCCATGGGCAGGGTACAATGTATGTAAAAGTTAGGACATGTAGTAGTGTGTTTTACATGTCCTGATAGTGAAATACTACCAATTTTGTTTTTTACTATTGAAAGGCTGTCTCTCCCATAGGTTATAATTGGCGCTGCCTTGTAATATTTTACAAGTGTAACTTTCAATTGGGAAGAGATAGACATTTGGTTTAGGTTTCCTTAACTCAGGATTTAAAAATACATCTTCTGGTGAAGCTGGTTTTTAAATTGTGTGTTTGATAGTACCACTTTTAGAAAGTGGGCATTTTCTTGCTTTACCATTCTGTGTGCCTCTGCCTGCCTGTGGAATCAACGTCTGGGTTTAAGTTGACAGGGGCTGTTTGTGCATTCACTCCAGACACTCACACAAAGGGAGCTGAGGTGTTTTCCGGCATTTCCTGATGGGTCTTCCGGGGTTAGAGTGGTGGGAGGAGTTGTCACTGAACATCTGAATAGGCTGTGGCTGCCTTGCACAATGCTGTCTCCACCCCCTGCAGTGTGGCTGGACCAGAGTGGACAGAACTGGTTTTTACTGAGCAAGAGAGACTGTTTTACAAAAACTTCAAAGAGAAAAGGGAGTATAAGTATTAGACCTAAAACCCCAGAACTTTAGATTACTTCTGGAATCAGGAGGAACCTCTGCCAAGGAAGAAGAGCTGAAGAGCTGTGAGGAGGAGTACTTCCCCTTTGCTGTGTGTTGCTTTGCTGGCTTGGCCAGCAGTTGCTCCTTCTGCAAGGAGAGGACAAGAGCTGTGCGGCTAAAAGAATGGACGCATCGCCTGTCAGCTGATACGGAAATCGACAGAGCACCTGGATCGCCGCCCCATCGACCCATAGCGGCCGAATTTCTCATGCTTTGCACTTGTGCATCAAATCCACGACAACACTGGGCTTTCAGTAAGAAACCAATGCATCACCTCCCCTCGCAATAAGAAACCGACCAATCACCTCGTCAGTAAGGAACCGACGCATCACCTCCCCTGCGTAGCAGTAAGAAACCGACTCATCACCTCCCCTGGAGCAAGGCACTGACGCATCACCTTCCCAGCGAGTAAGGAACTGATGCATCACCTTCCCTGCGCTTGTTGTCGTCCTGTATTTTTCATGCATTTCAGGTACTTTTGGCAAAATTCACGCATCCATAGTTTTCTATGGACAGAACTGTTTTCTACCTTTTAAAAATCATTTTTGGAGTTGTGTATGTTGGAATTTTGTCGTTTTGGTCTTGTTTGATTTAGATAAACATATTCTATTTTTCTAAACTGGTATGGTGTCCATTTGTAGTGACTTCTCTTTGATACTGTGTGTTATGTGCAAATGCTTTAAACATTGCCTGTGAGATAAGCCTGACTGCTCTTGCCAAGCTACCAAGGGGTGAGCAGGGTTTATTTTAGGTGTGTAACTCCATTATACTGACTAGAAGGAATGTTTTCTACTTGGACTGGGTGCAAGCAACTTCCAACCAGAGACCCACATTTCTAACAGGTGTAATGCAGTAGTGTTCATTTTCCTTCTTATCAAGGTAAAGTGAACACAAATGTATTCACACTTTAAAATAAAATCTGTTGTTGTGGTGCTTGGGTGTTGTGCTAATGGTGCCTGTGAATGGGAATTCAATAGTGTGTTTATGTTGTGTTAGTGGCATGCAATATGTAACACAAAGAGACATAAAATTGCCTACATATGTTTTTAATGCAAACATGACACATATGTGTACTGACACATTAATAAGTTGTACTTACCTGTCTCCACTTGACCAGGAATTCACTCCATCAGCAAACCACTGCTAGGACACCAGCAGCACAACAGTAACATCTAAATCAGCTCAGCGCAAACCTGCTGGCCTGACGGCGATGGAGTACTGTTAGCCAGCAGAGAAGACTGCCGCCGCGGCGGTCTACTGTCTATTGCCGCAACATCTAAATATGGCAGGCGGACCGCTGTCAGCTTGATGGAGTACTCGGAACTGCTGCCGCAGCTGGACAACGGTAGTCACACCAAGATCTAAATCAGGCCCTAAGTGAGGCCTTTGGGACCCATACCATGTTGTAGGCCTGGGTGCATGGTCTCGTAGTAACCCTGAACATGGGAAGCGCCTCACATTTGGACCTATCAATCCTATAACCAGACAAGTGAGAGAACTGATAAATGATGCCCATGACCGCTGGGATAGATGCCTCCGGATTAGAGAGTAGAAGAAGAATATCATCCACGTAGAGCAATGCCTTCAGTTCATTATCCACCATGTGGACACCTTCTATCACTGGAGAGTCATATTGTTGTGTTCAGGGGCGCCAGGGCCAGAAGAAAAAGAAGAGGGGAGAGCGGACACCAGTGTCAAGTGCCACGCTGGATTGAGAACGTGCAATCCAGATGAGGGTAATGTTGTCTTTATTAGAAAGAAGTCCCAAAGAGCCAACCATGTCAGCTTTTTAGAAGGCCTTCGTCAACATCGGCACCAAAAGGGGTTTCCCTGGTTTGTAGAACTCCCCAGGGAAGTGGTCCTCCCTGGGACACAGGCAAGTTGGCAAGGCTGAAATGGCTTCAGCCACCTCATCTTTGGTAAAGGCACCCTCCAGATACCCCCGGCCTCCGCAGTGGGAGAGGGAAAGTGCAATGGTCCAAGGTGGCATCTGTGTGCCCCTGTGTGGCAAGGGACTTAAAAGTATATAGGGCAGAGTAAAAAGAGGCAAAATGATCTGTGATGTGACGGGGGTTGGGGGTGAGTCAATACAGCACCATGAGCCTCTCAGATTGCCACGATAGTCAAATGCGATTCCCTCTGACTCAGCTGTGCAGCCATGAGGGGCCCGCTTTCAGGGTTTTGCAGCTGCTGTGGTAAAGTGCAAGTTGAGATGCATTTTTGCTAAGTCGAGTTTCCTCTGGAGTGCATGTGTAGGGGTTAAGTACATTTGCTTTTAATTTAATCACCTGGAAGTTGAATCATTGAGCTGGAGGAGGCCCAACAGAGTCCTTTGGACCATGAAATCACCCTGCACCGTTTCCTTGCAGACCCATGTCTGCATCACTCTCCTTCTCCCCATTCTTATGCCTCCCTGCCCTCTTCTGTATTTCCCTGCTCCATGCCTGCATCTCTCTGTCAGTGTAACCCTTACCCTGTACATGTGCACCACCCAGCCCCCTTTCCTCATGTCTTAGTGAAATAGCAATGTTCAGGCCGGCAGATACTTTTATTGGACCTCGGACATAAACTAATTATGTGGCCCTGACCCGAATAATCTGGTTTTAATTCCAGATTCCCATCTTGGTCAAAATGTGTGGCCCAGGACAATTAGTTTCCTTTATTGTGCCTTCTTTTCCATGGTCATCACATTTGAGTGCTTTTTGAAGTAATTCAGTTCAAGATGCACACTGTACAAAAACAAAAGATGTTGTATAGGGTTTAATAGACAATAATATCACTCTGTCTAAGACAACAACAATTAAGGCCTTTTATAGGAGGCACAAGAGAACTGACTTTCCTCTTGGATCACTAATAAAACTGTCATCAAATCAGGAGGGAGAAAGACTGTGCTACCAATCCTGGAACTGAATTGCACAGTGTCTAATCAGGAAACCGGGTTTCAATCTGGGCTTCAGAGCTAGGCCAAACTGCCTGACCATAGGCAATTACTTTTCTTCCATTTGCCTCCTTTTCTATGATTATCACATTTGGGAGCATCTTGAAATAATTCAGTTCAGAACCTCTGTACCAAAACCTCTCTTGTATATGGTTCAGTAGACAATAATGTTGCTCTGTCTTTAACAGTAAAGCCATATATAGGTGGAACAAGACAATGTAACTCTTTAGTAGCTAATACAAACGTTGTCCGGGCAGAAGGGAGTGGTTCACTATCAAGTCTAGTAAAAGGATCTCAGTGCATTGATATGCTATAATGTACTAAAGTGAAACAGCCCAACATGCTAAAGAATGCACTTTTTAATTTAAAAATGTGCAACTCAGGCTCAGCTGCAGTCAGTTACACTTGCAGGGCGGGAGGACAGGCTGAGCTCTTCAGTGCAGACATGAATCCTGTCAGGAGATGGAAGACAGACGTGGCCCTAAAAAATTATGGGGCCCATCACCAGTATTACTACCACTGCCCTATTAGCGCTGGTAGCAAGAGAGCAAAATGTTGGATGTTTGCACGCGGGGCGTTGGCGCAAAGCTTATGTAAGCCCATACCCAAGCATCTGCTAGCATGGCTTATCTGCGGCTGCCCGCGGCCCACGCAGTGGGCCACCCTAAAGGGCGGCCCCTTAGTGCCAATTAGGCACAACCATCACCCCCTCTAGTCGGGGGACTCGGGAGGAGTCCCTCAGCACGGAGCGCAGGACGCATCACGTCCTGCGCACAGAGGGTTGGGGGAAGGTACTTATACCTCCCCCTGCCTTTCTGGCGCTCTCTTTGCGCCGGACACGCCGTCTTAGGGTGATAGGGTGAATAGGGTGATGCAGTGGATAATATCACAAGCGAGCGCCGAGAGATGGGTCCTTCGACACCAATAATAATCTTAAACTCGATTAGTATGCAGGCCAAGGAATGGCGGCATGACCCCGGGTGCTGGGGATGGTTTGTTGGTTGGCAAGCTTCTCAGATGTTTGTCGCAAACTTGCACAGGTTGTGGTTCCCGCAGAGTTTGGGGCAGGTTAGCATCCCCACCTTGCCTCTGCGTGTTTGACGTGTCTTTCGGGTCATTATGACCAAGTAGGGCTATTATCGATTGGTATAGCTGGACATAAGGAATGCCAGGTTAAGCTGAAGCCGGAACATAGATTCTAAGCCGTCTGGCACGCAGCGTGATGAGCTGAGGCAGGCAGAATCGGTTTTTGATTGTTCGAGGTGAGCTGAGCAGTCTTAGGGGTTCGGTTTTGGTGTCTGTTAATGTAGATTATGAGTTTGCCCTCTCCTCGGGGATTACTCGGCCAAAGGTCACTGCTTACGTGTTATGCCCGTTCTTTGTATAATAGTAATTGTGTATTATGGCCTCTGCTCTTCGTCTGCAGTAGCGTTTTAGAGTGCCAGTAAAAATATCCAGGGGTCATATCAACCCTGTCCGTCCGTAGATGTACCCGACGGCCACGCCATTGGGGCTTGCTGCCACTACGGGACAGAGGGGCACTGTACTTTGGGCTGCTGCCTTGTGACAATACCAAAGCACATCAGTACCTCTGAATATTGGATATAAACGCATTAAGCATTTGGGAGAGTGTACCGTGCAGGGTCAGCGACCTGGCCAAGAAAGGGCATGAAAGCTGAAGTCGGAGCATAGATTCTAAGCTGTTCCGGACAGGAGCCCCGGAAATGGGTTTGGCCCAGGGCCCCCAAAATCCTTAAGATGTCCCTGCCAAAGTGTTGCAGCTTCAGGGTTATAGAGCAGCCACCGTGCAGATCAAAAAATGTATAACGACAGCGATCATTACAATGGTAGCTAACATTTAGAGGCAGGGACAAATACATAGAGTAAAGGAGCCATAGGGTGCCAGCTGCCAAATTGTTTGTAAGGCTCCATGTCTACATGTGTCTACTTGGTCATCAGTCTGTACCCTCCTACTGGGGATCAGCCAAGTAAGGGGGTACATTAGGGCTTGGTCACCCTGAAAGGATATGCACAAACTTGCACACGGTGCGTTAGGGTTTGTATCACACAGAACTGGGGGTTTCTCATTGGGCACACTGCCTGTGCCTTGGGTCCTCGGCCGGTTTGTTTTATCCATCATAGGGAAGAGATATGTGGGGTACCTAATTGCTCACAGCATGGGGCATTAAAACCGGGTTGTTACACATTAAATGTCGTACCTGCACACCGTGCTAGCAGTTAAGCAAGCTGGAAGTCTCCACAGAGGGAGCTGAACAGGCGTAATTTCTGTAAGAAAGAAGGGCTTCATGGCAAGTACATGAGGACACACCTGCTTATTGTCACTCATTCCTAGTTCATCAGATAGTTAGCCTGCCAGGTGTCTCTCAGGGACATAGAGGGGCATTAAGGCAGCTGCATGAGGTAGCGAGGTAACTCGCAGTGAGGCAGTGTGGTCCCAGCAGACCCGCCAAGGGGGCTGCGGCAAAACTTGGAACTGGGAAGGTTAGAGTCTACCAGTATCATTGTTAAATATACGCACGACTTCGTGGTCAGGCGGGGTATGTATGTCCCACCCTGAATTTCAAGGTGACCAGATTGCAAGTTGAATGCGTTTGATTTAGTGGGTGGCAATCATTCCAGGGATAATAAAGGGAACTAGGTCTATAGCTGGATTGAGCTCCAAGGGTCACGTGAGCGAGCTTTAGTTAAGCAAGCCTGGTAGGCGGAGGAAGTCGTCACGCTAACAGGGTGCTGTGACTGCATTAGGGTGTGCGATACGAGCATTCCTGGTCGCTCATGGTTTAGCAATCAAAAAGGTCCTTGCAAATGTCTGGTCAACTTCAACGAAGGATGTGCACTCTGCTGCTCCGAGGGCAGGTTATGGGCGGCTTCAGTTAAACACAAAATTCCCCGCCTTGATAGCCATGGTAGAGGGGCGGGTTGTGGAAGCGGTCAGATAACAAGGGTGCTGCCATCCCTTGGAGTGGGGAGACAGGTGTTAAGGCACTTAGAGTGCTAGAAGAATTGCAACTACAGGTTGCAGGAGGTGGGAGCCTACAGTAGCTTGAAGGATAATATAGCTATGGTAAGAGTAGAGCCCCCTCCTGGGAGGCCATCACATTCCTATACGTCATGTGAGGCAGTTGAACTTCCCGGAGAAGGATGAGCAGCGCCATGCGCAAGTTCACAGACCAAACGGAGCTGTATTAAGTAACGAGGTTACTTGCAGGGAAGCAGAGGGGTCCCAGCGGACCCACAAAAGGTGGGCTGCAGCATAACATGAAACTGGGAATCTTGGATTCCGACACTATCATTGGATTAACAAGTCGCAAGACTCTCTGGCTATGCGGGGTAAAATGTTCCAACATGAATTACAAGGTGACCTGCATGTAAGCCGAACCCGGGTTGATTCTGTAGAAGGCAATCAATTCCGGGAAAACTATGTGAACTAGGTCTATTGCTGGTTTAAGCATCAAGGGTCACAGCTGGTTAACAGGTACTGTGCATATGTGATCGGACGGCAGTTAAGCAAACCTGGTGGGCTGCGTAAGTTCTCACTCCACCAAAGGGTGCGGTGACTGCATTAGTGGGCACAATACATACATCACTCAAACCAGATCTGACATCATTAATGTGTTCGCCATGGTTTAGCAAGCAAAAAGGTCCGTGCAGTTGTCTGCTCAAATTCGGCAAAGTAAGTGCACTCTGGAACCGAGGGCAGGTTACTTCAGTTAAGCAAATATCCCCCTACCGGATAGCTATATCAGCTAGGCTGGTTGTGGAAACTGTCAGCTAACAAGTGTGCTGCTGTCCCAATAGTTAGGGAAACAGGGTGTTAAGCGCAGAAGGCTACAATGTATTAAGAACATTTGGCATGTCCTGTATTCAAGAAAATTAAAATGGAAGGAGCAGGTCATTTTCCCACTGCTGGTGCAGGACAAGGTTGTCAGTGTGAACCCCTATGTTGGGAATAACCAAGTTCGGGGGTAAACAAGGGCTTGCAACCCTGAAATTAGGCACTATATTGCAGGTAGTACACACTGCTTTATATCAGTCAGTAACCATAAAACCAGGAAAGTCTGGGGTTTCACCACAGAGGGAACTGAACAGGCAAAATGCCCGTAAGGAAGAAGGGATATATGGCAAGTACATGAGGACACACTTGCTCATTGTCACATACTCCTAGTTATGAACATTCCTGTTCGCCATGGTTTAGCGATCAAAAGGTCTGTGCAATGTCTGGTCAACCCCAACAAACTAGGTGCACAATGCTTCAAGGGCAGGTTACAGATTGCTTCAGTTAAGCAGAAAACTCCTTGCCCTGATAGCTATAGTACATAAAGGTTGTGGAAACGGTCATCTACCAAGTGGACTGCTGTCCCAAAAATGGGGGAAACCAGGTTAAGGCATATACAGTGCGGATTGCAACTACAGGGCAGGAGGTTGGAGCCTACATCAGCTTGAAGGGTAATATAGCTGTGGTTAAGAGTAGAGCGCCCTCCTGGGAGGCCATCACATTCCTACAGGTCTCGTGAGGCAGTTGAACATTCCCGGAGAAGGATAAACAGCTCCATGCGCACGTTCGCAGAGCATATGGGCTTTGGCTTCATCAGGCATGGGCTAATCCAGGCGAACACCAAAGGTTATTTTGACATAGATGGTGTGCACTTGTCACAGGTGGACATGGATCTGCCCCTACTGGACATGAAGGAGGCCCTGGAAATAGCGGGTTGCAGGTGAGGCAAGTAGCAGTGTTGGTGGGGTGCTCTGTAGGTGACGGGGGCCGCCTCCAGAGCTGTGGCGGAGTTACAGGGCGATCTGGAGGCAGAAGGGTACAGAGGGGTACCTCTGCAGGAGCACAATAGGGGTGCCAGTGCCAAATCCCAGGAGTCCTCATGGGAGGTCCCTGGAAGAAATTCGTCGGCGCCCGCTAGTCCTTAGGGCGGTTGTGGGCCTGAACAACCGGGGGCTTGCCTTGCAACGCTCCTCCCTGAAAGGGGCGTGAGTAAGATGGTCCAATGGGTCACGTGATCCTAGGGAATGGGATCACTCCATAATTCGTAGCACTGATTGGGTTCGCCACATTGCATTTTGGCTCATCAGGCGGGCAGGGCAGCATAGGTGAGTCACCGCTGCCTGCCCTTGGATCGCCCGTAAAATAACCCACCATATTGCATACTTTGTATGGAATAAACCTGCAGCAATATATTCCCAAACAAAAGTTGTGTTGTGTATTTATTTATTCCATCATGCATGCTTTGGTTTGGGTGGGGAGTGTTGCCTATATAGGCACTATGACTCTTACACAGTGGGCGTGGAATGTTTCATAGTGAGGACAAGGATTACAGTGACACATGCCGCGAAACACGCCTCTTCTTGCTGCCTGCTAACAGATTTGCCCTTAGTGCGGGCCTTCTCAAGGACCGGGTGGGGAAACAGTGCCCTACCTGCCCCTCCCTTATGGCAGCAGTGGACATCTCTCAAGTTCTCTTAACAATCTGTGCTAACATTTGAACCCCCTAAGCGAACTTTCTAAATCCATACTTTAGTTTACTTTCCCATGGGGCCCCATTGAAGGTGAGGGCCCTGGGCAATTGCCCACTTTGCCCTTGCCTTAAAATGGCTCTAAGGAAATGCGTGCAGTGCAGCTTCCTGGGAGTCCAGGACCAGTCATGGAGAAGCTTGAAAAATAGAAATTTCAACTGTGATTCACTGAGAGCTCTGTCATGGTCGAAAAGCAGATAGGCCTAGTCATCAGGAGAGGATTCTTTCCCAAGAGAGCCTGTCAGTGTAGTCTAGTGGCAGTGAGTGAAGGGCCTTAGTGTAAGGATTTAAACAGGACCCCATAAAGAACCGAGACCACCCCTCTGAAGCTATTTCAAAGCCTCAATTGTTGTTGGATAGGGGGTGTCAGTACTCGGTAGTACAACCGGCTGATTACCCAAAACATCCCAAAGGCAGTGAGTCAGCTGTCAATACCTCTAGTGATCAGTGGCTGGCAGGCAGGCCAAACTCCTTATAAAGCATGTGATAGGATTTGAGGAGGCCATCCTGGTATAGCTGATCAGTACATCATATCTCTCTGTAATGCAAGTATGCCCAGTAAAAGAGTTTATTGGCTATGCAAAGAGGAGCATTTTGCCTCAAAGGCACATTGGAAGGAAGTGAAGGGGACATCCCTAAAAGCTTATGGGCATCACTCATGCAGCAGCAGTCACACTGAAGACAGGGTGGTGTGCCGTAATATTGTGCAAAGGAGAGAGGTATGCCGGTAAGCAACGATTAGTACAGCCCAGAATGTGAAGTTCAATGTACATCCAAATAGGAGTTTTCCTCAGGTTGTACAAATAGACTGCCAGTTGGAATATGTGAAAGGTCAGGCTATACAGGGTCATTTTGGGCATGCAAGGCCACCCGCTGTGGTTTCTGCCTATATCTTAGATGCACAAAGTCTGGGCCTTCATCCACTCCATATGTACGATCGGATGTCCGCATCTATTCCCTGGAGGAGGGCGTGGGGTATTCGAAGGGGTACCATCCCCAGTACATAATTGAATCAGGGGGCTACTACCATCATATTTGTTTGCACCCTCTTCACACAGTGACAGGTTCAAATGTTTCCATTTGAAAAAGTCCCTTCTGGATCTATTCACTAGTGGGAGAGGTTGTCATCCACAGTCCTGGCTAGCCCTCTGTTGATGCGAACACCCAAGTGAATGCCTGATTTAGATGTTGGCGGATCAGGTCCCACCGTCGCTTTTCTACAGCTTTCCTGCCTGCTGACTTGGTGATCCGCCCTCAGTGTTTAGATGTTGGAGGGTCCATGGGCGAAAGACCGCCACTGTCCCGCCGCCTCCGCCAGGATTCTTCATCTGCGTCGATGGTGCCATTGGCAAAAGCGGCTGGTGACAGCACTGCAGCCAAGAGTCCCGCTGAGCTGACTACGATATGCCTTTCCGTCGAGGCAACTGTGGTGGGAATCCCTCCTACTTTGAGTTGGCGGAATCAAAGGAAATGAGGTAAAAACTTACATTTTTACCTGCTTCCTGTTTCCATTTAAGTTTTGTACCCCATCGTCCAGGTCCCTCCTTTACTGCTTTGACTCCACCATGACGCCAAACGACTCCGTTGTCGTCGAGATCTAAGGTCAACTACTTGTAGAATTGTCCTACTTTGTATCGTGTGTAGACAATTGATTGCTGTAGCCGCACATATTTCTGCATTGCTCTTACATGCAATATTTTTCTTAGGTGTTGTTAGACATGGCATCTTTTGCCGTGTTTCCCCGGCTTTTTTGCTTTCTGGTCTCCTGTTTTGATGGTATGCTGGACTTCGTTTTGCTGGTTTAGTGCCTCTGCGCACTTTTTCACTACTATCCAGTGCTAAAGTGCAAGTGCTCCTACTGTAACTTGTGTTATGATTGGTTGTCCATGATTGGTATATTTGATTTACTGGTAAGCCCCTAGTAAAGTGCACTGTGTGTTCCCAGGGCCTGTAAATCAAATGCTACTAGTGGACCTGCAGCACTGGTTGTGCCACCCACCCAAGTAGCCTTTCAAATGTGTCTCAGACCTGCCAGGCAGTGTCTGCGCACACAAAGGTTTTTTTGGCTGCCATGTCGACCTGGCAAGTGCACACACTTGTGAGGCCCTAACCTTCCAATTTCTTACATGTAAGTCACCCCTAAGGTAGGCCCAATGTAGCCCCATGGGCAGGGTACAATGTATGTAAAAGTTAGGACATGTAGTAGTGTGTTTTACATGTCCTGATAGTGAAATACTACCAATTTTGTTTTTTACTATTGAAAGGCTGTCTCTCCCATAGGTTATAATTGGCGCTGCCTTGTAATATTTTACAAGTGTAACTTTCAATTGGGAAGAGATAGACATTTGGTTTAGGTTTCCTTAACTCAGGATTTAAAAATACATCTTCTGGTGAAGCTGGTTTTTAAATTGTGTGTTTGATAGTACCACTTTTAGAAAGTGGGCATTTTCTTGCTTTACCATTCTGTGTGCCTCTGCCTGCCTGTGGAATCAACGTCTGGGTTTAAGTTGACAGGGGCTGTTTGTGCATTCACTCCAGACACTCACACAAAGGGAGCTGAGGTGTTTTCCGGCATTTCCTGATGGGTCTTCCGGGGTTAGAGTGGTGGGAGGAGTTGTCACTGAACATCTGAATAGGCTGTGGCTGCCTTGCACAATGCTGTCTCCACCCCTGCAGTGTGGCTGGACCAGAGTGGACAGAACTGGTTTTTACTGAGCAAGAGAGACTGTTTTACAAAAACTTCAAAGAGAAAAGGGAGTATAAGTATTAGACCTAAAACCCCAGAACTTTAGATTACTTCTGGAATCAGGAGGAACCTCTGCCAAGGAAGAAGAGCTGAAGAGCTGTGAGGAGGAGTACTTCCCCTTTGCTGTGTGTTGCTTTGCTGGCTTGGCCAGCAGTTGCTCCTTCTGCAAGGAGAGGACAAGAGCTGTGCGGCTAAAAGAATGGACGCATCGCCTGTCAGCTGATACGGAAATCGACAGAGCACCTGGATCGCCGCCCCATCGACCCATAGCGGCCGAATTTCTCATGCTTTGCACTTGTGCATCAAATCCACGACAACACTGGGATTTCAGTAAGAAACCAATGCATCACCTCCCCTCGCAATAAGAAACCGACCAATCACCTCGTCAGTAAGGAACCGACGCATCACCTCCCCTGCGTAGCAGTAAGAAACCGACTCATCACCTCCCCTGGAGCAAGGCACTGACGCATCACCTTCCCAGCGAGTAAGGAACTGATGCATCACCTTCCCTGCGCTTGTTGTCGTCCTTTATTTTTCATGCATTTCAGGTACTTTTGGCAAAATTCACGCATCCATAGTTTTCTATGGACAGAACTGTTTTCTACCTTTTAAAAATCATTTTTTGAGTTGTGTATGTTGGAATTTTGTCGTTTTGGTCTTGTTTGATTTAGATAAACATATTCTATTTTTCTAAACTGGTATGGTGTCCATTTGTAGTGACTTCTCTTTGATACTGTGTGTTATGTGCAAATGCTTTAAACATTGCCTGTGAGATAAGCCTGACTGCTCTTGCCAAGCTACCAAGGGGTGAGCAGGGTTTATTTTAGGTGTGTAACTCCATTATACTGACTAGAAGGAATGTTTTCTACTTGGACTGGGTGCAAGCAACTTCCAACCAGAGACCCACATTTCTAACAGGTGTAATGCAGTAGTGTTCATTTTCCTTCTTATCAAGGTAAAGTGAACACAAATGTATTCACACTTTAAAATAAAATCTGTTGTTGTGGTGCTTGGGTGTTGTGCTAATGGTGCCTGTGAATGGGAATTCAATAGTGTGTTTATGTTGTGTTAGTGGCATGCAATATGTAACACAAAGAGACATAAAATTGCCTACATATGTTTTTAATGCAAACATGACACATATGTGTACTGACACATTAATAAGTTGTACTTACCTGTCTCCACTTGACCAGGAATTCACTCCATCAGCAAACCACTGCTAGGACACCAGCAGCACAACAGTAACATCTAAATCAGCTCAGCGCAAACCTGCTGGCCTGACGGCGATGGAGTACTGTTAGCCAGCAGAGAAGACTGCCGCCGCGGCGGTCTACTGTCTATTGCCGCAACATCTAAATATGGCAGGCGGACCGCTGTCAGCTTGATGGAGTACTCGGAACTGCTGCCGCAGCTGGACAACGGTAGTCACACCAAGATCTAAATCAGGCCCTAAGTGAGGCCTTTGGGACCCATACCATGTTGTAGGCCTGGGTGCATGGTCTCGTAGTAACCCTGAACATGGGAAGCGCCTCACATTTGGACCTATCAATCCTATAACCAGACAAGTGAGAGAACTGATAAATGATGCCCATGACCGCTGGGATAGATGCCTCCGGATTAGAGAGTAGAAGAAGAATATCATCCACGTAGAGCAATGCCTTCAGTTCATTATCCACCATGTGGACACCTTCTATCACTGGAGAGTCATATTGTTGTGTTCAGGGGCGCCAGGGCCAGAAGAAAAAGAAGAGGGGAGAGCGGACACCAGTGTCAAGTGCCACGCTGGATTGAGAACGTGCAATCCAGATGAGGGTAATGTTGTCTTTATTAGAAAGAAGTCCCAAAGAGCCAACCATGTCAGCTTTTTAGAAGGCCTTCGTCAACATCGGCACCAAAAGGGGTTTCCCTGGTTTGTAGAACTCCCCAGGGAAGTGGTCCTCCCTGGGACACAGGCAAGTTGGCAAGGCTGAAATGGCTTCAGCCACCTCATCTTTGGTAAAGGCACCCTCCAGATACCCCCGGCCTCCGCAGTGGGAGAGGGAAAGTGCAATGGTCCAAGGTGGCATCTGTGTGCCCCTGTGTGGCAAGGGACTTAAAAGTATATAGGGCAGAGTAAAAAGAGGCAAAATGATCTGTGATGTGACGGGGGTTGGGGGTGAGTCAATACAGCACCATGAGCCTCTCAGATTGCCACGATAGTCAAATGCGATTCCCTCTGACTCAGCTGTGCAGCCATGAGGGGCCCGCTTTCAGGGTTTTGCAGCTGCTGTGGTAAAGTGCAAGTTGAGATGCATTTTTGCTAAGTCGAGTTTCCTCTGGAGTGCATGTGTAGGGGTTAAGTACATTTGCTTTTAATTTAATCACCTGGAAGTTGAATCATTGAGCTGGAGGAGGCCCAACAGAGTCCTTTGGACCATGAAATCACCCTGCACCGTTTCCTTGCAGACCCATGTCTGCATCACTCTCCTTCTCCCCATTCTTATGCCTCCCTGCCCTCTTCTGTATTTCCCTGCTCCATGCCTGCATCTCTCTGTCAGTGTAACCCTTACCCTGTACATGTGCACCACCCAGCCCCCTTTCCTCATGTCTTAGTGAAATAGCAATGTTCAGGCCGGCAGATACTTTTATTGGACCTCGGACATAAACTAATTATGTGGCCCTGACCCGAATAATCTGGTTTTAATTCCAGATTCCCATCTTGGTCAAAATGTGTGGCCCAGGACAATTAGTTTCCTTTATTGTGCCTTCTTTTCCATGGTCATCACATTTGAGTGCTTTTGAAGTAATTCAGTTCAAGATGCACACTGTACAAAAACAAAAGATGTTGTATAGGGTTTAATAGACAATAATATCACTCTGTCTAAGACAACAACAATTAAGGCCTTTTATAGGAGGCACAAGAGAACTGACTTTCCTCTTGGATCACTAATAAAACTGTCATCAAATCAGGAGGGAGAAAGACTGTGCTACCAATCCTGGAACTGAATTGCACAGTGTCTAATCAGGAAACCGGGTTTCAATCTGGGCTTCAGAGCTAGGCCAAACTGCCTGACCATAGGCAATTACTTTTCTTCCATTTGCCTCCTTTTCTATGATTATCACATTTGGGAGCATCTTGAAATAATTCAGTTCAGAACCTCTGTACCAAAACCTCTCTTGTATATGGTTCAGTAGACAATAATGTTGCTCTGTCTTTAACAGTAAAGCCATATATAGGTGGAACAAGACAATGTAACTCTTTAGTAGCTAATACAAACGTTGTCCGGGCAGAAGGGAGTGGTTCACTATCAAGTCTAGTAAAAGGATCTCAGTGCATTGATATGCTATAATGTACTAAAGTGAAACAGCCCAACATGCTAAAGAATGCACTTTTTAATTTAAAAATGTGCAACTCAGGCTCAGCTGCAGTCAGTTACACTTGCAGGGCGGGAGGACAGGCTGAGCTCTTCAGTGCAGACATGAATCCTGTCAGGAGATGGAAGACAGACGTGGCCCTAAAAAATTATGGGGCCCATCACCAGTATTACTACCACTGCCCTATTAGCGCTGGTAGCAAGAGAGCAAAATGTTGGATGTTTGCACGCGGGCGTTGGCGCAAAGCTTATGTAAGCCCATACCCAAGCATCTGCTAGCATGGCTTATCTGCGGCTGCCCGCGGCCCACGCAGTGGGCCACCCTAAAAGGGCGGCCCCTTAGTGCCAATTAGGCACAACCATCACCCCCTCTAGTCGGGGGACTCGGGAGGAGTCCCTCAGCACGGAGCGCAGGACGCATCACGTCCTGCGCACAGAGGGTTGGGGGAAGGTACTTATACCTCCCCCTGCCTTTCTGGCGCCCTCTTTGCGCCGGACACGCCGTCTTAGGGTGATAGGGTGAATAGGGTGATGCAGTGGATAATATCACAAGCGAGCGCCGAGAGATGGGTCCTTCGACACCAATAATAATCTTAAACTCGATTAGTATGCAGGCCAAGGAATGGCGGCATGACCCCCGGGTGCTGGGGATGGTTTGTTGGTTGGCAAGCTTCTCAGATGTTTGTCGCAAACTTGCACAGGTTGTGGTTCCCGCAGAGTTTGGGGCAGGTTAGCATCCCCACCTTGCCTCTGCGTGTTTGACGTGTCTTTCGGGTCATTATGACCAAGTAGGGCTATTATCGATTGGTATAGCTGGACATAAGGAATGCCAGGTTAAGCTGAAGCCGGAACATAGATTCTAAGCCGTCTGGCACGCAGCGTGATGAGCTGAGGCAGGCAGAATCGGTTTTTGATTGTTCGAGGTGAGCTGAGCAGTCTTAGGGGTTCGGTTTTGGTGTCTGTTAATGTAGATTATGAGTTTGCCCTCTCCTCGGGGATTACTCGGCCAAAGGTCACTGCTTACGTGTTATGCCCGTTCTTTGTATAATAGTAATTGTGTATTATGGCCTCTGCTCTTCGTCTGCAGTAGCGTTTTAGAGTGCCAGTAAAAATATCCAGGGGTCATATCAACCCTGTCCGTCCGTAGATGTACCCGACGGCCACGCCATTGGGGCTTGCTGACACTACGGGACAGAGGGGCACTGTACTTTGGGCTGCTGCCTTGTGACAATACCAAAGCACATCAGTACCTCTGAATATTGGATATAAACGCATTAAGCATTTGGGAGAGTGTACCGTGCAGGGTCAGCGACCTGGCCAAGAAAGGGCATGAAAGCTGAAGTCGGAGCATAGATTCTAAGCTGTTCCGGACAGGAGCCCAGGAAATGGGTTTGGCCCAGGGCCCCCCAAAATCCTTAAGATGTCCCTGCCAAAGTGTTGCAGCTTCAGGGTTATAGAGCAGCCACCGTGCAGATCAAAAAATGTATAACGACAGCGATCATTACAATGGTAGCTAACATTTAGAGGCAGGGACAAATACATAGAGTAAAGGAGCCATAGGGTGCCAGCTGCCAAATTGTTTGTAAGGCTCCATGTCTACATGTGTCTACTTGGTCATCAGTCTGTACCCTCCTACTGGGGATCAGCCAAGTAAGGGGGTACATTAGGGCTTGGTCACCCTGAAAGGATATGCACAAACTTGCACACGGTGCGTTAGGGTTTGTATCACACAGAACTGGGGGTTTCTCATTGGGCACACTGCCTGTGCCTTGGGTCCTCGGCCGGTTTGTTTTATCCATCATAGGGAAGAGATATGTGGGGTACCTAATTGCTCACAGCATGGGGCATTAAAACCGGGTTGTTACACATTAAATGTCGTACCTGCACACCGTGCTAGCAGTTAAGCAAGCTGGAAGTCTCCACAGAGGGAGCTGAACAGGCGTAATTTCTGTAAGAAAGAAGGGCTTCATGGCAAGTACATGAGGACACACCTGCTTATTGTCACTCATTCCTAGTTCATCAGATAGTTAGCCTGCCAGGTGTCTCTCAGGGACATAGAGGGGCATTAAGGCAGCTGCATGAGGTAGCGAGGTAACTCGCAGTGAGGCAGTGTGGTCCCAGCAGACCCGCCAAGGGGGCTGCGGCAAAACTTGGAACTGGGAAGGTTAGAGTCTACCAGTATCATTGTTAAATATACGCACGACTTCGTGGTCAGGCGGGGTATGTATGTCCCACCCTGAATTTCAAGGTGACCAGATTGCAAGTTGAATGCGTTTGATTTAGTGGGTGGCAATCATTCCAGGGATAATAAAGGGAACTAGGTCTATAGCTGGATTGAGCTCCAAGGGTCACGTGAGCGAGCTTTAGTTAAGCAAGCCTGGTAGGCGGAGGAAGTCGTCACGCTAACAGGGTGCTGTGACTGCATTAGGGTGTGCGATACGAGCATTCCTGGTCGCTCATGGTTTAGCAATCAAAAAGGTCCTTGCAAATGTCTGGTCAACTTCAACGAAGGATGTGCACTCTGCTGCTCCGAGGGCAGGTTATGGGCGGCTTCAGTTAAACACAAAATTCCCCGCCTTGATAGCCATGGTAGAGGGGCGGGTTGTGGAAGCGGTCAGATAACAAGGGTGCTGCCATCCCTTGGAGTGGGGAGACAGGTGTTAAGGCACTTAGAGTGCTAGAAGAATTGCAACTACAGGTTGCAGGAGGTGGGAGCCTACAGTAGCTTGAAGGATAATATAGCTATGGTAAGAGTAGAGCCCCCTCCTGGGAGGCCATCACATTCCTATACGTCATGTGAGGCAGTTGAACTTCCCGGAGAAGGATGAGCAGCGCCATGCGCAAGTTCACAGACCAAACGGAGCTGTATTAAGTAACGAGGTTACTTGCAGGGAAGCAGAGGGGTCCCAGCGGACCCACAAAAGGTGGGCTGCAGCATAACATGAAACTGGGAATCTTGGATTCCGACACTATCATTGGATTAACAAGTCGCAAGACTCTCTGGCTATGCGGGGTAAAATGTTCCAACATGAATTACAAGGTGACCTGCATGTAAGCCGAACCCGGGTTGATTCTGTAGAAGGCAATCAATTCCGGGAAAACTATGTGAACTTAGGTCTATTGCTGGTTTAAGCATCAAGGGTCACAGCTGGTTAACAGGTACTGTGCATATGTGATCGGACGGCAGTTAAGCAAACCTGGTGGGCTGCGTAAGTTCTCACTCCACCAAAGGGTGCGGTGACTGCATTAGTGGGCACAATACATACATCACTCAAACCAGATCTGACATCATTAATGTGTTCGCCATGGTTTAGCAAGCAAAAAGGTCCGTGCAGTTGTCTGCTCAAATTCGGCAAAGTAAGTGCACTCTGGAACCGAGGGCAGGTTACTTCAGTTAAGCAAATATCCCCCTACCGGATAGCTATATCAGCTAGGCTGGTTGTGGAAACTGTCAGCTAACAAGTGTGCTGCTGTCCCAATAGTTAGGGAAACAGGGTGTTAAGCGCAGAAGGCTACAATGTATTAAGAACATTTGGCATGTCCTGTATTCAAGAAAATTAAAATGGAAGGAGCAGGTCATTTTCCCACTGCTGGTGCAGGACAAGGTTGTCAGTGTGAACCCCTATGTTGGGAATAACCAAGTTCGGGGGTAAACAAGGGCTTGCAACCCTGAAATTAGGCACTATATTGCAGGTAGTACACACTGCTTTATATCAGTCAGTAACCATAAAACCAGGAAAGTCTGGGGGTTTCACCACAGAGGGAACTGAACAGGCAAAATGCCCGTAAGGAAGAAGGGATATATGGCAAGTACATGAGGACACACTTGCTCATTGTCACATACTCCTAGTTATGAACATTCCTGTTCGCCATGGTTTAGCGATCAAAAGGTCTGTGCAATGTCTGGTCAACCCCAACAAACTAGGTGCACAATGCTTCAAGGGCAGGTTACAGATTGCTTCAGTTAAGCAGAAAACTCCTTGCCCTGATAGCTATAGTACATAAAGGTTGTGGAAACGGTCATCTACCAAGTGGACTGCTGTCCCAAAAATGGGGGAAACCAGGTTAAGGCATATACAGTGCGGATTGCAACTACAGGGCAGGAGGTTGGAGCCTACATCAGCTTGAAGGGTAATATAGCTGTGGTTAAGAGTAGAGCGCCCTCCTGGGAGGCCATCACATTCCTACAGGTCTCGTGAGGCAGTTGAACATTCCCGGAGAAGGATAAACAGCTCCATGCGCACGTTCGCAGAGCATATGGGCTTTGGCTTCATCAGGCATGGGCTAATCCAGGCGAACACCAAAGGTTATTTTGACATAGATGGTGTGCACTTGTCACAGGTGGACATGGATCTGCCCCTACTGGACATGAAGGAGGCCCTGGAAATAGCGGGTTGCAGGTGAGGCAAGTAGCAGTGTTGGTGGGGTGCTCTGTAGGTGACGGGGGCCGCCTCCAGAGCTGTGGCGGAGTTACAGGGCGATCTGGAGGCAGAAGGGTACAGAGGGGTACCTCTGCAGGAGCACAATAGGGGTGCCAGTGCCAAATCCCAGGAGTCCTCATGGGAGGTCCCTGGAAGAAATTCGTCGGCGCCCGCTAGTCCTTAGGGCGGTTGTGGGCCTGAACAACCGGGGGCTTGCCTTGCAACGCTCCTCCCTGAAAGGGGCGTGAGTAAGATGGTCCAATGGGTCACGTGATCCTAGGGAATGGTATCACTCCATAATTCGTAGCACTGATTGGGTTCGCCACATTGCATTTTGGCTCATCAGGCGGGCAGGGCAGCATAGGTGAGTCACCGCTGCCTGCCCTTGGATCGCCCGTAAAATAACCCACCATATTGCATACTTTGTATGGAATAAACCTGCAGCAATATATTCCCAAACAAAAGTTGTGTTGTGTATTTATTTATTCCATCATGCATGCTTTGGTTTGGGTGGGGAGTGTTGCCTATATAGGCACTATGACTCTTACACAGTGGGCGTGGAATGTTTCATAGTGAGGACAAGGATTACAGTGACACATGCCGCGAAACACGCCTCTTCTTGCTGCCTGCTAACAGATTTGCCCTTAGTGCGGGCCTTCTCAAGGACCGGGTGGGGAAACAGTGCCCTACCTGCCCCTCCCTTATGGCAGCAGTGGACATCTCTCAAGTTCTCTTAACAATCTGTGCTAACATTTGAACCCCCTAAGCGAACTTTCTAAATCCATACTTTATTTATTTCAACTTTTTGAAAATATTTTTTTACTTCTTCCATTTCAAAATGTACTTTTTAAAGTTTAACATGTTAGTGCCTTACCTTGTAGATTATTGTTTCAACTGTTCCCACTGTGACCTTCTTAAAATGAAAATTAATACATTTTTTAACTTTCAAACCAAACTAATTGCATTTTAAAATGGGACTGAAAAGATTACCCTTTCCCTCTTCTATCCCTCCACTATACATTATCCTTTTTCAATCCAAATAACAAACTCACATCCCCACCGCTCAAACGAATTTCATATCTCCCTATATTAATTTACCACTAATCCTCTTTCGGTTCCGGAGTAGCGTGCTGCTTGCTGAAAAAACGCTTCGACGCCTCGTCAGGGTAGTAAGCGCTATACAAATGCAAATACAATTAAGCCAGGCGGGTCGTTCGATAAGTGACAGCGTCCACTATCAATCCACGTGTCTATGTGTTACTGTCACTGCCCCAGTGGCTGTGCCTCCCTGTCTTCTGGGCAGTGTTTTTTCTCCCATTGCTCTCTATCGGCAATGCAGAGCTAGGCAGTGAACTCGAATCAGCCATGGCTAAAATGCTCAAACCTTTCCCATATTCCACCTTGCGAGTGCGTGAAATTAGTGAGTCTAATCCTCTCCATTGATGTTTTGCACTGGCTCTCACCTCAAAGGGAGTTTTGGAAAAAAGATTTAACTGTGCATTTTACAGCAACATTTATATTGGCTAAACGGCGTACACTTTGTGGGCATTTCTAAAGCAAAATTAATGGAATGTTTCAATACCTCACTAAGCAGAACATCATGTTAGTGCCTATAAAGGCATAATGTGCTAGATTTAACAATACTGGATGCAAGCTGGCGGTTCTTTGTTGCACAGGAGAGAGTGCCTTTCTGCTACAGTGTACTCCATGAACTAAATACAAATTCAAATCCAGGGCGAGAGTTACTACCAGTTTTAAAGGGGCCATCCGGTGAATCATATCGTAATAGACTCCAAAGCCGGAGCTGACATCATCAAACAGAGACGCCTTTTAGAATGCTCATTGTTGTTGGATGTTAGGATGCAGCCTGGGTAAAAAGAGATGTTTTATTCTATACGATGAATGGCCCATTTAAAATCTGTGTCACGTTATAATGGCATTTAGTTTTCTTGTGCCAATTAAACGTCCATCAAACGTTTGTCTTGCTCCTAATATGCCGAACAATAAGCCACCCCGTCATTTAGGTATGCCAAAGTAGTTCTGAAAATTCCAGCTAGTCAGACGTGATCACTGATGGTCCAAAAAGCACTGCTCATTGCAACAGAAGACAATTCAGTGTCCCGTGAGGGTGCTCAGCAGACCAGAGAGTCTTTTGATTATACAGATTTCAAATTTATTATCTTTGTTTGGCATATAAAAATATAACCATAAAAGATACATTGATTACAATAATTACTCCGTTCACAAAAACATGTTATAAAAAGGGTTACAATATACATGATTAAAACCATTTATATATACTTTAATTCATCCTCCTGTCCGACTAATTATGACTACCAATTCATCCCCGTTTCGACACAAATAAGATATTGTTTTAAAATAAATATAGACATAACTAGTCTACTGATCCAATTAACACTGAATAGTGCAGGGACATGGCAGTGCAGCCACTAAGCTTCAGTCCCCTCTTGCGGTTCTTAACTTTAGGGCGGCTGTTAAAAAATTGGACACACAGAACAGTGTAAAAACATCTGATGGGGGGGCGTGCCCAATAAGATGGCTGAGCGGACGTGAGCCTCTTCAGCTCCGGACCCCAACGACTGACACGGACCATTTTTACCGCGTGAAGAGAACAGTGAAGCGAATGCCCGCAATCAGCAACGCCCTGTGCTGAACGGGAGCCCTTCCTCGCTTCTTGAAACCGTTCGCCGGACCTGCTATCGGACCGTGAGTTGGGCACGATGGAGAGGGGAGGCCGCATCTAAGATGGTGTAGAGACGCATGCCGAGCGGGCCTACAGGCTGTCGGGCCGGACCGCCGGTCTATGGCGGAACTGGCGCGATCTACAGACGGCGCTTGTGAGAAGGTGGCCTGCCATATGCTGTCCACTAGTTATAGTGGGCACCCTGCACCAGTCCAAACGACCCTTATTGATGATAGGTTTAAAGACAACCTTTATTGAAAGCTATCCTAGTGGTAGCTATGGAGAGCAGCCTTCAGGCTAAGTCTTGAAGGAGTGTAAAGCAGCTTGGTTTACCAGATTATAACCTCTTGAATAACTAAATGAAAGGAGAACCACACAAGATATATATAAAATATATGTATTTATTTCTAAACACTAACTACTAATTCCTTTATGAGATTAGAGTTCAAGATACACAGTATCACAGTATTAAAACGACAGTAAATAGCACAATACATAGTGGGCTCCAGGGAGAGACCAAACCATATACTAAGAAAGTGGTATAAGAACCACGACTTGACTAGACACAGTGCCTAGAGCACGTAGAATCGCTGGGACCCCAAGGAACCACCCAAGGTAGTGACACAGGAGACCCACGGGGACGTGTGCAGTGTGAGAACACAGCCGCGAGCGCCGTAGGATTCAATGCGGAAAGTCGCGGTTGGAATTTTAAAGTTAAAGGACACTTATGAGAGGATTTTGAGCAAACCCCTTTAGACTTAAGGGGTTCTAGGGCCAACACCCACGGGAGCACTGGAGTACTCGAGTTACCTCACCCAGGGAAGCCGGGTGCATAGGTGTCAAAGGGTGTCGGGAATCGTCGTCGTTTTCAATGGCGATCTGCTGCAAAGTGCTGCTGCCGTGAAGGAGAAAAGTGTCCGGTGTGATCCAAGCCTGGATCAAAGATGTGAAGAACCTGAAAGCAGAGGGGACAGAGTCGGGGTCACTAGCCAGTGACCAGGAGCGGAGCAATCGAATGCCCACCGATGTCGGGTGCTTCAGGTGCGAAGAGGTGAAGCTTGACTCTGCAGCCAAGGGGTCCCGGAGATGTCGACGACAACCAGGAACTGGATTCGAGCTGTCCCACACAGGATGTCGAGTGCTGGGGTGTCGGTGATCGGATTGACCACAACAAGCCTTGGCAACAGCAACCCACGCAGGAAGAGAAAAGATGCTTCTGTGCGGACCAGCAAGGTCCTGGCGACTCCCCAAGCAATGGAGAGTCAGGGCACATCTGGAGCAACTAGAGAAGCCCAATAAAGGTTAGAGTTGCCTTCTTGGGGACCCACAGGTCAACGGACCAGGGATCGCGAAGGGACCTCAAGAGGAATCACAAAATGGCAGCCCACGGAGCACTCGTTGAGTGTAGGCTAACAATCTTTGGTGCAGTTACTGCTCAGGGTCAGGGCTACAAGTAACCCAAAGCTCAGCCTCAGGGGTTGCCGGAAAGCTGATGCTTCTGCAAATGGTCGCGGTGTCCAGGGGTTCGGGTTGCACGGTCTCCACAAGGGATACGGGCCTCAGACTTGCTGTGGGCACAGATCGACCTCAGAGACTTTGGAAAATCCACCTCCTGTGTGGCAATATTCTTCGGAGTTCGTCAGAGCTTGGAGATGCCAACCGGTCAGTTGCTTTAAAGGTGCCTGCCTTGCATGGGAGTAACTCCTTTACTCCAAGGGAGATTCTTCAGTCGTCCAGTGTCGTGCAGATCGTCGAAGTACTTGGTTTCTGGTATCAGAGTTTAGTCCGGGTGTAATCTAAAGTCCTGTAGTCAGGGTTGCCTATTTTATACCCAAGGAAGGGGTTGGACAAACTCTGGGGGCCCACCTATGGGAGGGTCAGGAAAGAGGGGTGGCTACACCCATTTCCTTTGTCCAGTTTCGCACCATAGCAGGGGCTGTGTGCCCCTGCAACCGGTTTGAGCTGGACTATGCACAGGGACACCAAATGTGCCCCCAGTGCAGACTTCAAAGCACTCTGAGGGTGCACCCACCCAGCCCCAATACACTAAAGCCTGTCTGGGAGGTGGTGACACCTCCCTGTGACAGGAAACCTATTGTCCAGGCCTCCCCTGCCGGAGTTTCGTCCAGCAGCAGGAGGGCAGACTCGTGTCTGTGGCTGCAGCATCCATTTTGTGATGCCAGGGCTCTGTTAGCTGGTACCGGGTATACCGGTGCTGTCATGTCTCTCCCTCTAGAAAGGTGGGATCATACTCCCACACCAGTTACTGGTGTTGGGGTATGATTCCAAGGTGTTTGACACCAAACACGACAGTTTTCCATGCAGCCACTCCAAAGTTAGCATTTACCGTTTGGTTATAATGCACTTAAGAGTATATGGTCTGGCTGCATCACAAACAACCCCGGAATAAAGATTCCGAAAGCTGCAGAGGGGCTCTGCTCATGCATGGGCACCCTCTCACATGAAACCCAGCACCCTGCCTTCAGTATTGTTAAGGCCTGCCATAGGGGTGACTGATAGGTTTACATGTGCAGTGATATGGAGAGATATAGGGAACCTATATCTCAGTAAGGGGTGGATACACCACCTTACACAGGCAGCTGTAGCAGACCTGTTGTGTCATTTTACAAAGCTTCCCAGGGGTGGCATAATACATGCTGCAGCCCCTGGTAGGCCTCTGGGGTACCTATGCCCTGGGTACATAGTATACCATATCCTAGGGACTCACAAGGGTACCCCAGAATCCAATCTGGAGTGTGCCTAAAGTAAATACAATCAATTTAGAGTAGAAAGCAGATAGACTGGGGTCCTGATTAGCAGGGCCACAGTCTGACTAAGTCGAAAAACAGTGACACATCAGCAAAAAGTGGGGGTAACTATAAGAAGCAGATCCTACTCTCCTACAGCGCTTGACACCCCCTGACTTCGCGGCACTGCGGAAGGGCACTGATGACACTTACCACCGCCCGCTCCCTCCAGGACTGGCCAGATGAAGCTCTTTGTCCCCACGGAGCCGGGAAAAGCAGCTGCAGTGTAACGGAGGACTAGGTACAGTGCTGAATGCACCGCCAACCGTTAGCAGTGGTAGCGGACACTCTGCCTGCACCCTCATGAGGAATCTCCAGTCGGGTCAGTCTCTTCCCCTTCTACCGACCACTGACATAGAAGGCCCAGGGGGTGTCTACAACCAAGGGCCCTGCCTGACTCCAAGATGGCGGCCGTGTAGATGGAAGCACCGGGGAGGTCTCCTGATTTAAGCTGTGGGCGCCGAATGGAGAGCGGTAGGCGGAACATCTTCCCCTTATATAGCTTGGCCTGTGTGGAGATGAGATGCCTTGGGGTTCCTACCTTCTGGATGTAACACACCACGCGATGCCTGACTCTAAGATGGATGCCTGATTCGACCACTCAGCAGAGGCCTGATTCCACCATAGGAAACAATGTCCCGTGCACACGTATTTGGGGTCAAGGGATCAGAATAACACTGGTGCCGAGTCGCTGTCCGGATGAGGCCTCATCCGGACAGCGACTCGGCACCAGTGTTATTCTGATCCTCTCCCCACTATTGAGGACTTTCGTGATCAGGCCTACCCGCCGCTCTCACGCCGAACACTGGACCGTATTGTAATCCTTTAATACGGCATCTCACTTCCCTTGATGGAATTCTAGTATTCGTTAACCTGTACTCCGATTGTTTACACCCACTGCGGTTCCTGTTTTATTTTCCCTCAACATTCGTTTGATGAATACACGGCCGGGTTGGAATTATCACCGGCTTGCGGCCTACTCCATTGAATTTCGCAGCTCTTTCAGCCCTGAAGAAGTCATGGGATCACTCCCATAGGTGACGAAACACGTGTCGGCTGGTTGCTTTTCCGTGGTTACATTGATTAAATACATTTCAAAGCATCATTCTGGTGTGGACCACAGATTCTGTTCTTGACACTGGACATCCAGTGACTATACCTTGACCCCAACTACGTGTGCCCGGGACATTGTTTCTCATTCATATGTGTGGGTTGCTGGACTCACATACCTACAGGGGTTTTTTAAGGTGTTTTGTTCCCCCGACCTGGTAGCACCGTACATACACGCAGCTTAGCCAACATACGCAGAATTAGCTTGAGCGCCATTCTTCCTGTCGATACTAAAAAATCCTTACACCGATACTGATTCCACCATAGGGCGACCCACATGAGGAGGACTGGTTTCTCTAATCTCCCTTCCTAGAGAGGTCTCTCGGCTCTTGCTGCCACGCCGTGCTGGGCATTGCCCTTATGCCTCCCAAGAAGGCACCAAATAAAGTCTCACGCTATTTTGCAGCACCGGAAAAAGGCACCTCGCCCTCGAAGACTGACCAAGCGCAGAACATGGCGCTCACCCGGGAGGAGCTGATAGCCACCCTCCGTGATTTCAAAGCCGAACTGTGTCTAGAAATTAAACAAGACCTGCGGACCTCTATGGACCAACTCAAGGTTGATCTCACCGAAAAAATGACGACTCTTCGACAGGATGTGGATGCTGTAGGCACCAGAGTGTTGGAGGTGGAGGAACAGACACAAGACCTAGATGCCTGCGCCATCAAACTGCAGGATTCCCAGCAAATTCTCCAAGCCCTGCTCCAGCAAGCAATTCTGAAAGCAGAAGATCTGGAGAACAGATCCCGCAGGGAGAATATACGTATCCGGGACCTGGAAGAAGGCGCGGAAGGCCCGGACTTGGAGGCGTTCATGATGGGCCTATTTGCGGAACTCCTAACCCCACACCAATTGAAACTCAAAATAGATCGGGTCCATCGTGTGGGGACCCCACAGTCTGGGGAACGCAGAAGGCCGCGGGACCTCTTGGTCAAGACGCACTCCTGTAAAACAAAGGAAGCCATTCTGATGGCGGCAAGAAGAGGGAGGAGACGTCCTTCCAAGGCTACAAATGTGCCCTCTTCCAACATCTAGCTCCCTCAACCCTGGCACGTCGACAACTGCTGAGGCCCGTTACCGCCAAACTACGAGACGAAAACATACGTTATCGCTGGACATTTCCTTTTGGACTCACGTTTGAATACAAGAACAAGGCGCATCATGTGACCGACCTAACTGACGGTCTCCGTGTCCTGGGCATCCCACTTCCAGAAGATGGAAACACTGCTGGCTCCTCGACAGACACGGAACAACCTCGGAGAGGCTCCTGGCCCTGGCACACAGTCACGAGATCTCGATAAGCCACTAGATGATTGCACTTGGAGAGTCGCTTTCTATAGGCACTCCGATTCTCATGATCCCCAGCCTAAGTGAGCTTCCGTGGAGCTGTGACGCACTGGAGCCCTGAGGTCGATGGGTGAACAAGTCCTTCTGACAGGAGTAAGAGACACTGCAACCGATCATCAAGGACACGGAGGTTTTTGTTTTCTTCTTCTTGAACTGTTCTCTAGATTCCTTACGCATGGCAGTCGGGAGGAGCGGGCCTTGTCCGTACGACCCAGAATTCTTCTATCTTTTTTGGAAGAATCTCGAGCCGCAGGCCCGTTGGCCTTTCGGCTCACAGTTTTTGAGGGTTGTTGGGGATTTTCTTTTTGGGAGGGGAGGGTTCCCGGTGGTGGTGTGCGGGGTCTATTAGCTTTGGGCTTCCTCGGAGTCCTGCAGCATGCTGAGTGGGGGCACTGCAAAGCGCACGGTTTTCAAAAGGGGGTACTCTGTCTGGATAGGGTCAGCCACCGCAGCATACGAAGGGGGGTCATGATCCATAAGAGGAGGGAGGGAGGTAAATCCTGCCAATGGTTTCCGTAGCGTCCTGGAACGTCAAGGGCCTGAACTCACCCCAGAAACGCCAGAGAATCTGGAAATATCTCACGGACCGCCGATTCGAGGTGGTAGCCCTCCAAGAAACTCATCTCAAAAAGTCTGAGGACACTCGGCTACGCCACAAATCGTATCCCTTAGTCTGTAAGTCATCCGCTGGTAGCAAACACAATGGAGTGGCCCTGCTTTTCCATAGTACAGCCAAGTTCCAACCTGAAGCCACCAAGACAGACCGGGAAGGGAGAATCATAATGGTCAGGGGGAGACTGAGGGGCACCCTATGCACATTTATCTAGCTTTATGCATCCAACTCGGGCCAATCGACATTCCTATCTAACGCAATGGACTTGATAAGTGGATTTGCGGAGGGCCCCGTGGTCCTATTGGGAGACTTCAATCTGACATGGCACGATACCCTGGACAGTTCACACTCACACAGGGTGACTACGAATAGTTTTTCCAAAGGGGTCAAACAGAAAATACTCACACTTGGCCTATGCGATGCCTGGCGGACGTTGCACCCCACCACCAAAGACTACACATACTACTCGAATGTCCACCAGTCGTACTCTATGATCGACTATATTTTCATTACTCAGGCACTAGTGGGGCCCCTGCAGGCAGCGCAGATATTGCCGATTTCTGTATCAGATCATAGTCTAGTAACTATCAATATAACCTAGGGTGGGCCTAGGTCTGGCACATCGAGGTGGTACTTCCCGACGGCGATTACACGTGACAAGACCTTACGCGAAGAATTGAGGGCCTCCATCATTGAATACTTTACACTCAATACACCGCAGTCTACTACCCCACAGAACAATTAGGACGCCTTTAAAGCAGTGCTGCGGGGCAAATGCATCCAACTCAACACGGTCCTAAATAAACAGAGGACGAAGGAACGTGTTGCCCTTGAAGGGGAGCTGGCAGTAGTTGAAAAGGCACACAAGTCACCCCCACTCGGGTACTTCAGCGACAACTTACCGCGGTACGGGGCAAGCTACGCTCAATTTACAATAATAAAGCTGAGTACACACTGCTGAAGCTGCGTCAGACATCATACGCCCAAGGCGATAACGTGGGTCCCCACTTATCGCGCCAGCTCCGAGTGAAGAGGGAACGCAAATTCATTGGGGGTATCCTAGATCAGGGTGGCCAGCTCACTCACACAGATGACATTAAAGCCAACATTTTTAGCGACTTTTATGGGAAACTCTACCAAGGAACGCCCCCTGATATGGCCCTACAACAGCAATATCTTGATTTGGTGGATCTTCCCCATATCTCCCCCACGACCGTGGGATCCTTAGATGCTCCCATTACTTCGGAGGTCGGGCAGGCCATCTCGAGACTCAAACTTCATAAAGTCCCCGGACCTGACTGTCTTACGGCGCAGTTTTACAAATGCTATGCATCCGAACTAATCCCCCACCTCACCGAGCTATTCAAGGCGGTAGCAGCAGATGCCAGGGTTTCTGCATCAATGGCTGAAGCGGTGATATCTGTCATCCCCAAACCGGGGAAAGACCCCCAACACTGCGCCTCGTATAGGCCCATAGCTCTTCTTAACCTCGACGCGAAGCTTTACTCCGCGATCTTAGCTGCCAGGCTGGAAGACTTAATGCCCGCACTAGTCCACCCTGATCAATCAGGCTTCATAAAGGGAAGGCAAACACATGACAATATTCGATGCACCATACACCTTATTGAGAAAGTGTCCAAATTTAAGCTCCCAGCAATTTTGGTGGGTCTTGATGCCGAAAAAGCCTTCGACAGGGTGGACTGGTCGTTCCTCTTCCTCGCCATGTGGAAATATGGCTTTGGGGACGTATTCCTCAACATGGTTAGAGCCAACTACCATCTTCCGCTCTCCCGAGTTATGGTCAACGGTTGTGCTTCACTCCCCTTTGTCCTTAGCAGAGGCACTCGGCAGGGGTGTCCGCTTTCTCCCCTCTTATTCGCCCTCAGCATCGAATCCCTAGCAGTGAGATTCCGGGCTAATGAAGAGATTCGGGGAATATGCTTCAGCGGTATAGATCATAAAGCGTCTCTCTTTGCAGACGACATCCTGCTCACGCTCATGGAGCCGGCCTCCTCACTCCGGGCCGTCCAGGAGGAACTGAAGCACTTTGAACTAGTGGCAGGGTTTAAGGTAAACTTATCCAAATCCTCCATACTAAACCTCACGCTCCCCACCAACGAAGCGACAAGACTGAGAGGCCAGACGTCCCTACAATGGGCCAAACACTCCCTCATATACTTGGGGGTCCACCTCACTCCTAAAATTGGTGATCTCTACAGGGCCAATTTCCCCTCCCTAGTGACTCCGCTTCAGCAGGACTTTAAGAGATGGAAACCTCTTTATATCTCCTGGCTTGGACGGATCAACGCTGTTAAGATGACTGTCCTTCCCAAACTCTTATATCTATTTCAAGCCTTACCTATTGAACTTGACCGCGCTCTCCTGCCACGCCTGCGCTCACTAGTCACCAAATTAATTTGGCAAGGCGGGAGGGCTCGCCTTCCATTTCACGTGTTGAGACGCCCTAGGAACGAGGGGGGAGTAGCGTTACCGGACTTCACATTGTACTATCAAGCGGCGCAACTGCGAGTGGTGACAGAGTGGTCGGCGAGGGAGTCCGATAAGCACTAGCTCCACATGGACAGGTCGATTGTGGGACGCTCCATTTGGGACGTCCTGTGGAAGCCAAAGAAAGACCGGCCTGCGAACGCTTACTTAAGCACTCCCATGCGCACCACTCTGACAGTTTGGGATCAAATTACGAGGAGGTAGGGCTGGACCTCATTTCCTTCCCCATACACCCCAATCCACTTCAATCGGGCATTTCCACCGGCACTACGTGAAGGACCCTTTGACTGCTGGAGGGAGGGGGACTGCCTGAAGCTTTCTGATTTATTTCATAACTATGATGTCCAGACGTTTGAAAACTACAAAAGAGAATTTATGGTCCCACACAGCGAGCACTACCACTACCTCCAGCTCAAACACTGGGTCTCACTCCCACACATAAGAGAGGCCGCTACTAGAGAGCTAACGGCTATGGAGAGACTGGTGGTTCACAAGGCAGGCTCCATGAAGGGTGCTATCTCCTCACTTTACGCTATGTTATTGACTACACTACACGCCCCCCGGGCGCGCTACATGTCCTTTTGGGAACGGTTTCTAGGGCGCGATATCACCGAGGAGGAATGGAAACACGTGTGGGGCGATATCACTAGACACAATATGCTAGATTGGTACCTGTACCCTACTAAGCTCCGGCGGATCTTCCCTGACACCTCAGATCTCTGCTGGCGGGGATGTGGACTACAAGGGGATTTCCGCCACATCTGGTGGGACTGCCCAGGTATTCGGCCTTTCTGGGAGGAAATCCTTTCACATCTCAAAGATATGCTGGGGTACCCCATCCCGATCACCATCGAGGGGGCTTTACTGGGCATCAGGGACCCAGCGTTGGAACATCAAACGAAAACCGACAAGGCGATCATGTGGGCATGTCTGGGGGCGGCGAAACTCACGATAGCGGCTGCATGGAAAAAGAAAGACACACCAGCGACGTCGATGTGGCATGTCCGCTTGTGGAGAATCCTCTCTATGGAGCGTCTCGCAGACATTTTTAGAGACGATTATAGGGCTTTTGAACACAAATGGGGTCCATTAGTAACCTATCTATCCCGTGGTCTACCCTCGGCGGTTTGTCCGTCCTCTGTACGGGCTATGCATCTCTTCCAACTCTAATTTTTCCCGAGATGGAACAGCCTGGTGTACTCCCCGCTTGTTGATAGGACAGGACCCCGCTCCTGCTCACCAGCTTTGTAGATGTACCTACGTTACCTACTACTTCACCATGTGACACCACCACCACCAGGGAAGGGGAGGGGGGAAGGGTTGGGGGGTTTGTGTTTGTGTTCTTGTCTGAGGAATCTTCCTCAAGGCTTGTTGTTCCAAAACAGGCGTCTTCTTCACTATCTGCGGGGGGTTGTACGGACCCTGGGACATGTGAAACTGGACTCTAACTAGATGAATTTTTTGACCCCGGGCCCTACACACTCTACTGTATTTATGCTGTCATTTTGGCTTATGATGCTCAATAAAAAGAATTTTGACCAAAAAAAAAAAAAAAACATCTGATGACAGTTTTAAAAACAATAAAGCTACACGTGCCTGCCTGAATCTGGCTTTTCTCAATAGGCCTTTCAGGAACTTTTGTCTAGGATAAGCGTAATGCGGGCACAGTAGGACTAAATGTAGGGTATCCTGTGGAGACCTATTGTCGCAGCCACAGGGCCCTCTCTCTTCTGAGTTCATTATAAAACCTGCCGGTACCGCCAATAGATGATGAATAAGATTTAATCTAAAATGGGGGATTAAAAATCTGTCATGTGCACTCGTCATTAGTGTTAAATATGGTTCTATACCCTGGGTTGTTTTGACCAATATGTGATCTCTCACCCTCTGTTTAGCAAATTCGGTCTCTTCACGTTGTACCATGGCGAACTTAAAGTACAAGCCTTTGGTATCTGCCTTATCCTGGGTCCTCATTTTGTCCGGTTTGGTGAACAGGTCTACCCCCCCTAGTTTAAGAAATGAGTCCCTGACATATTTTATCCAGGGAATTTTCATCTTTTGATCAAAAGTGACCATTTTCTTTGTAAGGTGCAGGGCTCGCATTGCCAGAACATTTAGCCAAATGAAAGCAGAGAAAGGTGTCTGCTACCCTTTAGCGTAGGTACCAGCATTTCTCAGCCGCGTCAAGTGCAGGTAAGAGCGGTGGGGCCGGGTTGCGGGGTGAATTCGACAGACGACCACGAGGGAAAATTAAATAAATTATTACCGTCTGTTGAAATCCCCCCCACCTGGCCACACCGCTCTTACCTGCACAGGCTGCGGCTGGCATTTCTGCCACACTCAACCAGCAGGACAACTGAATCCTGCCTCATGAATGTTAGTGGGGCGGGTCATCTCTGTGTCATCGTGCAAGGACCCTTTGCAGTTTGCACTGAATTAATACAACCAGCACTGTGTAGAGAAGTGATCATGTCACAGAGCAGCACTGTGGAAATGATATGCCTGGTCTTAACAGCATTCTTATCTTTCCTTAGTTGGAAATGGAAATTTTGAGCCAGACATATCTCTTATGTCTCGTATGTAAGCGAAGTGTCATGTTTCCAGTCCCAAGGTCTATGTCGCAAAAGATGTGTCCCTGTGCCTTCCCTGCCCCATGCATGCACCTCCACGCCAACATGTTTGTGAATTGAAATGAATTCTGTGAATATGCAGAACATTAGTGATGGTGGCCGCATTAATACTTCCCTAATAATGGCTGTGGAAGAGCAGGGATGGTATCTTTGTGCTATCCTGGGGTTGAAGAGATGAAAGGGTTTAATATTCTGATTACTGGTATGAAAGTTTATCAGCTTCTCCCTCTTTGACCTCTAGGAGAACTAGGACAAGCCGCACCTTTGTTCTTGATGATGACAGTCAATCCCACTACATGATTGCCTTCCAGGTGACTCCCATGCCCCGATGCAACAAAGTGAGGTATCTTCCCATGATGCACGGTTAGTGATGACAAAAAATGTACTCCAGGGATTTTTGCCTTTTCACATTGTTCACGCCAGAGACATCATTGCCAAATAAAATGTGAATGGTTAAAACCTGGAACTCTGTAGTTCTTGGATTGCTGTCTTTTCATTTATTTTGGAGATCTAGGGATGCTTGGCTGCTCTCTGCTACTGGTACTGTTTCTGTATTTCTTGATGACCCCTTACTAAGGGCCTCATTACAATGTCGGTCGGCAAGCATCCGACTGCTCATCGGAGGCTTACCCACCGACATGGTAGGTTTACAGTTCGACCGCCAAATTTCAATGTTGGCGGTCGGAGTGTAAACCGGCCGGTCAATCCGACTCGGTTCCGACGGGTCGAAACTAAGCCTGGGCGTAGTTCGCGTAGTCGCCCTACGCGAAGCTACGCGAAGATGTCGGAGCGCTACGCGAGCTACGCGTAGCTTCGCGAGCGTGCGTAGCTGCTTGTCGCGCCCGTTCGTGATGCGTTTTTCTTCTTCGGGAACGCGTTGTGCGTGTTCGGGACGCTGTTTGCATGCTCGGGGGCGCGAACTTGCCCATGCGGTCGCCTATGGGCGCGGCCATGTTTTTCACTTGTCCCGCCCGTTCGCGATCCCTTATTTCCTGTTCTGGGTCGCATATAGCGTGTTCGCGATGCGCATTCCATGTTTGGGAACGCGTTGTACGTGTTCGCGACGTTTTGTGCGTGCTCGGGGAGAAATATCGCGCGAACTTCCCCACGCGGTCGCGATGGGCGCGGCCATCTTGTTTTTCACTCTATGCTATGGTTCTGGGCCTGCTTTTCTATCCTCCCTCAATCTTTGCAATCCTTAGGTTTTTTACACTGTTTTTCAATTTTTCTTTATTTCTTATCTATCTCTCTCTCTGCCTAAGTCTATATTTTGCATTTTTTTCTATTTTTTACTGTGTTTTTTTTACTTTTCGACTGTTTTATATAACTTTCTTCTTTAAGCTCCTACTTCTTCCCCTAACTTTATTTTTCCCTTCTAACTTTTCTTTTCCGCCTCCTCCCACCCCAGAACCATGGCGAAGGGTAGCAGCAGCAGCAGTAACGGCTCGAAGGGCAAGGCGCGTGTGCCCAAGAGCCGCCGCCTGCCTTGCGGCAGACTGCGCCCTGCAGGGGTGCAAGCCCGCCAGCTTTTTAGTGAGGCGGAGGTAGCCGCCCTTGTTTTTTTTTTCAGCGCCACCTCCCCTTGACCTTGGCAGCAGGCGGCAGGCCAGGCTCCGGGTACCCGACCCAGGAGCGTCACCGCCGGTGGGCGAAGGTGCGCCGGGCAGTGTTTCGCTGCTCAGGGGTCCGGCGCACCCATAACCAGCTGGCCCACCGGTGGTCAGACATCCTCGACCAGGAGCAGGACCTGTTGGACCTGCTAGGTGTCGAGGTCGTGGGGCTTGGTGAGTAGCTAATATATATAGTAGTATAAGTATTGTGATTTGTGTATACATTTTTTACAAATAACAAGAATACTGCTGCTTACATTGCAGGTAAATTACGTTTCAAAATCTTCTGTGATTGTAGGACACAGGTGCTGGGCGCTACTCTTACTTGTTTGCAACTTTGCACTCGCTTGTCCTTATTATTATGTAAGAGTTTACTTTAGAGACCTTCAGTTAGGTAATGCTATTGCTAGAGAGACTCTAGTCCTTCCTTTGTCCTCCTGTCAAATAGTGGTGGATGGATTGATAGTTTGATAGTAGGTTTAGTTACTAATACTATTAGTTGATCATTTTTGAGCGGTCTGCGTGACGCATCCTCTGTCACTGAGTGCTGCTTACCCCAGTCCTTAGTAGAACCTTTTGTAGTTTGTTTAGTGAGTGGTAAGCTTAGCAGTGTCAGTCAGCTGCAGAACATCTGACTTAACCAACCAACAATTTGGTGTATGCATTATGCACCAATTTATGCATGTGTCCTCCTTCTCATATATGCATTTATGAGGGCTAAAAAAATGGAAATGCAGACTTAATGAACAATTGGCCCGCCTGGAATAGGTGGGCTAGGTCAGGTGGTACTTAGGCTTAGTTAGTGTTCTGGATTTTATTTGAATCAATCAGAATGGAACACTGAATTAGTGTTCCCAAATAAGTAGACTGTCCGTGACCGTGAATCCCGCAAGCCAGTAGTCGATCGGATTAGATAGGTCAATTTTATTGCAATTTTTGTTTCCTAAAACGTTTTTTGAGCGTTGTTTTAGCTAATTTATTTGTTTCACAGCAATCATTAATGTTTGTGTCTTTCTTTATTATATCTTACATGATCAATGATCTGCAGCACCCAGGGGCAAGAAGACGGGGTCCGAGTCGGCTGGACAACCACCAGAGGACCGCTCCTCTACCGAGGGCCCTGCTGCTGGTCCCAGTAAGTCCTCCAGTGGTTAATATTAACATTTATATTGCCCTAACTTTTACTGCACCTTATTTTTTCAGAACTATTAATTATGGTTCCACTCCCTAATTCTATTTTTTACAAAAGATTCTTTGATCTTGACTATCTGTTTCTAAATTCTGGTTATCCCTGCCTCTAAATTCTAACTGCCTCTGCTATGAATGTCTGTACTACTACTATTAGTCTGTCACTAAGCTTGCCCAGTTTGCATTGCCACTCTTTATTGTACGGTTTTGAATAAAACTCCGATTGACCAATAGCTGAGTCCAGTCCTTTCGGTTGTCCTCTTCTAGGCTTCTTAATCTTGAGGCTTTGACAATTACCACAAACAAAATGCCCAACCAGATATTTGACTATTTTTGATAGGATATAGTACATACTACTACTGATGTGTGGATTCTGCACAGCCCCATGCAGAACTATGCACAAGGAAATAGGATGTTGGTGATGGGAGTTTGGAACTTGGACGTTCCTCACACCTCAGTCAGAAGTGAACCCACAATCCCCTGAACGACTAGCTATAGTGTCTCACTCTCATTAGATCCCCGAACCCCCACCCGAAGATACCCAATGATTACACAACCCAGAACATAACACCCTTTCGCTCACTTACTCGTGTAAGTCCACCACCTCCACCACACCAAATACCACAGAGTCTATGTTTAAGTTCAAAAGGTTTATTTTCAACTAACAAGCTCTGTATGTTGTTCTATAAAATTCAGTGTACTCCAGCCAGCTCCAACAGCTAAATGCATAAGATTAAAACAATAAACATTGTTACAACAAGTGCATGATGATAGAACTTAGAAGACAAAAGATCTGTGCGAATTCTGGGAGACTCCTCACCGTAGAACGTAGAATTACTGGTTACATGCATCATTCATAAGCTCTGCAAATCTCTGGTTCGTAGAAGCAAATCTTCTGCCTGAGAAAAATGGTGCGCATTAAATAGTATAATGCAAGCATTTGTCAGTCCTGCCAAAAAGTGTAACATGTTACTTATGGCTAAGCAATACGGACTAACCGAACTCCATAACAAAGTGGCTTGTTTTTCGACCTCTTGTACGCAACGCTCAGACAGTAGCTGTATGTGCTCATGTGGGCTAAAAAGGCGTCTTACTGTTACTGCACAACAAGCTGCGAGGTAACATGCACAAAAGACATGAAGCGAAAAATGGTTGCATGGCTCAGGCTAACTTTGAAAAGAGTAGAGTATAGTATAATAAATAATAATGACCCTAGGGACCATAACACTACTAGTGTCTACTGACTCTAGTACCCGATTTGGACTACTGAACGTGATGTATAATATGTATGTATTAACTTTTTTTTTCAATCTTTCTAGTGAAAAAGAAGAAATATAAATAGGGGGAGGTGTACACAGGCATCTAAAAATGTGTCATGTTTTTATCTAGGCGTAGTAGCGACCACCAGTGCCGGCGGGGCCAGCGGCCATTCGACCATTCCGGAGGGGGAAGGAGATGCGGCACCTGCAGGAGCTACAGGGGGTGAGCCAGCAGCAGTGGCGGGCGATGGTAAGTTATATTCATTACGTATTGACATGATTGCACTAGCTGGAAGGGTGTTGAGTGACTTCACTCACTGTACTGTTGTTGAGACTTATTAGGTATGAAGTTGTAGTGAACATTATACAACGGTTGAAGAAGAGAAGACACCCTTTGCTTAGCATTAGCAATGCAGTAGCAATAGCATTACCAGTGTGACTTGATTAACCAATGGCCTCTTCTATCTGACTCCAACTCAGCTGTGAAAGTTTTATGGAGGAGACTAAAAGTCAGATCAGATGACCTTGATGGATGTGTTGAATAAAAAGTGAAAGAAGGGTGGAAGGAGGAAGGACGGGCGAGATTTAATATGATGACTGGCAGAGAAGGATACGTTGGAAGCATGGATATAGGTGGCTGATAGGAATCAGATGCATGTGTTGTTGAAGGATGGGTGGAAGGTGAAAGAAGAATGGATGCCTGCCTGGGTGGGCGACACAGTATGGGTGGATACTGTGGATAGCAAGAATCATCAGCGGTGTTTGGGTGAAACTCTAAGCCAAGGCAAGCAACGGAGTGAGTGGACGCATGGGTTGTTGTTGGCAAAACAAAGTAAGGTTTGTGGAGAGATTAAGAAGAATGATTGACATTTACTTAGAATGGATGGATGCCTGTATGTATTCATCATAGACAGCATAGGTGGAGACTGTCACGGGATGCACAGTTTTAGTTTTAAGGGAATGTAAAAGAAACCGCGCCACAGTAGCAAAGCCGATGTGGGGAGGGGCAGGGTGGGGGTAGCAGTAAACAATGTATTACGCGGCCAAATACAGGTAAGTTTACTGTAAACATAAAAATAAATAAAGCGAATTTCATTGTGCGCACTGCACCGCCAAAAGCAATGCAGTGTGCGCAACAAAATTAGTTTTATTTATTTATATGTTTACTTACCTGTAATTGGCCGTAATCCATAGTTTACTACCCCCACCCTGCCCTCCCTACGTCACCGCCCGGCAGCACTCCCCGAGTCTCACCACCGACCGCTACTGACCTTATGTCGTCGTCCCATAAAAGCAATGATCATTGGATCAGATATATAATCTGCCTTTTTGTAGTAGCCAGGGCACTGTCAAAGTGAAATTGACCAATTGCCCTGCTTCATGTAACAGAGAGAGTATGGCCAGTGCCACCCGTAATAGAAAAATAAATACGAGCTTCCCCACCTGCATACAGTAGTAAATCAAACTAACGTGAGTCTGCGTCATGATGACTCGTTTGTTTGTCTTGGGTGCAAGCATAGATGACCGAGCTGGCATGCCGGCTACAACCAGGTTATGTTATTTCGCTAAACTAGTAGAGATAAGAAGAAGACTGGTGTACTGTGTACTGGAGTCCATAGTGCTAGTATAATGCCTGAAACTCCCACAAATGTTACAGGCCGAGGAAGTGGGAGGATAGATAGATTATTACCAGAAATGTTATGTACTGTGCTTCTTGCTAGTGCTACTGTGCCATTATGTGTTGAATTAATTTTGTGTTACTGTTTTGCTAAGAGTACTGGTTACAACAATATTCTTTTTCTTTCTTGATATAGATAGTACTCCTTCCCAAGACAAACCATCCCAGAAGGAGTTGGCAGCCAGGGCCCGGCACCGGAAACTGGAGGCCATCTGTGCGGAGTACCGGCGGCTGGTGCCTCAGGCGGAGGAGGTGGAGGAGGCGGCAGCAGCTGCAGCCTTGTCCGATGCCCCGGGCCCCAGCCAGGCCAGACCTCCAGTGGTACGGCGCCGCGTTCTGGCAGCCGCCCGCCGCCGAAATTCTATTGCAATTAGCACTGCTGTCCCCCACCCTGGATGCCACTGCAGGGCATTTTGACGCAAGATTCTCCTCCAGGTGGCACGGCTAGAGGAGCAACACGAGGAGCGGATTAAAATTCTGGTGGACAAACACCTTAAAGCCCGCCGAATCTAACTATAGGACCCTGTTGCATTGCCCCTTTTTTATTCCTTTTGTTGGTGGGTGGGAATTGGGCGTTGGGGTTTCTGGACATTCTTTGGACTTTTTTTCGTTTTGGACATTGGTTGGGGTTAGGGAGAGGGGTGAGTCAGGTGTGGGATAGTTTATTTTTGTTAGGGTAATAAATTATATTTATACTTAAAAATACAATGTTAATGTTTTGTGGGAGGTTACTGTTTTACAAATTAACGTCACATGGTTTCTTTCATTGCTGCTGCAGGGCCGCAGCCAGTGTTTGATTTAAATAATCTGCCGATGATGTAACACAAACAGATAGATGCGGTACCCCTCACTGAGTTATTTGTCCTACTAGTACTGTCAGTCTCTCCTCCTAGTCCATTATACCTCCCACCAAACTTATCTTACCTGTGATTGATGATGATTACGTTCGGCACAGCGATGGCTGCATGGTTTCCCAAGAGAATGGAGAAGATGCCATGGTTGTGGTGGTAGTAGTAGAGTAGACACTGCCAGCAGCATTTGCTAAAAAATAAAAAGAGACAGTCACTTGCCTGAAAGCGACTGTGGGAGGAGTAGTAGAACGAAGTCAAATACAGTACAGAAGAAGACTGCCAAACAAACAATATTGCATTTGCAACTGCTAAAGTCAAGTAAAACATAATGGTGGCGGGGACAGCCTAGTACAAGAAGTTACAAACTGTAGTTGTGTCGAGTGAGTCATTAACTTAACACAATCGTAATTCGTAACCTTTACTGCTGTGTGGTAGGAGTTTGATGATGAATCCAATCAATGCTGGCAATTAATTATTATGTACTATTAGCCGGTGACGGCTTGCACATAGACTGAGCATGGGTGGGCAAGCAGAAGAAGCTCCTCGCCCTGCCTTGAAATTTAATTAGTCTTGCTTTTACCACATCTGCCCCAGCAAGCGTGTGATCAATTGGTGTACATTTTATGTAGTCACATCACACCTCAATATAAATCACAGCCCGGGGGAAGAGGGTTAGGGTTTGATGAATGGATGGGAAGGGGGTTTGGGGAAAGGTTTGAGAAAGAAAAACAGTACGCATGGACAACAAAAGCAAAGCGCAATCTTGGCAGACGACCATGATCTTATCCAAAAAATCTATAAAGGGAGAAAAAGGAAATGCATGCATGATGAAGATAACTTGATGGTTAATGAGTAGTACTTACTAACTCCTACTAGACAATTAGACAGTACAGGGCAGCAGTATATTCTATGCAATTTGCCTTGCCTGTAATATATGCCCTCAGAGACCCAAATTCCATGTTGTACTGGGCTTACTTTTAAAGATAGCAAAGAAAATTAAAAAATAGTTGTAGGGATCAATTAGCAAACAAACAACACACAACACACAGTCCTAATGATTGAAGAGAAAAAAGGATTCCAATTAATTAAAAGATGAATGATGAATGATACTAAAGTTACTGTATTATCCTGGTCAAATTGTGGAGTTGAATCTCGTCCTTCCTCTTGGTCCTATCTTCCATGGACGCTCCGCACATCAATCTTGGTGGCCTTCCTGATGCGGATTGGTAAGGTAAATGTGAGTTGTGTCTCCCAGTATAGCACAGGGTAAAGGCCGGCCTGTAACGTCTAGATGGAAAAACAAAAGGGGTATTGAAAAATCAATGAATAAAAAAAGCATCAATTACGGTGGAGTCCAAGAAGAGAAGAGAGAACACTTTCAGACTGAGGTGGCTTGGATATATCGTGTATATTCCGTTTACAGCATTAAGCTACAACAACAACAGGACAGAACAGGCCCACCACAGCACCAGCCTGTGACCCAACCTCCATTTGCCTTAATTTTTGACAGAGCCAGACAAAAGGCATATATACAGCAACTTAGCATTTTCAAAATTAAGTGACAAAATCAATGCACCGCTGTCAGTCATAACTATACTCGACTCCACCACTACATGGACATGTAGGTCTGCTGTGTTTACTTTCTTGTTGAATTGTTGTGTTTATGTTTACCTTATGCCACTTCATGAAACGCAGTTATTCCTTCAATCATCTCCGATCCAACTGACTGACTGCGTGTAAAGATAGTATGGTCATCATCATGGTGTGGTACGTGTTGTCCAACTCCAACTCAGTCTGTAGTGACTCCCATTAAGTCCATATTCCATATTAAAAATTGCAACAGATATTGGCCTGCACCTGCAGTAGTAGGAGTACAATTTGGTTATTAAACAACAAGAAGGGAAACATTGACTGTCACTTGAGTCACTTTGTAGATTAACTAGTAGAGTAGAGTTCGACTTCATGCACAACATCAACACAACAAACAACAGCAATCGCTCAGAGTCTGCAAGCATCCAATGCATTCCATCATTACCTGTCTTGCTCTTCTCTTTGGCTGTCAGATCATCAGATGCCTAGTTCTGACAGGTGTGTGTTTTTTTTTTAACGGTGCAGTAGCCTCATCATTACTCCAGTCCACATTCATTTACAGTGTTAGTCGCTGTTTCGGTTTTCATCTTATTCATCTGTGGCACTTTGTCACAGTTTAAGTTGCTTCACATGGTCAGCACTGTGATGATGGGCCGCGGCCTGGGTAGCGCTCATTGCTGGTCAATTGAGTTTGCACAAATGTCAGCAAGTTTCTTCGAAGAGTCTTGTCTTTCTCTGCCAAGTACCTTCTGTCCTGACAGTGAGGAGCTTTGGATGTCTGCTGAGGCTGTAGCCTTCGGACAGTGATGAGTTTACTTTTGGATGCCTGTCCAAGTTCTGACAGTGAGGAGCTTTGGATGCCTGCCGAGGCTGTAGCCTTCGGACAGTGATGAGTTTCGGCTCGGAAACAAAACGGAGGATAGCTATAGTCACGTTTCACTTCTTATGGAGGGACTGTTAAAGGCAACATTTCTTGTACTCCAATGTCTGGCTTGATGGAAATGTACTAGGGCGAGACAGGAAGATGAAGCAGGACTCTGAAGAGTGGACAGTTAAATGCACAGACGTGCAACTCCAATAGGGAAATAAAAAGAGAAGACGGTGGTGATGGATTTGTTGTGATTTGATTTGAACCAGAAAGACAGATACACAGACACATAAAGGAAGGAAGAAAGTAACAATTTGAAAGCCTAGTTGTCAGGGAAGAGGAGCTCGTCCTCAAACTCTGGTGGTTCGCACAGAAGTAGGTCCTGTAACGCACTATTTACGTCATCCAAGTCGCTCTCCTCTTCCTGCTGTGATTCACGTATTTTGTAATCTGGTGGTATAAAGTGCTGATTCATTTTGATCATGGTTAACCTCTCCACGCTTTTGGCCGAGACACTGGTCCTTTTCGAAGTTACAATGGCACCAGCAGCACTGAAAACACGCTCTGAAGAGACACTTGCGATAGGGGAAGCCAGATACTTTATCGCCAGCCTGCTGAGCACTGTCCATTGGCTTCTTTTCCCATACAAATACACCAATGGGTTTCGATCCATGAAGACCTCTGTTGGGTCATCCAGATAGGCCTGGACCGTCCGCTCAATGTTCAGGGGTGCTCCGATGTGCTCGGCCTCTTTTGCCTTTGCATCAGCACTGGACTTACCATACCCCTGCCGTAGAAACCAATCAGTTGCAGATTGTACTGTGGATGATCCTGTTCTTGCTGTTGTTGATGTTATTGTTGGTGTAGGTGACTGCTGGGAGGCAAACGCACTGCCCTCAGGCTCCGAGTAGAACTTGACTCTGGATGCCCTCTAGTACTTGTTATGGCCTGGGGTGGGGGGCCTGCAATTAACAGCCGTTCGTTTTCGAAAATAGTGGCTTCCTTAGCTATCAAAGTTTTGTAGTTGGCAACATCTACTTCCGAAAAAGGAATTACTGCCTTGCTGTTCAGAAATACTTTGTACCGTGGATCCAAAATTGTGGCACTAATGTAATGTGGTTGTGACAAAATTTTATTTTGAATCCTTGTATTTTCAGATAAGCGAGCGGCTAAGGTCTCCGCCAAATGATATGCGTCTTGTTTGTCATCCACACCTGCGTACGTTTCAGACACCTCCTTCAGCTGTTGCTCTAGCATGTGCAACAATGGGATAGCTTGGCCCATAGTACAGTCCTCCCTGCTGACTTCACATGTGAAGATCTCAAAAGGAAGTAGCATCTCAGTCAGGCATTTAATGAGGTCCCATTGACCCATCTCAACGGTCATGCCTCTCACAGTAGGTTCCCCTAATCTTTGCATGACATAAGCATTGAGTGGTATGTACAGTTCAAACAGACGATCAAGCATGTAATAAGTTGAGTTCCAACGTGTTGGCACCTCCTGGATGAGCGCTTTGACTGGCATTTTATGCTCACGTTGAATGACCCTCAGCTGCTTCCGGGCTTTAAAAGAATGGCTGAAATGTGTGCATATTCTTCTGCAGGTGGCCAGTAAGTTGCTGACTTTGGATTCATTTTTCAAAAAGTCTTGAACAACAATGTTAATGCAGTGTGCCAAACACGGGACCCTGAAATAGCGACCATCTTTCATGGCCCTAACTACATTACTGCCATTGTCCGTGGCAACAAAACCAATGTTAAGCCCTCTTGGGTGCAGCCACTCAAAGGCCTTGCTGTTAAACTCTTCCAAAATGTTTGCAGCAGTATGAGATTTCTCCATGGCAAACATGGCTACAGTTGCATGTTTGCAAGTGGCATGAAAAATCTCAGCAGCATCAACACCAGCAGATATCTGTTCTCTAACCCCCGCAAAAGAGATCCAGTGTGCAGTGATGCACATGTAATCAGTGGCTTGGCAACTGGTCCACATGTCTGTTGTCAGGTGGATACTCTGAACAGCACTCTGCTTCAAGGCTTTTCCAAGCAATTCCAGCACGTCGTGATGTAGTGCTGGAACAGCAACTCTGGCAAAATAGTAGCGGCTGGGAACATGCCATTTTGGGCAGATGGTTGACACAAATTCCAGAAAACCCACCCCTTCAACAAAAGAAAAAGGGAGAAGGTCCAGTGCTAACATTTTTGCCAGCTTCGCATTGTACAAATGTGCTATTGGGTGGTGCGTTCGTACTGCCCCTCCCCCCCAAACATGCTGATAATGGTAGGCTGCATGGTTTTCCTTTCTCTTAGGCTCAACGCACTTTTTTGGATTGCGGTACTCCTTGTCCTTGGTGTCTCAGACTGACTCTTACCAGTCTTGTGCCACTGAGATGTTGCTGAAGATGTGTGCGACGTTAACACTGCACTGCTGGGGTCAGGGACACCTTGTGTACCACTACCAGAGAGAATGTCTCCCTGTCCTTCCTCTTCCACCGTGATCGGATCTTCTACTCCTTTATCCCCACCAACACCAATAGTTGCAGTTTTTTTTTTTTATGTCGCGAAGGTGGTCCTCCCAGCTGATCAAGTGGTGTTTTTTCAGATGGGTCATTTGGCCTCCGGTACCATAGTTTGTACCAAGCTTACCACGACTAACAGAGGTATTACAAATGGAGCATATAGCAATGTTCTCCTCCTTTTCGCTAAGCGTAAAGAAGTCCCAAACTGGGGAGCTTAACTTTGGCCTCCTGCTGGAGGTGCCACTTCCAATGGCGGATGAACTGGAGGGTGTCTGTTGAATTTGACTCTGTGCTGCTGCTGTACCACTACCTACTTCTACTGAGGTGGTGGTTGTGCTGGTGGATGTAGGTCGCTGCCGGGCCTTTGCTAATGCAAATATGGAAGCTGTAGGTCGTGTTGGTGGTGTTACCTGTGGAGGTATGCGTGCTACATCCCTCACAGCGATTTTGGATAGGGTAATAATGTTGGTCTCCATCTCCTCGGGGCCGGGAGTGATGTTCGTGATGACTGGCTCATCATCATCATCCTGCTGTTCTACATCGACCTCCATAAGTGTAAGGCTTTCTGGAACCTTCCTTTTCCCTAGCTTGGTCTTGGGAGGTGGCTCCCTCTCAGACTCAGTTTGTGGCTTCCAAGTGGCATCTAGATCATCAGAAGGGGGGCTTGGCGAAGAACTTGATGGACTACCTCTCCTTTTCCTTGCTGGAGATTTGGAAGACAATGGATCTTCCGAATGAGTGGCTTTCTTCTACCTCTGCATGAGGCTCAATTTCCTGAACTGCCCCTACTTCGGGAGGAACAACAACTACTATTGCGGGCGGTGGTTGCGGCTGTTGTTGTTGACCACTTATCTGCTGTGTTTCCTCCTGCGTTGATTGGGTACTACTTTGAGATAGCGATAAGTTTATCTCAGGCTCAGCATCACTGCTTTCCACCATTAGGCTGGCTACCTCTTCCACACTCATGTGCTTGGGCCTGGGTTGGTGGGTTGGGCCCACTGATGCGGAGGTGCTGCCCCCAGCTTGCCCCCGGACACCGTTGCTGCAGGCGTAATTTTTTTTTCCCAAAAAGGTACTAGGCGGCACACCAGACTTAAGTGTCACTTCCTTCTTCTGTTCCTTCTTCTCAATAGCAACTTTCTTGGCACTGGAGGACCTGGTACCTGCTTTCTTTGGGCCCATCTTCTTCAGATGTCAGCAGCACTCAGTTGCAGAGATGTCTGGTCAGGTCACACGTCACGTTGTGTACAGCAGCAGGATGTCTGTCTGGCAGTGCAACGGGCAATGATGACACACCTCCTCCTCAGTCTTTGTGCACCTAAAAGCAAAAAAGCCAGAACAACATCAGTCAAACGATAGCACAAATCAAACAAATATAATATAGAACTTAGTGTGTGGTGGTGGCCTCAATTATTAAATTTTAGAAACTCAGTGAACAACAACACACAGTGTAGCCATTTATGAGACTTTGACAACAAGGCCAGGGCTTTCCTGGCTACTGTGTAGTGTGTACACTCTGGAAGAATAAGAATAGTAAAGAACAAAAACTAAAATGTAGTGGAGCATGTTTGGCCTAAATTTGTGCATCACGTGGGATGTATGCAGCATCAGGGAGCTGCAGCTGGCAATGGGGATGGATTTGGAAGCAGTAAGACAAGAGGAACAATGGAAAGAGTGACACGCAGGCCTATGTGGCAAAAACAGCACACTACTAACTACCACCACAAAATGGCCCCCAGCAACATGGTGACTCACAGGCACAAGGCACGGCAAACAATGAACTCAAGCAGGCCTATATATGGGCAGACAAAGGATGCCTGATAAAACACACACAGCTTTAATGCAGAAACTAAAATCCACATGGCTAAAAACTGTTTGGAAAGTTAGACAGCCACTACAACAACACATAATTATAATTACACACGCAAAAAAGGCATTTATTTAACACATTTTCCAAAAAGTGAAATAGACCCTCCCAAAAACCCCACATTTTGCAATTAAATTCAATGCCATCCATGGCCTAAATGATGTCAAAATTCCACAGACAACACAGAAGCAGTTGTTATGCACCCTTGATGACTACCTCTGGGCCTACTTTACTGGCAGACTAGGCCGCAAGCTTGGAGGCCTATGGCAAAAGCACAGTGGCTGGTCCCACAAAATGGCCGCCACCACATGGCCAGGCCACCCAACAACTTCCTTCCTCGTGAAAAAAATTGTAAAACAAAAACAAAGTGACTCCTTGCTCACCAAACTACATCTAAATGACAACCTGAGGAGTTTTTTGTGCAAAATGAACTAAATCATCATTTTCGAGAAGGTTTTATGCTGCTCGAGAGATATTCTTCGCCAGATTGTAAATTCTGCGTGTTCGGCATCGCGATCGTCACAAAAAGTCGTTATCGCGCGCGCGAAAACGTATATTGAGCGCACAAAGAAGATAAAAAGTGTAAGTCCGCGTTGTCGCGCAGTACGGAGTTGCCCAAAGTCCGCGAGCTGAATGCCCAGGGTTACCTAGTGGCTGAAAAGGCCTATTTATTTAACACACACCCAAAAACTGAAATACCACCCCAAAACCCACATTTTGCAATTAAATCCAATGCCATCCATGGCCTAAATGATGTTACAAATTCAACAGACAACACAGAAACAGTTTGTATGCACCCATGAGGATGACTACCTCCGGGCCTACTGGCAGACTAGGCCGCAAGCTTGGAGGCCTATGGCAAAAGCACAGTGGCTGGTCCCACAAAATGGCCACCACCACATGGCCAGGCCAGCCACAACAACAAGAAAAGGAACACAAGACAGACAATGCAGGCCTATGGCAAAAGCACAATGCCTGGCTTTACAAAATGGCCGCCACCCACATGGCCAGGCCACCCAAAATAACAAGAAAGTGAAGACAAAGGACAGGACCAGGCAGTTGGAGACTCTGGGCAACTTCCTTCCTCGTGAAAAAAATTGTAAAACAAAAAAAAGTGACTCCTTGCTCACCAAACTACATCTAAATGACAACCTGAGGAGTTTTTTGTGCAAAATGAACTAAATCATCATTTTCGAGAAGGTTTTATGCTGCTCGAGAGATATTCTTCGCCAGATTGTAAATTCTGCGTGTTCGGTATCGCGATCGTCACAAAAAGTCGTTATCGCGCGCGAGGAAACGTATATTGAGCGCGCGAAGAAGAGAAAAAGTGTAAGTCCGCGTTGTCGCGCAGTGCGGAGGTGCCGAAAGTCCGCGAGCTGAACGCCCAGGGTTACCTACTGGCTGAAAAGGCCTATTGATGTAACACACACCCAAAAACTGAAATACCACCACAAAACCCACATTTTGCAATTCAATCCAATGCCATCCATGGCCAAAATGATGTTACAATCCAACAGACAACACAGAAACAGTTTTTATGCACCCATGAGGATGACTACCTCTGGGCCTACTGGCAGACTAGGCCGCAAGCTTGGAGGCCTATGGCAAAAGCACAGTGGCTGGTCCCACAAAATGGCCGCCACCACATGGCCAGGCCACCCACAAGTTCACAACAAGCATAAGCCAAGGGGAACAAAGAAAAGACATGCAGGCCTATATGGAAAAAGCAGCACACTACTAAACTACCACCACAAAATGGCCCCAAGCCACGTGGTCACTCACAGTCACAACAGGCCATGGAAAACAATGAACTCAAGCAGGCCTATAATAATATGACCAGACAAAGGAGGCCTGCAGTGCTAAACAACACAGCTTTAATACAAAAATGCAAAAACGAAAATCCACAGGGCTACAAAAGGTTGGAAAGTTACACAACAAGCACACACACACATCCAACAAAGGTATATATATTACACCCAAAAAGTGAAATACACCCCAAAAACCACATTTAACAATTCAATCCAATGCCATCCATGCATGCCCTACATGATGTTTAAATTCAACAGACACCACAGAAACATGCACCCATGGCCCATGGGCCTACTGGCTGACATTCCAATCAAATAAAAACAACTGGGCCCCCACCGAAACTAGAGGCCACAACAATAAATTTTAAAAACGATGGAAATCCCCAAAAAAATATATGTACAAACAAGCCCCAATCAAACAAACAAGTACACCAATTCTCCAACTTACTTGTAAAATCTCAAATCCAAAAGTCCTCAAATCCAATCCAATGATATGATGCAGCAGACAGACACAAAAAGTGATCCTTCCAGCTCCAAATCCAAATGAAAATGAACAGCACATGGACAAAGCACTGGGAGGAGCCTGCTGGACAGGAACAGGAAGTTTGAGAATCAGGGCACTTCCTTCCTCTTGGAAAAAAAAGTAAAAAAGAAAAAGGACTCCTTGCACAAAAACTACAGCCAAATCACAAACTGAGGAGTTTTTTTAGCAAAATCATCATTTTCGAGAAGGATTGATGATGATCGAGAGATATTCTTCGCCAGATTGTAGTTTCTTCGTGTTCGGGATCGCGATCTTACCAACACTGCCGCCGGAAGTCAGATTGCGCGTCCGAATGACGTGTTCGCGTTCGCACACTCTCGCGGGATCGTGCGGCCGGATTCCAAATCTCGTGGCGCCCGCGAACGGATAGGAAGTCGCGTCGGCGAACGCAGAATCATGGTAGGTCGTTACCGCGCACGCGAGAACGTATATTGAGCGCGCGAAGAAGAAAAACAGCTACGCTACGCCGCAAATTGCGTAGTGCACGGTAACTTCGCGTGCTACGCAAATCGCGAAGTTACCGAAACTACGCAAGCTCCGCGAGTGTAGCATAGTTCTCCGCCCAGGGTTAGTCGAAACCGTCCATAATCCCGTCAGGACGGCGTTTCCGCCATTGGGATTATGATCTTGGTTTCCAACATCCTTTCCACGTTGGCCTTTCCGACATGGAAAGGCTGTCGGAAAGTGACTTTGGGGGCTCCTAGCAGGGCCCCCTTCCCTCAGTGGACTACGGCTGTGGCAGTGGGGGGCACCTATGGTACCACTCTGAAAATACCTGCACCGTGTGGCAGGCACTGTGAGGTGCCTGCCACATGGTGCAGGGTTTCACACAAACTCCCATTCCTCAATGGGAGCTTGTGCTGCTAGCGGTTTCCGCCCGCTGCACAAGCTCCAATAGAGAAATGGGAGTTTGCAGCCACACCATGTGTGGTCGCATCGTAATAAGGTGTGCGGAACTCCGACCTATGTCTTTTAACTTAAAGGGTGATTAAATGAAGGGAACTGGCGCTCTACAGAATTTTACATGTTGTCATCCTTTGGTACAGTGCGGTGCTTAAGAGGTAGGGAGAAACACCCCACTCCCCAACATGTGACCCAACAAGTCACCAATACAGTACACTCTTGTCCACCAGCACATGCTATTTTCAAAATGCAATAAATTCATTAGTATTTGTTCGAGACTTACTCACATTCCTTTATCATGCGGAGGACAGAGCGCATTCGCTCGCCGCACATGGAAATAGTTGACGCTGTACCAGAGAAGGGTACGAGGGAAACAACATTCACATTACAAGGTGAACGGTAACACACTCCAATCAAGACTACGCTTGAATCTGGAAAACGACGGGGAATTCACCCACAGATTTATTATGTTCATACCGGGACGGAATTACAACCGGCTTTAAGATAGATACTCTTTGACAAGCGAACAGCCTTGAGGAAGTTGCAGATTTAACCCTTTTATGCGACGAAACACGTGTTGGCTTTGTGGCCAAGGACTAAAGAACTGAACAAAAAGATCTAAAGAATAAAGGAATCTGTGAAAATCTCGAACAAATACTAATGAAATTATTGCATTTTGATAATAGCATGTGCTGGAGGACAAGAGTGTACCGCGACCTCTGGTCGGTGGGTTCTCACACAGAAACGGTGTCTGTCGGAGGTAACTCTGACCAACATCGTAATAGGGGCCTTAATGTCTTTTGTCTTTGACAAAAATGTCAAACTTATTGTCAGTGCAGCAGGTTCTTTCAGCTTCAATGAGTAGTGTTCTTCATCTGTTCCACTTATTTTTTAAAAGCAATTCCTTTTGGAAATGATTTGCAATTTAACCATACTACACGAATATGACGTCCACTTCTTGTAACATCTCTAAGAATAACTTACAGGCTGAGCCGCCGAAGGGCCCCTATAACATAAGCAGCACTCCAAATAAGAGAACTGAAAGACACATTGTAGTGCTGAAAAACGGGTAGAATCAAAAAATGGGATGAAGAGTTAAGGGAGAGAGAAGAATCCTCATTGGATTCCAGTCTCTGTCACTGGTTTTCCCATCATACAGCACACTTCGTATTCAAAACAACTTTTTCTATCCTGATTTTTCCTAAAGAAAAGAAATCTGTCACCGAAAGTTAGTTTTTTACCTTGCATTCTCATTATGCTTTAAAAAAACATCCATATTAACCCTTACATTGCCAGCATGTGGCTTTAAAGAGGCAGGAAGAGTGACTTGGAATCTCTTTCCACAATCCATTCAAAATAATAAAAGAGAATGTTTTAGGTGTGAACCTAAGGAAGAAGGATGAGGGGTAAAGCACACCATGAGTCCAGAGAGCGAGGAGAGAAGAGAGACAATCCCAGTAGAGCAACCGAGGATAGAGAAGAAATACAGGACTAAGCAGAGTTTGTCAAGGAGTGCGTCACCAGGACAAGGGACGAACAAGAAGAAGAAGTCACAGAGACCAGAAAGGAAGCATCCAGAGACCTAACAATGCCCAAAGAAAACCTGCTTGGACACAGATGCTACATTAAATCGAGTGCTGAGTTTCCAAATGCTGTGATGCCAGGGGCAGGTCGTGGATGGAGGGCGCATTGTCTACATGGTCAGCGTAAAATGCTAATATACAGTGTTCACCGATAAGCACAGAAGGTATCACATTTGGGGGAACTGGCTTTGGTAAGTCACCATTGTGGGTGCATTGGTCACTACTTGAGTGCATCTGCAACATCGCTCCAATTTCCCAACGCATCGAACTGAAACTGCGGTTCTCAGCCTTGAACATCTTGCCATCCTGGTACATGATGAATAGAAGGCTTCTTTCGACCATTGTTTCTCCACGTTCACTGCCATGTTTCTCTCCAGGCCTCTCTATCAGCAGTCTAATACAGACAATAAGTCTTTCTCCTACTAATGAAATAATAAACCTGTAATAAAAGGAGAACATGGGGGCGTGGCTTGACCGCCGAGTGCGATGGCTGCGAAGTGGTGAAGCTCCCGACGCCGATGGACTAAAAATATCCGTATATTGATCTAGCCTAACCCCAGGAGTGCAGCGGAGTGCCAGTAGAACACCCGCTGTGGCTCTGCAATCATAAAAATCACTGGCGCCAAAGCTCGGAGGAGAGGAGGAGCCATATAGAGATCGGGCCTGGAATCTCCAGGCTCGAGTTTGAAAGCAGCCGGCCGGGACTTCCGTGAGGGGCGGCCGCGGTTGTCGGGTCGTGGCGGCGCCCCGGAGAAGTGTGTGCATCACCGTACAACCGGGCCCCCGGAGGCTGGTAGCTTATAGACAGCGTTCCTCCCGCTTCTCCCCCCCCTCTCTGGATTGTGGAAGGCAAAGCTGCTGGGGAAAACAGAAGCGTACCAGCGGGTTGTGGCGCAGCACACAGTTACTCCGATTCGCCGGACACCCAGCGGGAGTATCGGTGACCTGATAAGTACGGCAGCGGAGGGGAATGAACAGTGGCGTTGAAGGGCTGAGATTCCACCTACACAGATAAGCCTGGTGAGGGGGAGCTGGGAACGGGTCACGCGGCAAATAAGTCCTGAAGCTGAAGCGAGGTGGCATATAAAAGATACATCGGAACTGGCGAAGTGGGAGTAAGAAGTCACGGGGGCAAATAATCCGGGTTGAAATCCTGAAATGTTACTTAAAGCATATGAAGGGCACTGATTCCACACCACAGTGTATATTGGGCACAGCGAACGGCGACTGCGATTCAGAACAAGTAGTTTGCAGGCCACATATCCTTCAGTAAAGGGAGGTGCAGTCTGGAACTGGGGCGACTCCGGGGCTCGCAGGACAGTGTGATCAACGACTGGTAGCCCTATCAAGACGGCGATCTGGGAACGTCCCGTGTGCCCTAATCAGAGTGGAGTGAGAAACATACAAGGTAGCAGGAGAGAATACCAGAGTGGGCGACTCCGCTTGGGTTACTGAGCCATGTCTGGGACAAAGGGACAAAGAAGTACACTCCAGACCAAGTTGGATAAGTACACCACTCAAAAAGTAGGTGAGATGGAGGGAGTAAATAAAGGGGAGACGGAGAAGACGGCAAACACATCTAAGGAGGAACCGATGCTGGTGGATGTTATGGCAGCCATTGCAGGGGTGCATACATCGCTGGAACACAGAATGGACACTATATCAATTGAAATGGCGCTAATTAGAACTGATCTACAAAAAACGAGCGAGAAAGTGAAAACCATTGAAGTGGTAACCAAGGAACTCCGTGGCGAAACCCAACAAATACATAAAGAGATCAAGTAACTTCAAACTGCACAGAAAAGACTAGATGCCCAGCTGGATGATTATGAAGGTCGTGCGAGACGTAACAACGTCGGAATTATTGGGGTCCCTGAACGAGCGGAGGGGCCGGCCGCCGACCTATTCGTGGAAGATTTAATCATGAACCATCTCCGACCCAAACCCCTATCAAAAGTTTTTACAGTTGAGAGAGCACACAGAGTGCCAAGGGGGAGGCCCAAGCCGGGAGCCCCTCCAAGGCCCATCCTGGCAAAGCTCCTCAACTTCAGAGACCGAGACAGCATTTTGCAAACGGCTCATGCTAACCCTCCTCTAAAAATTGAAAACCGCGAACTGGCCTTTTTTCCAGACTTCACCATTGCTGTCCAACGCCAGCGGCGTACCATCCTGGGCGTAAAAAAATCGCTAAGAGACAAAGGTATTCGATACTCAATGTTATTCCCAGCAAAGTTGAGAGTAGAAGCTGATGGCAAAACTTGGTTCTTTGATTCACCAGAAGCGGCGCAAGAATGGTTGGAGGGCTGGAGACCGGCGAAAGATCACAACACACGGTGATATTGAGACATTCAAACCGCCACGTAAAGCGTTTTTCCACAACAAGAACTGTTGACTGCGAAAGTCCAGTGCCAAAACACTTCTCACTGCAGCGGAAGCATCGAGAGGATACGCCGAACAGGCTAAACGGACATTCTATGTCCATTAGTGATTATGTTTGTATATGATAAATGTTCAAATATTGTTAATTGGGGACACATAGTGACGGAGCGGGGTCCATTGGGCAGGAGTATTCAACCCCCCCTCCAACTTTCTAGTTAGTTTCTTAGTTAGGGCGACAGGCACTCTGCACTATTTGGACTATGGGCAGTTTAGAGCCCAGAGTGCGGGGGAGCAGGGAGGGTCACAGTGCGGGGGGTATTGGGGGTTTTGTTATTGTGTTGATTTTTTTACTTTGTCACAGATGCACAGACAGCGATTCTAGGCATGGGGAATACAGGGGATGGGAAGCTGGCGTAGAGAGCACAGTAGATAACAGACAATTCTCTTGGTTAACTGCTAGTGTAAACGGGAAACGGCTGGGAAGCCCCCCCAGCAGCAAATATTGTGTAACGTCATGGGCATCACAAGTGAGAAACGACTTAAGCTGTTATCCTGGTATGTAAATGGATTGCAGGATAAACTTAAAAGAGGAATCATATTGCAATTTCTTAAATGCCATGCCCCAGAGGTAGTCTTGCTCCAAGAGACACACCTCATAGAAAATATGTGTAAAGCCCTAGCTAGATGGGGCTATCAATTAGTGGCACACTCCGGGTTCACAACGGGCTCAAGGGGAGTTGGCATTCTGAAAAAGCGCACCTTCCCAATGACAATAGACCAGGTTTACACAGATAATTTAGGGAGATATGCAGCGGTGTCTGGCCAATGGGAGGGTGAAGCGCTGACAATCATGTCATTGTACTTACCGCCGGGATTACAGGAAATCACATTCAGAGACCTGGGGAGAGTGCGGCTAGCGTTTCCCAGTGGAAGAATGATGATTGGGGGAGACTTCAACTCTGTTGTTTCGGGGACATTAGATCGCTACCCCCCCAGAGCTATACCTCCATCGCAACTACAACTCCTACATTTCCTGGATGCTATGGGACTGGTAGATGTATGGAGAGTGCACCACCCCGTAGAGACACAATATACATTTCACTCTGGGGCCCACAATAGCCTCTCCCGCATAGACTATATCCTCACCACAGCGGCACAAGTTGGGAATGTTAAGGAGATTAGACGCCTAGCGAGAGGAATATCGGACCACTCCCCAAAATGGATGCAAATGGAGTTTGGGAGAAGAGGCTGTACCAGAATGGCCCCAATTAGCCCCTGGCATCTCCGAAACCCTACAATTAAATTGAAAATAGTGCAGGAAATTGAACATTATTTTACTGAGAACGAAGGGACGGTTGAATCGGCTCAGCTCCTTTAGGAACCCTTTAAAACGGTAATAGGGACATGCAATCTCCCAGATCTCGGGGGGAAAAAAGGAGAAACATGTTAGACTTCTCCGATTAGAAGAGGAAATATTGAACTTAGAAGAGGGACTCACTACATCCACAGAGCAAGACAAAACACACATTCTTAATCTGACAATAGAGGAATATAGAAATGAGGCGAGAGAAGCGGCCAAAACAATGATTAGCCACAAACTGGGGAGCATGTAAGAACTAGGGGACAAAGCGGGGAAGCTATTGGCTTGGTTGGATAAGAGGGAATTAGCGAGCCGACTGGTTACAGATCTATGGACAGATACTGGGAGACATCTCACTGACCCACAGGACATTGAGGATGAATTTGCTAGATATTACGAACAAATTTACACATCTAGGACCATCAGGCAAGAGGCGGAAACTAGAGAATTACTGACAGAAATTCGTATGCCTATATTGGCAGAAGAGGGGAAAAAATCGCTGGAGGGAGACATCGCACCAGACGAAATAGCCCAGGCCATTCGTTCTCTCCAGACGGGAAAGGCGATGGGCCCTAACTGCCTTCCAATAGAGCTATACAAACTACGACCAGATAAAATAGCCCCTCATCTCAGGGCAATGTTCGTGGAGAGTCTTGAGAAGGGACTCCTTCCACAAGACCAAAGAATAGCCACCCTGGTAGTGATACACAAAGAGGGGAAACCTAAAAATAGTTGCACATCGTATCAGCCCATATCGCTGTTGAATGCAGAGGCCAAAATACTTGCCAAATTACTAGCCACCCGATTGATCCGAGTTATCCCTGAGCTGGTCCATCCTGACCAGTCTGGATTCATGCCGTCAAGAAACACGTCCATGAATCTAACGAGAGTGCACGGGGTGATGGGAAGGGTGGACACCATCATGGAAGACGCAGTGGTGGTATCCCTAGACGCCACCATGGCGTTTGACACCATAGAGTGGTCATATCTCTTTGCTGTTTTGGAGAGGTTAGGATTCGGTCCTAAATTCATTAACTGGGCCTGACTTTTATATACTGAACCACTAGCACAAGTCGTAGTCAACAACAAAAAATCAGCTATATTTCATCTCCATAGGGGGACGAGACAGGGGTGCCCACTGTCCCCGCTGTTGTTTGCGCTCACACTAGAGCCCCTAGCCTGTTGGATCCGAAGGGACCCATAATACGAGGGCTACACTGGATGGAAGATTGGGAGCACCGTATATCGCTCTACGCAGACTATATTTTGTTGTATTTGGCCTCCCCAAATAGATCCCTGCGTAGAGTTCTTAACATCTTCACTAATTTTGGTACATACTCCAGGTACACTATCAATTGGACAAAATCGCTCATTTTTGTGCTAAAAGGAATACCACCGACCCTGCCAAAAGAGTATCAACTTAGGATAGCGACGGAGGGGTTCAAATATTTAGGGATTTTTATCACCAGAGATCCCAAATTGTTTTACGCATCTAACCAGCTACCACCACTACCGCGGCTGAAGTGTGATGTTGAACACTGGAAGTCTCTTCCATTGTCGCTCTTGGGGAGAGCCGCATTGTTTAAGATGATGTCGCTACCTCGCTTTTTATACATTCTTCAAAACTCACCCGCTCTAGTCTCCACATCATATTTTAGACTGGTGGAAAATGCACAGAGAACGCTACTTTGGGGAAATAGTCCACCAAGAATCTCATTCCTAAAGCTAGTGAAAAGCTGGTACGATGGAGGAATTGGTTTGCCAAACATCAAAAAGTACTACTGGGCGGCACAACTAGCGGCCATTAATCACTGTATATATCGACCCCCTAATGATCCAGGCTATGCCATGGATAGATGGCTACTCCCTGGTAGCAACCACACACAGGCTTTATATTCAAAGCCCATGAAATTCCACTTGACGGGCCCCACAAAACACTCTGTACAGGTGTGGCACTCAGTCCAAAAAAGTATGGGATGGGCAAAGACCATAACGCAGATCACCCCACTATGGGATGCAGAACAACTGGGATGCCTCTGGAAAACAAAGGGATTTGATAAATGGGATATGATAGTGATCTCTCGGGTGGGCGATCTCTGGGTAAAGGGAGAGGTGATACCCTTCACAGCCCTCCAGCAAAACTACGAACTGGCGGACACTGAGAGATTCCGATATCTACAAGTGCGGCATGCTCTGCAGGCAGTGATCCCGAAGGGAGAGACCCCTCCCGAGGCCTCTCCTCTCGAGGATAGGCATTTGGACGGATACATTCCCAAGAAGGCAATTTCCCTGACATACTTAAAATTGATAAATCACTCACCTGATCCTCTTCCACAGCTCCGTGCAAAATGGGAAAGCGAGTTCGCAGAATTAGAAGAGGAGGAATGGATGGAAGCGCTAGCATCCCCAAGGGAGGGGGCAATATCCTCTAAGCTAAAATTGGTACCGCTGAAAATACTGCACAGAATCTATGTTACAGGGCCAACATTGGTCAAGATGGGATATAGAGACGAGTCTAGCTGTAAACGAACTATGTGGCCGAGAGGGCACATTTTTTCATATAATATGGGAATGCCCCTATATTAGTAGATATTGGAGAGATGTTAACTCATGTATGGGGGAAGTTATGGGAGAGACAATAACAACTGAAACCAAGCGGTGTTTATTAAATATATGGGAACCAACGGACTTGGGTAGCAAAGAGAAAACGTGGGTGACGCTAGGATTGATGGTCGCCAAGAGGAACATTGCAAGGAAATGGGGTGTGCAGACGGTCCCGACACTGAGGGAGTGGGAAGGTGACATGGATTGGTGCATGTTTAGAGAAAAAACAGTAAACATATCAAGGGGATGCCCTAGAAAATGGATGCAAATATGGGGGAAATGGAACGAATATAGGGGAAATATATGTGAGCCACCTACATTACCGTCACAGCTATCCCCAGAAGAATTAACACTCTAGCATACTAACGTTCTCTGCCAGAATTTTTTTTTACATAACAATACGGAACTGTATGTAATGTGTCGCTGACTACCATGCTATTTTGAATGTAATACATGGAAACTGTGATGTTGTTTTTGGTTAACAATAAAAAGAATTCCCCCCCCAAAAAAAGAAAAGGAAAACATGCTGGTAAAGCAAAATGCATTTCAACTGAGGTCTGTAGTCAGGCTAACTTTGGCTAAGCATTTAATGTGCACCTTGAAGACATGGTTAGACATGTATATGTGTAACTTGGAAAATAAATGTAAAATATGAGCAAAAGAATACATGATTGCATTTTTAAACTGAACATTAGTGCACATGTGTGTAAATCTCTCGTCTCTACAGTGAATGCATTTCAGTAAAACGTTTAGATTCTTTACACACGATAAAGAAGTTAAAACACACAATGAATATGATGTAAAATGCACGTATATATTTGCATTTCTGTGATAGTGTAAGGGTGGAGTCTAAGTTGCGCTTCTCCAATCCCCCCTTTGATGGCAATGTTCATCACAATCAACATATGAATCTTATCGGATGAGACCAGATCAAAACCCTGAGGTTTTCATAATTTTTTATCTAGAGTTTTCCAAGTATTTCATTTAATCACAAAATCTGCACTGACGCTCTTCTAGTTCCACATCTTTTCCCTTTCTTCGTATTCCCTTCCTTTCCTGTACCTCTCTTTTCACTTTCATACACTTGTGCGCCTTAAAGTTTACAAACAGACATTTTGCACAAATGGCAAATATCACAAGGGGTCTCAAGTAAACCCATGATTCCACTCCCAAGGTTTCCAAACCATTTGCCTACTTCAGCAAATCCATTTACAATTGCTTCCCAAGCACGTGTTGTTTCCAACTCCTTTAAATCTCCCTATAAGTCTGTAATATTCTTAAAGTACTTCTTCAACTCTTCACTCTTGTCAGGGATGTAGGTGCAGCATTGCTGAACCTTAAAAATCTTGCAAACTCCGCCCTCCTTCGTGAGAAGGATGTCTAATGCAAGGCAATTCTGCATTATCATAGACCTTACAGCTATCATTCTAGTGTCCACAGCTTACAATGAATGTGCAGTACTAGTAGCTAACTTATCAACTATAGTGGACAAAGTTCTAATTTTGACATCATTCAAAACTATCGCCCCACAGAAGGAATAAATGCACCAAATATTCCTCAACTATTTCAGTAACACTACTACTTCTTTTTGTTCTAACTGGTGATCTCCATTCAGGCTCCTCTAAATGTTCTACATGATAATCTTTGGGAAAACTACTGTCAAATAACGTGCCATACCAACCTTGGGGCAATGTAAAATATGCGTGATCTGCACAAACATAATAAACTCCAGGAATGACAGGATCCTGACCTCTCATGAATAATTGCGAATTTCCCCCATATTCAAAAATGTGATCACAATAACTCTTTCTGATAAATTTGGTGAGAACTACACATTTGCTTCTAAGCACACATAATTTTCCTTTGTGTTTCCAATCTAAAGTTAGTGCAGGCATAATTACTGCCTCTTGATGTTCTAATTTCTTTTTAGCCCACTTATTTCTATACTGTTGATCTTTCCCTGATTTCAATCTGGCATCTATTGCACTTCTTCTATCTTCTAATGAATCTAAACATTTCTTTTCAACATCAGTTAATGAACAAGTCAAGTTGTTCCTATGAGCATAAGCAGTATCGTTATTATGGTTTTAAAGAAAGAATCAGCTGTATCCATCTCTTTGGCATTGGGGTGACGATTCAAATGCCTAAACAAGGGAACTTCTGAAAGCCCTAAATCATAATTCAATAAATAATACTGAAAATGACACTTTCCATATAAAAGACTCAATAATAAGCTACATGTAATACCATATGCAAGAGTAATGTGATGGTAGATAATTCCCTCTGCAGCTGATGCAGGTACAGATGTATCAGTCCTTTACATCCATAGTGTCAATCTATTCATAAAGCAACTTAAAATAAGCGTTTGCGGAGAAATGTCCTTTTGGTGAATCTACATGTAAGGTCTTGAAATCAAATGTATACAAACTAATGTCGGTAGTAATTGGGGCCCTAGGGGTAGTCCTAGATCTAATCTCAACTGAATTAAAAAGTGTAGGTGAATATAATCCTAGTAGCAAAATAATTAGTTCTACAATTACAGCTATTAATACATCTGCTAATATATGTCTACATCTTTTATGGTTAATATTCTCCATGACTTCACTAAAATCAGACCGTTGAGTAGGAATTGGGCGCAAGCAAATTTCTTCTGTTTATTTTCTGCTTGTGCATATGACAAAACAAAGTCTATAAATTGTATGATGATCATAATAACAAAGGGCCTGATTAGGATGGCGGGTGAAGTGGACCACCCCACATAGTGTTGGGGGTCCCACAGGCCCAATTACAATGCGACCGCCACTGTGGTGGTCGCATTGTGCATGTTTCCCATTGCGCCGGGTGCTGCTGGCTTCAGCACCCGCCGCAATGAAAAAATTGCCTGTTTTGCATTTCCCCGCACTGCGTGGCAGGCACCGCGCTGTGCCTGCCACATGGTGCAGGGAAATGTAGGGGCCTCCCAAGTGCACAACGGAAGTTGCCCAGCTCAAGGGGAGCCCGCAACAGGCCCCCAAAGTCCATCCCCGCCAGCCTTTCCGTGGCAGGGGAACCACCATGGAAAGGCCGGCGGGGATCCAACATCCTAATCTGGCGGGCCGTGCCTGCTAGGCACCGCCACCATTCTGAGGATGCGGGCGGTCCGACAGGAAATCGTAAAGATTGCCTCTGTCGGACGCGTCACGATCGGGCTTCCCCCCGCCAGCACACCGCCCGCCATCACAATCTGGCGGGCGGTAATTGGCATTACGATGGCAGTGAAGCCGCCACCAACAGCCTGTCGGTGGCGGGTTCACCACCATCATAATCAGGCCCAAAGTCTTCATAAGTCTTCGTTAACCCTACTCCATCTTCTTTTTAAATGACACCCTTATTCTCTTTCTGCAGCCTCGGGCCTAGGGAATCTTCTTACCTAATTTTAACAAAGTCCATTCAGTTGTCTCTGATAAAAAAAACAGATCAAAGTTCAGTTCAGAGATCATGCCAGTGACAAATCGTGTCATTCTATTCAATGGCAAAGCAAATTTAATACGCAGTCCAGTCGCAAGCTATAGTTCACGGAGGTTCAACTGGAAATGCACCTGTATCCTCCAAGTCCCAAAATACCCTCTCACTGTCATTTGATTTAAAATATGTCCATTCAGGGGATGAGTACCTCCGACGGTAATCTAGCTCTTTTTGATTTCCTGAGTGCAGGTCATTCGTCTTCACTGTCACTCAGACCAGAATCCTCAGTATCCTCTGGGATTCTGCATGATATACGTTCTGCAGGCAGACTTAGTCTCTCTCCCCCCTGCCTTCTCGGACAACTGTCTCCAGCTCCCACTCTGCTTACCACAGTGCTAAGCTCTTCATTAGGGTCTGAATCTGGATCAGTCAGCGCCACAGACCAAGACTCTCCTGTCTCAACCATAACTGCCGACTCATCAAGACCCCCCTCAGGCCGAGGATGTGCTGTTACAGGTCTCGCTGATTTTCTGTAACTTGTTTAACCTCTTCCCACTACCTGCACTTCTGGGAGAGGTACTGTCACATTCTCAAGGGGACACTCCACTCTGCGAGTGTGGACAGTGTGGAGCAAGTTGGGGAGACCTCCACATTGAAGAACAGTGTTTGTGACAAGGATGACTTGGAATGGTCCATGCCATTGAGGTTCCTGGCATGTTTCTTCACCAAGACCCAGTCACCGGGACTGAGGTCATGACACTGCTCCTGATGCAGTGGAGCAGTAGCAGCTCTGACCTGGTGAGACACAGAATGCACCGTATCAGCTAGTTCTTTGGAGTAATCAAGAATCATGTCATCTGTAATGTTCCCAAGCCCATTTGCAGGCACTGATGGTAGTCTCATTGCTCGACCTATGATGATTTCATGTGGGGACATTCCTGTCCTCTGATCAGGAATGCTGCAAAGACTCATTAACACAAGAGGCAAAGCATCAGGGCCACTTCAGAGATGTTGAAGCCACACTTTGGCCAATCTGGATTTCAACGTTCCATTCTCTTGCTCGACTATGCCTGAGGCCTCAGGCTGATAACTGCAATGTAGTCTTTGCTCCACTGGTAATGCTGCACACAACATTTTCAGGACCTCATCATTGAACCGAGTCCCTCGGTCTGACTCCAGTGAAGTTGGGAAACCAAACCTGGGGATAAGTTCCCTCAACAACAACTGAGCTACTGTGAGGCTATTATTTCTCCTGGTCAGGTAAACTTCAACCCATCATGAGAAGATGCACACAATCATCAGAACGTATCTCAGCCTGTTGCGCACAGGCATCTCAATGAAGTCTAGGTGCATCCTATTGAATGGCCCTTGTGATCTTCCAATGTGTCTCAGTGTCACTGTGGTTCTTTTCCCTACATTCATCTGCTGACATACAACAGTTCATACAGTCCTTAAAGGGATGCTAGCCATTGGCATTTTTCCTACCATTGAGGAATTGACAACTCATGAATACAAACAGCTTTGAGGGAGATGTAGTGTTGATTTAACCCCAGCTGTACCTACGTTTGTTCACAATGGCTAGCATCCCTTTAAGGACTGTATGAACTACACACAATGGGATTGCTATATGTTTGAAATCCGACTGGTGTATTATTATTGTTTTCTGTTGTACTAATTTCGAATTACCTTTAAGTAATATTTGTTAAATGTATAGTATGTTGTCTTTCATGTCGATAATTCACTGTGTTGCACTTGTCTGAAACAAATAGTGTATTCCCCATTTCAGACTCTTATGAAATAAAGAAATGGTATAATGATATGATGAACTAATGGTTGAATAAATAACCAGGACCAATAAAATCAAATATTGGCCCTTTGTCTGTCTAAGTAGATAGCAGCACATAAAATGGTAGCTAGGTTCCTTGTTGTGTTACTTTAATTAGGCCCTATCTAGCTACTTGTTCCTTGGGCCTACCCCCTTCAAGAGGGTGGTAATGCAGTCACAATTTGGAAGGGGTCCTCATGGGACCCCTTCCACTTTGTGACTGTCTCTAAAAATATTTTTTAAGGGCAGGCAGTGGTCCCAGGGACCACTACCTGCCCTTAAAAATTGAAACGAAAACGCTTCATTTTTTTTTTTTAAATGCATCCCGTTTTCCTTTAAGGAAATGCATTTAACGGGATGCATTAAAAAAAACTGCTTTATTTAAAAGCAGTCCCAGACATGGCGGTCTGCTGAGCCCAGCAGGCCACCATCCCTGGGAGGGCCTGTCATTCCCAATGGGCTCGCAAATTGCGAGAGGCTCATTAATATTCATGAGCCTCGCAATTTGCGACCCCATTGGGAATCGCAATCAGTGTCTGAGACACTGTTGTACATTGGATTTAGCGCCTCGCAATTTGCGACTCGCAATCTGTCGCAAATTGCGATGCGCTAAATCCAATGGTCGTACATCTGGCCCAGAGAGCCCAAACTCCAAATCTGTAGCTGTCCCACATTGAAAGTTACACTTGTAAAATGTTACAAGGCAGCTCCAATGATAACCTATGGGTGAGCTAGTACTTACAATAGTGAAAAACGAAATTGGCAGTATTTCGCTATCAGGACATGTAAAACATACCAGTACATGTCCTACTTTTCACATACACTGCACCCTGCCCATGGGGGTACCTTGGGACTACCTTAGGGGTTCCTTTACATGTAGTAAAAGGGAAGGTTTGGGCCTGGCAAGTGGATGCACTTTCTTTGAAAATGGAACGAAGAGGGTATTTATATTTTTTGCACAGATTGATATTGTGTATACAATGTTAGTGGGGGTGGATTGTTTAGCAGAGGGTTGAGGCACATATTTCTTTAAAGTTCATGGTTTGAACCGACGTTGAGTTATGTGGGTGAGCCACATCTCCATGGTAGTTTGAAATAGAGGGTTTTCACGTGTAACGTGTATGATGGCTAAATTAAGGTGAAGGAGTAAGTTGGTGGTTACAGGGTGCGTGGAGGAGGTGATTATGTTGCCGGTCACTGCTTGAAAGGTACAGCTTTATAGGGGTTATGTTGTTGGTTACGGGGTTAGGATTAAGTAAACACACATTGATTTTAATTTTAATTAATCTTATTTTGTGTATGATAGTTTATGTAAATGGGTGGGGGAATATGATAATTAATTTATGTCAGAATTAGTTTGGTTAAAACACAGTGATTTATCCGACAGTACGTTTTTTTAATGTTATTTTCATGAGTCCAGTTTTATGGTCACTGAGTAAAATGTTTGATTCCTTTTATTTTAGTGACCCCTGATGAAGGGCTGTAAGAGCCCGAAATGCATTGGGTGATAATATATGAGGCCAACCACGATGAATTGTTAATCCCTACGTGCTACTGATAAGGCCAGGATAGGCATGCCAGTGGCATTTGAAAAAATGTGTGATAACGCTGCCTTTCAAGTGATTGGATAAAATATGGATGAAGCTGAAAATATAAATAAAGATATGGATTAAATTCTGATTACTGGATGAACATTGGTTTATTGTTAAAACAAAGACTTTGCTACAAGGCTGTGGGTCTGATTGGCGCATGAGGACGTGCCATATATACAGTGAAGTGGATGCACTTGCCATTCAATATGGCAGTTTAAAACTGCACTCACAGACACTGCAATGGCAGGCCTGAGGCAAGCTTACAGGGCTACTCCTGTGGGTGGCACAAACAGTGCTGCAGGCCTACAAGTAGCATTTGATTTACAGGCCCTGGGCACACCAAGTGCACTTTATTAAGGTCTTACTTTTAAATCAAATATACCTATCATGGCGACCCAATCAGAATCACAATTTACACAGGGAGCACTTTCAGTTTAGCACTGATCAGCAGTTGTGCCTAGAGTACCTAAACCAGCAAAAACGAAGTCCAGTATAACATCGAAAAATACAGGAAGTAGCGGCAAAAGGACAGGGGAAACCACACCAAGGATGACAGGTCTAACAGGGGGTTAAACCAGTTCTTCAAAACAATCTGACCATTGCATCTCTTTCAACATTTGCAGGACCATGAAAATGTCTAACCATTGGGGACAGCAAGCTATCGGGCAATACAGGTCTTCCATCTGCTGACACCCAAATGTCAGCTTCTCTTTTGACACAACCTGCTCTGATCCAACTCTGCTGTTCTGCCTGTGGCACTTACTCCTGCATCCGTTTCACTTCCTTCCAAGTGTCAGCTGTTGTTAACAAAAGGTTGTAATTGGTCTCATCTTTAAATTCATTTACATGTTCACCATTAAATGTTCTGGCCCAATGACCACAATATTGTGCATCCTCATCAGCATATCGGTTGCCAACTGTCACATAGTCATCTCCACTTCTATGGGACGAACACTCAACAGCAGCAATTCTGGTAGGCAACAGCAATGCCTCCAACAATATCATGACGTAAGCCAATTCTGATTGGGGATTCTGACAATGTCATGAATCCCCTCATAGATGACCAAAGTCATGAACAACATCAAAGCCATACTGATTAGCAGTAAAGATTTGCACTTTCAGCTGTTCAGAAACACTGCAAGCTTTAGTAAGAGCTGTCAATTCAGCCACTTGTGCAGATGACACTCCTCGAAGCCAGGAGGCTTCCACTTCCCCAGTGACTGTACAGACTGCGTAAGCAGCTCTTAGGGTTCCTTCATCGTCTCTCAGGCAGTATCCATCAACAAAAAGATTGAGATCAGCCTCAGTCAGTAGCTCATCGTGTATATCTGGTTTTGGCTTGGTGCATAGTTCAGTGACAATGAGATAATCATGCTCTACTTCTCCATCATCATTTTATTTTTCAAACAAAGGTAACAGTGTAGTAGGGTTCAAAGTAGCACACGTTCTCAAACAGACCTTCTCAGCAGCAAGAATGATTCGTTCATACTTGGTCAATTGACTGTTGGTCAGGTGTTGAGTGCTGGTACGCGTCAAAAAAATCTCCATATAGTGGGGAACAAAAACAGTAAAGGCATGACCCATGACAATACTTTCACATCTTTCTATGCTGACACCTACTGCAGCTACAGCTTTAAAGCATCCGGGCAGTCCTGTGGCTGTCAGATCAAGAGTAGCAGAAAAATAAGCCACAGATCTTTGTGCATTTCCACACATTTGTGTAAGCACTGAAAGAGCGCATCTCTCTCTCTTACTGTGGAAAAGCACAGAAGCTTTGTTATAATCAGGCATTCCCAGTGCCCGGGCATGATAGAGACTTTCTCTCAGCTCTAGGAAGGCAACCAAAGAATCTTTATCCCATGGTACCGGATCCAACACATCTTTGTGTGTTAGCCTCTGTAAAGGCTTGGCCACAAGTGAAAAGTTGGCTATCCACTTTCGACAGTAGCCCACCATTCCCAAACACATCTTGATTTCTCTCTGGGTGGTTGGTGGATTCGTTTTCAGAATCCCTGAGATTCCCTCTTGCAATACCTTCCTTGCTCACTTTTGAATGTGATGTTCAAGATACTGAACTTCTCTTTGACAATACTGCAATTTGCTCTGGGGACACTTTATGTCCATTCTCAGCCAAGTGGTTCAACAGTGCAATGGTGACTTGTTTACAAGCTGTGGGTATCTGATGCCATCAGGAAGTCAGTTACAGGGCATCATTAGGGACTCAAGATTTTTAAGGATCTTATTAAAGATTGAGGAACATTCTGTGTACCCCTGTGGGACTCGGCACCATGCTAAAGCACGGTTCTGGACCTGGAAGGTGAAAAGGTACTGGCTGTTCTCATGCAAGGGGTTAGAGAAAATGCTTGACCCAGATCAATCACAGTAAACCACTCAGCCTCACATGGAATAGGAAATAAAATCACAGCTGGATTTGGTATCACAGGACAACAGGGAACAACAATGTTATTAAAATTTCTTAAGTCTTAAACTATGCTCTGTTTACCACTAGGCTCCTGCAAACCCATGATAGATAAGTTACATGGACTCCCCATTATCTCCTTCAAAATGCCTTGTATCGTTAACTCACTCACCGGTGTAAGCCCAGAAATCGTTCAGGAGTCAGATTGTACTGAGGGGTTCTTGGGTCCTCAGCATTAGGTTTAACATTTATGCGGACAGGGCAGCTCCTTTTATGAGACATATGTCCTTTTCTGAGAAGTCCCAGACTTCAGGCTTCACCGTATCGCTGACATTTGATGACAAATCATCAGTGGACATCAAAGGGTACAATCCAATGTTTGACCCTTGACTCACCAATTTGAAATCAACACCTTTATCACTCCACACCTTTCGGCGTGCAATAGAAGGTGCAATTTAACTTACAGAGCAAGTCACGTCCCAAAAGATTTACAGGACTAGAATCACACACCACGAAGTGGTGGCTCTCTTCAAAGGACCCTGTTTAAACAGTCACTTCTCATGTTATGGGATTTGTCATTTATTTATTTGCAACTCCTACATCTTGAATTCTTTTTCCCGAGAGGGGTAGGTTTGGAACTTCTGCTGTTCTAACACTGGAACGGGTAGCACCAGTGTCGATCAAGAATTATACCAGGTGGTCATTCACCTCACCTTCCATGAAACAACCACTCTGGTCTACCTCGAAGACTGCGCCAAGCACGCAATCTTCCTCCCCTCTCAGGCCCTGTCATTGTGACTGATCTGAGTCATAACCTTGAAGTGTGTCAAACATGGACAATTGCTGGAATGGGCTTTGGTTCTGGAAAGAATTCTGATTAATATTCGGGACCTGATAAGAATTAAATCTAGGACCATTTACATTTTGCTGAGGAATCGGGGCTTGAGGAACTTGCATCACTGGAACTTGTTGTACATTAGGGCTTTGCATTCTCTGTCTCGGACAATTTTGTGTTTGCTCAGGGTTGTTAACCTGTGTCTGCACAAGCCTGAATTTTGAACCAGATTCTCATTCATTACTCTGTTGGGATTAAGACGACATTCCCTCATCCAATGCCCTAACTTGTTACAATAATAGCATGAATATGATTGCTTAAATGTGGCAACATCAATTCCAGTACTCGGGTCAATTCGGGTACCACATACTCTACCCTGTTGCGGATAACCATTTCCACTTTGCATCATAGGAACTCCCTGCTGATACCCACTTTGCATAGCACCAAAATTCCATACATACGGTTGGCTTAGAGTTACTCTCTGTGTGGCTTTCATCTGCACCAGCATCAACTTCTCCTTCAACTTTTCTGTTTCAGTTCAAATTCCTCACTGCAATATTTTGCGTACCTCAAGATCTCATCAATTGACTTATTCTGCGAGCAAAATGCTGTTGAATCATCATGCTAACCTCAGGACTTAATCCTGTCACAAACCGAGACACAAAACTGCCCATATCCTTGGATTCAAGATTTTCCATTCCACTGTGCTGTATAAACACTTGCAACAATCTCTCATAAAAAGAAGACAGTTTCTTTAGGCTCCTGTGTTGTTCTATCAATCTTAACCCATTCAATGTCCTTCACCGGAATCTTTCCTTTCAAAATGGTAATCACTTGTTAATACTTTTTCATCCCCAAAGGCGATGGGGCATGAGATATTGGATTTCTCTGTGGCTTCTTCTCTGGCCATTATATAACCACTTTACATCCTGCCCACAAATCACTTGGCACCAGAATGTCAAAAAGGGTGTTCAAATCTATCCACAATACCTGTGAAATCTTCACAAATCGATCAACCTGGGTGTACCACTCCACTAGCTTATCACTCAATTTGGGGAAATCATTAGTAAATGACAAGATCACTTCTACTCCACCATACATGAACGTAACCTCCACCAGGCATTTCTCTCAATGGGAAATTTGAAGCATCTTCCCCATCTATCAAAGAGAGAGGTGGCTCTCCCTTCGTTTTCTTTGGATCTTTCTTCTTTGCCCATCTGCCTTCCCACTTGTCTAATTCACTCAATTTGCGGATGCTACAATTTCATTTTCTAATTTGCATTTTCAATCCTAAAATTCTCATACTGGTTAAATCATTTTCATCAAAAGATACGCAGTAACTTTTCTGCAAGGATTTGATCCTACTTAAATCTACATCACACACTTAAGCTAATTTGGACCGCTTATTAGCTTGTCCTGCACGCTTAGTAACATCTTTGCAAATGTATATGAGCTTCATCACTTGATAAGTGTCTAATCTGGAAAGATCAAAATTTCCTAAATTTATCTCATCAAATTATAATTATAATTTGACCACATCCACTGCATCCTCCCTTCCTGGAGATTGAACTTCTCTGCTCGATTCTGAACTCTCAGCTTCTCATGGGGACCCATTGAAAAACCTAATCAAATTGTCTAATTCCCGTGAATTATTTTGGACTCCAGAAGTATTGGCCACTAACCCTTCCCTGGGACTACTACTTGAAATACACTGAGGTGAATTTCAAATGGGCATATGAGATTTGCGTGACCTCTGAGCCGGTTCCTCTACAGGGGTACGTCCTGTCTGATTCATTACTGATGATGCAAGAGCAACATATGGTGAAGTCACCATATTCAGGACTATAGGAGTTCTTCCCATGCCTCCCCATCTGGGAGCAACAAGAACAGTGGTTGACATATTTACTTTAGTAGGAAACATCAAAGCATGTGTCCCTGTATACTCAGGTGTATACAAGGGAACTACAGGACCAATAGTAACCAGAGCAGTTATTGCATCTGGGGTATTAGAAACAGTCGAGTTAGCAAGAACACGAATCTCCGAACTCTCTCCTATAAGGTTCGGACTTATATTCACTGGGGCGTTGGCTCTCTCTGGGCTTCCGCTGGTAACAACACCACTCATTCCTTCAGGTTGGGTCACATTATAAGGAGGTGGACGGATTGACAATAATACTTACAGAAAGTCATCACTAGAATCACAATCACTGTCTCCACCTGATCCCTCTGCACACTCTTCTTTAGCCTCCTTTTTCCTATTCTCTTTCTGAGGTTCCTCACTCATTAATGCAAGCTATACCTAGCTCCCTCAATCATGTCAGTTCTCCATTTATGTTGATCTGCATCTCATTTAGCTTCTGTTCAGCTAGGTACTGCCTTTTTGAATCTACCCTGATATTTCTCCTTCTCTCTGTCATGACCGCTATGCTCCCAGGCATTAAGTGCCTCATAATTTGTGGGTCTATGAGGCAGCTTCATCTCATTCAATACCCTTCTCAGATTTTCAATAATTCTCAAATTAAATATGCCATAGCATGGAAACATCAAAACACCTTCTTTTTCAGTGATCCTATCTCATTCACTTAACTGAAAGCACGTGTGGAGCCCCACATTTATGGCCATATAATGACCTGGTGTGCCTTCAGTTTTCAGCAACAATCACAAGTAGAATTCTTGTTTCACACCAGAAAATAGTTTCTTTAACTACAGTTCTCATTTGACCTAAACAGCCAATAGCAGCACCGCACTCTGTGACGTAATCAACCAATAACAGTGTGGCACTGATGTCAACCATCCAATCTTAGTGCGGCAAACTGTGATGTATTTCTCCCTTCTCGGAGCAGCTCACCATACTTTACAATTTTCACAAGCACACTCTTTTCTCAAAACTAAGCAAACCTAAAACAAAATGCTAAGCGATTTCAACAAACAATTTTTGTCTGCTCCACTAAAGAAATCAAAGTATTCAATCACACAAGAAATGGTGCAGAGCGACACTTTCAAATCTACTCAGACACACATTTGAGTGAAACCTCGACCAGCGGGAGTCGCCCGGATCAGTGCAGCTTCACCTGTGCACAACAGGATCTACTGCACCAACCACACCTTACTCCCACCCAAAGGCATATGTCCCTATCTCAATTGTTTAGCCAATGGTACCTCATCACTAGCATCACAAAACTTAGCAGACAAATGACAACACAGTGTATTGCACATTTATATATCCATGAATCGTAGGCTATGTCCAGCCTGATAACAACTTCAACTGTTCAGCATTAAGCACATTTAAATCTGTACCACAACTAAAACTACATCACATCGCACCACACAATCTCAGCAAAATACTGCAAGCTTGACATACATAATTAGAACATGTGACCCTATTAATATTCACTCCTCCACTCTTTTCCGAACCGCTGGAACTCCACTGATCCTCTGAATCGAGACATGGGCTTTAGGGATAGGGCTGGGTTTGGGCAAGTTTTGAATTTCTACAGGGGATACTCTAACTACCTTTGCTTCAGTTGCTAACCATCTGACAAGATACCATCTTGAGAGAGCGCCGGACCTCACAACTTAATCTCTCAGTCAAGTAATTTTTTCCCCATTGGTCATATGGACCTTTCTTAGCTGACGTGAAGCATAGAAAGGGAAAATACTTCAACAATACATTTCTAACTTTTGAAGCCAATGTGACGCCACAATAAGGACCAGGAATTGACAAATGTAGTAAAAGGGTTTTATTTGGATTACCAATCAATCCAGTATATATGCAAACCAAATATTAAGTTCAATAAATACATCAATGCAATAGGTAAGCTGAAATATCTCTGCAAGTTACGGTGCAACAGAATGAGATACATTGAGATACAGAATTTTGATAGTCACCACAATATAGAAACAAATTAAAGCAAACAGGTGTTCCATAAAGAAACTTCCATCCTCTCTTCTAAACATAAGTCAATATGGGGTCATCTATCAAGGGTCTCTAATTCGAGAGAATAGAAGGTGTCTACATGATCAAACTTCAGTAGAAGTCTTGAAAAAAGGAAATAAGTGTTTACCATAAAGCTTCACACTTGCAAGAATAGGGCAAGCAGATACCACCAGGGACCAATCAAGTCACTACTTGAGTGCATCTGCAACATCGCTTCGATTTCTCAACGCATCGAACTGAGACTGCGGTTCTCAACCTTGAATATCTTGCCATCCTGGTACATGATGAACAGAAGGCCGCTTTCGACCATTGTTACTCCACTTTCACTGCCTTGTTTCCTTTCAGGCCTCTATCAGCAGTCTGATACAGACAATAAACCTTTCTCTTACTAACAAAATAATATACCTGCAAGAAAAGAAAAACATGCTGGCAAAGCAAAATGTATTTTAACTGAGGCCTGCAGTCAGGCTAACTTTAGCTAAGCATTTAATGCTTGTAGTCAGGTTAACTTTAGCTAAGCATTTTATGTTCACTTCGAAGACATGGTTATATATATGCACACTTTTAACTTTGAAAATTAATGTAAAACGTGAGCAAAAGTATACATGACTACATTTTTTAAATTGAACATTAGTGCACACATGTATAAATCTCTTGTCTCTACAGTGAATACATTTCAATAATATGTTTAAATGCTTTTCACACAGGGACGCTAGTGAGACCTGCTGCAAGATGGCCTCAAGCTAAAGGGGCTCTGCCTGCCCGAACAATATTATATCATATATCCGTGAATTGAAGTGGAATCAGTGCAATAATGATGACTCCCAGCACCCCCAATGCCCTGCTGCACATATTGATGCCTTCGCTGTGTGGGAGAGTGCCGCGCAGCTGGAGATAGGCCTCCCTGCAAGGCGTGGGCCTAGCTCCCGGCTCTGCTAAAGGTGGCTGCCTGGGTAGAGGTCCGGTGCCATGGACATGGAGCCAGCGGGACCTGGTTCTCCGAGGGGGATGCCGGTGCATGGTGGAGGAGGATGCACAACTCTGAGGAGGGCCAGCTGTGGCCCCGAAGGTGAGTGGCGATGCAGGGCTCGCCAACCCCTTTGGAGGCCATGAGGCATGGTGCAGAACACGGCCTCCTACTGGGCAGCAGGCCACTGCCAGGCCCGTGGCTCCTGAACAGCTGCAGAGGAAGGCCCGGATCGGTACAGAGAGAGCCAGCTCACTGCCCCTTGTGGCTTCTTCGGGGTGCAGTGGGCACAGTGACAGGAGGGCCTGAATGAGCCAGATTGAGCAGCCGTGAGTGGAGGAAGACCGCATGACGAGATGAAGGGAGCGGCGCAGCCTAGTGGGTGCACAGCGGCGCAGGCTGCCCTTGCCCTGTGGGTGCCTGTAGAGGAGGCGGCGGATATTGTGACCCCTGGAGCAAGTGGCTTTGAGAGCGGGGGGTGCTGACCTAGCTATCAGCATTTTGTGGCCTGCGGACATCGTGTCCTGCTCGTGCCCCCTGGGTTTGGACCCCTGGGGAGAGGTGGGGCCCGCAAGCAGGGCCAAGATTTCCTGGCCTTGATAGCCTTCTCGAGTCCCTCACTGCTGGGTTGGCTCTGAACCCTGCTAGTGCCTATTTAGAGAGGATTTTTGGGGGTGAGGCAAACCTAACTGGCCCCACTGTGATGCGCCCCCACCGTGACTTATCTTGCGCTGCCTTGGGGGACCACATTTCAAAACGGGGAGCCTGCAAGGGGGATTGTTGCCTATCCCGGGGACTGCAACAAGCGGAGCTGGCGACCCTGATGCTGGAGCAGCATCATGAATCCTGAGGCCCGCTGACCACTGTGGGCCTGCATGTGCCCCCGTGTTAGCATTCTCTGGGTGAGGTAGGGCCCGTAGATGAGGCTTTATATTTGCAAAATGGCCAACATGAAATAATGCTACATGATTGGCGGCAGCCCAGGCATGGGCCCTGCTCATGGGAACATTGCCCGCATGCCTACACTGCATTGAGGCGCCTGCTTGAACTCGCATATACCGCCTTGTGAGGCACATGTGGGAGGCGGTGTGGCCATCTGCGTGAAATAGCCCAACTTGTGGGTCTTGCGCCCCCCGATTCGTGAAGGGCTCCATCTGTAACAACCTGCGGGGCCCGCTCCCACCAAGGGGAAAACAGACAATCAATCCAAGCTGCCCTTTGAATCGCACAGGATGATGCGCACTGCTGATTACTCGCAGGAAGAACAAACATTGGGCGAACAGGAAGGCGAAGGTACTGTCCCGGAGCTGGATAGTCACTCTGTGTTCGTCGACCTCAAGCAAAGCCTGCATGCCATCACCACGAAGATTGACATGCTTGCCGACCACTTTGACCATTTGAAGGAGAAGGTAGAGAGGCACGAAGAGTGCCTAGACCAACTCGAACACGCACTTCCAATGTTGAAGATACACACTCATCGGTGGTACTGCACCTGCTCCAGATGGAGAAAGTGCTTGAAGTCATCTGTTATGTTATGTTATTGTATTCTTATATAGCGCGTGTATACCGACAGGTCTCTTAGCGCTTCGGAAGAAGAGAACAGCAATATCTGCAATAAAAATGAGAACCTGGAAACAAGGTCGCAACTAACCCGGGGCATAGTACTACGCTACGCTCACAGAGCATAAGTAGTTTGTGCTACTACATACTACACAAATTGCATGTAGCACAGTGCAAAAACTGTGCTAATTGACGTAGCATAGCAGCAAAATCATCAACACCTACAAATGCTTTGATGAAGCAATTTTACATGCTAAAAAGCATATAACCAATTCACAAAAGTAAACTTTGAGAATAAAATAACAGGCAATGAGAGAGGTGATGATTTTGGGGTCCCCCCTAACCTAGGGGGAGGACCAAGCAGATGCTTCGAACACAAAGAGCATATCATGATGATGAACGATTCAGTGGTGGTCCCTTCCTCCTAGGACCACCCCAAGCACAGTTATGGGCAATAATACAATCCCAACCAAAGGCCCTGCAAAGCATTATGGGACTGAGATTAGCAGTGGGCAGTGAATATTATAGTGTCCAATATCAAAAATAATTCTACAAAGAGCTGCAGTTCAACTAGTCGCTACTAGATGTCCTCACGAGTCAAATGCAAAAGCATTGAAATTATTAATACATCAAGCTGCAGTTCCACTAGTCGTTACTAGATGTCCTCACGAGTCAAATGCAAAAGCTTCATGAAAGGGTTTCAATGCTTTGCATTTGACTCGTGAGGGACATCTAGTAACGACTAGTGGAACTGCAGCTTGATGTAATAATAATTTCAATGCTTTTGCATTTGACTCGTGAGGGACATCTAGTAACGACTAGTTGAACTGCAGCTCATTGTAGAATTATTTTGATATTGGATACTATAATATTCACTGCCCACTGCTAATCTCGTCCCATAATGCTTTGCAGGGCCTTTGGTTGGGATTGTATTTTTGCCAATAACTGTGCTTGGGTGATCCTAAGAGGATGGGACCACCACCGAATCGTTCAACAAGATGTGCTTTTGTTTTCAAGGCATCTGCTTGGTTCTCTCCCTAGGTTAGGGAGGATCCCAAAATCATCACCTCTCTCACTGCTTGTTAATTTATCGTTTTCACTTTTGTGAAATGACTATATGCATTTTAGCATATAAAAACAGAGATACTTATTTTATCTTAACTTGTACTGTGCAAGATGCCTTTGGCAATTATTGTACAGTGCAGTCAAGCACACAGCTACGCAATTTGCGAAGCTACGTGTAGTTCAAAATGTACTTCGCGTAGCTACGTGTAGTGCTACTAAACAAACTACGCCCAGGGTTAGTCGCAACATAACAATCTCAGAATTATCAGTGTCCCTGAATCAACTGCAATGGACTGCATGGAGGACTTTGTGGAGAAGATGCTTCGCACCCACTATGGGTAGGACCTCTCCCCATGCTCATTGCTGAGAGGGCACATAGATCACTAGGCCGGCAACCACCTCTGGGGGCCTCTGCCCGCCCAATCAAATTGAAACTCTTAAATTACCGGGACAGAGATACTACGCTCCGCTTGGCTCGAGAACACCAACCTCTCCAATACCCGGGCAACAAAATCTCTTTCTTTCCGGATTTCACTCTGGCTGTCCAGGCCACCATATGAGACTTTCTCCCAGTAAAATGCACACTGCAGAAGATAGAAGCCAATTACTACCCGGTCAAACTTTGCATACATCATCTGGAGAAAACTCACTATTTTATGGACCCTAAGGCCGCCTCTAACTTTGCTAGAGGACTTCCTGCTGCGGGGTCTGCCCTGCCGCCATTGCCCGTGGGGTCTGGCTGAGGCCACCTTAGTGAAAACGACTGATGGACTAGACCCTGCCTGATGCCTAGGATATGGCCCCTTGTTACAATGGAAGCAGCTGTGGACCTCTCCATGCTTCCCATCTGAACCCTTGGACAACGAGCCTTTGTGGCTACCTGACAGATGGCGTGGAATTGGTGACCCGATTTGCCTGTAGACATGCATCGCGCCCCGGCCATCCTGACTACCCCTTCCGGCCACCCGGGGGATACCATGCTGGGAAGGTGTTGGCCATTTTGCCGATCCCCGGGATGAGTCCCTTGATGCATTCCTGCGGGGAGTTACCTGGTGGGTGGGGTGGTCTTGTTTGGCGGGCCAAAGTGGGTGGTGGGTTTTTGGTTGGGGCAATGTTTTCGTTGTTTGCCTTTTGTTTGTTTTCTCCCCTGTTTAGCTGCTCAGCTTTGAGATCTGTTCCTTCTATACTGCACACACCTGCACGACTATTGACACCCCCTTCTTACTCCTCTGCCTTTCAATGGCATCAGTTAAATGTTTGACTTGGAACATTAGGGTCATGAACGACTGGCAGAAGTTGCATCAGGTCTTTGCGTATTTGCACCGCCACAAAATAGATATTTGCCTGCTGCAGGAGTTACACCTAACGTACACGACGCAGACATGCCTAAGAGTGAACTGGATTGGGGAGAAGCATATAGCCTGCTACTCGAATTATGCAAGGGGTTGTGGTGGGGCTCCATAGAGAACTTCACTGGTGCACGCGCCGCACACTTTGTGACCCACAGGGGCGTTATATTATTCTGGCAGGCATCCTCGGGGACACCCCTTGATACTGGCATCGGTCTACAGACCCAACACTGATGATCCCGTCTTTTTGCGGAAGTCTGGTGCCTGGTGGGGACGATGGGCACGGGGACAGTGCTCTGGGGCAGGGACTTTCATGTAGTATTGGATAGAACCAGCGAGACACACCGCCCGCACCCGCAAACCACTGCGCAACTGTGTACCAATATTAATGACAATAGTTTTACAGACATCTGGCATGCCTGCCACACTCACAGCTCCGAGGGAACTTGCATAACACACACACACAACATTTGGTCCAGAATTGACGTCTGGCTGGCCACCAGAGATGTTGTTTCCTGGACCAGGGACATTCAGCAGCTCCCGCACACACTGTCCGATCTTACCCCTGTTCTTTTGGGGCTGCACCCACTTGAAACTACTCTTGGTGCATTTTGTTGGAGACTTCATCTCAGGTGTTGCAAGACTAGGTGTTCTGGAAAGAGGTTTGTGTGGCCATCATAGAATATTTCAAACATAATACGCAGTCTGTCACTTCCCTCTCTGCCCTGTGGGAGGCGTTCGAGGTGGTCATCCACGAGGTCTGCATGGCCAAACACGCCAGGGTGCTGAAAATGCTTCATGAGGAATAGACTCGGCTGGAGGCAGAGATTCACGCTTTAGAACTCTGGTATTTTGATTCTTGCGAAGGGGAACTACTTGCATTTATCCATAGCAAAGTAGTGAGTTTGAAGAGGCGACAACTCAGGAAACATATCATCTGGGAGAGAGGCCCATGCCTGGCGGATCGGGGAGGGTGATAGGGCAGGCAAGATATTGGCAGGGCAACTGCACAAACCTTCGGCAAGTGACTACGTGGTCGTACTTCTGGATGATCACCTAGAAATACAGGCAGATGCAGATGCTACACAGTGTACCATGGTGGCGTTCTATGCAGACCTATACTCTTCTGCCCAACTTTCCTCCCCCCTGACTTAACTCCCTACCAGGACTCAATACAACTGCTGTGGCTAGAGGTGGGTCACCGCCTTTTCTTTATCGAACCGTTTATGGTGGAAGAAATTGTTCAGGTTATTGGGAGTTTACCTGGGATTAAAGCTCCAGGCCTTGATGGCCTTACTTCCTCCTTCTACAAGGAATATGTGGCCCGCTTGCCCCACTCCTCCTTAATATGTATGAGGAGTCCATGCGGAACAGAGTGCTACCTCTCTCTCTGCGTGAGGCCCTCATAGTAATTATTTGAAACCCGATAAGGACTCCAGACGCAGAGATTCCTTAGGCCGCCCTCCATGATAAATATTGATAAAAAAATCTTTGCTAAGCTGATGGCCTCACGCCTCCTCCCTCTCTTGCCGTTCATTCTCTGGCTGGACCAGTCTGGCTTTGTGCAGGGCTGATCAACAGCCCATAATCTGTGTACTTTTAAGCCCTTCTCCACACGATAGATCCCACCCTTAGGGCTGCCGCTGCGTTCCTAGATGCCACTAAAGCATTCAGTTCGCTAAAACCGCCCTACATTTTCCATCTATTAGCATGCTTAGGGGTCAGTAATAAATTCATTCACCTAATCCGTCTACTCTAAACCCAGCCTGTGGCACGCCCGCGGATTAATGGGAGCATGTCGGCCCCATTTGCAATATCTCAGGGCACGAACCAGGGGTGCCCATTGTCACCCATTTTATTTGCCATTGCGATGGAACCCCTCGCGGCCCATCTGAGGCATCATCATTCACACCGTGGTCTTTTGTTCTGCCCCCAGCAGAATTCTGGTCTCCATGGACGCAGATGATGTTACTCTATGCCTCTGTGACCTATCAGAAAACCTAGATCCTCTATTCTGGCAATTCATTCGCTTTGGCAGCATTGCAGGTATCAGTATTAACTGGGCAAAATCCATCTTAGTTCCAATTACGAAGGCCACCCAGACCTTCCCCTCCGGCTTTCTACTGCTGTGGGCCTGAAATCTGGTCTTCGCCGGGATCTGGATGAACTCTGGTGAGAGAACTATGACAGGTTAATGACATGGCTCGAGGACCGGGTTGCCGCCTGGTAAAATTACCACTGTCTCTCACTGGGAGGTTGGCTATAGCAAAAATGGTAATACTCCCCAAATTCCTATACTTGTTTATCAACTTGCCACTCCCTCTGCCAGCATACTTCAATAAGAAACTCCGGTCTCACCTTATATCACTGACATGGGATGGCAAATAACCGCAAGTGGCATGGGAGATACTGACTCTCCCCTTTCAGCAGAGAGGGCTGGGGGCAGCCTATATGGACTTATATTTCTTCAGTGCCTAGGAGCATTTTGCCTACACTGGCTACATCCCATTCAGAATCAGCCTCACACTGCACCTGAGAATGATCATGTGGCCCTGTGCCTGCTTCAGACAGCTCTCTATGGCCCTGTCAGGTGAGTGCAACACCAGATGGATACAGTAGCCTGCACCATGTTGGCGTGGAATGAGTTGCAGAGGTGTACACCCCTAGATCACTTGTTTGCTCCATCGGTTCCGCTTTCGGGATACCCACTGCTGCTCTTGGCAGCTGACACGGGGATTTGGGCGCAACTCCGCCAGATACAACTGACTTCCTTTGGCGTGACATACCTGGAGGGCAGCTCTGTTGCCCACCAACAGGGGTTCTGAGACTCCGCTGCTTCACTTCTAGACACCATGAACTACTATCAGCTCCATGCATCCCTGCGTAGGCTCCAGTATACTTCCCCAGAAGCCCCTCCCACGCTTACGGTATGAGAAGAAATGCTTACTGACCTTTCCCCCACAAGTTGATCACACGTATCTATGCTGCTATGCAGGCAACTGCACCAATCCACTTGTCCTCTGCCTGATAGACCTGGTCGGATGACCTCAATATAGTGATTAGCGAGGAACAATGAACTTACTGGTGTTCCCAGACCAAGGCCTTATGCCTGAACTACAGACTGCGCTTGATACACATTAAGTACTTACACAGAACCTACCACACACCAGTGCGGCTGCTGAGGATGGGACTTGTGGCAGATGTGTGTTGCGCACGATGCACCGTGTGCCGACTTCTTGCATCTGCAAACACAAGGAGATAATGGATGGAGCGCTGAAACTTTTTAGACACTCACCCCCAGTCACAGATCTGGGTTAAATCCATCATCGTTCTTTAGCTCACTTTGTCACCCCAGTTCCCACCCAGCTATATGCAAATCAATCTTGACCCTGTGCCTCATGGGAACAGTCCAGCCCAGCTGCCAAGCCAGGTCTTCCCTGGACTGGAAACCAGTATCCTGGGACCAGTTTTGGGGTAACACCCCTCATCAGCCAGGCTAGCTTGAATCCAGTGGCAAAGTGAGCAAGGGACCCATGTCTGGGCATACCCTGCCAACTTAGGGGGAACAAAGCGAACACAAGGAGATGATAGACGGAGCGCTGAAACTTTTCAGACACTCACCCCCAGTCACAGATCTGGGTTGAATCCATCATCGTTCTTCAGCTCACTTCGCCACCCCAGTTCAGACCCAGCTATATGCAACTCAGTCTTTACCCTGTGCCTCATGGGTCCAGTATATGGGTCGCAAAACTTTGGTGTTCTAAAAATTGAGTTCTGATTCTGAAAGGTTTGGGATGCACTGCCCTATAACAACTCAAGGCCGGGGTGCAATCTTTTCAGAACCATGCCACGGACCTTTTCCTCTCCAACACATATGAATTATTTTATCTGATGCACAAATGCTATCTAAAAAAATTAAGTATTTGTGCTCCCTACACGTCCTCAATCTTCCCCTATGTTTGGAGACTGCTGTAAATATAGGACAAGTGAAGCAAGGCCAAATGGACACATTCAATTAAGGAGAGCCATAAAATGAAGGCATACACCCTGCCAGTCGTGAACCTTCATGCATGCGAGGGCATCGTATGCCCAATCCCCCTTTCCCACCAAAAAATAAAAAACCCTGAAAATAATTATGTGCACCCCACCCAGACACTACTAGTTGTGGCACTCACACACGGCATATGAACCCCATCCTCACAAAAATATATTTATGGTAAAAAAAATGTAGATATTATTGAAAGAAATGGGAGGTAGGTACTTTAAAACGAATTGGCCACCTCCTGAATGACGGGGCTGGAAAAGGAGTCGTTTGCATTTTTGGAGGTAAAAGCAAATACAAGCAGGAAACAAAAACATCACATTTCAAAAGCAGAGCGGAAAAAATAATTCGTTCTTTAACAATAATAAAAGCTTTTCAAGTTCTGTAAAAGTGAACAATTTCCTATGCAGTTATTATCGTTCAATCTAAGCTATTTTCTGTACGTCTCTTTTAAGCTGTGATTTCTTCTGTATGCATAATTAAGTTTAAAGTACTTCCTCGCAAGACAATGACATAATACACATTCGTAAGAACACTAAAACACCGTGGACGGATCTTTCTAACCTCCGCCCTATCTCACTCCTCCCGTTTCTGAGCAAACTAATGGAAAAACATGTTAATACCCACCTCTCCAACTATGTCGAACTGACAGGATGTTTAGATCCGTCCCAGTCCGGTTTTAGGCCCAAATACAACACCGAATCAGCATTACTAGTGGTCACAGATAACATCAGGATGACCCTAGATAAAGGCCATTCTATGATTCTGGTGTTGTTGGACCTATCCGCAGCGTTCGACACAGTTTCCCATGGTATTCTGATTAAAAGGTTGGAAGAGGTTGGGCTAAGAAAATTAGCCTTACAATGGATGAGGAGCTTCCTGACTGATCGCTCCCAGATTGTCAACCTAGGCTCGTATCATTCGGCCCCTATAGATTTGACCAAGGGAGTACCTCAGGGCTCATGTCTGAGCCCTACATTATTTAACATTTATATTGCTCCCTTGGCCAATCTTTTGAGGACACATGGGTTCAATCCCATATCATATGCCGACGATACCCAGTTACTTTTTCCATTTGATAAACTCACCTCGGCGGTCCGGCTAGCCTTCTCCAATGGGATGAGAGCCATATCACACTGGATGAAAAATAATTTCCTCCAGTGTAATGTGGGAAAAACTGAGATAATGCTCTTTGGAGAGGCTCCCCTGCTATGGACCCCAGATTGGTGGCCGATCGACTTGGGTCCCTATCCTGCTCCCAGGTCTACGGTCAAAAATCTGGGTATCCGTTTAGATCAAGCCCTCAGTCTGAAGGAGCACGTTGCTCAGACAGCTGGCTCCTGCTTTCATGTAATAGGCATGCTCCGCCGAGTTTTTCCCTTGCTTCCTGATTCCACCCGAAAAACCCTAGTCCAGGCACTGGTATTGAGCCGTCTGGACTACTGTAACGGCCTGCTGGTCTCTGCTAATGATGCCTCACTCAGTAGACTGCAGGTAGTTCAGAACACGGCGGAGCGGTTGGTCCTTAATGTCCCTTCCAGGACCCCCTCCCGCCCCCTTCTCATGAAGTTGCATTGGCTCCCCATCCGCCAACGGGTCAAATTTAAAATCTGCTGCACCATTCATAAGGCATTACTTAACTTGGGCCCTTCCTATCTTTCCGAGAAATTCATGCCCTATGTACCTTCAAGACCCCTCCGCTCGAGTGCTAAACACCTTCTGGTGGTGCCCCGAGTAAGTAAGGCAAGATTAGGAGGAAAAGCTTTTTCTCATCTCGGCCCTCGTTACTGGAATGATCTCCCCTTGCCCTTAAGACAGTGTCTGGATCATTGCAATTCAGGAAGCAGCTTAAAACCAATCTTTTTTGCACCTGTTAAACTCTGCTGGAATTGCTCTACACCCTCACAGCCCGCTCTAAGCGCAGAGATACCCCTTCGGGGGTCGATTCTAGCGCTATATAAACTAATAATAATAATAATAATAATAGACAGGTACATGCATCAATGTAGGCTTTTGCGATTCCTTAATTGCGATTATTAAGGAATCGCAATTAAGGAATTGCAAAAGCCTATGCATGTAGGAATCGCTATATAATTAGCGATTCCCAAACATTCCTTAATTGCGACTCGCAAATTGCGAGTCGCAATTAAGGAATGCCTTCCCATTCATTCTTATAGGCCTACAGGTACTGGCAAATTGCGCATGCAAAAGGACACCCTGTTGCACCCCTGTAATTGATCTGTGCACACATGTTGCGCACACACATGCCCCAAGGGCATGTGTGTGTGTAACCTACAACTTTGAAAAATGCACTTTAGTGCATTTTTCAAAGTTTTTGCAAATTACCATCAAGTACAAATTGATGGTAATTTGCGCCCCCTATTAGCAAAATCGCAATTTGCGATTCCATCATGCATTGCATTTAAGGAATCGCAATTTAAGAAATCTCAATAATTTGCGATTTCTTAAATTGCGAGGGGCTGACAGGTTGATGCATCGCAGAAGCCCTTTTTGCGGGTACAAACGGCCGATTTTTGCGAATCGCACCGTTTGCGCTCGTAAAAATGGTTGATGCATGTGCCTCTTAACTGCCACACTGCGATGAGCGATTTATTTTAAAGAAAGTAATGTTGACTTCAGCAGTCGCACCATAGGAACACAAAATAAACCTCATACCGAAGGAGTGCGTTTGACAGTAGAGGTTAAATGTTTGTATTGCAAAGCATTTGTGAATACTAGTTTGTGTTCTGTGCAGGACTGTGCATTACTTCCTCAGCTCTTTTCTCGTCTCCAGTGCTGGAATTGGTAAACTTTACTCACAGAATCCACAAATTGGGGTATTAGGCAGTGGTAACACAGAGGGGGTGGAGTCACTAGAAGCGGAGTCATGAAGAGCCGTCCGACAGTCAATTTATTTTTTGCAATCTGTCATAAAGAAATGTTCAACTGGTAGAAATGTGACAGTAAATCTGTTCTGGCTTAATTGGTTGCATTTCAAATATCTTATAGGGTTCAGGCACCTATTTCAGAGAGTTTTGTGTGCCCAGCAAATCTCAGGGATTAATAATAATGGTAAGAAAACTCGGGTGGTTAATGCACTTGCTGGATAGATGAGTGTTTTGTCTTGTCACAGTTCTGCCTCATAGAGTAGCATAGAAGGTCAATGTGTCTCCTACAAAGCACATTGTGTAACATGCAGATGACAGATTTTTATTTTATGTAGATAGGTAAGTGAGTTTCTGCTTTTGACACAGAGATCATTTTATTACTTGCAGTTCATAAATTGCAATCTGGCATCAAGGACCTGCATGCAAACTGTTGTTATTATAAGACTGGTATAAAGGGCTTTTAGTAGTAATAAAGTTTAATTAATGCAGACAACCCCAAGCAGTGCGTTACATTTTAAATGCTGACCTTGTGCCCCCCTATCCCCCTCCCTCCGTCCTCTTAACTCATAATTCTTACTAGGGAAGACGATGAAAGACTCCTACACCTTGAAGCCTTCATTGTCCTATGTAACAACATCTACATTGATTTACACACTTCTTATGATTTATTTGCAATGTGTAGTGTCTGTGTGTGATAGTGCCTGGACACCCTACTTTGGAATGAGAAGCACTATAAAGTAATTAAATAAAGAATATTAGTAAGAGCTATTTAAATTGTTATTCTTGTACAGACCGATACATCTGGCATTTTTGCAGTGCGATCAAATCTCTTATCTACAGGGATTCAACAAAGTCAGAAACCTGCCTCTAAATCGTAGGGGCATATTAGCAAGACCGCGATAAAATTATCGCCGTTTTAGCGGCAGGAAACTGCCGCTAAAACGGCGATAATGGGCTTGCTAATATGCGTTATAAGATTCCAATAGAAGCCCAGGTTAGATGTCCTGCACATCTAACATGGGCTTCTATTGGAATTCTATAACGCATATTAGCAAGCCCATTATCGCCGTTTTAGCGGCAGTTTCCTGTCGCTAAAACGGCGATAATTTTATCGCCGGTCTTGCTAATATGCCCCGTAGTTTCTTGTGAAGTGATAACAAGCAGCGTGCCTTTGTTTCCCTCCATTGTCATCTAGCTTACCAGCCAGGATAATACTCGAACAAAAGAAGGGATGATTGCACCTTAAATTTTACCTTTGTTTTGTGCCCAGCTGGAATCAAACATAAGAAAGCCCCTTTATAACCTGTAGGTTGCTTCTCTGAACAGAAAGCAATAAACGTACAAGCGTTGCTAAATGTGTCCCTGTGTTGGCAAACTATACCAGGACAAATTGAGCATGCTTCACTGGGGCCAGATGGATCCCTGATCCGGGTTCATTGTGGCACTGCTCGTCTCTTGTCCCACTACTTACTAGATGAGGTTCCACCCAGTGCTTAGTTTGTGCCTATGTTTGCAGGTGGGGCCCACTGGCACTCTTTTTGGGGACTGGGACTTATTTTTAATCATCAGAATTTAACACAGAACAAGGGAGGGAAAATCAGCTAAAGAGGAAAGAAGGAGGAAGAGAAAGACAGATAAACAGAGGCTATGGGGGGGGGGGGCAGGGAGGAAAGTAACCCATGAGGCAGGGCATGGAGGGTATATTGGTTGATAAAAGATGCATGAGGTGAAATAAAGACTACGTAGCCGTGGTATTCTGTCTCCCTGGCGTTAATCAGCATTGCTGTTGGGCTTCTTAGAACAATTTGGGCCCCAGCAATTAGTATTTTACAAATTACGCACTGGTTTCACCTCATCTCTTCATCCACCATGTGACCTAGCTCAAATAAAACAGACAACCTCTGTCCCTTTATCCATGTATTTCCCTTCTCCTTGTGCACGCTTTTTACTTGGGAAACCAAGGTAGGGAAGGTCCCGAATATTTCCTATTCTTTTTGTTTTGCCTACTTCCTGCAGACAGGCATCTTGTGGACCCGGCTGGGCACCTGGTAAGTTCTGTCTAAAAGTACCTTTTATAACGCAGGGTTATTGGAGCCAGATTTATTGCACCTTTTCTGGTGCCCTGATAAGTATGGCTCTATGTAATATACATAAAAAGGTAGTACACACCAAAAAGTACATGACAATTGGCAAGTATCATATGCAATATTACAATAATACAATATGTATGAAAAGATAGTTTTATTTAATTCACTTTAGTTCTTGAGCTTCTAGAGTTATTGAACAGTTCTTCAAAGGCATATGGATAGGTATGTCAAAGATTGTGGATGATCCTTAAAGCAGTGGTAACAATTAACTTTATTGTGTGGATACAAAATATTTACAATAAAAGGAACCAAGATTTCAAAGCAGTTTATAAAAAGGTGTAATTAAAAAGCTGTTATTCAGTGGTGGCATGGTTGTTCGTTGATAAAGAAATATATCCTTGCCTTAAAAATACATAAAACGACTGATGTGCTGGTTAATAACAGAATTAAAAACAGATTGGTTGCCTCTGATATTGTTCTACATCCTATTTCTAAAAATATTGGTCCAAGCAGTTTTCAGGGAGAGTAAGATTGGACATATACAAATGAAATGCTCCATTGATTTGCTATATAATTTGAATGTGCAAAATAAACTGGATTTACATTAGACGGTAAATTGGCATTAAGATATTGCTGTTGCTTCCTTGTGTCAGAGTTTTGAAGGTAACCAGAGAATTTGTATTTGGTTGAACAATTTAAGTCCCTTTAATAGGACTGTTTTTTTAAATGTATTTAGTAATGGCATACACGCAGATGTTGACATAGCAGGTATAATGGCTATAGATGGTGATTGATATTCACCAGTTATCAAATTGATGGTATTATGTACCATTGGAAAAAATATGTATGTAAGAAAAGTGCTTCTCTCTAGAGTAGTGATTTTAAAGTTTCTTGATTAGCATGACCTCACTGACAGAAGTAATTAATTAATTGGCATTTATAAAGAGAGGATAAGGAGGATAAGCCTAAATCAAGTTGCAGTCTGCACAAATTAGTGGAGGTTCTTAAATTTAACAGTAAACAAGTGGATTGCATGAAAAACCAAGGGCAGTTTTAGGATCTTGTTTGGCGGAAGATCTATGGACCCATAAAGTAAAGCAGGAATGAGTTTATATGTGAGCACATCAACGGATAGAACAAGAGATCTTGCACCATATTTCTTTAAGTACCTTTTAATTGCAATAGATATTTCCCTTCTTCTCAATTTAAGATTCATAAAATGTAGGTCCCATCTCGTTCTATTGTCAATCGTTAGACCTATATATGGATAGCTGGTGACATTTTCCATGGTAATATAGTCAGTTTCTATTTATTCTAGGTCTAGGCGGAGTTCGCGGAGTTCTGCTATGTGGAAGTCTGCGAAGTGACCAAAAAACTCTGCCGCTCTACGTGGAGTTCCGCAAGCAGCAGAGTGCATTTGGTCATGCTGTTCGCGTTGATTTTCAGCACTGGGTGTTTGTCCCACGCTGTAAAATCAGCGCAACGCCACCATGCACAGCGCAAGAGGGTGCTGCTTCTTTTCTTGCCGCTCGAGTAGATGTTCTATCCGAGCGGCAATCCGCAACTACCCGCGTTGTGAAATCTTACCACCTGGATTGAGAAATCTCACCGGGAGGTGAATTTTCCTCACTCGCCAACGTCAAGTTGGCGAGCACGAGTGAGGAAAAAACTCCCCTCTGCTACGCAGTGAGAGAAGTTAAGCCAAATAAATAATTGTTTAGAAAGTAAAAAAGTGAGGGGCGTGATGCGAGCACTGCAGAAGATGCCGCTGGTCCTTGAATCTCCCAAGCAGCTCTGGTGAACTCTTCGGAGCGCAGCTTTTAGAGACGCCAGTTGTCCTACTCCTTGGCATGTAAAATCAGAAGGTGGGCACAGCATATTCAGACTATTTTAATATTATTTACATACTGCATCTGCCTCTTTTCATTCATCTTCCGCTACGTGCATCAGGAGGCACCACCATCTTAGACCTCGCATCTCTCCTGAGATGAAATCCATGCTGCTTCACGGCGACTTTGAGGCAATTACTTTTTCATTGCGTATTCCCTATCTACTCAACAGCTTTTTCATCGCAGCAGTTAAACTCCTTATTTTATTAAAAGCTGGATCTTGACATGCTGAATGGAACTTCGTTGAGATACTGTCCTAATTTACATGGAATTTTAATCTATTGATCCCATGGCAGATGACCAATCTTTAGTAGGATATTTACAGCTCATAATCTCATTCACATTCTCTGCTTCACTACTTTCCCCCGGCTCTTCACCCACCTGCTGGCCATGTTAGTTTATTATGCTTTGGTTCCACAATAGGACCCTCTATTTGGCTTCTACTAGTTGCAGCTCATTGTGTGGTAATATAAATGCTCTTGCCCACCTTCTTCACTTGTTTTAAAAGCTATTGTACAGTTTTCCAACTACTCCTGTATGGGCATATCTTTAAGACAGAAGAAAGTGGCCAAACCTCTCCTGTCCTCCAATAATCTCTCCATTAGACGTAAAGTTTGTCAACTAGGCCTTGCTACTGTGAATATCTCAGTCCTCATGGAAGGCACCAGTGAATATGGGATGGGTGGTGTTCCCTCTGCTTTAGGAACTTTGTCAAAGAAATTCTCTGGTTTAGTCAAAAGACCAAAAAAGGATTTGGATTTTCCTCCTGTCTCACCATTGAGGACGTCATGCAAGACATAAGAACCTTAAAACCCTTTGTTGTTGAAACCAATACAACCCTTCAATGAATCAAAGAGAAATGGTCCTTCCATGATCAATGTATTACTGTTATTGAACAGCGAAGCAGTGATGTTGAGGACTCTATTCCAGATGTGACTCAGCTGACAAAGGAAATTTATCCACTCAAAAATATTACTGAAGATTTGGAAAATCTGAATCGGAGGAATAATCTAAGACTTTATGGTATTCTGGAGAATTTTGAAGGTTCTATTATGATCACTTTTTTGCAAAAGGCCATCCCCTCAATTGTCCATTTACTGGATCACAGCCTTCTTAGTATTTAAAGAGCTTATTGTTTGGGCCCCAAACTGTCTGCAACATCTTCTTATACATGACTAAGAGGGATTATTATTCTCTTTTTGCAGTTTGCTGATTTGATGCAAGATCTCTTTGCAGCTAAATAAGTGGAGACCTTACAGTGGTCTGGAAGCAAGGTCTTCTTCTCGCATGATGTCTCTAACACAACAGTTGCTTATAACAATTGCTGCCGCGTGTCCCGGTCTCGGACACGCAGTGCAATCAATATGGCGACTGGAGCGGGGCAGACGAGCACAGAAGATGCGTTCTAGTCTTTGGCGCATTACCAACAGCAATCCATTCTCCTGAGTAAGGCGCATGTTTTAAGTAATATTTTGAAAATTACGTACCGTCCACCCTCTGGTGTCAGACTGAGAAGTTCATATGGACCTTCAGTTATAGGACCAGTTCATTTCCTAAAAGTAACAGTAGGAGTGGATTTACAATGTTTTGCGCCTAAAAGACTCTTTAATAATGGACTTGAGTTAAGAGACTTTTTTATGAACTTGACTCAAGAGGCTTTTTAAAGAGGTTTGTTTTCTTACCTTCCTTCCAACTAATTAGAGAACTGATTATTTGCCCTATTCAGTTGCTGTTTCATTTATGTTATTTATGTATAGGAATGGCATAATTCCTGGTGTTGAAAAGCAACAAGGTAGTATATTTAACAGAATGAGTATTTGTAGAATGCAAAATTGTACATTAATAACTAATCAGACAGTGCTTTATTGTTCCTTGTAGGATCACCATTACTGAGTGTTTGTAACAAATATCGTTTTGAGTGCTGGGTTGCAGCGGGGAAAGAGTGAATATTTGGTAAGAGTTTTCCTGCTAACATGATAGATTTAAGTTAACCCTCTTAGAGAAAGAAAGAACCAGAAGGAGTAATAGCATTGCTTGTATTTTCCTTAGACCATTCGATACCCGGGAAACTGTGAAGGCATTCAGATCCAAGCGAATGTCTGATGTGGACTCTGATTCTTGTTGTGTATTTTTCTTTTCTCCTGTGCCCCTTTCCCCGAGGGCTGTTGTGACTGGGAGTGATATACATTCCTCTGGTAAAAGCAAGGCTTGGGAGACACAGGAAGAGGTCTTCTGGGCACTCAACTTGCTCCCAAAAGATTATACGTTACCTTTTGTGGAGGTGATGTTTCCGTGTCACTGCTAGAAGGAAGTGTTTTTTTGAATTTGTGTCCACAATTAAAGTCCTTGAACATTATATATGTTTGGTACATCCATGCTTCTTCAAAATTACTTACAAAGAGAAATCTTATACTTTTAAAGATCCAGCTCAATTGCAGGATTTCCTTTGTCAACATCGGCACAAGAACATGGAGATTGGTTCTATTGCTAAGACTTGACTATTACTTCTGTCACGCTTGAATGCTTGCTCGTATAACCTTATGTTTTTCCTTTTTTAAGCATTACTTTTCTTTCGGAGCACTCCCCTATTTAACTCTTGTGTGTTTTTTCCCCCATTGCATTTCATCAGCAGAATGTTCTGTGGAGTTTTCCATTTCTCTATGTCATCCCTACCCTAACGTTGTTGTGTAACAATACCATCGGCCCCTCAGCCCTGTCATCCGTGGTAAGTTTAAAATTAAGTTATCTAGCCTTACGTTACAGCCTTCCAACATACTGTTTAATATGTTATTGCCCATTCTGTTCCCCTCCCCTTATCTAGTTGTATTTTGTCTTCAATACTGCTGTGTCTCCTCTTTTTGTGCGCAGGGACCGGTACATTTTATTTGGTGTTCTGTACCCTCTTCATCCCTCGGGATGTACTTTTCTGTCATTTTGGATGTATCTGCATCCAAGGAATTTTCTTTTTCTGTTGCCTCCTTGTTCTACCCACTTTTAGGGTTTTGTTTTCTCTTCTTTTGCTTATCCTCTTTCTTTACTCTTTCATTCTTCCCCCATCCTGTCCCAGTCTCCCAATGTGTTGATTTCCATGCTCACAATTATGATTATTATACCTTATATTAATGTGTACTAATGTCGTCTTCATGAGTGAATATTAGAATCACAGCATGGAATACTAAAGGTTTTAAAAATCCTAATAAAAGGGATGCGTGGCTAGGCAAAATGGCCGGACGGACGTGATCCGTGCCGGCTCTGCCGCCAACCTGCTGTCATGAGCGGTTGCAGAGCACCAACGTAGCTGCTAATCATAGGAGCAGGCACCGGATGAGGTGGGGAGCCGCGGGGGCTCGGCGGAACCAGCTTTCCCATAAGGAATCAGGGGGAAACTCCAAACGGGCCGGCGCAGCAGAATTTTCCAAAAAGGCGCCGACCCCATGGGCCTGCCGAAACTGATCACTGGCGGAAGAGACTGGCAGGGCGCTGCCTGAGGTGCAGCAGAGAGGGCGCAAACAGGCCGACAGAGGAAGGATCTACTGGCACACACGACAGTGCTGCTGAAGCCGGGTAAAGGAGTCAAGTGGCCCAAGACACTTCGCTGCCATGAGTGGCAGGACACCGGAGTGAGCAGGAGGGGGTTAGTACGAGGCGAACCAGCAGGGGTTGGCTCCCCTATACCCCCTAAGGCCAGCGATGTGTTGCAGCAAGAAGGGGAGCAGAAACAAGTGTAGTGAAGTCTCCCCCCTCCTTGCCGCCCGACCCCAAGATGGCGGACGAAGCGCCCCAACAAATAGAATGCCCACGCAGCAGTCCAGGGGGGCAACAGATGAAGGAGCGGTCACAAGTAGGAGTCCCCCAAGACCTCTGCGGAAGCAGCGTGGAGACCAGACGCGAGGGAAATACAGGACCATAACCAATGCCTGACCCCAAGATGGCTGCTTCCGGGGACATCTGAAATTTAAAGTTGCCACTTTCTCACGCCAGAGAAGCCCAAAAGTGCACAGCAGGGAACTCGGCAAGGAAGTGCCATTAGACATAGATACCTGGCCTGGGTACCCCAGCAAGCAGTGGGGCCAGAGAGCTCCTTGCGAATGGGGGAGATCGCATCTATGCCGCCAAAAAAGGCTACAGCTAAAGTATCCCACTTTTTTACCCCCGCGGAGAAGAAACAAGTGCCGACCAGGGGAGCGCCGAATACAGCATGGCACTGACTAAGGAGGACCTGTTGGCATCCCTGAAGGACTTTAAAATGGAACTGCGCGCAGAATTAAAAGGCGACCTCCAGGCCTCTATGGAACAACTGAAGGCTGAGCTATCAGAGAAGGCGACTTCACTTCAACAAGACGTGGACACCATTGGGTTGAGACTGATGGAGACGGAGGCGCAAACGCAAGAGTTGGACAAGAGAGTGACGGATACCCATGCCAGGGTGCAGAGCCTTCATACACAGCTCCATTTGGCCCTGTTAAAGAATGAAGACCTGGAAAACAGGTCATGGAGAGACAATATCCGCATCAGAGACCTGGAGAAGGGCGCAGAGGCGCCCGACCTTGAGGCCTTTGTAGAGGGGCTATTTGCAGAGATCCTCGGGGCACGACAATTGAAGATTAAAATAGAAACAGCGCACAGGGTTGGGCCCGCAGCACCCGGAGAGAGGAGACACACTCGGAATATCCTAGTCAAGCTCCACTGGTTCAAGGTTAAAGAAGCGATCTTACGAGAATCCAGACAGAAAGATTCAATCTCCTTCCAGGGTTTCACATGCTCACTGTTCCAAGACCTGGCACAGGTGACCCTACAACGCAGGCAATCATTACAGATTCTCACGGAAAAACTGAGAGCTGATCACATGAGGTATCGTTGGACTTATCCATTTGGGTTAGCCTTCGAATTCCAGAACAAGCTGCGACACATCACTGAACTCAAGGGTGGCCTGGAGATTTTGGGCCTGCCGGTCCCTGAGGAGGTAGGGGCCATAGGACCTGCGACCACGGGAGAGTCTTCACGGGATGAAAACCTCACAATGGAGAGCGGTCTCCAAGGGACGCCAAACTAAGACATAGCTCAAGGAGAGGAAGCGAGTAAAGGCTAACCACAGGCGAAACAGAGGATAAAGAGCCGAGGGTTTTGGCGGACATGTACCTGCACAAATCCAGTCGAGATCTGACCCATGAGAGGTGTACAGGGCATAGCCTGATCGACCTCATGTTAGGAAGATGATCCACTGACAATCTCCGATCAAACCGTATACTGAATATAAAAAGAGCTACGTTATGTTTGCTACAACGACAGTAGGGCAGCAGGCTCGGGCCGAGTCCCCAGCCACCAGTTCACAACCTGGAGTGACACTATAGCGGGGTACGAGGTGGTCCCGCTACCCAGGTTTAATTTTTTGGTTGTTTGTTTAATTGTTTCTAATGAGGTGTTTTTTTTCAGGGGGTGTGGTGGAGAAGCATGGACAGAAAGGGGAACGTAGATATCCTTTGCTGTAGCAGATGGCGTGACGGGGAGATGAGGCGCCCGAAGCGTAGACTAGGGGGACAGGGGGTAGAGACACTCCGGGGGGGGGGGACAACAAGCGGGCGAGGTCAGTGAGCTCGAAAGATGATATCGATTGCAACCTGGAATGTGAAGGGTTTGAATTCTCCTCTTAAACGCCAAAAGATTTGGAAGTATCTGATAGACCATCAATTAGATGTAGTAGCTCTCCAGGAGACACACCTCAAGAGACAGGATGAACTGCGACTACGGCACAAAAGCTACTCCCTTATGTACAGATCTTCAGCCAGCACAAAACACAATGGGGTGGCGTTAATGTTTCACAACAACATTAAATTTCAACCGGAGGGGATAAAGACAGACAGGGAGGAATGGGTGGTTATGGTAAGGGGGAACCTTAGAGGGAGAGCTGTCACCTTTGTCGCGGCTTATGTGCCCAATACGGGCCAAGCAGCCTTTGTGAGCTCTCTTTTGGATATGATAGGGGGCTTTGCCGACGGAATGATAATTCTAATGGGGGATTTCAACCTTACCTGGCACCCGACAGAGGATAGTACTCACCCCCACAGATCTGCGGGGGGAGGTTTCCCCAAAACACTGAAACACACATTTCACGATCTGGGTCTCGTGAATGCCTGGAGGTACCTCCACCCAGAAACAAAAGACTATACATACTTCTTGCATGTTCACCAGACATATTCTAGGCTGGATTATGTCTTTGTTTCCCAGGGATTGCAAGGTTTAATCCAAGAGGCCAAGATTTTGCCTATCACATTGTCGGACCACAGCCCTGTGGCAGTGTGTCTGCGGGGGGTGCAGGGCCCAGCGAGGTGGTATTTTCCTGTTTCTTTGACCCGGGACAGACTGTTACGGGACGAGCTGAGGGTTGCAATCAAGGAGTTTTTTCAGTTGAATGACACGACGATATAGGCAAGGCAAACGTCTTTGGTGCCTTCTATCAAGAGCTTTACAGGGCAGCACCCCGACATCTCAGCCCAGAAGAATTATCTGGCCTCTCTTGCGCTTCCCCAGATCTCTGCAACTTTGAGGGATCAGCTAGATGGCCCAATCTCCGAGGAAGAAGTGAGATAAGCAATTTCGGCACTAAAGCCATACAAATCACCAGGGGTGGATGGCCTGACAGCGAATTTTTGCAAGACCTATGCGCCAGAACTGATACCCCACCTGACTGCACTATTCAATGAAATTGCGATGGGGCAAACGGTGTCCCCCTCCATGGCAGAGGCCCTGATTACGGTGATACCTAAGCCGGGAAAGAATCCTCAACAGTGCACCTCCTTTAGGCCGATTTCCCTCTTGAACTTGGACGCTAAACTCTACTCTGCAATATTGGCAAGCCGTTTAGAGAATCTAATGCCAGACATTATCCACCCTGATCAGTCTGGATTCATAAAAGGGAGGCAAACACATGACAATATACGCAGGACGCTCGCTGCACCTTATAGAGAAGGTATCCAAGTTCAGGGTGCCAGCGGTATTGGTGGGACTGGACGCGGAAAAGGCCTACGACAGGGAGGACTAGCACTTCCTTTTCCTCACTTTGAAGAGCTTTGGCTTTGGGGACACATTTATCAATATGATCAGAGCCAACTATGCTTGCCCACGCTCAAGGGTACAGGTCAACGGAGTGAGCTGGAGCCCCTTCGAGCTAGGTCGAGGCACCCGACAGGGGTATCCTCTATCCCCTTACTGTTTGCCCTGAGTATCGAACCGCTGGCGATTCGGCTATGGGCAACCCCAGACATCCAGGGGTTTAGATTCAGGGGGGAAGAACATAAGGTATTGCTATTTGCTGACAATGTCCTGATGACTCTCACTTCCCCCAGAACCTCGCTACGAGCACTCCAGGAGGAGCTGAAGAACTTTGAGGTCGTCGCGGGCTTTGGAGTTAACTTGGCGAAATGATCTGTTTTAGACTTAACTTCATCAGACAGAGAAAAGCTTCTTGTGCAGGGGGAGACTCCGTTCACATGGGCCAAACATAAGCTTACATATCTAGGGATCCAGATCACCCCCCGTTTAGAGGGTCTGTTTAAAGCGAATTTCCTGCCCCTACTCACACAGCTACAACAGGATCTTAAACGTTGGAAACCACTGTTTGTATCCTGGTTAGGTCGAATACACGCAATCAAAATGACCGTCCTCCCTAAATTGTTATATCTATTTCAAGCGCTCCCGATCGATTTAGAAAAAGAGTTCCTACCGGGAGTTCGCTCCATGATTATACGCTATATCTGGCAAAATGGTAGAGCACGTTTACCCTTCCATCTATTAAGGCGGCCAAGGGCCGGGGAGGGCAGCGCTCCCAGATTTCGGGCTATACTACAGGGCGGCCCAGTTACGACTGGTGGCGGAGTGGTCCATGAGGGAATTGGACAAACACTGGCTCCATATGGATCGTGCCATTGCTGTCCTGTGGAAGCCCAAAAAGGATAGACCCCTCATGCATATCTTAGTACCCCCACTCGGACAACTCTCAGGGTTTGGGACAAGGTCACTCGGGGCCAGGGGTGGACCTCCTTTCCCTCTCCATACGCCCGATACATTTCAATCCGGAATTCGCCCCTGCTTTGAGGGCAGGACTGTTTGACACTTGGAGGGAGGGGGGTTGCCTTGTTCTCTCGGACTTATTCCACAATCATGATATTCGCACATTTGAAAATTGCCAGCAAGATTTTCAGATCTCTCCAACAGAGCACTTCCACTATCTCCAACTTAAACATTGGGCACTCCACCCGGGGCAGTTAGGGAGGTGGCAACGAGGGAATTGACACCGATTGAATCCTTTGTAAGGAAGGTGGGCTCCATGAAAGGGGTAATTTTGTTTCTGTGCGGGCTGCTGGTTTCTACAACAGTGGCGCAGAGGCCAAAATACATTCATTTCTGGGAGCAACCCCTGGGCAGAGAGGTGATGAAGAGGGAGTGGAAACACTTATGGTCTGATACTGCCAAGAACAATCACTCTCTGGATCTGAGGGAGGCCCACTACAAAACACTGTTCGACTGGTACCTAGTTCCCACCAAACTTACGCAGATTTTTCCACAAACCTTAAATCTTTGCTGACAGGGATGCTGCTTACTGGGGGACTTTCGCCACATCTGGTGGGACTGCCCAACCATCAAACCATTTTGGGAGGAGATCCTGGCCCAAATGAAAGAGATGCTGGGATACCCTTGCCGAACACAATAGACACGACCTTAGAGATGCATCTTTAGAACACCAAAACAGGGCGGACAAGGCAATTATGTGGGCATGCATAAGGGCAGCAAAGAAGGCTGTCGCGGCCGCCTGGAAGAGAAAAGAGGCCCCGGTGCTGGCACAGTGGCACTCACGCCTGTGGAAGATACTTACTATGGAACGAATGTCAGATATCTTTAGAGATGACAATAAGAACTTCGAGTATAAATGGGGTCCTTTGGTGTCCTATCTCACATCGGGTCTGCCGCTGGCGGTATGCCCTCTTACTCTGAGAGGTCTACACTTATTTCAATTTTAGGTCCCCGAGAGGCAGGATCCCAGACAATATTCATCAGTGGGATGCAGGGGATCCCCCAGAGGTCACGAGGGAGGTGTTTACCCCACGTTCCGGATATTAACAGAGGATAGATGAGAGGACGGTTAGAGCTTCTCCACCATGAGGGAGGGGGGACGGAGGGGGAGTTATAAAAGTTGAATGTACGGGTACGAATAAGGCTTGAGAAAAGCATTATAATATTGTAACTCCTACATTTTAAGACACTGTGGGGCAGATTTACAAGCCCCCTGCGCCACCAGTACGTCACTTTTCGTGACGTACTGGTGGCGCAGGGGGCTCCTCGATATTTACAAGGAGAGGAAAAGCCACCATGCGTGACTTTTCCTCTCCTTGTAAATACCGTCCCCTTCACACGCAGCACTTTGCGGTGAAGGGGCGTTCCATGGGTGTTGCTGTGGGTGTTCCCACGCAACACCCATGGAACAAGACACATCTCCAGAATTACGAGAAATCGTAACTCTGGAGATGCGTCTGAAAGCTACGCCACCCTAGAGGTGGCGTAGCGAGGCGCACCGAGGAGAAATGTTTTCATTTCTCCTCGTTTTTCTCTTTCAATACGTGCTGCATTCTGCAGCACGCATTGAAAGAGAAAAGCCTGTACTGATTGTTTTTGTGCAGAAAGGTGCCCCTTCCTGCACAGAAACAATCTCCCCATGGCGCAGGCATCCTTGCACCATGGTGCAAGGGTGCCTGCGCCGGCGCTTGGCAGCTGTTTGTGCGCCAGCGCAGGGAGAAGCACAGGAATGCGACATATTCTTGTAAATATGTCGCATTCCTGTGCTCTGAAAGTGCCGCAGCGTGGCGCAGCCAAAGGGCTTGCAGCGCCACGCTGCGGCACTTTCTTGTAGATCTGCCCCGTAGTTTTCTCTAGTTTGGGGGGAGCTGCGGGCGAATTCTAGAGGCTTACAGCCTTGTTGTATGAGGAAAACAAACTTTCAATAAACAGTAGGTTGACAAAAAAATCCTATTAAATGCCAACGTGGTTTTTCCCATCTACCTAGACTGGAATGTCAGCTGGCATTTCTTCAGGAAACACACCTCACTGATGTAAATATTACTAAACTTAAAAAACAATGGGTGAGTGAACTCTATAGTGTGTGGTTATACTGTGCCATAAACATCTAACTACCCATGAGAATGACAACAAAGGCAGATGGGTTTTAGATCAACTTACAAATTGATAATTCTATGTTTACAGTACTGAATGTTTATAGCCCCACACATCCAGATTCAGATTTTTGGAGGAAGATTTCTCAAAATGTTGCTCAATACTCCACTGAGAACTCCATACTGGGTGGTGGTTGTAATCAGATCTTTGACCCTTTTCTTGATCTGCATTCCAGTGCTCGGTTCACTCCACACAAAGCCCTTTAAGCATTCAAACACACGATCATATATCACACTTTATCACACTCCTGGAGATTTTTTTAAGTAAAAATCTGACCCAACACCTGGTTATTTGGGGGATTGGTTCAATTTTGATCTCAGATTATGCCCCTGTCTGTACTGATCTTGATGTTCTTTGAGCTACCTCATCCGAATCTCGTTGGAGATTCAATAATACATTACTCTCTGACAAGGGTTTCCTCACTTCCTTTGAAACCTTTGTGAATGAATATTTTGAGAACAACAATATAGAAGAGACTTCTTTTTATTTTATTTGGTAGGTCTTTAAAGCCACCTTTAGAGGATTCATTATTGACTATTTTTCCACAAAAAGGAAGGTTATGGAAGAAGAATCCAATCCCCATTTTAGCTGACATTAAAAGATTGGAACCCAGAAAAATAACAAAGCTGATTTTGATGCTTTGGTAGCAGCCAGGATTCAATATAATAAATTCTCTACAGAGAAAGCATGCAGCACACTCCTTAAGATTAATGGCAAATATTATGGGGGTAGGAACAAAGCTGGTACTTTGTTAGCAAACTATTTGAAATGTAGGAAGGAAAAATCTTCTATCAAGCCTAGCACTAATCAATTTGGCACTCAGTTGTTTCGAGATTCGAACATCACTAAGTGCTTTGTAGACTACTGTCAAACACATTGTCCGCCTGAGTATTATCCTTCTAAAGAGTTAATTGATTCATTTTTCTCTGACACTAAAACCCACAAACCCACGCACATCGATTTGACCTCTCTTGAGCTCCTACTACAAACAGAGGAATTGTTTTCAGCAGTCAAATGTCTTCCAACTCGAAAGGCACCAAGTCCTGATAGTTTTACTGTAGAATTTTATCTCCACATCTCAAAATTATTATTCCCCAAGTTATTTACATTATTTAAACATATTATTTCCATAGATAACTCTTCATTCCAAAAAAAGATAGTGATTTAACCCTTTGCAAAAATTATTGTCTAATAACGCTAATAAACATGGACTGCAAAGTTTTCGCTTGTGCACTAGACATGGGATTAAATGACAATGCCAGATTTACTTGACAGTGAACAATCTGGCTCCATGAAAAATAAAAATATATTACATAATTCACTTATATTTCTGAATAGTCTCAGCAAAGCCCCTAAACTCAATCACTCTCTTGAAGCGATAACTCTGGATACAGAAAAATCTTTTGATATGGTTAATTGGCAATTTCTTAAGCAGGCGTTGCGCTGGCGCAGGTTTGGTCCTAGATTTCTACAATTTATCTTGCTATTTTACTCATCGTCTCATTCCACAGTTTTGGTCAATGGAGTACAATCCTCATACTTCCCTCATAATAGAGGTACGAGGCAAGGCTGTCCTTGTTAGAAATGGGGTTTCTGGTTGGCTAGGGTATGCACTTAAGCCAGGCAGAACCCACTACTCTAGTCAGGGCATAGGGAGTTACGCACCCAAGATAACCCCTGCTCACCCTCTTGGTAGCTTGGCAGAGAAGTCAGGCTTATCACAGAAGCAATGTGTAAAGCGTTTGCACAACACACATACACCAGTGACACACTAGTGACACCACAAAAAGAGACTCTACTCAAGGTAATATAAAAATATCCTTTGTATTGTTCACAAAAACACTTTAGACCAGAATCACATAAATTACTGTGCCACTACGCACTTGTCATGACATCACATAGTCCATACATCACTTTGCCAACAGGCAATTGTCATAACGTCAGTTAGTACCATCATGTAAATGCCTGTAGGTTGCACCCATCAAAATACATCACTGTACATAACATGCAGGGCCTGGAAGGATACCTGTTATCCTGTCAGTACAAGGCCTAACACAACACCTGTCAACACATCAGATCATAGTATGGAGCAGTTTGGTCATACCAAGAAAAGATAACTCTGGAGTTACATCCCCATAAATGCATGGGGTGCAGCTTCTCTGCACTTCTATTATACTTTGTTCGGTAACTCCCATCCACAACCTGGGGCACAGAAGCATTTGAGCCCCTATTACTGAGAATACAGTAGTTCCTTAGAATTCCCCAACGTGTGGCTGACTCCACAGAAAGGGCCTGGCCACAGGCTCACCCCACAATGGCCACAAAGGAACAAGGATTTCCCCCCACCAGGTATGGTATGAAAATACACAGTGGGCAGGGGGCCCACGTGGGAGACCTTGACCGGTCCCCGCAATCCACTTGTACCAGCAGCTGCCCGCGAGTCTGCGGCGCAGTTGCCAACAATAACCGATACTCCCGTCCTGAGGCGGGGCCGGATGCAAGCCCGATGCCTCCTCTGCAGCCCCGTGAGCAGGAGCCACGGGCACAATTCCCATATTGGGGGCCCTCCCTGGGCCTCCGAAGAGAAAGGGCGTGAGGCTCTCAGCGTTAAGCTGCCTATAGACCTGGTGCGGCTGGGCCCTGCCTCCCTCTGGTGTCGGCATCCCCCCAGCAACGCGGCGGGACTCCCGGTGTTCCCCACTGCTGGTGCGCCATAGGGCCTGGTAGCCCAGGGCCATGTAGCAGAGCCGCAGCTGCCGTTGAACAGCTCCTAGAAATGCAGGATCAGGGCCCGGTAGAGAGGGAGAGAGCGTTGTCCAATTCAGCTCTCCCCTCTTGTTGCTCAGATCCTAGGAGGAAAGTGCAGCGCTACACGCGCTGTCAGCCAATCAACAGTGCGCTCTCACGCTCTTAGTGCAGGGCGAGCCCACGACTCGGGCAGCGGCATCCAAAGTGCTCAATGTGTGCTATTTCTTCCTGTAGGCACAGGAAATTGTTTAAGGGGAAAGCACTCTCCAGATCCTCAACAGCGCTCCACACGCGCTTTTAAAATAACAGGGTGAAAAACACAGCGCTCACCACGCGCTGTTTCAAATCACACACAGCAAGCCACAAAGCCCTGGGAGATCACTTTGGGCCCTGAGCAAGAAGCAGGCTCAGGCCAGCACACAGGCAAAGCCCAGATGGTGGTTCCCTGGCAGCACAGCAATGCTCTGGGGCAGCATACAGATCAAGCAGCGTCTGGTTACAAGTTCACGCAGTGTCTACAATCATGGGGTCACAGCCCCTGTACTTATACTAGAAAGTCTTTGTTGTGGGGGCACTTCAAACAATTTTTTAGAAGTGCACAACAGCCCTTTTTAAATCCCAAGCCCTGGCCACAGACACACTACAGGGGGGCGGAGACAGCATTGTAAAAGGCAGACACAACCCTATTCAGGTGCAGGTGCAACTCCTCCCATCACTGCCACAACCGCTGCTGCCCTGTACCACCGAGCCTGTTTTTCCCTTTCTTCATCAGAGTCAGCGCGCCTTCCCGTTCCTCGCAACTGCTTTCCTCTTCAAGAGCCGCTGCCTAGGCGCCCACGCTGATTTCCCCCTGACTACGATGACTTTAGAACGATCGGCGACCTACTGCCTTCCCCCGTCTAAGCTGGTGTCTGCCTTCCCCTTCTAAGCTGGTGTCTGCCTTCCCCTTCAGCCCTGCTCCGGGGGTAGGTTTCCTTGTTGGATTGTTGACCGGATTTTTTGTTCTCCCGCCATTTTGTCGCAAAATTTAATGGGGTCCATTCCTGGATCCTCCATTTTGCGGTCTCTTCAGTTCTCAAATTGACTCCTGCCTCCGGTCAGCGCCTTGTGCTCTCCAGTCTGACCATTGCCTAAATCGATATCCCCGCTTGAACTCCTACACCCCGCTTTACTTGTACCGTCATTTTTATGCTCCCCTTCTCCCCCTCCTCCCTTCCCGTCCCTTCCCATGTCTATTCCAATCCGACGAAGCGAGGGAGTCCGGCTCTGGATGTGGCTGATCTATCTGACACTTACCTATTTTTGTCGACTCGCTTTCACTAACTTTTTGGTGTTCCCCTGATGTTCTATCTTCCATGACCGTTTACCTAGTTCTGTTCTATATTCCTATTCCCTACTATTCCCCCACTACTCTCTATGCACCTTTGGACTTGTCTTCTATATTAGTTAAGGTGCGAGCAATGGATGTAATATTGTAACTTGGTTCTTCGCTATGCCATGATTTGTTTCTTGTAACTGATGTAATCTATGTAAAATGTAACTGACATAACTATGTAAAAATGCTTACCGTATGTAAAGCGCTCTGATACCTCCGGGTCTAGCCAGCGCTATATAAAACTCCTCAAATAAAAATAAATAAAAAACTTTAAATGCAGACCAGGCCTATTCGGGTGCAAGGGAAACTCCTCACGCCACTCTAAATGCAGACAATATCTATTCAGCTTAGCACTGAGTCACCCAGGAAAGGCAGGACACACCTCTACCCCCCTTGTGACTGTCTAGAGTGAATGCACATCACCTTTCTCCTGTCAGTCTAAACCAGACGGTGAACACACATCCAGGCAGGGCACAAAGACTTGTAAGCACACAGAAATGCCGACTTCTAAAAGTGGCATTTCTAAAATAGTAATTACAAATCAGCTTTCACCAATAAGCAGTATTTATTACTACTATTCCAAACATACCAAATATGACCAAGCTACACCTGTAATATCAGAAATTACCACTAAAGCACATATCAGGGAATTCCCAATTCAAGCGTATGAGTGGGCACCCTCACAGCAGTGAGAAACCGAATAGGCTGTTTGTCACTACCAGAACATGCCACTCAGTTAAGGCACATGTCCTACCTTTTACCTACATGGCGCCCTGCACATAGTGCTAGCTAGGACCTACTTTTGGGATGACTTATATGTAGTAAAAGGGGAGTTTCAGACATGGCTATCACTTTAAGTGCCATGTCACTGTGGCAGTAAACTGCGCACGCAGACTCTGCAGCGGCAGAGGCCTGAGACAGGTTTGAAAGGCTACTTCAGTAGGTGGCGCAAGCAACGCTGCAGACCCATTAGTAGCACTAATTTACAGGCCCTGGGCATATGGCATAACACTGTACAAGGGACTTACAGGTAAATTAAATATGCCAGAAAGGTGTAGACCAATCTTACCAAGTTTACAAGAGAGAGCACACGCACTTTAGCACTGATCAGCAGTGGTAAAAGGCCCAGAGTCATAGAACCAACAAAAACAGGTCAGACAAAATACAGGAGGAAGGCAAAAAGTTTGGGGATGACCCTGCAAAAAGGGCCAGTTCCAACAGTCCCTTATCGCCCCTGTTATTTATTCTTGAGCTTGAGCCCATCCTGCATCGAATGAAACATTCTGACAAACTTTTTGGGGTCCAACTTAAGCATGTACATACTAAATTTACTGCATATGCTGATAACATTCTTCTTTATGTTTCTAAACCAGAATCCTCCCTCTCACATTTCTTTGAAGAGTTACGAGCATACTTGGAGGTGTCCAGATATAAACTTAATATTGAAAAGTCTGAAGTTATTCCATTTAACAAGTTCTGTTTACAAAACTCTTTTCACTGAGGCAGAGCTAGCCTGGAATCCTAGGAAAATAAAATGTCTGGGAATGTTGTATTGTAATAATCACAGAGACTCTTTGAAATCCAATATGGACACTCTTCTTTGCAGGATTGGTCACGAATGGTCACCGTTATTTTTGTCTTGGTGGGGGTTCCTGGATGCCATCAAAATGATGATACTTTCAAATTTTAATTTTTTTCTTATGATGTTGTCTATTAGAATTCCCAGGAAGTGCTTTGCTGCTCTAAACAAGCTATTATCTAATTTACTCTGGTAAGGAAAACCTTCTTGTGTATCTTCCCCGTCGCTTAGAACTCCCTGAATCCTTTGGTGGATGAATTTCCCCAATATTTTCCTCTATCATAAAACATTTGACATTAAGCAAAGCCAAGACTGCTTTTTGCCTCCTCCCCCCAACTCTAAATCTAAATTGTGGTTTCAGCTATTATATCTCCTTTTTCCCACAAACACATTCTTTATATGTCTTACCCTGCCAAGTACTAGATTCTCATTCCTACTCCATACTCAAGCCATACTTGGTCAGTCGTTTATCCACTTCTGAGGAATTTATCCAGAGTCCCATCTGCTATAACAAATGTCTCAGAAAGAGTGGGAAGATGTTGATTTGACGGACTTGGTTACTATTTCTCAATTATAACATCATAATAATGTAATTATTCCATTTGAATAAATTTCTTCTTCCTATAATGTCTTCATTAATATATGCTCTTAGCATCCATGCTTCGAATTGCACTTAAGTCTGTCCCAATCTCTCTCAATCAGGGTCATGATTCGCAGATCACTCCAATCTCCTTTAGCATTCCCTCTAGATCTGCACTCATATATAAAACTTTAAGACTGCAGCTGATGAATAGATCTAAATCCAAACTAGAACTTTTATTGGAATCTGCCTTACACTCTAATTTGCCCCTTTCCTTATGGGATAAAATATGGGCAAAGATCCGTTCCACTGCTCATCTAGCCAACCTTCGCCAAACCTTATTTTATTTTTACAACAGAATATTATACACCCCAGGACACATATTTAAACTTATCAAACAAGATGTCCGTTGGTGGTGCAACACCAGTTCTGGTACCTTACTCATATGTTTTTCCTATGCCCTACATCATCTGTATTCTGGGTTCATATCTGGGCAAGAATTGGAGACATCACCGGAATTTCTACACCATACTCATTGCCTGCTGTATTCTTAGTCACTTAAGCAATCTCTGGTCTCATCATAAAATGCTTGTAAAATTGGTGGATCTTCTAATTATTATTGGCTTGCAGGTGATTACCTCCAATTGGAAATCTATGGACAATATCACTATTAAATAATGGTGGAATTTCGTTTGTCATAATCATAGAGTGGATGGGTATAATTTACTTTCTCATCATTTATCTGCTAAACGTGATATATTGTGGTCCCCCCTTACCAGATATGTATGTGAAATTGCAAATACTAATGCTTCACTGATTTCCAAGATAAAGTATGTTAGTTCCTAATTACTTTGTTTTTAGTATATATCCCATTTGCTTTGTTGTTTTCTTGACTTCTTTACCATTGTTAAGTTGAAGATACTGTTATAGGAAGATTTTATTGTTAGATACTCTTTTCTCTCCCCTTTTCCTCTTTCTTCTTCTACTTTCTCTATCTTTCTTCCAGGTTTTATCATAATTGATTTGCATTACTGCCCTTCCATTAGAGTCTATTTGGTGATGAGCTCCATTTATTTTTTTAAATTTGATAACCATGTATGATTACTTGTTCTCTTCTCTCTATGGAATTATGTGCTGGTTCTTATGTATATTTCGTTCTCACATTAATAATCATATTTATCTTTTAAAAAAGAAAGTAGAAAAGTATGTAAAGATATGTGTAGTAACTCCATAAAAGGTAACCTGGTTGTAGCTAAAATGGTTGTATTCGGTAAGTAACTGGGGAGAAACTTGAAACATAAGGAGAATAATAAGACCATAAATTTTGGCCTTGTGTAGTTACAGAAACAGAAGTTAAATAACTATGATAGAAGTAAAAAGGATAAAAAAGAGACTTAACTGTGTTAATTCCAGTAAGACAAAATATGAAACAAAACTAAAAGTGAATAGGGTAGGTAGGCTGTGAGGAAAAAGTAAAGGAAATATTTACCTACAATCCTTTTAATAGAATTTATGTCAAAATGAAAACATACTAGGAGTCATCAGAAAACAGACAGCTCGACTGAGCAAGATGTCAGAATTGATAATAACTTGTTTTGAAAATAAAAAAAATAAAAAAAGTAAGTTGAAGTTATAAAAAGAGGGGTGTCTGCAGTTAAGCATTAAAGAGGTATCCATACAGAAGAAATAAAAGTGAGTCAAAAAGATAGGTTGTGTTTTAGAACAGAGAATAACATAATGATTTAACTATAACGTAATGAATAATCCAGTTGTAGAAACCAGGTAGGATGAATAAACAGCTAACCAGTGGTGGCAGCAGTTAAAAAAGGACCCTTTTAAAGAGATGGGCAGAACACAGGAAGGGAGGTATTTGCAGATTAGTGAATATTACTAAGCTCAATACTCTCATTGTATGAATTATCTTGCATGCAGAAAAAAAGTAATGAGTACTGATAGGTGCAGATACTAAGATAGAATTGGAAAAAGAGGGTGTCAGGTCAGTTTAAAGCCATTTAAACAGACAAGAAACTTTTCCATCAGAACAGCTATTTATGCCTTCAATGCCTCTCAATCCACGATAAAGACTTCAATGTACAAGGGACCAAATTACTCTGATTTATTGTATGGCATGAAAACTCAAGTAAAATGTATTTCTGATGTAACCTGTGATATACTGAAAGCTTCTGCTTTTTCTACGGCTTCCAATGTTGCTGCTCATTGTCAAATTCATTTACAAAATTGGACGATAGGTGCTTCTCAGAAGTTTGGGATACTACACATGTCATTTTCAGAGACTCCCTTCCTGTGTTCTGCCCATCTCTTTAAAGGGTCCTTTTTAACTGCTGCCACCACTGGTTAGCTGTTTATTCATCCTACCTGGTTTCTACAACTGGATTATTCATTACGTTATAGTTAAATCATTATGTTATTCTCTGTTCTAAAACACAACCTATCTTTTTGACTCACTTTTATTTCTTCTGTATGGATACCTCTTTAATGCTTAACTGCAGACACCCCTCTTTTTATAACTTCAACTTACTTTTTTTATTTTTTTTATTTTCAAAACAAGTTATTATCAATTCTGACATCTTGCTCAGTCGAGCTGTCTGTTTTCTGATGACTCCTAGTATGTTTTCATTTTGACATAAATTCTATTAAAAGGATTGTAGGTAAATATTTCCTTTACTTTTTCCTCACAGCCTACCTACCCTATTCACTTTTAGTTTTGTTTCATATTTTTGGGGAGTGACTTGAGGAGTTGCTTTCTCATGCTTTTGAGAATCAGAAGCTTGCCCAGTTGTTTAGGTCTCAAACCAGACTTGTTGAACCTCCTTGACATTCCTCTAAGAAACTTTAGCACAGGTATTTTTAAGCATCAGTATGTCAAGTTCAATTTGATCACTTCACTTTCTCAAATCAAAGTTCTCACACCTCTGCCCCTTCTTCTAAACCTATGAAGCATTGCGACAATGCAGTCCTTTTCCTGAGATTCCAGATGGGGAATGTCTCTCTTACATTTATTACATCTGGGAAGAATCTATCATGGTTGCATGGACATTGGAGATGGTTCGTCAAGGTTATTTTCTCACCAGACTCCAATTTATGTTAGACTGTCTAGCCTCAAGATTTTTCCAGGAAAAAGGCCTGAAATCTGGAAATTGTGAAATTGGCCCTGAAGAATGCAAGGATTCCTGCTCATCTGACCAATGTGGATCAAGGATTTTATTCCCATTTATTCTAGTGAAAAAGGCGTCAGGAGACTTCAGACTAATTATAAATCTCAGGGAAACTGAATCTCTTCATGAGAAATTTACACTTAAACAACCCTATGGCTCTCATTTGTCTAATTTCTCTGACAAATGGATGACAGAGTTACATCCTCAGGATGCTTTATACATTCTGTACCAATTTTTTTACGTCATCAAAATTTTCTCATATTATCTCTTCAAGATTTCATTGGTAGTTTCAGATTCTTAATTACAACTTAACATCTGCTCCTAGGGTGTTCACAAAACCTACGTTGGTAGCTCTTCTTTACAACCAAAGAATTCTGGTCCATCCCTGATTGATGACTGTTTCATTTCTTCTCCTTTGACCATCATTGTTCAAGAGGACACAGCCATAGTCTGTCTACTATTGCTCATCAATTAAAATAAATCCCACCATACACCCTCTGAAGACCTTGAGATCATTGGAGCCTGCTTTCAAACCCATTTGGGATCTTTTTTATTCCTCAATTAGAAGCAGACTGTAATAGCTCTTAATAAACTTTCTGGTTTAGGGGCCAGCCCCAGCCAAAGAAGGCCACATGGAAAGACCTGGTTTTGGGGGAGACACGGTTTGAGCCTTCTACCATAAAGTAATAATCTTTCAGGTTGGCTGTTGTCTTTTTGTATTTCGTTTGCAGGCCTCCTAGGTATTTGTGGTGCATTGGACTCTCCTCCTCCATTTGCGCCATTATTTCAACATCTATTGTTACATTCATTCCTGTTATCTCAGAATCTCAATCTTGCAGTTTCAGTATACAACATGTTTGGAGAATATCTTGGTGGCTTTCCCTTAAATCTCCAAACAAGAGACCCTATTTACTTCCCTACTCCAGTCATTTTTACCACACATGCAAGCAAGACAGGTTGGGGAGCAACTTTAGGCACCAAATCAACTTCCAATCAGGGAAAGTGACTTACAGAAGAAAGTCTTCTCTTATCCAACTTGAGAGAATTGATTGCTGTTTATCACACATTTGTGGTTTTCAATACAGTTACCAAGGCTTACCACAACACTAAGGAACAGGGTGCCTGAATCTGGCCTCTTTAGCCTATCAGATAGTGTGCGGGCCAGAATGCAATGTTGTGGTTGTTTCAGCTTCCCATATTCGGGAGATGGGCACTGTGATAGTGCACAGATTACGCAGAATCTTCCAGCTGTAAAAAAAACACAAAACATTGAGGAAGCCTAAAAGTGTAACAAACATTTAATTGCAAAATAGCCACTATGCAAACATAATACTGTGAGCCGATTGCAGAATCAATGTCCCAGAGGTTCCACCACCAGTCAGTTGGAGCATGTAATTCTAAAATCCATAAATTCTGGGCAACATTTTCTACAGTTTTTTCCCCATACAAGTGAATGGAAATGAGAACACTTGATCGGTACTGTTGCCAAATTAAACTTAATAATGAGAAGATGGCAAAATGTGGAAGCCCTTGAAAGACTAGATGCAAAAGACAAGTACAGACTCCACTACTTTCTAAAAGTCACAATTTGTGGTGCCAATACTCAACACAATGCTACGCTTACTACACAGTGCAGAAAATGGGCAACTGTACAACACTAAGTAAGATGGCTTTGGTGACTTGGTAATGACCTCCTTTCGTCAGGAAGAGGAACCCTCCACTCTCCTTTTTCCTTTCCCTTGTACTGAAGAGAAACCATGCCAAATGTTTGATTTGGTTCAGCCTTTTCGTGTTTACCTTGCTAAATCCCTTGAATATAGATAATGTTAGACTCTATCTATGAACTTTGGTGCCTGTTGAAAAGGTGATGAAGCACACTCCTCTACTCCAAGCTGTTGCATTCTGACTATAGTTTCTATTGCATGTTCCTCTCAAGGGAGTTCACTTCAACTTTCAGTTCAGGTTAGATCCATCTGTGGGATGGCAGCATCTTGGGGAGAGGCCTGTGGCGGTTCCATTCAAGACATGTGCAGGACTGCAGTGTGGGTGGCACCATCTACTTTTGTTTCCTACTGATGTGGAAGATCAAAAATCGTTAGAGGGTCATTCCAGAGTTCTAGTGGCTGTTAATCATAAGTGACTTTTCTCCTGAAAATATATGAAAATTCTTCTTAAAACACTAGACACATTGCGTTATTCAGGAGTTGTCATTATTTTAGGGAATCAATTCACTGCTTCTGATCTGGTCAATCTTTTTATAGTAAGGACTGGGATGAAAGAAATGTTGATGTAATCTAGTACTTAAAACACTCTGCTGCCTACCTGCCCCCTTCCACCTGCAACCATGATTCCCTGTTCTTGGTGATGAAAGGAGGTATTAAAAATCTTCCCTCCCTTTCCATTTTTCCAGGTAAGAGGAGAGCCAAGGAAAGGGAAGAACATGGGAAAATGTGGGAAGTGGTCTGTTTTATTTTAGCTAAGTCTCTTGATGACTAAACACTCTTGGGTGATTAGTGTGCTATACAAATCAACATAACATAACCTCATATAGTATGTACTGGAATCGGAGTAATGAAGATTATCGATGCACATGTGCAGCATGCAAGTGAATCCTAAAATTCCCTGTCTCCTATCCCAGACATCAATGTACCACCCACCAGTTCCAGCCTGCAGAATCTCTAAATAATACATCCTTTCTCAGACATAGGCGGAAACCTTGCAGTGAGTATGGGGTAGCCAGGCATTAAATAACCTCAAAATATATTTAGCTATTCTCTATACACAGTATAATCATGTATGACTGCCAAATTAGCCACAAATTAGTTGCAAATTCACAAGGACGTGCCAGCATGAAATGGGGAGGTAGGGGGTACAGATCACAGAGCATCACTGAAGGGCCTCCACCTTTTGCTGTCTACGGAAAGCAGAAGACTGTGACCAGCAGGCTCTGGGAAAAGTGACGTTGAGCACAGGATCTTTCCATATGTCGTGCTCAGTATAGATGTAGAGCCACTGAGAAGCTTCAGTGAGGTCAGAATTGCCTTTAAATGAGAAAGGTACAGTGCACCTTCTGTAACGTGTGACACTCATTCTCATTGTACTCTGCCATTGTGTGCAGTTTTCCAGTATGCATCAGTGTTTCCTTTATTAAACACAGGCAATACTTTCAGGGTGCATGGGAGTGGTAGAATTGTTTGGGATGTCAATAAATTTCCATTACTGATCCTTGGGGGAGAGGGGGCGCAGCACAAACTGCTGACACCTGCTTACGTGTGAGAAAGGTCGCTTTATTGAAACAGGTGCACATCACATATATCATCCCTGGGCCTTTCGCCTTACAAAACTAACACCTCACTGTACAGATATGGTCGCCTATGTCAAACTACCCTCCGCCCCTAAATGTCCCTCCCCCACAAAACTTAAACCTGCAAGTTTTTACCTCTTCCTGGGCTGATCTTCAGAAATTGAGACCTCTAACCACCTGTATAGTTTTAGTGCACCTATTAACCACCTCTACCTTAACTTCCTAATGAACCTTAAGCTTACTCTCTTGTCCAGGCGTGGGCCTGTCCACCCATTCACTGTCAGCTTATCTCACAGCTGTCAACAACAATAAACTCCACTAAAAGTCATGGCAACTTCTCAGCCAGCTGCCACCCAGAAGAAGGCCCTAAGCTACTTACTTCTGCCCTCCTCCCCAGTTTCTTAAAGATGCACCATCAATGTGGATGCCAAAAACTCTAAGTTGTAACAAGTATAACTGCATATGGTACTGAAACAAGCAGACTTAGTCCCCCTTGAAAAACTCAGCATTGCCATAACTTGCATCCATATGCTCAATCCTACCAATGCTGCTGGCCCTATGAAAAGCCCTCATCTCTTTGTTAATTTGTCTCCTGGCTTTATCTAAGGCTGCTGGTTTGATTGCTCTGCATCATGTTCTCATAGGAATGAACACTGTCCAAACAACGTGACACCCTGACCACTGCTGCTTCCTCTCTTTAGATCCTCCCTCATAGCCTCATCAGATCTAACCCCTTCTTCACAACCAAAGTGTTCTCAACAACATATAAAATCAGCAACTCCGTACACTTCCCTCGTAGTAACAACTTGGTAAGGAAGGGCAACAATTCTCTCCAATACATACCTCCCTTACCAAACCAACGCACACTGAAAAGAGTAGAGTCAGACCCAAGTTCGCTCCATGACTGGCACGCTTGCCTCTCCGCCCATGTACTAATGAGTGACCCACAATCCAAATGGATAAACCAGCGACCTCTGGGCCGGGAACCAAACCTGAAAACACTGCAAATGCAAGTGAGAACATGGAAATGGCTCAATAATCCCCTTCCTCCTCCCATACATACCGCTAAAAGCAGACTGAAGACCACCTACCAGAACCCATGATATTTTCCCGACTCCAACTCCTCCTGCCCACTTCTGTGGCCATTGCTATCCTGAAGGAATGTGCCCTGTAGCCTCTTCCATCGACTCTCAAATGCGTAAGCGCCTTGCACAGAAACGCTAAAAGCTGAAATACAGTTACTTCTTTCCTATCTCTATGTAGGAAAACTGGCCCTAAAGTGGTCGAGGAGCCCTCCCGGAGAAAGAAGACCCATGTCACCGGGCAAAAACTCGGCAACTTGATTTTCCCAAAGCGATACTGACCTACCCATACCCCTCTGATCTGTTGTGGATGTTGTGGCACACAACCCCACAGGAGCTCCCGCATAAAAGTAATGCCTGTCAATTTCCCTGCAGACCTCTAGTCTCCTTTGTGCTTCCCTTTCCAGAAATTCCGTTGATGCCTGCTCATAGGACCACCTCATGGACACTGCCAATGATCCAACCACCAACTGGAGCATCCTCTTTCACCTACTGTCCACAGCTCTAACGGCATCTGAGTCTTGTCCCTGGCTGAGTCCTTGGCTAGCCCACAGAATCTCTCATACAGTGGACTAGACCAGGCAACCCCAATGTCATTGTCCACCCCTAGCACATTTCACCTGAAACAAAATAGCCTGCAAACACTGCAAAACAAAAAGCCCTCAGCACCTGCAACACCTGCCCATCTGTGGCCGACTGCCTGGTCACCACCTGTACCACTGCCATGGTATCAGTATGAAACAGCACCCGCCTGTGGGTCAACAACATCTCCTATAGGGTGACTGCTACCACTCAGGAAAGAACTCCAGAAAGTCACTGCTCCTCCCCACCCTGCTTCCACTCCTGATGCCATTCCTCTTCACACCACTTCCCCTTGCAGTAGAGTCCAAAACCCACCCCCCGGCATCTAATTAGACCTGTGCATCCCAGTCCATGTCAATGGGTGCTGACAGTGGCACTCCATTGAACGAGTCCAAAAAGAAACATCACATGCGTAAAGACTCATGCACTCCAGTTGACAGTCTTACATGGTGATGAGGCAATGCTAAACCGAACAAGGACGGACCCTGACACTTACAGAAGGTTCTGCCTGCTCTGACTATTCTGCAGGCGAAGTTCAGATGGCCTAGCAACACTGGTATTTCCTTCACCGTCACCTTGACTTTAGACAGCATTGAATCCAAAAGCAAATGTATCATCTGTTTACTATCTGCTGGAAGGCGTGCCTCCATGGACACTGAATCAATCTCAATACCTAAGAAAGACAGGACCAAACTGGGTCATACTGTCTTCTCAGGACCTAATGGTACTCAAGATTCCCCTAGAGCTCCTTAAAACTTACCATCTGCCGCTGGCAGTCCGTGGAACCAGGGTTAGCCACAAAGAAGAAATCATCCAGGTAATGTGTCACTCCCACGTGACCCGTGCACCAAGAGAAAAGCCACTGTAAGAATGTACTAAAGCACATGAAAAGTTAGGGGGGGTCAAGAGATAGAGCATCCCATGGGCAGTGCCTTATCCACATACAATTTCCCATCGGACTGTATGCCCAACAGCTGAAATTCCTCCGGGTGTACCGGTAGCACTCGGAAAGCCGACCTTATGTCACTCTTTACCATGAGCACCCCTTTTCCCGCCTTCTCTACCAGGGAAAGTGCCACATCCACCCAGGAGTAAGTCACTGATACTTGGCCTTCCAGGATAAAGTCATTCACCGAGGACCCCTCTGGCCACGATAAATGTTGTATGAATCGGAACTGCTGTGTATCATTTTTTGGAAAAAACCCCAATTGGAGACATACTCACATTATGCATGAGCCACTCACTAAACGGCCCAGCCACCCTGCCCTCTTGAACATCTTTTAGCAACTTGTCATTCACCACTTGGTTGTGCGCACTCAAACTGAGTTCAGATTGGTTGCCCATCTACACACCCTCAGGCCCTCATACCCATGTCTGAATCCCTCGTGGAACCCCTCCCTCAGTAAAACCGCGTCCTCTTTGTGATCGTATGATTGCAGCCAAAAATCCAACCTGTCCAATTTAATTGGTGTAGGATTCCTTGCCTCCAGATCCATGGGCCCTCCTTTACCTCTCTGGAAACCTGAGGCCTGTCCGTGGTGTTGAGCTCCTGTGCCTCCTTATTGTTGCTGCCCCTGTCCAGTGTAGGAACCTGATTGTCCCCCCGCCCCGTAATAATGGATGAGGGCATGCATCCTGGAGCACTTGGAACACTCATGGCAAAAAATGCAGTATTACCTCGTACCCAAGCCTTTATTGAAGTTCCCACTGGCCCCCCCTCTGACTTCCTTGTCCCTTACCTGTGGCCCCCCCTTCACGGGCAGGGAACCCCTGAAAGAGCCGGTACACTATTGGCAACCCACTTGTAGCAAAGATAGTCTTCCTGACATAGGGAGGCCCCATCATATGTGGCCATAGATCAGAATCTACTCCCCCCTTGCATCACAGGATCCAGAGCCATGCACGCCTTGAACTCACCGTCATATATGTCCCTCCTCTGCCCCCTCTTTGGCTTGCAACTCAATGTATGGAAGCTTTAGCCTTTCAACATATTTGACCAAAGGCTTGAGCACTCCCATATAGGGTAGCTTTTTTAAAATTATACCTTCAGCTTCTTTCTCTCTAGTCCCTCAGACTTACCATCCACTTTTCCCTCCCTTGTGTCACCACTGCTGCTCATCTCGCATCTGTACTTGCTGCCAGCTGTCCCCCGGTAACCCCTCTTGGACATAAAGGCCCTTCCGCAGCCCAGTGTCCCCGCTCTTCAGTGCCTCCATCACATCCACACCAATGGAAACCATTTCTGCAGCTGTTGCTCCATCAGTCACTGCCTTACCTAGTGCCAAAGTCAGTGCCCATTACGGAGCCTTCTTCCGTGCCAGATATCCGCTTTTTCCTGGCCCACTGTATCCTCCATGCCATGGTCGACCATCACCTGACTCCTGAAAAACACAATGAACGTTCTGATTAGAACCTCTCCCCCCTCATGACTCATCCCATGCTGCCACAATCGTAATTAAGCTGCGTATCCTCCACATCCAACAGACCTCCAACACCTTGTTCAGCTTGTGCTGTATGCTATTGCTGTTGTATGTTTTGCCTTGCATATTACCTCTGTTCCTTTTTTGGCGAAAGAGCCGAACCATGCCCTTTCAACCAGTCTGCAGATGCAGGACACTGTGTCCTGTGTTGCGCTGCGCCAGGGGTTGTATCAAAACTCTCTTGCTTGTTTCACCAATGAGGTCTCCTTGGACCTTCTTTTGTCAGTGATCTTGTGGTCCTACCACGCAGTCCGGCTGGCAGCACCAAACCCTGCCTTCACTTCTCCTTGGGGCACTTGAGCTGCACTGTGTTCTCCCGAGTCTGTTCCCTCCACCCCCAAAGGAGCGCACCTTGAAAAAGAAGGACAAAGGCCCAGTATGCTGATCCCTACATCTCAAGAGTCCTCACATGACCCCTCCTCAGGCAACCATAGCCAACTGTCACACTCTACACTGCGCTCTAACTGGTGCCCCCACTCAGCCAACAGTGCCTCCCCATCGCTAACTGCCCGCCTGTTCTCCGTGCCTGACCCTTCTGCGTCCTGCCTTCGCGCCTACGTCCCACCGGAACCTGGAGTATATCCTCACAGGTTTTTTAGGCACCCACTCTACCGCCTGTCCTCTCTCCCATCCCCTTAACTCTTCCTCTACCTCACCACGCTGCCCACCTCTTCGTCCTCCCTCCATTCCAACAGAGCAGCCACGCTGGCTGATGCTGGGCCCACCAGGGCTGCCTATCCTGATGCCTTACCAACCCCTATTCTAGAACCCGCCGGTTGCTGCTGCGGTAAAGCCTGGACCCCTTCTCCCAGAGCCCCTGCCTGCCCCCTGTCCCACACTCCTTCTAGTGCCCTCTCCATGCCCAAATGAGATTGGAATCCAGTGTGCCCCCTCCCTTACATAGCTCTTTAGCAGCCCACTTGATTGACTGAGCTCACGTCCTATATGCAGCACCACCAGTTCTTGGCAATATATAAGGCTGGGCCCCCCTCTGCATTCCCCAGGGCCCTGAACACATTCATACCCTCATCTGGGGCTATTTGTCCTTTCATGACTGCTAGTTGGGCTTCCTCTCCCATCCACCTCATATGAAAAATGCTCAGCTGCACCGTGTGTGTACCGCGGCCTGCCAGTGTTTTCCGTTGTGTGCCCCTTCCCCGTGCTGCTGCTGATCATACATAGCTAGCTCCTCTGGCCTCTGCCACAACCCACGGGGCCTGTATAATGTTCAAACCGTAATTGCCACTTGAGGCAGCCAGGCAACTAGAAGCGATCCCTGCCCTCCGGCCTGCATCACGCTGAGAAGGACCACTCTGCTCCTTCTCGAGTGGCCCCCTTACTCACCTGAAAAATGCTCACTTGAAGGGTGCGCTGCCACGGCAAACACACCAGTAACGCAGTCGCGAGCCTCCTTTGACGATCTGCGCACCGGGCGACCTCGTAGATCAGCGCCATCCACCGTCAAGTCGTCAAAACATGTCTAATTAACGGGATTAACCCCTATTTCACCCATTCCGCAAAAAGTACTCCTAAGTGGATATACCAGCCACCATGTCACCAAAAGACAAAATGGTGGCTGATAAACATGATGGCTAGTTTGTATGTGGCTACAAAGTAGCCCAAAACTGGCACAAAACCTGGTTGCAGTCGTTGGACTGCACCAACTACCCCAATCTTCCCAGGGAAGGGGAGCAAACCTCCCTCTGGTCGACTGCCCCCAGCCCCAAATCCCCTTTTGTTCTGTGGCTGCATACAGTGTCAGGAGCTGAATGACAGAAGAGAGACCCAGACATGCCTAAATTTCTAGAAGAAATAATGAGACAGAGGCAAAGAAAGAAAGACACTTCAAACCACATTTCCAATTCAGTTTTTTTTTTTTTTCTAGTTTGGAAATAACTACTATCTAGTGTGTTACTCCCATTGGTCCAATTGAGCGGAACAAGACTATAGTATCTGGACAGTGGTGTGGTGATTTGACTCGTTCACCCTACTGTTTGGGGTGTGTGATTTAGTCCCTGTTCGACGTCACAAAGTAAATAAATGGTGCTACTGAGCTAAGTTATTTTTTGCCCTGTGAAGGCGGCCGGCAGCTTGTGACCCTCAGAGCACCGAGTGGTCAAAGAGACTGCTCCGCCGCTTCTGGTATCGCCTCTTTTAAAGGGGCGGGATGCTGCAGAATCCAGTTCCCCTGTGACCCGGAAGTGTTTACGCACTTCTGGGTCGCCGCGCGCCCGGTGACCAATGTCTGCACGCCTACGGGGCCGGCACCGGTGGCATCATCCGCTACCACCACCAGCTCTCCAGCAGGGACCGCATCCCGCCATAGGCGCATCACCCCCTAGTCGGGGCCACCTTGGCATTTGACTGATCTTAGCAGGAGTCGGACAGCAGGCATGAGACTAGACATCAGACATACTGAGTGAGGTAGAGACAAAGTAAGGGAAAAGGTATTTTGCTTTGGGTTTCCAAATACAATACAGTTTTATCGTTTTTCTTGGCATCCTAAATGCTCATGCCCTGTGTATAGGACAAGGTATTGAGCACTGCAGAGCAGAAAACAGAGATTAATAAGGCGTAGGCTGATGGCTCAGAAAATAGTACTATTACATTCACTGTAGTGTGATCAGATGGCTCCATGTCACTGGGAACTATATTCCCAGTCCTATTCTTTGTTTTTTTAAATCATTGGTGTCTGAAGTGTTAATCCCATTGGTCCAGTTTATGCTATTGTAGACAACGCCCACAAGTAGGGGCTACTTTAAAAACTTATTGTTGGCATTGCCTGCTCCCCTCAAAATAAGTAGTCACCTTTCACCAAGTTGGAGCTGTATATCTGGCCGTAAGCACTGGGATTATATAAGTGCCAGCTTAAGCGCATTAGAGGGTAGAAACACAGGTCGGCACTGTGAATTACAACCCTTTTCCTTTTGTGTGTCTCAAAACCTGGTCAGGTAGGTGAAAAGGTGCTGCAAACGCTTAGGTGGGTAAAGGGTGGATGCCATCTTTCACACCACCATAGACCGAACTGTCTCAATCAGCTAGATTGTACGTACTTCAACAACCATATAAACTTCCGTAAACTTAGCAGACACCTCTACTCAGCCGGACTCCTACTCGCACAGACCCCACATACGCCAACCCAGACCCTGCGATTGGCCTTCTCCTATCATGATCCCAAAGCCTGGAACGACCTACCCAATTCTTGAATTCCACAAGAAACTGAAAACTTGGCTCTTCATCTAGCCATGACCCTGGATTGCCCCATACAGCTCCAACTTTAGCGCCAGGCTACCCTCCCGGGGCAGTTGTGCACTATACTTATACACATAACATACTTCGGTTTTTAGTCTTCCCCAACCTAAGAGACAGGGGCTATCTTAGCTATTTTAAAAATCTTTAAATCCCAGTGTATACCTACGGCAACCTATGGCGCAGAGGTATGGGGCTTCTCTAAGAGTTGTAACATTCAGCGTGAGGAAAACAGATTTTGCCGGAAACTTCTGGGTGCCCCGATCTCCACGTCCCAATATGTTTGCCATAGTGAATTAAAGCTACACTACATTGAAGATTATATTAAGGCCGGCCTGCTCTATTTTGGCTAGCAATCTGGAAAAACTCAGCGGTGTCTCTTACAAGAGAGATAAAAGGAGATTGCCTTAAATGTGAAAGGGGAATGGATATCCCTTGGCTAGCCGTGGTAAGATCGAGTTTAAGCATGGTTAACCATGAACAGATCTTTTTATGTCCAAATGAGATAGACTCTGTAAGCAAAAAAAGCTCTCCGGACGGTATTATATACACATTATAGTAAGGCAAGAATTGACAGAGAGTCCAAAAAAACAACCGTAGTCACTTTCATGTCTATTTAGAACATCTGTTATCAGCTGGCCAGTTATCTTACAAAACCTAGTGGCCGCTGGGAGAGGGGTCTCCTTTTTCGCCTGAGGGCTGGCACAGTAAAAGTTTTGCTTTGCTTTCCCCTTGCATATATTGCTAATCTAGACTCCTTGCCTTGCCCATGCGATGGCCGGAGTGGGCAAACTACATTACACTTTTTACTCTTCTGTAAGTTTTACATAAAATATGCCAAAGGGTTTTTAATTCCATTTTTTTTTTTAACTTTGCCTGTCCAACTTGAAATAGCATATAGGAATATCCTCAATTTGGAGGATGATGAATTGATTTTCCGAGTTGGCACTTTCCTGAAAATTGCTGTACGAGCCCGTAACACGATATGCACTTTATGATCAAAGCTTTTACTGAATTTGTCTTTATTCTGCTATCATGATTATTATGAATTTGTGTATTGTAATGTGTTGTTATGTGAATTGCTCTTTTATGGATATGCTTTTTTATCCGAATAAAGGAATTGAATTTAATTGAACATAACATACTGAATTTCTCCACAATTATGAAACCCTTTTCAAACTGGTTTGGAACAGTCGGCAACAAACCTGTTGAGGAGGCCTGGAGAATAGGTCAGACTGTTTGACCACTGAGTCCTTGGCTCTTTGTTGGTCCTCTCAGCATGAACAACTATTATGGACTGTGCATGAATATGAATACCTATTTATTCATCAGAAATATATTTGTTCTATTCACGGGCAAGGGACCATTTACCCATTAACAATGCCTGCTTTGTTTTATGTCTATTAGCTAACCAGTGGGTATATCTTACTGTTAGACCTAACAGTCTAAGGGTGGTCTTACCCCAAACTTTTTGCCTTCCCCCTCCATTTTTTGATGATCTAATTTTTGTTGGCCATAGGACTCAGTGCATTTTACCACTGCTACTCGGTGCTAAAGTGTGTGTGCTCTCAGTGCTAAAGTTTGTGTGCTCTCTCCTTTAAACATGGCGATATTGGCTTATACCCTATTGGTACATTTAATTAACATGTAAGTCCCTAGTAAAGTGTTCCTACATGTACCTAGGGCCTGTAAATTAAATTCTACTGGTGGTCCTGCAGCACTTATTGTGCCACCCACTTAAGTATACCTTCAATCCTGTCTCAGGCCTGTCACTGCTGCCTTTGTGTGCAGTTTAAACTGCCATTTTGACCTGGCAAAATAAACATTTTATTATTACATATAAGTCACCCCTGTGGTAGGTCCTAAATAGTCCACAGGGTAGGGTGCAGTGTATTTAAAAGTTGGACATGTACGTTTAACTTTTGCATGTCTTGGTAGTGAAATACTCTTAAAGTTGTTTTCCCATACTGCAAGGCCTACTTCTCCCATAGTATAACATTGGGTTAACTTATTACATTTAATAAGTGCTAGCTTTCAATTGGGAGCAGATAAAAAGGTCATGCTTGGTGTCTGAGAAAAAGGTAAATTCGAAGTTTAAGTTACAATTTTGAAAATGCCACTTTTAGAAAGTTCCCATTTTCTTGTCTCAACCATTTGGTGCCTATAGCCTGAACCTGGTCACATGATTGGGTGTAGTTGAAAGGTGGACTTTGTTTATTCCTCGCAGACAGCCACACAATAGAGGGATTAGGTGTGTTTGGTTGGGTCAATAACTGGCAGGAGGGGGGGGTAGAATGGTACGCGGCCCCACTTGCAACTGAATAGGCTGTGCCCTGCCTTCACACAAAGTACTTGTCACCACTGCATTGTTGATGCTGCATGCTTGAACACAGGGCAGGGAAGGCAGGAAACCTCTAGGACTCCAAACGGAGTTCTCTAGAAACATCTCCTACTTCAAATCTGTGCACAAGATATAAGTATTGGACCCTCAGATCCATCTCTTCAATACACTCCTAGACCTGTAAATACTACAGAAGAATGACTGCTGTGCTGCTTTGCTACTAGGACTGCTACTCTGCTGTCCTGCTATTCTGCTGCTCTGTGGCTTGCTGCCCTGCTTGCTGTGAAGGAAGACTGGACTTGCACCCTTCATCCCAGGCTGAAGTGAGTCCAAGGGTCAGCAGATTGGCCTCCCGTATTGAGCTATAGGGATATAACAAGCTTCAGAGGCTCCCTGCAACTGCCCAGCTGACCTGCAACTGGACCTGCCTGAGCCCTGCAGGCCTTTGCTGAAGCAAGTTCCTGACCCCCAAGAGCTGCCCCTCGGGTCCTAGACCTTTGGTACGGCCTCAGTTGGGCTCCTCTCCAGCCATGGAGTCTTGTATGGAATACTCCAATTTTTCCATACTTGGGGATTTCAATTATCACTTAGAGTCCAGTGATAGCTGTGATACTAACAACTTACTCGATTTGCTCAATAGTTTAGGTTTTAAACAAATAGTTAAGGAGTCCACACACAAAGGAAATCATATGCTGGATGGTATCTTCACAAACCACCCACAAATAAAATTTAAAAGCACGCTGCCAGTAATTTGGTCTGACCATAAAGCTATATTCTTTGATATATCCTTGACTGAACCATTCACCAGAGAACATATGAAAAATAAATCAGGTGGAGTACGCCTTTGGAAGCAAATAAATACCCCTGATCTTGAAACTACTTTACAAACCCATGATCTCCATACAGTTGCCGATCCAGATACAGCAGCCCTAAATTTTAATAACTGGATTGATCAAGCAGCAAAGAAGTTAGCCCCCAAAACTCTCAAATATATCAGCAAAAAAGCACCATCAGCCCCATGGTACACAGCCAACTTAAAAGAACTAAAGAGGAAGTGTAGAGCTAAGGAACGAATCTGGAGGAAAAACTACTCCGATACGGATAAAACACAGTATAATCAGGCACTAGCAAAATATAAGGAAGCAATAGTACAATCAAAAACTAGCTTCTTTACTGATAAAATTATGGCCTCCAAAAACACGACTAGAGAACTTTTTAAAACAGTCTCTAATCTAGCTAGTTTCAATAATAGCAAACAATTTAACCCTACTGGACAGTTCTGCAACAAATTGGCAGATTTCTTTCAGGATAAAGTAGTTACAATTTTTGAGGAGTTCTCCAATAACAAAACCGAAAAAAAACCTCAAATACCCATCGACGATAAGGAAACCACTGAGGTCTTCCTACATGAATTCCACGCTCTAACCTCAGACAGGGTAGAAAAGCTAATACTGTCAACTAAGTCTGGATCCCCTTTGGACCCCTGTCCAGCCATGGTTTTTCATATGGCACCTAGCATAATTGCGAATAGATTAACACCCCTTCTCAATAACTGTCTGTCCAAGGGGCACTTCCCCGCCACATGTAAAAAATCACTGGTCAGACCGATACTAAAAAAGCCAACCTTAGACCCTACTGAGGTCAGCAGTTACTGGCCTAGTTCATGTTTGCCATTTCCTTCCAAAATTCTGGAAAAAGCCCTCAATGAGGAAATTTTATCCTTCATAGAGACCAATGATAAACTTGACTCAGCGCAACATGGTTTCCGTCCACGTCATAGCACAGAATCAGCATTGATTGCTGCTACTGAGGATATACGTATTCAACTTGACGGAGGGGGGAAGGCCATACTGATCTTACTCGACTTATCGGCCGCGTTTGATACGGTTGATCATCATATTCTCATTCAGCGCCTGGCGGATATAGGCATCGTCAACAAAGCGTCTGATACTCTCCGGACATATCTAACTGGTAGAGAGCAATCCATCACGATGGAAGAACATAAATCGTATCCCTACACATTGCCATGTGGAGTTCCCCAGGGATCTTCACTCTCCCCCACCTTGTTTAACGTTTACGTAACCCCACTAGCCAGACTCATACGGTCCCATGGTTTTAAAGTGGTATGCTACGCTGACGACACACAAATAGTTGTCTCTCTAACATCCAAACCTGAAGAAGTGGCAATTAATTTTAGCAATTGCATGAGACACATCATTTCTTGGATGTTGGACAACTGTTTAAAACTAAACACTGGAAAAACTGAAGTGGTCACGTTTGGAAGAGATACTTCCAACTGGAACTCTACCTGGTGGCAGGAAGTAGCAGGACCTTGCCCTCAGCCCGTTAAACAAGTAAAAAACCTCGGGATTAAGATAGATGACCAGCTCTCTCTATCTGAACAGGCTAACAACGTTACCTCCTCCTGCTTTTTTACTTTAAAAGTCCTCAGAAAGATTCTACCTTTTATCCCTATGTCCCTCAAAAAGATGGTTATCACGGCCTTGTTACTGTCTAAAATTGATTATTGTAACGCTCTTTATTTGGGAGCAAAGAAGAGCGTGATACGCAAATTACAGACGCTACAAAATGCAGCGGCGCGTCTACTTCTTAAAATTCCAAAGGTTAGCCCAGTAAGCCACGCCATTCGGGACTTGCACTGGCTACCAGTCCAGGCAAGAATCCATTTCAAATCTATGTGCATTCTGCATAAGACTCTGCACGGGGCTGGCTCAGTTTACCTTAACTCACATATCAAGCGCCACATACCTCAACGAGAGCTCAGATCGGCAACCGCCTCCTTATTGGTGGTTCCAAGGATAAAAACAGTAAAATGGGGTGGCAGAAGTTTTCTACATCTGGCCCCAAAACTGTGGAATACGATGCCCATTAATCTAAGGAAACAAACCAACCTGTTAATGTTCAGAAAGGCATTGAAAACATGGTTGTTCGCTCACAAAGTCTAGTCAACGAGCCCGACTCCTTCACAGTAACTGGACAACTAGCGCTAAGACGCCACGGCAAACACGCGCTTTATAAAAAACCCACATTTCATTTCCATAGAAAAGGAGAAATCCTGAAGTTTTGGGCTCTTCTAAAGCTCAAACAGGTCTGTTTGTGTCATGATCTTGCCGTCCGCGCCGCTCGCCTACACTAAGTTCCGGTGAACCCGACTCTTCGCACCATAGCGATGATCGCCAACGACTCCCAGCAGCATGAGATCTGTACTTCATGCTACAGCATCAACAGCCCACAGTGACCACCAGCACAAAGCTCCATCAATGACCATCCGTGATTTCACCATGATCTTCACACTACAGCAGCGACCATCCACGATCCATGGCCTGCTCTTTGCGCTACATCGATGACCATCCATGGTGGTCTCCCTGCTCTTAGAGGCCCCTTCCATCGCGAATGGAACCCTTCATGCTGGAGTTTGAAAGTATCTCTTTCAGTGGGACTAACCTGGTCCCTGTATCTGACACACGCTCCATAACCATAAGTGGCACTTTGTGCTTGCTTTTAGGTGCTTTACTTACCTGAAATCTTTAAAATTCCATATCTCCGGTTCTACTGATTGTGTTTTTGTCATTTTGGTGTCAAATAATTTATTAAAGTTGACTCTATTTTTCTAAACTGGTGTGGGATTTTTTTGGTGTTGTCTTTTCACTTTATTACAGTTTGAAGTACTGCATAAATATTTTACACACTGCCTTTAAATCAAGCCTGACTGCATTTGTGCCAAGCTACCAGAGGGTTGAGCACAGGTAATTTGGGGTTTGCGCATGTCTCACACTGACAGAGATTGTTATCACTGCTTGAGTAAGGTTTCATCCCCTTTAACCAGTATACCAGTTTCCAACACCTACTGTACAAGAATAAATGCCCATTTGCTCAACAATAGTTACTTGGTACTCTAAAGGGATAAATAAAATAACTAATCTCTCAGCAGCAGTTACTCATCAGACATTACTTGGTATTGCACATGGATAAATTAACATTTAACCATGAGCAGTTACCCATCAGCAGTTACTTGGGATTGTACACAGATACATACCACACTCTGAACAGCAGTTTCTTGGTATTATTCATTGGAAAATAGCAATTTGCCAAGAGGTAGTTACTTGATACTGTTTAAGGGTTATTAACAAAGTACTTACCTATTACTTGACAGTGTTCATATATAAAAAAGCTTTTTGTCAGCAGGAGTTAATTGGTATGCTAATTTTCTGGCCCAGTACATTTTTAAAAGATCATTTGAAACACAAAAGGTGTTGGGAGGAATGCTTGCAAATAAACTAAACCACTGACACTCGCTCTGGGTAGTGTTTTAATCTAACATTTTTTCACCCGCTGTGCCATTCCAGACATCTAGTCAGAGGCCCGCCTTACGCAAATCAGTCCTGAAACTTCTCAAGGAAACAGCCCTTTCCAAACTTCCAGGCGAGTTCCCCTTCCGAAGCGAACTCAAGCGTCAAAATAATATATTCTGGGACCGAAAGTTTTCTTTAAAATCCCGCCGTCAGTGCTATCCAATGAGGGGTGCTACATACCAAGGCTGCATAGTCTTTATTCCACTTCATGCCTCTTTCATTGACCACCAAACATTCCCTCTCTCTTTATTACACTCTGTTCAGTTCTTTTTAATCCTTGCTTTCTTTCTTTGTCACAGTTTTTCCATCTTTCTCTTACTCCTTTCCCCATTTGTGTTTTTCTCTTTCTTGCTATGGCTCAAACTCTGATGAGGAAAAATAAGTGCTGGTCCCCAAAAGTGAGTGCCATTGGCCCCATCTGCAACCACCGGCTCAAATTAAGCATGGCACCTAGGCCTTTGGGTATTCTATCAAACACACAAAACGGGTTGGAAGGATGTTTACAAATAGTCTAAACCACTAGCAATCGCTCTGGGTAGCATTTTAACCCATTGTCTTTCACCCACAGTGCCACTCTAGACAGAAGGCTGCCTCATACAATCAGTGTTGAACCTACTGGTCCCAATTTTCTGTTCTCTCGATTTGGGCAAATACCAATGTAAACCAAAGTAATTACAGGGACTTAAGAGGGGGATCGGATCCTCACATCAGCAATTACACAGCCCTTTGCAGAAGCACATACTTAATGCCTGTCCGCTTACTTGGTCCAGCTCATTGGTAAATACCCATTTCCCATTAATTAATTGCACAGAGTTGAATTACACACAGCTAATATTAATTTTCATCTGATTTGTTAGTTGGTACAATGCTCCAGCAGATAATATTTCCCTAAGCATGTTGTACTGTCAGTAGGTAAATATCCGCTTTTCATCTCAGGGAGCAACAGTGCTTACCTTTGACATTTCCTGGGAGTGAGAATGCCAACCAGTGATGTCTCCAGTGAGAGACTGACAATATGTACCTTTGCTAGTGAACGACATTGCTCACGTGCGCAATCTGTATTTTGCAGTACTGCCCTCTGTGTCCTCTCCGATGACTGACATTTCCAGCCTGTGAGTGGGAGAGTGAACCTGTACCATTTCGTTTGATTAATGTACTCAAAATGTGCCATCTTCAGATATTGAGAGTGACGTTTAATGCCACTTCCTGTGATTATGACTGCTCACCTGAACCATTTCATGCAGAGGGAGAGACTGCAAACTTCAAGCTTGTGAACAAGACAACCAAACTTTACTATCTGCCGACCAGTGAGTAGAAATCGCTATCTGTTGCTTTTCCAATGAATGCAACGTTAATCTGTGCTGTCTCAAGAAGCTAGCCCACCGCCACCCGTACAATATCCAGCGAGAGAGATTATCGTGACGAAAACAATATCTGTCGAGACCAGTGCTCACGACTCGGAGCTGAACGAAGCACTATTGGAGCGGATGAATACCGGAAATCACCTGCCAAAAATTCACAGTCTAAACCATCAGGAGGAACACATTACTTGGCAGCAGAAACGTTAACCTCCAGAGCTAGCTACATTACCATTATCTGTATGTAGAGAGGATGGTCACCTATGAAAATAAAGGGTAGCCAGTGGGTTGTTTTTTGCATACTTCATGGATGTCTTGAAAGGGCCACAATGACGCAAGCCAAGCGCTGAACACTGCCGGCTGCACTGTCAGGCACTGGCCACCCCGGAAAGGCTGTGACACACCATGAGTTAAGTGGGAGGTGGAGACAAGGAAACAGGGAGCAACCTAAGTGAATATCAGTCAAGTCTAAAAAGGCACCAGAAGCGGCATCTTTAATTATATTTTATCATATTTTATGTTAATGGATGCTCCCGTGCCGCGTTCCGAATGACTATGCTTACCTCATCAGAACAAGCTGCCTGAGAAAAATAGTACTGTAGCTAGTCACCAGAAACCCCTTTCCCTGATAGGCAATCTTTGTGTTGATATACGCCTACGTCAAGGCGTAATAAACATATTTAAAAACGAGCATTTGCACAGTCAGTAGGTCTCTTCTATGCAAGAGCTACTGGCTTTGCCAATGTGTTTTAGCCATGTTGTACACCAGCATTGCTGCTGTGGAGCATGGCTAAAAGTTAGTGGCGTAGAAGAGAGTCGTGGAGTGCTGTAGAGTGGAGTGGAATGGCATAAAGTGGAGTGTTGTGTCATTGAGAACAGTGTCGTACAGTGTCGTGGCGTACAATGGAGGAAAGTAATGTAGGGTGAAGTAGAGTGGTGTACAGTGGTGGCTGGTGCTTTTAAAACATAGTGGGGCAGAAAGTTAAATATAAAGTTCAAGCGAACTTGAATCAAACATGGGGGGGTGTGCAAAGCTCTTTTCTCCCCCGCAAGAACATTTGAGACAAGAAAGCTGGCTATAATGTTGTGTTTTTTTAAAAAGAAAAGTGAATATTTACTCAAAGAGACTCGGCACTCCCTGCAGTCACGCAGACACACCACCCACCCTGCTCTCACACCGACAAAACCCTCACCATCAGCCCTGCATGCACACAGACCCCAGGCTGCCACAGCTCTAAATACTTTCTGCCCCCACCACTCAAGCAGAGCCCTGCAGTGTGTTGGGGAGGGGGTGTTGTTGCGCAGATGCCAAGCACAGGACCAAAACGGCTGCAGGAGTGCATAAGGCCCGAGCTGATGGCGACCTCCTGGGAAGTGCAAACTGGGGCAGAGCAGACATGTTCTGTCCTCTGTCTTTACAGCCCATTCTGGGACCAAGAGACCAGGAGTCAGAACAGCGGCTGCTGCTACGATCAGTATATCTTCAAATGTGGCCACCCTTAACTATGTCTTGGGCCCAGAACGGGCTGTAAATATAGAGCACAGAAAACTGCGAGATTTAAAAGTGAAATTTGGAAATATGTGTGGAGTTCGTGCATATCCTCCTAAAAATGAAGAAACTAAACTATAGGAGAGAGACAGAGAGCACAGAGAGGATAAGGTGAGCTCCTTGAGGCGAACCCCATTGCAACAACCAGACTTGCATAGCTTTACAGCTATGAATGTTGTAATGAGGGCTCTCTGACATGGACCCTGGGGGCCAGTGCCCCTTCCTTTAATCTCGGAAGTAAACAGCGGTACACACCGGTGGCAAGGCTAAGGGAGGCTCAGGACCGGTCAACCATGACTCCTGGCTGTTGCCTTGTGTTCCTGGTGTACCCGTATTCGCACACAAGGAGGCAGAAGAATTAAGACAAATAACTTTCTGCAACTGAAATGTATAAGCACTCTACTGTTAGCAGCACAATGTGAAAAGCCAGGGTGTGGGCTGGCAGTGCAGCCCTGCGCACTCGCCTGGCCAAGGCGAGCGTGTTTACTTTTTGTTAGTTTTAGTTTGAACTGTACAGCCACGGTAGCCACATCACGTCTGGCTGAGGTAAGGGCCATCTTAGAGTCATATTGTCTATTATACATTTGCATACCACACAATTACCAGTGCTAAAAGCATCACTTTGTAATGGTGTACTCTAAGAAAAAGCAATAGAGGAAATGTACAGGGCTGCAATGCATCCGTAGTTGGGTTACAGTAGCAGTTTTAAACTAGCTGTGTAAATGCACAATGCTGCTCAGCGTCTGCTCCGTGCACTGATATATCAGTACTGAGGACAAGGTATAGGGCACACCCTCTGCCCAGTATCTGCTGATATGGCTGAAGTTTGTACCCTGCTGGCGCTGGTGGTGGATAAAATGCACACAGAGGCCTGTGGTCACAGAGGCAAAGGGGAAAAGGGCATGGCTGAAAGCTGTACCCTGCCACCCTCCGCCCACCATGCATGGCTGTAGGTGGGCTCCAGGGGAGTGGCCTAGTTTGTTGTGCATAGGCCATGTTCTGCGGGCTCCGGGGCAGGGATAGCGAGCACAGGACTTTAACATTTGGCCATACCTCTTCACCAAGAGCCTGCTGTGCTTAGCTGACGACTGAACACAACAGTGCTCATGACCTCATGTGAAGTCATTGATGACATCATGAATTACATCACCATTGATCACACTGATGACATGATCAGCCTTTAGAATTACTAGCCACATGCAGTTAAACTGCCCTTCCTTAAGGTGCAAATCTAAATGAATAGTTGTTTAGTGAGCGAAAATGTCACTGATAGTACACAATCTCTGTCTCACGCACAGGGGTGGCTCCTCCACTAGGGCGGAGGAGCGTCGCCCCACTGCTTTCTCGCAGTGCGAGAAGCAGAAACATAAAATTGTAATAACTTTCAGTTATTACCATTTTATGTTTGGTTGCGGGCGGGGCTGCTCTGCGAGCAGGGCAGGGGAGGAGTGGTGCTCCTGCCCACTCCCGAGTGCGCAAAGACTGTTTGGTTGGCCCCCTTGGGCCGCCCAAACCAGTCAGCGTACTCTGCCCTTCCCCATGCAGGCTGCAAAGCAGCCTGCATGGAGAAAATGGCCTCCCCATAAGCCCCTGGCTGGGCGGCGTCCCGACCAATCACAACGTTGCTTGCAGCATTGTGATTGGCTTAGGGGAGGGAGCCTGGCTGCCTGCTTCTGCTTCCTGTTCCTGCTGGAGGCAGGAGAGCAGGAACAGAGAAGACGCGGGACCCGGCCGGTGGAAAGGTAAGTTTAATTATTTTTTATTATTATAATTAAATTAATCCCCCCGCGCGATCCCCCTCCCTGCGCGACCCCCTACCACCACCCCGCGAGCCATGCCAGACACGACTGCTCACGCATAGCCACATTCAACCAGCTGAGGAGAGGATCATCCTGTGATCTGGGCAAATCACTTAATCTCCCTGTGCCTACAAAAAATGTCCTGTGTAATGTAACTGGTGTTCGTGTAAATCGCTCCCATACCTTCGGGATGACTTCGCACTCTATACAAAAATGTTATGCAGAATGCAATAACGAATGCTTTCATTGTCAAACCTGAGCGCAATATCTTCTCAAGTTAGGGCTCTTACAACAACTACACCAACTTGCAGCAAGGTGCGAAATAATATCAGAAACCAAAAACAGCTACTCACCTCTAGTTACCAGGGCTTAGAAATGCACACTCTGGGCAGTGGAGATGACATGAATAATAATCTTTTATTCCGCTCTCTTCACAATCTCATGCGGGGAAATGAATTGCGTGACTCTGCAAGGAACAGAAGCATGGCTAATCACTGTAAGGCTGAAAAAAGTCATACAGTGATTGGCCATGTTGTGTAGTAATCCCACCCCGCACTTCCTTCTGAGCATTCCTCAGTGTGGAGACCGATTAGCCTGAACTCGCACACTGCTTTAAAAACAACCAATCCGTGCCTTGCTCTCATGCTATCTTTACTAGTCAATAGAATGAGAGCAAAGCAAGGATTAGTGCGAGCAGGGGAAACCAACGCTCCAAAGGGGTCTGGGGCAGCTGTGCTGTGTTTCTCCTTGGCTCCTTAGCAGCACGGATTCAAGAAGCCTAAAGTATGCGTGTCTGACTGGCCACAGTAACACACCTGTCCAACCCAATATGCTGTGAGAAAAACGATTGCGAGTGTTTCAAAATGCCCACCTAAGCAGAGGAGACTCAGAATTGCTTGGTATCTCCAATGGTTGCGTCGGCGTCCCCATCTCTGGCTGCTTTTGTGAAGACTGCTGCTTGTGATCACCTCTACCGGATTAAAGGCAATCCAAGATGGCGGCCGCCATTCAACGCTGCACCAGCACTCTAGTTTTCCTGCAGTGTCCTGTAGCCGTAGTGTTCCTCCGGTGCGCGCGCTCAGTGAGCCGCGCACTTCAACCGTCTTCTGAAGAGAAAGAGCAACATTTTACCTTTGCACTTGCTCTGAAGAAAAAAACAACTTCCAGTTATTCCTGATTTTTTGTCTCCGCCTTCGCAGAGCCGTGTGCACACCAGGGGTATTCCCCATTTTGTAGAGATTAGTGTTTCACAACGTTTGGACAGAAATTCTTCGTCGCGAACAGAATTCCCAACGAAGAGCTGGTTGGACATTTCAAGTACTTCATAAAAGGACAGTAGGATTACAATTTTCATAATGCTTCAGTTGAAGTAATAGACTTTATTTCTAAAACTGTTTGCTTGCCTATAAAACCTCTCAACTGGGAATTACTAAACTTTCATTAAGGAGAAGTTCAGAACCCAGTCTAGTCCCCACTTCTGTTTTGTTTCCAAGGTGTTTGAATGTAAATCGGAATTAGCAAAATTAAAAAAAAGGTTTCTGCAAGGAAATCCTATAGAGAGGGGCTAGCCTTCTAGTAACTCAGGTCAGACGAGAGATTGATTGGAGTGAATCTGAGAGTGAGATTTGTTGAATGATAATAGAAGTAGCTTTAAGTTCAAACTTCTCTCATCCTTCTGCAGGTTCTGCCATAATACTTCCCAGGGTTAAGACACATGCGTTATCAGCACTCCCAAAGAAGATCTCAAAAGAGCTTTGGGAGGCTTGGCAGGTTCCTGATTTTGGAGGCGGTCTCTCTTTCTTTTCCCATCCCCTTCCCCCCTCTGGGTGTTAGTGCAGACTTTATCAGTCGGTGCTGGCAACTGCAGCTGGGACTTGGGAGTTAGTCACCTGCTTCTGTGCATGTCGGGCACTGAAGGTAAGAGTTTTGACAGATTGAAGTGCCTCATCTAAATCCACCCGAGCAGAATGACTGATGAGTTAGATGTCAATGCCCTGGCAACACTTATAGATAATATGCAAAAACAATGAACCCTTACCATAGAAGAAAACAAAGATTTAAGAGAAGAAATAAAAAGATCTCAGGGAGAGAGTCAACAGCTTATGCAAAAATTAAATGAACTTACCTCCGGAACATCTACACAGACTAGTGGAGTTGCAGGAAAAACCTTCCCTACTCCGACTTCTGAGAGTACCACTCAAGTTATTTATTTAATTTCCCCGTATTATTCCCCTTGCCCCCCCTGAATGCTTTCATGGGGACCCTCATAAGGCGCAGATATTCCTAACCCAATGCTCCTTACACTTCCTTTGTAGGCCAGTCATTTTTGCAGATGATCAGTCAAAGACAGCCTTTTTATTGTCTTACTTGAGCGGGGATGTGGCTTCTTGGTCCATGCCTATAGTTTCAAGTAACGATCCTGTGTTATATGATTTTGAAAGATTCGAGACAGAATTTTCTTGAATATTTGATAGCCAAGCAATATCCCAAGCTACTGACAATTAGTTACTTGACCTAAAGCAAGGTTACAGAGATCTGATTTCTTATTTGGCCCAGTTTAACAAGCTAATTGTAGAAACAGGGCGGCCAGAGAGCAAAAGAGCTGTGCAATCGTCTACAGAGGGCTACGAGAGGAGTTAAAGGATGCACTAGCCCAAATTCCGGACCGACCCACAGAAGTGTCCAAATTGATTGACTTAGTATTACAAATTGACCAGAGACTGTTTGAAAGAAGATCAGATTGGAAGTGTGAATTTTGCCCAATCCCACCACGATACAAGAGGAGCTGGACGAAAGGCACCAAGAATTCTGAGACACATCTCACGGAAGAGCCCATGCAGATTGGTAGTGTTAGAGCTCCTCCATCGAAGGAAAAAAATAAAACAGGAGGTCTGGGAATTTATGTCTATATTGCGGTCAATCAGGACACTTTGTGAAAGAGTGTCCTAAGCAGTAGCGGTCGGTGGTGGGAGTGCCGCCGGGCGCTGACGTGGGGCGTGGGAGGGGCAGGGTGGGGGTAGTAAACTACAGATTACGGGCAATTAAAGGTGAGTACACATATAAATAAATAAAACTAATTTCGTTTCTCGCGCTGCATCGTCAAATGTGATGCAGCGCGAGAAACAAAATTTGTTTTATTTATTTATATGTGTTCTTACCTGTAATCGGCCGTAATCCGTAGTTTACTACCCCCCACCCTGCCCCTCCCCGCCCCACGTCAGCGCCCGCTCCCACAACCGACCGCTACTGGTCCTAAGAAGCCAAAGGTGAATAATTTGGAAAAAGAGAAACCCCATCAGTGAAAAGGGTGGCCCTGATGGATGTTCAGCAAAAGTCAACCCCAGATCATCAGCAGGTGATTAACACTTTATAGTCCGCTTCTCCTCACCCAACTGTTTCTTTTGATATAAATTTTAGAGAAAATAAAATGAAGGAAATCTCTTTTATGATTGATTCCGCGGCAACTGGAAATTTCTGCTACATCCAGTATGCTAAAAAAATAGGGATAAACTTTGTTAAAGAGAGAATTACAGAACCTGTACGTGCAGTGGATGGCACAAATCTGTCTTCCGGTCCCATCACAGACGAAACAGAACCCATCGAACTTAAAGATCATCATGGACATAGAGAGAGAATTTCTTTTAATCTCATAGATGCTTCTCAATTTCAGTTGATTTTGGGTTTGCCATCGTTGACTGAGCACAACCAGGAAATAAACTGGGAAAGAAGAACACTCCAATAAAATTCAAGCTATTGTCGAAAGCATTGTTATGGCCCCTCAGATGAGGACAATAAAACCTCTCCAGCCAAGGTTTTAGCAACCAAATATAATGTAGTCTGTTCTTTAGAAACCGTGGTCATCCCTCCGGAATATGAAGATTTGTCAGCAGTTTGACAAAGCAAAGTCAGAGAAACTCCCCCAGCACAAGCCCTATGACTGTAAGATTGAATTTGAACTAGGGGCTAATTTGCCTTGTAGTAGGATCTATGCCCTAACGGAGAAGGAGAATAAATTCCTTAAAGAATATTTAGACCAATATTTGGCTAACAGTTTCATTCTTCCCTCCCAATTCCTGGTTTTGTCCCTTCTTATTTTTGTCCCAAAGATGAATGAAGAATTAAGAACGTGCATAGACTATTGAACATTAAATCAAGTGACGGTTAAGAACTGATATCCCCTGCCTTTGATCTCAGTATTACTAGATCAAGTGAAACAGGCTACGGTCTTCACAAAACTGGAACTTCGTGGTGCTTACCATTTAATTCGTGTTGCTAAGGGAGATGAGTGGAAAACCACCTTCCACACCAGATTTGGATTGTACAAGTACCAAGTGATGCCCTACGGGTTGTGTAATGCTCCAGCCGCATTCCAACACTTGGTGAATGATGTGTTAAGAGAGTTCTTAGATCGCGTTGCTGTGGTTTACATCAATGACATTTTAATCTTCTCCAAGAATCTGAGGGAGCATGTAGAACATGTGAGAGCAATCCCTAAGAAGCTATTGGAAAATAATCTGTATGCAAAATTAGAGAAATGTGCTTTTCACGTGAAGGAGGTGGAGTTCCTAGGATTGGTTTTGTCTGAGAAAGGAATGTCACTGGATTCTACCAAAATTCAGGTAATCGTGGATTGGCCCTCTCCCAAGAATGTGAAGAAAGCGCAAAGTTTCATTGGCTTTGCCAATTTTTACCGTCGCTTTATCAAAGATTTTTCCCCAAAAATTGTTCCAATTACCAAACTCTTGAGGACAGGAGTATCATTCCATTGTTCTAGTGATGCTGAAGAGGCCTTTATGTTTCTCAAGAAGTCCTTTTCTACTGCACCAATTCTTCTTCATCCAGATTCTGAAGATCCTTTTTGTGGAAGCTGATGCCTCAGACCAGACCATAGGTGATTATTTGTCTCAACGCCACAAGGAAACAGGCCAACTCCATCCAGTGGCCTTTCGATCTAGAAAGCTGACACCTCCTGAGATCAATTATTCTATTGCAGATAAAGAGTTGCTGGCAGTAAAGGATGCCTTTCAGGAGTGGTGGCATTATTTGCTGGGAGATCGCCACATCGTCACAGTATTTACCAATCACAAGAGTCTCCAATTTTTTAAGTTTGCTAAAACCCTCACTGCCAGGCAATTGAGCTGGTCACTGTTTTTTGCCGACTTCAACTTCACCATTATCTATTGACCAGGCTCTGCGAACGGTAAGGCTGATGCCTTGTCAAGATTGGACACATTGCCCAGAAGTGGAGAAACTGATGAAATTTCAATAATACCAGCAGGCAAGTTTGCTTGCGCCTTGCAATTCTCTGAGTTAAAAAGAAAAATTAGAGAATCCATGTCTGAAGAAGAAATTTTGGATTGGGTAAAAAAAGATAAGGACGGAAGAGTCGATGAGAACCTCCCCTATGTCAAAGAGGCCTTGTACTTGCCCACTCGTGAATTGCAAGAATCTGCCCTACGGGTGTGTCATGACGACCCTTTAGCCGGCCACAAGGGAATCTTGAAGACCACAGAATTCTTAAAAAGATATTTTTGGTGGCCAGTCACGACTCCTCAAGTGAGACAATACATTCAAACCTGTGATAAGTGCATATGAGGGAAGACACTTTGACAAGCCCTTCCCACTGTGCCTTATCCCTGGCACACCATAACTATGGATCTCATCGTAGACTTAGGTTCAAGCCAAGGGTATGACACCATATTCATGTTTGTAGATACATTCTCCAAGATGAGCCATTTTATTCAGCTCAAAAAGATTCCAAGGGCTCCCCAACTGGCCCAGTTATTTTCCCAACACATAGTCAGGGCACATGGTATCCCAGTAGTTGTAATCTCTGATCGAGAGACCCAGTTTGTTTCTCAATTTTGGAGAGCCTTTATGCAGCAATTAGGGATAGACTCACAATTTTCCACTAGTTGCCATCCAGAAAAGGACGGTCAGACGGAAAGAGTCAATCAGGAAATTGAGCAGTATTTCCATCTGTACCTTTTAGATCAAGATGGTGAATTGCCAGACCTTGTTTGGACAGCAGAATTTGCACATAACAATGCTATTCATGCTTCCACAGGTTTTTCCCCATTCTATTTGAATACAGGTAGACACCCGAACATCATCTTAGGAAAATCTGATGGTTCAGTCCCTGCTGTGGATGATTTTAATAAAAGAATCCAAAAGACTTATCAATCTTCTAGAAAACACTTGATTAAGGCTAAAGTCTCTTATAAAAAATATGCAGACAAAAAGAGAACGGTCAATCCTAATTATTCTGAGGGTGATATGGTCTGGTTATCCACTCGACATTTACACCTTAAGGGAAACAAGAAGTTCCAACCCAGATATTTATGACCGTTTAGAGTAAACAAAATTGTGAATCCAGTGACTGTAAAACTTGCATTGCCCCCTCAGATAAAGGTTCACCCAGTGTTCCATGTGTCTCTACTCAAGAAAAACCCTCCAAATGTAAGATTAACCACACCTCCAGATCCAATCACAATAGACTCACATTCTGAGTATGAATTGTCACAAAGTACCCATAGACAGTGAAATGGCAGAAGAGAGAGAAGAGGAAACTGACACACTGCCCCCTTACGTTTCTCCTTTCCCCTCCTTGCAGCCCGCAACACTTCCAAACACCACCGATGTCAATGTGAATAACAACCCCCTAGACGAAGCCAATCTCTTAGGAGCGGGACACGCTGATGTGAAGGCATCGCAGGAACATATGGAAATGGACGCAGCCCCTTTAAGAACCCGGCCGGAGGCAGAAGCGGCGGCGTGCGTCTCAAACGCTGGAGGGGATTAGAAGCCAGGACACCAAGAGGAGCTGGAGGAGACCACGAATCGGAACGAGAACCAGCAATTGTTTACCTGCTCAAGCAACCCTCGGAGGATGATGGAGACCAGAGGAGTGAGCAGCATCAAGCAGTGCCCTGCCACGTTCCAGGAGGGACGTGGCTCTCTCAGGTGCGTGGCCAGTTTAGGGGCCTATTTAAATAGATTAAATCCAGAGATTAGAGAAGTCTGGAGAAGTGGGAGACTGGGAAAAAGGGGTGGGGGGTGGATGGGTTACTGATGATATACCAAATAAAGGAAAGCAAGGGAATTCACTGGTGATGGTTTGGTGTATAGAGCTTCTCCCCATCACTCCCAGTCCTTAAAACAAAAACATAAGAAAAGAAAAGAATCAAGTGACTTACCTGAGTTATGGTTTCTTCTCCGAGGGGCATCGGCGGTGACAGGACCACCCGGAGGCTGCTCTGAAGACACTAAAAAATTTTTTTTTTTTAAAAAGAAGAGAACTTTTATTCTATGTAAACCCCTGTCAAAAGAAAATTAAAAGAAGGTGTACAAAGAAAAGAAAAATCCTCAGTTTCACTGTCTTTGCATTGCTTGCGCCGTAACTTCAGTGCCACATTTGGTGTCAAAACCCGGGAACTATTCCATTTGACTGTTAAAATGGAGAACCTTATACAACATCTAATTAGAGGACAGGAGAAATTAGAGTGGGTGCTGGAGAGACAAATGACTTCCGCGCAAGCTGACCGAGACCTGTTCAAAGCCTCAAAGACTCAACAGGTGGAGTGTATTCAAAAGGTCGTGGAAAAGCAAGTACAGTTAAGCACACGGGTCCATGCACCTCAAGGTGCCCAAGCAGGATACCCGAATGTTGCTCTTCAGAAATACGTCACTGGGGAGGAGCCAGATGCATTTTTGTTGAACTTTGAAAGAGCAGCAAGAGCGTGAGGATGACCTGAGGCTAAGTGGCCATTTTTTCTAGCCCCCCTCTTATCTGGCGAAGCCCAAGCAGCCTATCAGGTCGCTAACCCCACTGGAAGTACATACTATAAAGAGATTAAGGAGATTATATTAGATCATCTAGGCATGGACCCAGAAGCCTATAGGGTGAAATTCAGGAAAGAAAGAGGCTCTCTGGGTGATAACCCAAAAACCCTAATTTTTAAATTGAAAGCTGCAGCAGACAAATGGCTTAAGCCACAAGAGAACAGCAAAGAAGATATAGTGGACCTTATCTATTTAGAGAAATATTTGGAGGTTCTCCTGTACACTACCCAACGCTAGCTGAGACAACAATCTCATCTCACGGTTGAGCAGGCCGATGATATGGCAAACACGTTTGCTCAGGCTCAACCAAAATCCCTTTTTGGGGAACCGGAAAGACAACCTCGTTCCTCAACAGTACATGGGAAAGGAGAAAAAACGAACCCTAAAACCTTGGCAGAATCACCCAAAGGTTGAGTACCTAAGACGCAGTTCCTGCCCTCTAGAGGACCACAATGTTTTGAGTGTGGCGAATGGGGGCACATAGCTAGACTCTGTCCTCACAAGAAATATACGGAGGAACCAATGGACATTAGCTATTTACCCCGGTCCCTCCTATATACGGAAGAGCTAGGATCCTGCTTCTACGTAAGTCTTTTCGTCAATGGGGAGAAGGTCTCTGCCTTATTGGATTCAGGCTGCTGTCAGTCGGTTGTACACAAATCCTTGGTAAAAACCTCACAAATATACCCTAACGCTCATATACCCATCCGCTGCGTTCATGGTGATATTAAAAAATATCCCCTAGCAAGCATTCCAGTTCAAACACTAAAGGGGCCACCGATGCAGGTTAAATTGGGGGTGATGGATAGTCTTCCTGAAAGGATTATCCTAGGAACAGATAACCCTGTCTTTCTTAGCCTTATCACAGATAGAATCCAAAATCGAGGGACTAATCAAACACCTACCCCAAACCTACTCACGCAAGCCCCGTGGGCTTCTGACAGAAGTTTCCGGAATGCTCAGGCCCAGGATTCTACCCTTAGGGTGGCTTGGCAGCAAGATAAAAACCCCTCAACTTCCTCCAAAACTTGTTACCCCCTTTTCTTCGTTAAAAACGATTTGTTATACCGACTTGGAAAACAAGACGACTCCCCCCCAGTTAGTAGTACCCAAACCGTTCCGTGAACAAGCACTTTTTTTTGCTCACACCCACCTCCTCGCCAGACATTCTGGGGCCCTGAAAACCACTCAGACTGTTTTAAGACATTTTTATTGGCCTGGCATATTTTCTAATATAACCAAATATTGTCAGGAGTGTGAGGTATGCCAGAAGAAGAGCCCCTATAGACCTCCTTCTGTACCCCTACAACGCCTTCCAATAATAGGGAAACCATTTGAGAGGGTGGGTACGGACCTTATATGTCCCCTCCCTAGGTCCAAAAAAGGTAACTTATTAACCCTGGGCGTCAAATTCCGCTCCGCTTGCGGAATTTAGGCAATTTCGCGTTCCGCGGAGAACGCGGAATTGCCAACAATTCTGCGATCCGCGGCATAGCGGAATTATTTTCTTGTTCGCACTTTAAAAATGCGTTCTAGCGCACGCAATAGCGACTTACCGGGATTCCTGCGTTCGCCGACGAGTTTTCCTATCCGTTCGCGTGTGCCACGAGATTTCGGTAGCCGGCTGCGCGATCCCACGAGAGTTTGCGATCGCGAACACGTCATTCGCCGCGCCATCGGACACCGCGAGAGTGTGCGATCGCGAACACGTCATTCGCCGCGCCATCGTGCACCGCGAGAGAGATTGCGATCGCGAACACGTCATTCGGGCGCGCCATCGGACATCCGGCGGAATGTTGGTAAAGCTCGCGATCCCGAACACGCAAAATTTTCAATCTTGAGAAGAATAATATCTCGAGCAGCATAAAACCTTCTATAAAATGATGATTTGGATGAAAAAAACACCTCAGATTGATATTTGGCTGTCCTTTTTTGTCAAATTTGTTTGGGGGGAGAGGGAGGAAGTGCCACAGAGTCTCCTACTTCCTGTTCCTGTCCAGCAGGCTCCTCCCAGTGCTTTATCCATCTCCTGTTCATTTTTCACTTGGATTTGAGCTAGAAGGATCACTCTTTGTGTCTGCTGCATCATTATCATTGGATTTGAGGACTTTTGGATCTGATATTTTACAAGTAAGTTGGTGTTGTTTGATTGGGGCATTGCAGTTGCTGCAACTACAATTTTGGTACTTTTCATCATTTTTAAAAATAAATAGTTGTGGGTAGCCAGTAGGCCCAGAGCTAGTCATGGGTGGGTGCATGATGAAACATGATGAAACAACTGTTCCTTTGCTGTGTGATGTATTTATTTATTTCAAACATCATTTAGGGCACATGGATGGCATTGGATTGAATTGCAAAATGTGTATTTTTGGGTGTATTTCAGTTTTTTTGGGTGTGTGTTAAATAAATGCCTTAGTTGTGTGTGGTGTGTTGCAGGCCTTGTTTAGCCATGTGGATTTTCGTTTTTGCATTTTATTGCATTACAGGCAAAGTAGAGTGGTTTAGCATGCAGCCGTTGCCTGGCTAGTATAGGCCTGTTTTCAGTACATTGTTTTCCAGGCCTCCTGCTTGTTGCTTGTGATTTGTGAGTGTCCATGTGGCTGGTGGCCATTTCTGGTGGGAGTTATAAATGTGCTGCTTTTGCCATTTAGGCCTGCATGGTTTTCCTCTTGGCTTACTGCTTCCATCCATCCCCTTTGCCAGCTGCAGCTCCCTGAATGATGTGATGAGCAAATAATTTAATGCCAAACAGGGTCCACTTCCATTACATTTGTATTTTTGTTGTTGTTCCTCTTCTTTCCTATCCTTCCTGAGAGTGTACACAGTATACCATGAAAGCCCTTGTTGACAGTCTCACAAATGGCTACACTAACTTATATATTTTATTTGTTTGTTTGTACTAGTAGTAATTGAACCACAACAACAAATGCAACATTTCACTGATGTTCTTCTCCTGGCTTCTTTGCTTTTAGGTGCACAAAAAGACAGAGGAGGAGGTGTCATCATCATCACCCGTTGTACTGCCAAACAGAAGTCCTGCTGCGCACCACGTCACGTCCACGTGTGACCACAGACATCTCTGCAACTTGTGCACCTGCGTCCTGCTGACATCTGAAGAAGATGGCCCCAAAGAAAGGTACCAGGTCCTCCTGTACCAAGAAAGTTGCCAGTGAGAAGAAGAAGGAACAGAAGAAGGAAGTGGCACTTGCCAAGACTGGTGTGCCGCCCAATGTGTTTTTTGGTTAAAAAAATCTTACGCCTGCAGCAGCGGTGTCCGGCGGGGACCAAACTGGGAGCAGCACCTCCGCATCAGTGGGCCCACCCCACCAACCTAGGCCCAAGCCCATGAGTGTGGCAGAGGTAGCCAGTCTACTAACGAGCAGTGATGTTGAAATGTCATTATTGCAAAGTAGTACCCAATCCACGCACTCGCAGGCGGAAACTCAGCAGATAAGTGGGCAACCGCAACCGCAGCCCCAACCGCAGCCCTAGCCGCAACCCCAGCCGCAACCCCAGCCGCAACCCCAGCCGCAGCCGCAACCACAGCCGCAACCGCAGCCGCAGCCCCAACCACAGCCGCAACCACAGCCGCAACCGCAGCCGCAACCACAGCCGCAACCACAGCCGCAACCACAGCCCACAATAGTAGTTGTTCCACCTGAAGTAGGGGCAGTTCAGGAAATCGAGCTTTTTGCAGACGAAGAGGAGAAAGCCACTGTTTCAGAAGATCCATTGTCTTCCAGACCCCCAGCAAGGAAAAGGAGGGTTAGTCCATCAACTTCTTCTTCAAGCCCCGCTTCTGATGATCTAGATGCCACTTGGAAGCCACCAGCTCAGTCTGAGAGTGATGCACGCCACAAGACAAGGCTAGTGAAAAGGAAGGTTCCAGAAAGCCTTAGAGTTATGGAGGTAGATGTAGACGAGGGGGGTGAGGATGATGAAGAGCCAATCATCATGAACATCACTCCCGGGCCAGAGGAGATGGAGACCAACATTATTAGACTATCCAAAATCGCTGCGAGGGATGTAGCACGGATACCACCAACACAGGTAACACCAACACGACCTCCAGCTTCCATATTTGCCTTTGCAAAGGCCCAGCAGGGACCTACATCCAGCTCAACCACCATCTCAGTAGGTGGTGGTAATGTAAGTGCACAGAGTCAAATTCCAGGCACACCCTCCAGTTCATCTGGTATTGAAAGTGGCACCTCCAGCAGCGCCAGAAAGTTCTCCTCCCCAGTTTGGGACTTCTTTTCGGTTAGCAGTAAGGAGGAGAACATTGCTATATGCTCAATTTGTCGGCAGGCTGTTAGGCGGGGTAAGCTTGGTACAAACTATGGTACCGGAGGACAAACAAGTCATCTCAAAAAACACCACAGTATCAAGTGGGAGGCTCACCTACTTCACTTAGAAAAAAGTAAAAGTGGACCCATTGCTGTTGTTGGGGATGAAGAAGTAGGGGAAGATATGATCGCGGTGGAAGGTCAACAAGAGGGAGATATTTCTAGCCCTATCCCCAGTAGTGTAGTGGTACCGCCCACATCCTCAGCAACATCTCAGTGGCACCGTAGTAAGAGTCAGCCTGAGACACCAAGGCAACCGAGTACTGCAATGAGAAAAAGTGCGGCGTCGTTGAGCCTAACTGGGTTCAAGAAGACAGGTGCACCACAAAGGAAAATATTCCAGCCTACCATTCACAGCATGCTTAGGTCGGAGGGGCAGTACCAATGCAACCACCCAACGGCACGGTTGTACAATGCGAAGCTGGCTAAAATGTTAGCGCTGGACCTTCTCCCTTTTTCATTTGTGGAAGGGGTGGGTTTCCTTGAATTTGTGTCAGCCATCTGCCCTAAATGGAAGGTTCCCAGCCGGTCCTATTTCGCCAGAGTTGCTGTTCCAGCACTACATCACGATGTGCTGGAATTGGTTGGACAAGCTTTGCAGCAGAGTGCTGTTCACAAAATCCACCTGACAACAGACATGTGGACCAGTTGCCAAGCCACTGATTACATGTGCATCACTGCACACTGGGTCTCTTTTGTGGGGGTTAGAGAAAAGCTATCTGAAGTAGGTGCTGTTGACACAGCTGAGATTTTTAATGCTTCTCGGAAACATGCAACTGTAGCCATGTTCGCCATGGAGAAGTCTCATACTGCTGCAAACATTTTGGAAGAGTTTAACAGCAAGGTCTTTGAATGGCTGCGCCCAAGAGGGCTTAGCATTGGTTTTGTTGCCACGGATAATGGCAGTAATGTACTTAAGGCCATGGAGGTTGGTGCTTTTTTCAGGGTCCCGTGTTTGGCGCACCGCATTAACATTATAGTTCAAGACTTTCTGAAAAAAGAACCCATAGTCAGCAACTTACTGACCACCTGCCGCAGAATATGCACTCATTTCAGCCATTCTTTTAAAGCCCGGAAGCAGCTGAGGATCATTCAACGTGACTATAGAATGCCAGTCAAAGCACTCATCCAGGAGGTGGCAACACGTTGGAACTCAACGTATTACATGCTTGACCATCTGTTTGAGCAGTACAGACCAATCAATGAATATGTCATGCGAAGGGCGGATGCTACTGTGAAAGGCATGACCCTTCAGATGGACCAATGGTGCCTAGTTAAATCTCTTACAGAGATGCTTCTTCCTTTCGAGGTCTTCACACGTGAAGTCAGCAAGGAGGACTGTACTATGGGCCAAGCTATCCCATTGTTGCACATGCTAGAGCAACAGCTGAAGGAGGTGTCTGAAGCGTACATAGGTGTGGAGGAAAAAAAAGAAGCATATGAGTTGGTGGAGAGCTTATCATGTCGCTTAACTGAAAATGCAAGGGTGCAAACTAAGATTTTGTCACAAGAACATTACATTTGTGCTTCAATTCTGGATCCACGGTACAAATCGGCACTGAACAGTAAGACATTACTCCCTTTTTAGGTCGAGCCTCGAGTAGCGCGCAAGCGCTGCTTAGAGGCGAAGACTTTTAGTAAGCGGGTTTAAAAGCAGTCCCAAAAACGCTCGTGCGTCGTGGCTGGCCTTTTTGGGATGGGTACGCGCGGCAAACATGTGTTTCCAATTATCGTGCCCAGACGCGGGCGCGATAAGTGGAAACACATGTCTGCCGCGCGTACACATCCAAAGGCCACGACGCACGAGCGTTTGGTCAGCTCTGCAGGCTGCCGCGCTCGCTCGCCCCCGCTCCCTGTCCCCCGATGCGCCCCGTAGTTTCCGGCTTCGCTCCCCTTCTGCGGCTCACCGCTCGTTTGAAACGTGATATAGCATTAATGTTTACCAGCTTTTCATGTCAAATTAAAACACTGCAAATTAGCTGTTTCCTTCTCCCCCACAATTTGTGCGAAGATAAGGAGAAAGCATGTGTATCAGCTGAGAGCCTTCTGAAATGCTGAGACACTATAGCACAGAGGAGAGACTTTAAAACAATTGACATTTTGTTGATGATGTTTAATCGCGTGATAATGTATCAGGACAGGAGAGGGCCCTGGGACAAGTGAGCTAGCACTCTATTTTAAATATAACGTGCACGCTCACACACCCTCTCCCCAAAACCGGGACATTAATTAGTTTTAATTAAATCTGTCGGGACTGAGCATGTTAAACCGGGACTGTCCGGGGAAATCCGGGACGTCTGGCCACCCTACGATAGTTACCAAACACAGTCAGCCTGTGTAGGCATCTTGAAGAGGTGCCTTCTGGGAGCTGACGTATTTGCATTCTGCGCGTGCTGCCGTCTGCGCCGGACCTGTGTGGGCCGTCCGATCACTAGGTCTCGCGCTCCTGTCCCAGCTGCAGAGCAGCCACTGAATCACCCGCCTCAGCCGAGCCTTGCCTATGACACCTCCCAGCAATCTCGCGCGGCGTGAGCGCTGCTGATAAACGGCAATGCAGTCCGTCTCCGCCGAACGGGGATCTGTTTGTCTCCTAACTCACCAGATTACATCTCCTGCTCTGCCCGCCTGGCTGCAAGATGTGTTCTGGTGCAAACAGAATTGGCTTAACTCCTTCCCTGCTGGGGCCAGCACGGGCTGCATGGTTGTGAACGCAGAAGCTGTGCTTGGGAAAGGAGTGCTTAATTTGTGCCTGTGATTGCAAGTGGTGGGTATCCGTACTCTTTTTGGGGACTGAGGTTAATTTTTCATCATCAGGCTTTCAGCAAGAGAGAGAAATGCAGGAAGAAAGTAAGAACAAGCATTGGCATAGCCAATAGGTCTCGCTTTTCGGTCCTTATAAGTATGTAGTTATGCATCACAATATCCTTGTTCAGAAGTGGATGTTGCCCGGTACAAAACTTGGATAGCTGAGGCAGCCAGTAAATTGGAAAATGAACGGCTGGTAATTAAAGGCCTCAAACCCACAACAAGTACTGCAGCAGGGCATCCGGCGTCAAATTCAACTTCAGAGCCTGAGGGCAGTGCATTTGGTTCACAGATGTCACCAACACCAACACTATCGACAACAGTAAGAACCGGATCATCAGCCCCAGTAAAAACGGCACAGGATTGGTATTTACAGCAAGGACTTGCTAGGTCCAGTGCTGATGCAAAGACAAAAGAGGCCGAACAAAGTGTAGCACCCCTGAACATTGACTGGATGGTCCAGGCCTACCTGGATGACCCAACAGAGGTCTACATTGATCAAAACCCATTGCGGTATTGGTATGGCAAAGGGGCCAATGGCCAGTGCTCAGCAGGCTGGCGATAAACTATCTGGCTTGCCTTGTCGCAAGTGTCTCTTCTGAACGTGTTTTCAGTGCTGCTGGTTCCATTGTAACAGTGAAAAGGACCAGTCTCTCACCCAAAAACGTGGAGAGGTTAACCATGATCAAAATGAATCAGCAATTTATACCACCGAATTACAGAATACATTAATCAACGCAGGAAGATGAGGACAACGGCTCAGGTGATGGAAGTAGCGTGTTAGATGCTGATTACCTACTTCTGGTTGAACCCCCAGAGTTTGAGGACAAGCTATACTTCCCTGACAACTAGGCTTCCACTTCTTACTGTCGTCCTCCCTTATTTACTTTTATTTGTGTGTCTGTCTTTCTGGTTGGAAACTTCAAATCACAACAAATCCATCACCACCGTCTTCGTCTTTTATTGCCATATATGAGTTTCAGCTGTCTGCATTTCAGTCCACTCCTCTGAGCCCTGCTCCTCCATCCTCCTAAATTGCCCTAAATCTATTGCCCTCAAGCCAGATGATGATTGGATGTAGCATAATCGAAGAAAAAAGAAAATCTTGCCTTGTTGAGTCTCTCCAAAAGAAGTGGAACATGATGATGACTACTATAGCTATCCTCCTTTCCGAGCCGAGAGAGACTGCCCATTAACTGAAGATGAGAAGGAACAGGTAATGAATGATGACATGCATTGGACGCTGACTGAGTGATTTGTGTTGTTGTTGTTTGTAGTGCATGAAGTTAATTCATTGTGTACTATTATCTAATCTACACACTAAAAGTAACTCAATGCAATGTTTGTTTCCATTCTTGTTTTTTAATAACAAATTTCTACTTCTACTGCAGGCCGATCCATTGCATTTTGAATATGGAAAGGGGACTCAATCTGTACACTGCACACTGAGTTGGACAACACACCATGATGATGACCACAGTGACATAATATCTTCGCAGTCACTCAGTACGATCCGAGATGATTGATGGAATAACTCAGGGCGTTTCATGAGTGGCATAAAAGGTAAACAAGTCAACAACAACCACTGCAGACCTACATGTCTGTGTAGTGGTGGAGTCGAGTGTGGTGGTATGACTGACAGCGGGGCATTGATTTAGTCACTTAATTTGTAAAATGCTATGTTGCTGTATATCTACTTTGTCTGCCTCTGTCAAAAAATGTACGCTAAATGGAGGATGGGTCACGGGTGCCGTGGGCCTGCTCTGTCCTGTTGTTGTTGGAGGTTAATGCTGGAAACAGACTAGAGTAGACATGATGTATCCATGCCGCCTCTGAAAGTGTTCTTGTTGCACTCCACCGTAATTTATGCATTTTTTTCTACTTGATTTTTCAATATCCCTTTTGTTTTTCCATCTACAATTACAGGCCGGCCCTTACACTGTGCTATACTGGGAAAAACAACTCTCACTTACCTTACCAATGAATCTACATCTGCCAGGCAGGCAGTGGCGTCACCCAAGATTGATGGCCGGAGCGTCCATGGAAGGGAGGAGCAAGAGGAATGCCGAGATGCAACTCCCCATTTTGACCAGGATAACATACAGTAACAGTATCAACTTTCATCATCTTTTAAATCATTTGATTCATTTTTTGTCTTCAATCATTACTACTGTGTGTTGTTGTTATTATTATGTTTGCTCTCTGCTTATAATTCAATTCATCCCTACAGCTATTTTTGAATTTTCTTTGCTATCTTTAATAGTAAGCCCGGGCCGGTACAACAGAACAGAAACTGTATGTAATTCGGGTCTCTCGGAGGGCAGACAGGCAAGGCAAATTGCATAATATACTGCTGCCCTGTACTGTCTAATTGTCTAGTAGTAGTTAGTAAGTACTACTTATCATTAACCATCAAGTTATCATCATCATGCATGCATTTCCTTTTTCTCCCTTAACAGATTTATGGATATGGTTGTCTGCCAAGATTGTGGTTTGTTGTTGTCCATGCGTACTGTTTTTCTTTGTCAAACCTTTCCCCAAACCCCCCTTCCCAACCATTCATCAAACCCTAACCCTCTTCCCCCGGGCTGTGTGACTTATTGAGGTGTGACTAAATTAAATGTACACCAATAATTTATCAAACGCTTTCTGGGGCGGATGTGGCAAAAGCAACACTAATTCAATTTCAAGGCAGGGCGAGGATCTTCTTCTGCTTGCCCACCCATGAGCAGTATATTTGCGAGATAATTTTTTTACCAAAGGAACCTAATCCATCAGCATTAATTGCCGGCATCGATTGGATTTGTTGTCATCCTCCTACACAGCACTAACGGTTACACTTGTGTCGAGTGTACTGTAGGCCTAGTCGAGTGACTCGACACAGCTAGAGTTTGTAACTCTATGTACTAGGCTATCCCCGCCACCATTATGTTTTATTGTATTTTGGCATATTATTGTTTGGCAGTAAGTTCCGTACTGTACTTCGTTCTACTACTCCTCCCACAGTCTCTCTCAGGCGACTGACTGTGTCATTTCCTTTTTTTTGCAAATGCTACTGCCAGGGTCTACTACTACTACCACCACAACCATGGCATGTTGGGAAAGAAAACCATCATCACCATGCAGCCATCGCCGTGCCTAAGTTAAACATCAAGCACAGGTAAGAGAAGAAGTTTGGAGGAGGCATAATTAATAATGGAAATTGTTTCATTAATTCTATTTCACACATCCCTTTGAGTCCAGTTGCAGAATGCATAGACTTGGAGGAGAGACTAACAGTACTAGTTGGACAAGTCCCTCAGTGAGGGGTACCGCATCTATCTGTTTGTGTCTTACTAAGTCAGCCAATTATTTAAATCAAACACTGGCTGTGGCCCTGCACCAGCAAGGAAACAGTGTGACGTAAAACAGTAACCCCACCCACAAAACATTAACAACATCGTATATAAAGTATAAATATATAATTTAATCCCCTAACAAAAATAAACTATGTAAAAAAAATCCCACAACAACACCTGACCCACCCCTCTCCCTAACCCCAACCAATGTCCATTGCCCGGAACGAAAAAGTCCAACAAATTAAATGTCCAATTGTCCAAAAGTGAAAACCCCAATGCCCGATTCCCACCCACCAAAATAAGCAATAAAAAAGGGACAATCAACTGGCCAATTCAGTATCTGTCTTCCGCAAACTTCTAAAAACTTGGTTTTTCAACCTTCCCTAGCACCTGTAACTCCTGGCAGTTCTCCCCCTCCTTCTGCTCTCCGCAATTAGCGCCGGGACACCTCCGTTGGAGGTAGCTGTGCGCTCTACAAACTTCAAATAAATAAATAAATAAATAAACTGGGTCTGTTCATCGGCGGGCTCGCCTCTCCAGGACACGAATACGCTCCTCTAGACGGGCCACGCGGCACTTCATTGCGCGGCAATTGCATCCACGGGGGGGGGCAGCAGTGCTATTTAATGAAGTACGGCGGCGGGCGGCTGCCAGACGGTGGCGCCGTAGCACTGGAGGGGGGTGGCTGGGGCCCGGGGCATTGGAGGAGGCTGCAGCTGCTGCCGCCTCCTCCTCCTCCAGAACCACCAGCCGCCGGTATTCACTTTGTATGGCCTCCAGCTTCCGGCGCCGGGCCTTGGCTGCCAACTCCTTCCTGTCTACTTTCACTTTGGAAGGTGTAGCTATATCAAGAAGAAAAAACAAGACTATTGTAAAATATACTCTTAGCAAAGCAGTAAGACAAATTAATTCTACACATAGTGGCACAGTAGCACTAGCAAGCACAGTACATAACATTTGTGGTATGTATCTATCCTCCCACTACCTCGGCCTATAACATTTGTGGGAGTTTCAGGCATTCCACCACCCATGCATCTGATTCCTATCAGCCACCTATGCATGCATCCCACGTATCCTTCTCTGCCAGTCATAAATATTAAATCTCGCCCGTCCTTCCTCCTTCCACCCTTCTTTCCCTTTTCGTTCAACCCATCCATCAAGGTCATCTGATCTGACTTTTAGTCTTCTCCATAAAACTTTCACAGCTGAGTTGAAGTCAGATAGAAGAGGCCATTGGTTACTCAACAGTACACTCCCGCCGCTAATGCTATTGCTAATGCTAAGTAAAGGGTGTCTTCTTCAACCGTTCACAACAACTTCTTACTTAAGTCTCAACAGTACAGTATACATTACACCCTTGCAGCGAGTGTAATGTCAATAAGTAAGGATTAGGAATATAACTTACCACCGCCCGCCACTGCTGCTGGCTCACCCCCTGCAGCTCCTCCTGCAACTGCTGCATCTCCTCCTGCACCCCCAGCGGCCGCGTCACCTTCGCCGCTGGCCCCGGTACTGGTGGTCGGTAGTACGCCTAGAAAAAACATTACACATTTTTCAGATGCCATATACACCTCCCCCTATTTTTCACTAGCAAGATTGAAAAAAAAGTTAATACATACATAATACATATACAAGATACATCACTAGTACAAATCAGGTAGTAGAGTAGACACTAGTAGTGTTATATGGTCCCTAGGGTCATTCTAGTCTTTGCTAAGTTACCCCGAGCCATGCAACCATTTTAGCTTTGTGTTAGATTTGGGGGTCTCTAGTTGGCAGAGGTATGTACCTTTGTCCAAATAGGGACCCTTGAGTCTAGTCAGGGAAAGTAGGTACACTCCTGAAATAACCCCTGCTCACCCTCTTGGTAGCTTGGCACGAGCAGACAGGCTTAGTTCAGAGGCAGTGTGTAAAGCATTTGTGAACACATACAGTAATCAAGTGACAACACTACAAACGGACACCACACAGGTTATATATTTATAAAAATAGGTATACTTTATATAGATTTATCACAAGACCATAAACGACAAAAATAATCCACAATACTGTTAAGAATACTTAGTTCTGATCAAAAAGGCTTAATTCAAGGTTCTGTGCGAGTCGGTAGCCTCCTCCGGCTACGGTGATGTCGAGAACAAACAGAGTCTAACAAATCCAGCTGACCGCGTCGAGACGGGCCAACACAGCGTAGACAGACTCGGTCACAGTACCTTTTACTTGAAGCGGCAGGCACGGGCGTGCAAGCCGGATGGCTGTTCGTCGCGGTCGCGATGCAAAAATGGAAGCGTTGCAGGACGCGTTGTCCCTCGATGCGGTGCAGGCAGCGGCTCGTTGACGTCGTCGAGACGGAGTCGGTGAGACCAGGGCCGTGCGTTGCAGGGCGAGACGGTGCTTCGATGCGGTGCTGGCAGGTTGCGGTGCGGCGACGGAGCCGGATTCAGGAGCTGGCGTCGATCAGTCCGGACAGCGGTGCGAGTCGGGCGGTGCGTCGCAAAGCGTGCGAGCGGTGCCCAACTCCGGTGCGGTCACAGGACTCGAACTCAGCAGCAGTGACCGTGTCGGTCGGACCAGTTCGATTCGGCGTAGCGAAGCGTTGCAGGACGCGTTGTCCCTCGATGCGGTGCAGGCAGCGGCTCGTTGACGGAGTCGGTGAGACCAGGGCCGTGCGTTGCAGGGCGAGACGGTGCTTCGATGCGGTGCTTACAGGACACCGAGTCGGTCGTGAGAGTCGGTCACAGCTCCCTACCTCTGCAGCCACTGAAACAGAGTTTCCAGCAGCAATCCACAAAGGGGTGAAATCCAATGGTCCTGGGACTTCGGTCAGGGGGCAAGCTCTCTTCCAAGCCCTTGGAGATCCTTCACAAGTTGATGAAAGTCACAGCAAAGCAAAAGTTCCTTTCTCCTTTCTTTGGCAGTCAGGCAAACCACTGCAGGCCAATCCCCCAAGCAGCACTTCAGGCTTAGGGATAGTCTCTCCTCAGTTTCTTCTTGGTTCCGCTCCTCAGCAAAGGTTTCTTCTTGTTCCCAAAAGTGATCTAATTTTCCTGGGGTCTGGGTGCCCCTCTTATACCCTGATTCTCTTTGTTCTCTGGAGGCAGAGAGGCCTCTGCCTAGTCCAAAACCAGTTCTGGTCAGTCCTGGAGCACTTTGTTTTTCTGACTCCTTCTTTCCTTTCAGAATGTGGGGCAGAGTGCTCAGCCGCCCGGCAGGAGGTGGAGCCAGCATTGTGGAAGGCAGGCACAGCCCTATTCAGACCCAGGTGCAACTCCTCCCTCCACTCTGGATGCAGATCTTTCTATTCAGCCCTGGGCTGACTCACCCTGTCTCCTGTAGCCACCCCCAGCCCCTGTCACTCAATCTCCAGACAAGGAATACACAACCTAGCAGAGGCAGGCTTGGATAGTTAGGCAAGAAAATACCCACTTTCTAAAAGTGGTATTTTCAAACACAGAATGTTAAAACCAACTTCACTAAAAGATGTATTTTATCATCCTGAGTTCAGGCATACTAAATTCGTTTTTCTACCATATCCCCTGGGTCAGTTCTGACTATAAGGTGTAATAGTCAGTCTGCCCATTCTGGCCTATGGGGAGCAGGTAGCCTTGCAATAGTGAAAAACGAAAATGGCTGTAATTCACTATTAGGACATGCCACACACACCAGGGCATGTCCTACCTTATACTTACAATGCACCCTGCCCTAGGGCCTACTTTAGGGGTGACCAACATGCAGTAAAGGGAAGGTTTAGGGACTGGTAAGTGGGTGTACTCACCAAGTCGACATGGCAGCCCGAGGCTGCACACAGGCTCTGCGATGGCAGGCCTGAGACACATTTTACAAGCCGCTTCTGTGGGTGGCACAACCAGTGCTGCAAGCCCACCAGCGGCATTGGATTTACAAGCCCTGGGCACACTGAGTGCGCTGTACTAGGGACTGACAAGTAAACCAATCATCCAATCATGGAGTCACTAATACATGTATCAATTAACGATCGGGAGCACTTGCACTTTGGCACTGATTAGCAGTGGCAAAGTGCCCATGAGCATCTAGTCCAGCAAAAACATATCAGCAACAGTGGAGGCATTACGAAAAAATGGAAGGGAGACCCACGCCAAGGATGCCAGGTCTAACACGTGTCCCCTCCAGCTGAAATGTGGGGAGAACTATCCTACCCCTAGGGAGTTCTCATCGCTAAGGCGGAAAAATCTGGACAGACCATCAGCATTGGCGTGTTCTGTACCAGGGCGGTGTTCCACCGTAAAGTCCATCCCCTGTAGGGAAATGGACCACCTCAACAGCTTTGGATTCTCACCCCTCATCTGCATCAACCATCTGAGGGGCCTGTGGTCTGTCTGAACCCGGAAGTGAGTCCCAAACAGGTATGGTCTCAGCTTCTTCAGTGCCCAGACCACAGCAAATGCCTCACGCTCAATAGCACTCCATCTCTGTTCCCGGGGAAGTAACCTCCTACTGATGAAGGCTACAGGTTGGTCTAGGCCCTCCTCATTGATCTGTGATAGAACAGCCCCTACACCATGCTCTGAAGCGTCGGTCTGAACAATGAACTCATTGGAGAAGTTGGGTGCCTGGAGCACAGGCGCCGTGCACATGGCAGTCTTCAAGGTGTCAAAAGCTTTTTGACAGGCGTCAGTCCAAATCACTTTCCTGGGCTGCTTCTTGGAAGTCAGCTCTGTCAAGGGGGCAACAATGCTGCCATACCCCTTGACGAATCTCCGGTAATACCCGGTGAGTCCTAGGAAGGCTCTCACCTCTGTCTGGGTCTTGGGGGCTCCCAAGCCAGAATGGTATCAATTTTCGGTTGAAGGGGCGCCACCTGGCCGCTCCCAACCTGGTGTCCCAAGTACACCACAGAACCCTGCCCAATCTGGCACTTACTCGCCTTGATTGTGAGGCCTGCCCTCCGCAGCGCCATCAACACTTCCCAGAGGTGGCGCAGATGTTCTTCCCAACTGGCACTGAACACTGCGATGTCATCCAGGTAGGCGGCACTGAAATCCTCCAGTCCAACCAACACCTGGTTGACCAACCTCTGAAAGGTGGCAGGGGCATTCTTCATCCCAAAGGGCATCACCCGGAACTGGTAGTGCCCATCTGGTGTGGAGAATGCTGACCTCTCTTTTGCCCCATCAGTCAAGGCGATCTGCCAGTACCCAGACGTTAAGTCAAACGTGCTGAGGTACCGCGCAGCCCCTAACCGATCTATGAGCTCATCAGCTCTGGGGATGGGGTGGGCGTCAGTCCTGGTGACGGAATTGAGTCCCCTGTAGTCCACACAGAACCGGAGTTCTGGTGTGGCACCAAGCGCGGCAGCCTTTGGAACCAAGACCACTGGGCTGGCCCAAGGGCTGTTAGAGGACTCAATGACCCCTAGCGCAAACATCTTGGAGACCTCCTCCTTGATGCAGGCTCTGACCCTGTCAGTCACCCTGTAAGCCTTGTGCTTCACAGGAAGACTGTCCCCAGTGTCCACATCATGGACGCACCAATGAGTGACACTGGGAACCAGGGAGAACAGGTCAGGGAACTGTCCCAACAGTTGGCGACAGTCACCCTGCTGCTCAGGTGTCAGGGAGGTAGAGAGGTTTACTCCCTCCACTGATCCATCTTGCTCTCGGGCTGACAGGAGGTCAGGAAGAGGCTCGGTCTCCTCCTCCATTCCATCATCTGTAGCTAAGAGCATGCCCACTTGGGACCTCTCCAAGTGGGGCTTCAGGCGGTTCACATGCAGGACCCGCAAGGGGTTCCTGGGAGACTGCAAGTCCACCAAATAGGTAACTGGACTCTTGCGCTCCACCACCGTAAAAGGGCCGGTCCACCTGTCCTGGAGCGCACAGGGCTCCACAGGGGCCATGACCCACACTTTCTGACCAGGCTGAAGCTCTACCAGAGTGGCATTCTGGTCGTACCACCGCTTCATCTCCTCCTGGCTGGCTTCCAGATTTGCCTCAGCAAGCTCTCTGAAACGCCTAGTCTGGTTCCTGAAGGCCAGCATGTAACTGTATACATCCTGGGGAGGTTTCCTGGGAGATTGCTCCCAGCCTTCCTTGACCAAACTCAGAGGTCCTCGCACCGGGTGTCCATAGAGGAGCTCAAAGGGACTGAACCCTAGAGACTTCTGTGGCACCTCCCGGTATGCAAACAACAGGCATGGTAAGAGGACGTCCCATTTACGCCTCATGGGTTCTTCCAGACCCATAATCATGCCCTTGAGGGTTCGGTTGAATCTCTCAACCAGACCATTTCCTTGAGGGTGGTAAGGAGTGGTGAACTTGTAAGTTACACCGCACTCCTGCCACAGGGACTTCATGTATTTGGACACGAAGTTGGTACCTCTGTCAGACACCACCTCTTGAGGGAATCCCACACGTGAGAAAATTCCCATCAGTGCCCGTCCCACCACGGGGGCCGTCACTGTCCTCAGAGGGATGGCTTCAGGGTACCGGGTGGCATGGTCCACCAAGACCAGGATAAACCTGTTGCCCATGGCTGTCTTGGGGTCCAGTGGCCCCACAATGTCAATACCCACCCGTTCAAAGGGGGTGCTGACCACAGGGAATGGCTGGAGAGGAGCCTTGTGCTTCCTCCCACTCTTTCCACTTGCCTGGCAAGTCTGGCATGTCCTGCAGTGAGTGGCGGCACTCCTGCGCATCTGGGGCCAATAGAAATGGGTAACAAGCCTGTCAAAGGTCTTGTCCTGCCCCAGATGTCCCGCTAACGGTACATCATGAGCCAACCCCAGTAGGAAGGCTCTGAAGCGCTGGGGTACCACCAGCACACGGGCTGACCCAGGCTCAGCAACCTTAGGCTCTGAATACAGGAGACCATTCTCCCAGTAAACCCAATGTGATCCAGACTGATCACCTGCTGCCTGGTCTGTGGCCTGTTGCCTCAGACCCACGAGAGAGGGGCATGCGTTCTGCTCCTCGCAGAACTCTTCCCTGGAGGGTCCTCCTTCTTGCTGCCAATGGGTCAGCTCAGGTAGGTCCCCCAGTTCAGCTACCTGTTCCCCTGTAGGCTCCAGGGCATCCCCCTCAGGGTCTGCCTCCTCCTGGACCGTGGGAACTTCGGGGCCGGTTTCCCGCGCCCCCTGCCTCTTCTCTCTCGGCAGGCACCTGGGCCTCCCTCTCAGGCTCCAGGTCCTCTTGAACACCTTTAGCTGCCATTGACCGGGTGGTCACACATGCCCAATCAGGCAAGCCCAACATTTCTAAATGCGCACTCCGCTCCACCTTAGCCCAAGGTGAGCTCTCCAAATCGTTCCCTAACAAACAGTCAACAGGCATGGCTGGCCTCACAGCTACTTGAAGAGTACCCGAGACCCCCCCACTCAAAGGGAACCTGAGCCACCTTGCAGTGACTCTCTGTGTTGTCAGCGGCAACAACCGGATAGAATGCATCAGGGATAACCTGCTCTTTAGACACCAGGTGACACTTGACAGCTGTCACACTGGCTCCTGTGTCTCTCAGAGCCTCCACCCTATGGCCATTGATGGTCACCCACTGCCTGTATTTCTTAGTGTTCTCAGGCAGCGGGGTCCTAGGGACCATCTCAGAGTCTCCTAATGAGACAAGGGAAAACACTGTGGGATCCCCCCACCTTGGGCACCCAACTCCTCCCCCAGGGCTACACTAGCCAACTGCCGGGGGACTGCACTGGTGGGTGCTGGTTTTCCATGCAAAGGGCAACGAGGATCGTTTGCCTTGTGGCCAGGGGCGCCACACTTGTAACATACCAGTGGTCCCTGGTGAACAGGGGGGCCTGTCAGGGCCACTGGCTTCTTCTCAGGGGGAGGCTGGGAACCTTTCCCTTGGTTCCCTTGGGGTCTACTTTGGGGCCCTTTATGGAACTCCTTCTGTTTACCCTTGTCCCCCCACTCTTCTGCTGGGGACCCTGCCCACTCTTGGCGGAGTCTCCCACGTGACCCTTGTGGACCCGGGTACTCACCCAGCGGTCCGCCTCCTCAGCAAGCTGCCTAGGGTTAGTCAGCTTACTATCAATCAGGTGCTGGCGTAGCTCAGGAAAACAATTACCGGACAAGTGCTCCCAGGCAATTAAATCAAAGAGCGCCTGAAAATCAGTCGCTTTGCTACCCTTTACCCAACCATCCAAGGCTCTGCAAAAGAAGGTCACATATTCAACCCAGGTACTGCTTTCAATCTTACTACAGTTCCTGAACCTTTGCCTATAAAGCTCAGGGGTCAAACCATACCTAGTCATTAAGGCATCCTTCATGTGGCTGTATGAATTATAGACTTCAGAGGGCAAATCCAACAAGGTATCCCGCCCTTCACTGAGGAACCGTCCCCACAACCCCGCTCCCCAATCCTTCTCAGGGACCCGGTGGGAAGACATGGCTACCTCATAGGCTTTGAACCACTGCCCTATGTCATCATTTTTAAAAAAACCCTTCACCACATCTTTGGGAATATACACCCTAGCTTCAACAGGCACAGGCGGTACACTGCCACCAGAGGGAGTAATCTCTAAGCTCTTGGCCTTCAATTCCAACTCCCTCAAAACTTTCTCATGTTCAAACTGCATTTTCTTTTCCTCTAGGGCTAATTTCCTAGTTTGCATTTCGAATTCTAACTGCCCATTCAGCTTGAGCTTGGTCATCTGCATTTCGTGCATCCTACTCTCCTTCCTGTCCTCCAACTCCTCTGGAGACAGTCCTCTGGCAGAAACACTGCTACCTACTGGGGAAGGTGGTCTTCTAGCCCCTAGACCCAATAGCCCCTCCAGCTGCCCTTCTGCATTCTCAGCCCCCTCCACAGGGGCACTCCTTGATTCGACCCAGGCCCTCAGCGCCTTTTGGAGGTCCTCCTTCCTGGAGATCCCTGTCATGGACACTTTAAACTTTTGCAGAATTGCTTGAGCTGCTTAAGGGTGTAGCATTCTAGCCTCTCTTCTTCCCAATCACACTCGACAGAGGCTACTGATGCTGGTTTCTCCATAGTGACTGAACTTGGCATTAGCAAAAATAGGAAATCCCAGAAAAAATGCTATAAAAGTATGTGGTTGCGTTTTGGTCTGCACTCACTAAGTAGTGTTCACCAATCACTGTACATGAGTCACAAATGCAAGTCCAGAATCCCACCGCTGACCACCAATGTTAGATTTGGGGGTCTCTAGTTGGCAGAGGTATGTACCTTTGTCCAAATAGGGACCCTTGAGTCTAGTCAGGGAAAGTAGGTACACTCCTGAAATAACCCCTGCTCACCCTCTTGGTAGCTTGGCACGAGCAGACAGGCTTAGTTCAGAGGCAGTGTGTAAAGCATTTGTGAACACATACAGTAATCAAGTGACAACACTACAAACGGACACCACACAGGTTATATATTTATAAAAATAGGTATACTTTATATAGATTTATCACAAGACCATAAACGACAAAAATAATCCACAATACTGTTAAGAATACTTAGTTCTGATCAAAAAGGCTTAATTCAAGGTTCTGTGCGAGTCGGTAGCCTCCTCCGGCTACGGTGATGTCGAGAACAAACAGAGTCTAACAAATCCAGCTGACCGCGTCGAGACGGGCCAACACAGCGTAGACAGACTCGGTCACAGTACCTTTTACTTGAAGCGGCAGGCACGGGCGTGCAAGCCGGATGGCTGTTCGTCGCGGTCGCGATGCAAAAATGGAAGCGTTGCAGGACGCGTTGTCCCTCGATGCGGTGCAGGCAGCGGCTCGTTGACGTCGTCGAGACGGAGTCGGTGAGACCAGGGCCGTGCGTTGCAGGGCGAGACGGTGCTTCGATGCGGTGCTGGCAGGTTGCGGTGCGGCGACGGAGCCGGATTCAGGAGCTGGCGTCGATCAGTCCGGACAGCGGTGCGAGTCGGGCGGTGCGTCGCAAAGCGTGCGAGCGGTGCCCAACTCCGGTGCGGTCACAGGACTCGAACTCAGCAGCAGTGACCGTGTCGGTCGGACCAGTTCGATTCGGCGTAGCGAAGCGTTGCAGGACGCGTTGTCCCTCGATGCGGTGCAGGCAGCGGCTCGTTGACGGAGTCGGTGAGACCAGGGCCGTGCGTTGCAGGGCGAGACGGTGCTTCGATGCGGTGCTTACAGGACACCGAGTCGGTCGTGAGAGTCGGTCACAGCTCCCTACCTCTGCAGCCACTGAAACAGAGTTTCCAGCAGCAATCCACAAAGGGGGTGAAATCCAATGGTCCTGGGACTTCGGTCAGGGGGCAAGCTCTCTTCCAAGCCCTTGGAGATCCTTCACAAGTTGATGAAAGTCACAGCAAAGCAAAAGTTCCTTTCTCCTTTCTTTGGCAGTCAGGCAAACCACTGCAGGCCAATCCCCCAAGCAGCACTTCAGGCTTAGGGATAGTCTCTCCTCAGTTTCTTCTTGGTTCCGCTCCTCAGCACAGGTTTCTTCTTGTTCCCAAAAGTGATCTAATTTTCCTGGGGTCTGGGTGCCCCTCTTATACCCTGATTCTCTTTGTTCTCTGGAGGCAGAGAGGCCTCTGCCTAGTCCAAAACCAGTTCTGGTCAGTCCTGGAGCACTTTGTTTTTCTGACTCCTTCTTTCCTTTCAGAATGTGGGGCAGAGTGCTCAGCCGCCCGGCAGGAGGTGGAGCCAGCATTGTGGAAGGCAGGCACAGCCCTATTCAGACCCAGGTGCAACTCCTCCCTCCACTCTGGATGCAGATCTTTCTATTCAGCCCTGGGCTGACTCACCCTGTCTCCTGTAGCCACCCCCAGCCCCTGTCACTCAATCTCCAGACAAGGAATACACAACCTAGCAGAGGCAGGCTTGGATAGTTAGGCAAGAAAATACCCACTTTCTAAAAGTGGTATTTTCAAACACAGAATGTTAAAACCAACTTCACTAAAAGATGTATTTTATCATCCTGAGTTCAGGCATACTAAATTCGTTTTTCTACCATATCCCCTGGGTCAGTTCTGACTATAAGGTGTAATAGTCAGTCTGCCCATTCTGGCCTATGGGGAGCAGGTAGCCTTGCAATAGTGAAAAACGAAAATGGCTGTAATTCACTATTAGGACATGCCACACACACCAGGGCATGTCCTACCTTATACTTACAATGCACCCTGCCCTAGGGCCTACTTTAGGGGTGACCAACATGCAGTAAAGGGAAGGTTTAGGGACTGGTAAGTGGGTGTACTCACCAAGTCGACATGGCAGCCCGAGGCTGCACACAGGCTCTGCGATGGCAGGCCTGAGACACATTTTACAAGCCGCTTCTGTGGGTGGCACAACCAGTGCTGCAAGCCCACCAGCGGCATTGGATTTACAAGCCCTGGGCACACTGAGTGCGCTGTACTAGGGACTGACAAGTAAACCAATCATCCAATCATGGAGTCACTAATACATGTATCAATTAACGATCGGGAGCACTTGCACTTTGGCACTGATTAGCAGTGGCAAAGTGCCCATGAGCATCTAGTCCAGCAAAAACATATCAGCAACAGTGGAGGCATTACGAAAAAATGGAAGGGAGACCCACGCCAAGGATGCCAGGTCTAACACTTTGTGTCTTTTATTTTTGCGCAAGTTACCTCACAGCTTGTTGTGTAAGACGCCTTTCAGCCCACATGAGCTCATACTGCTACTGTCTGAGCGCTGCGAAAAAAGGTCGAAAAACAAGCCACTTTGTTATGGAGTTCTGTTAGTCCATATTGCTTATCCATAAAAATACTACACTTTTTGGCACGACTGAGAAATGCTTGCACTATACTAACGCGCACCATTTTTCTCATAACAGACGGAAGATTCCCTTCTACGAACCAGAGCTTTGCAGAGCTTATGATGTAACCAGTACTAGGTTCTTCTAAGGTGAGGGGTCCCCAGAATTCGCTCTGAGATCTTCATTTATAATTTTATATAAACTATATTCCTACCAAGGGAGGGTGGTTCTTCCACCACTGTTCAGTTATCATGATTTCGCCTTTTGTCTTCTATGGACTTGTAGTTGTAAGTGTAACTAAGTGTAACAATGTTTAGTGTTTTAATCTTATGCATTTTGCTGTTGCTGCTGCATTATAGAACAACGTACAGAGCTTGTCAGTTGAAAATAAACCTTTTGAACTTACATAGACTCGGTGGTATTTGGTGTGGACTTACACGAGTGAGTGAGCGAAAGGGTGTGCATTGCTTCCGCGACTGAGAGGTCGGGAGTGTTATGTTCTGGGTTGTCTACTCATTGGGTATCTTGGGGGGGGGTTCGGAGAGCTAATGAGACACTATAACTAGTCGGTCAGGGGATTGTGGTGGCTTCTGATTGAGGTGTGAGGAAGGTCCAACCTCCCATCACCAACGTCCTATTTTCTTGTGCAAAGTTCTGTATGTGCAGAATCCCTACAACAGTAGTAGTATGTCCTATCCTATCAAAAATATTAAAATCTGGTTGGGCATTTTGTTGGTGGGAATTGTCGAAAAGCCTCAAGATTAAGAAGACTGGAAGTAGTAGAAGAGGACAACCCAAAGGACTGGACTCAATGGCTAGAGCTATTGGTAAATCTGAGTTTTATTTAAAACCTTTTAAATAAAGAGTGGCCAACTGGGCAAGCTTAGCTACAGACAGACTAATAGTAGTAGTACAGAGAGTCATAGCAGACGCAGTTAGAGGCAGGGATAACAAGAATTTAGAAACAGATTGTCTAGATCGAAGAAGAATTTGTAAAAATAGAATTAGGAAACCGAAATAATAGTTCGGAAAAAATAAGGTGCAGGAAGAGTTAGGGAAATATAATTATTAATATTAACCACTGGAGGACTTACTGGGGCCAGCAGCAGAGCCCTCGGTAGAGGAGCGGTCCTGGCCCTGGGAGGCATCTTGATGTTCTTGTCCCGCCGCCTGTGACCCCGTCTTCTTGCCCCTAGGTGCTGATCATGTAAGATTTCATAAAGAAAGAGACAAAAATTAAAGTTTGGTGTGAAACAAATAAAATATTTTAAAATACGCTCCAAAAACATTTTTGTGAACAACAATTGCAATAAAATTGACCTATCTAATCTGATCGACTAGTAGTATTGCGAGATTCACGGACCGTCTAGTAAGCCTAAGTACCACCTGACCTAGCCCACCTATTCCAATCCAGACGGGCCAATTGTTCACTAAGTCTGCATTTCCATTTATTTTAGTCCTCAAAAATGCATAGATGGAGGACACATGCATACATTTTTGCATACACCAAATTGTTGGTTGGTTGCTGCTGATGTTCTGCTAGTGATGATATAAGCCTATTAACACTCACTAAGCAAACTACAAAAGGTTCTACTAAGGACTGGGGTAAGCAGCACTCAGCAGTACGTGACGTGACAGAGGATGCGTCACGCACACCACTTAAAAATTACCAACTAATAAGTAACTAAACCTATCAATCCACCACTATCCCTTCTTAGTGGCTGGAGGACAAAGGAAGGACTAGAGTCTCTCTAGCATTACCTAACTTAAGTTCTCTAAAGTAAACTCTTACATAATCATCAGGCCAAGCGAGCGCAAAGTTGCAAACAAGTAAGATTAGTAGCGCCGAGCGCCTGTGTCATAACAATCACAGAAGATTTTTAAACGTAATTTACCTGCAATGTAAGCAGCAGCATTCTTGCTGGTCGGAAAAAAAAAATATTCGCAATATATAACACAGAGCAGAAGAACACAAAGTAGTAATATTAAATAGCTACTCACCAAGCCCCGGGACCTCCACTCCTAGCAGGTCCAGCAGGTCCTGCTCCCGGTCCAGAATATTGGACCACCGGTGCGTCAGCTGGTTATTGGTGCGCCGGACACCAGAGCAGCGAAACACTGCCCGACGCACCTTGCCCCACCGCTGCCGACGCTCCCGGAGCCTGTACCCGGACCCAGGCCTGCCGCCTGCTGCCAGGGTTAAGGGAGGTGGCGCTGCACAAAAAACCCAGTGCGGCCACCTCCGCCTCACCAAATAAGGCCCGTGCCTGCACCCCTTTTGGCGCCGCCTTCCGCAAGGAAGGCGGTCGCGGCTCTGGCTATGAGCCCTGTGGCCCTTTGCCATGGTTCTGGGTAGGCGGGGGCGGAAAAGAAAAGGTAGGAATTAAAAAGTAAGTAAAAGAAATGAAAAAGCAGGTAATAGAAAAAGAGTGAAAAAGTAGTGAAAAACACACAAAAAGTAGAAAAAAACTCAAAATATGGGGGCATATTAGCAAGACCCACGTTAAAATTATCGCCGTTTTAGCGGCAGGAAACTGCCGCTAAAGCGGCGATAATGGGCTTGCTAATATGCGTTATGGAATTCCAATAGAAGCCCAGGTTAGATGTCCTGCACATCTAACCTGGGCTCTATTGGAATTCTACTAGCGCATATTAGCAAGCCCATTATCGCCGTTTTAGCGGCAGTTTCCTGCCGCTAAAGCGGCGATAATTTTATCGTGGGTCTTGCTAATATGCCCCATAAAATCATGAAAATAGAGAGATAGATAATAAATAAAAAAGATCAAAAAAAAGTTTCCAGAAACAAAGTATTGAAAAGATAGAGGGAGGATTGAAATGCAGGCCCAGAACCATAGCAATAGAGTGAAAAACAAGATGGCCGCGCCCATTTCGACCGCATGGAGCAAGTTTGCGCGATATTTCCCCCGAGCACGCAAAAGCGTCGCGAACACGTATCTACGCGTTCCCGAACAGGAAATACTTATCGCGAACGGGCGGGAGCATGCAATATGCGACCCGGAACTGGAAATAAGCATCGCGAGCGGGCGGGAGCATGCAATACGCGACCCGGAACAGGAAATAACCATCGCGAGCGGGCGGGACAAGTGAAAAACAAGATGGCCACGCCCATTAGCGACCGCATGGGCAAGTTAGCGATATATTTCCCCGCGAGCACGCAAAAACACATTGCGAACGGGCGGGACAAGCAATTCTGCGTCTTCGCGGAATTTCTACGTGCTCGCGGAGATTTTTAACAATTTCGCGGAGATTTGCGAAACGCGACTATGCAAATTCCGCCCACCCCTAGAACTTATACGCGTTGGTTGTAGTAGATTACGCAACAAGGTACCCAGAAGCTTTTCCCCTAAGGGCTCCTACTACCACTAACATAAGTGATAAGTTACTAGATCTCTTTTCCAGAGTAGGATTTCCCAGAGAAATCCTAATGGATCAGAGGACTCCTTTTGTGTTCCGTCTTATGGGACAAATCTGTAAAACGCTCAATATCTCTCACATAAAGACTTTGTGTACAATCCACAAACTGACGGTCTAAGTGAGAGATATAACGCCACACTTAAGCTAACTTTCAAGAAAATGCTGACTACTGAAGGAAAAGAGTGGGACCTTCTCCTACCCCTCGCTCTCTTTGTCATCAGGAGCCAGGTACAAAGCAGTCTTGGAGCTTCTCCCTTTGAGCTTCTCTATGGGAGACAGCCACGGACTTTACTAGAAATGACAAGAGAGGCCTGGGAACAAGAAAAACCCGAAGATAATCGAAGTCTCCTGGATTATACCCAGGTACTAAAAACCCATTTACATAACCTAAGAGACTTTGCTCATGCTAATCTAGAAAAGGCCCAAAAACGATAGCAAACCTTCTATAACCAGGGAAAGAAATGGAGACACCTAAAAATCCACAACTGGGTGTTAGTGCTTCTGCCCCCCTCTGTAACAAAAAAACAACCAGAGTGGAAGGGCCCTTATGAGGTTATAGACAAGATCGGCCTTACAACTTATAATGTACGAATCTCTCGCCGAAAAACACAAACTTACCACATTAACCTTTTAAAAAAATGTTTAGAAGCCCCTCCTAAAAACAATAATATTTTACTTATGGATTCAGTTCCTTCTTCCCTTAACCATCTGATTATCAATGAAGCCTTGACTGAAGCCCAAAAAACTTCCCTTTGAGAAGTCCTAACCACTTTTGCTCCCGTTTTTTCTGATCTCCCTGGTAAAACAAACCTGGTTGAACATTCTATAATTACTCCTCCAGGGAAGGTAGTAAAGCAGCGCCCTTACCGAATCCCAGCGGCCAGACGAGGTGCTATATTTACAGAAATAGAGAATATGTTAAAAATGGGAGTTATAAATCATCAGAGTAACTGGTCTTCTCCCATTGTAATTATGCCAAAACCAGATGGCTCGATTAGTTTTTGCATCGATTTTAGAGCAGTCAATGCCATCTCAAAATTTGACTCATACCCTCTCGGAGAGGCTCAATTTATTTCTACCCTTGACCTTACCAAAGGGTATTGGCAGGTGCCCTTAAGGGCAGAGGACCATGGAAAAAATGCTTTTAGCAACCCCGCCGGCCTTTTTGAATTCACAGTATTACCTTTTGGCTTACATGGGGCCCGCTACCTTTCAAAGGTTCATCAATAAGGTGCTCCACAATCACCAGTCCTATTCATCGGCTTATCTAGACGATATCGTGATATTCAGCCCCAATTGGGAACAACATCTTTTACACTGCCGAAGGGTGTTTCGGGCCTTACAATCTGCAGAACTCCATATTAATGCAAAAAAGTCTAAATTAGGCTTCAACAAAGTCTAGTACCTGGGGTATCTCCTAGAAAATGGTATCATTACACCACACCAAGAAAATGTCAAGGCAATCCTAGACACTCCCTTCCCGACTACCAAGAGAGATATTCGAGCCTTCTTAGGTTTACTAGGGCATTACCGAAGATTCATAGCCCAATACTCCTAGATTGCAGCCCCTTTGACAGACCTTTTAAAAAAAGATGTAAAAACGAAGGAGCTATAAACCCCCCCAGTCCGCCCAAAATGCCTTTCAAGAGCTCAAATCAGCCATAACTTCTAGTCCCATCTTAATACCCCCAACTTCAAAGAACCCTTTATAATACAAACAGACACTTCGGACAAAGGGTTAGGTGCCATCCTCTCCCAGAAAACTAAAGACGGTGTTGAACTCCTGATACTGTTCATTAGCCGTAAATTGTATCCCCGGGAGCAAAAATACCCAATAATCGAAAATGAGTGCCTCGCCATTAAGTGGGCTGTAGATAAACTACGATATTACCTGGAGGGATCTCCCTTTACCCTATATACCGACCATGCATCTTTACAATGGATAAGTCGCAACAAAGGAAATAACCCCGCATATTGCGTTGGTTTCTATCCCTACAACTTTTTGTGTTTGAATTCAAGCACCGAAAAGGCTCTGACAATGTAAATGCAGATTTTCTCTCCCATTTTCCTTATTTCCCCAATCGGGAAAAGACTGGGGGTGGGGTGTGTCACGAAGTACCCATAAACAGTGAAATGGCAGAAGAGAGAGAAGAGGAAACTGACACACTGCCACCGTACATTTCTCCTTTCCCCTCCTTGCAGCCCGCAACACTTCCAAACACCACCGGCGTCAACGTGAATAACAGTCCCCTTGATGAAGCCAATCTCTTAGGAGCGGGACCCGCTGACGTGAAGGCATTGCGGGAACATGCAGAAATGGACGCAGCCCCTTTAAGAACCTGGCCGGAAGCGGAAGCGGCAACGTGCGTCTGAAACGCCAGAGGGGACTGGAAGCCAGGACGCCGACAGGAGAGAGGAGCTGAAGGAGACCTCGAATCGGGACGAGAACCGGCAATTGTTTACCTGCTCAAGCAACCCTCAGAGGACGACAGAGACCAGAGGAGTGAGCAGCATCGAGCAGTGCCCCGCCACGTTCCAGGAGGGACGTGGCTCTCTCAGGTGCATGGCCATTTCAGGGGCCTATTTAAACCGATTAAATCCAGAGATTAGAGAAGTCTGGAGAAGTGGGAGACTGGGAAAGGGGGGGGGGGTGAATGGGTTACCGATTATATACCAAATAAAGGAAAGCAAGGAAATTCACTGGTGACGGTTGGGTGTATAGAGCTTCTCCCCCTCACTCCCAGTCCTTAAAATGAAAACAAAAACATAAGAAAGGAAAAGAATCAAGTGACTTACCTGAGTCATGTTTTCTTCTCCGAGGGGTATCGGCGATGACAGGACCCCCGGGAGGCTGCTCTGAAGACCCTAAAAATAAAAAATAAAAAAGAGACGTAAACCCCTGTCAAAATAAAAATAAAAGAAGGTGTACAAAGAAAAGAAAAATCCTCAGTTTCCCTGTCTTTGCATTGCTTGCACCGTAAATTCAGTGCCACGGTAGTTAACAGAATTCTAGATTCACAACTCAAGAAAGGAAGGTTATTTTACGTTATAGAATGTAAAGGCTTTGGTCCACAAGAGAGATCCTAGGAACCCTCTCAGAATGTACATGCTCCACGATTAGTAAAACAATTTCACAACACTTATCCCAACAAACCCATTTTGAGGGGGCATCCTTTGGAGAGTGGTACTGCCAGAAAAATGATTGCAAGTGTTTCTAAATGCCCACCTAAGCAGAGGAGACTCAGATTTGCTTGGTATCCCCGATGGTTGCGTCAGCGTCCCCATCTCTGGCTGCTTTTGCGGAGACTGCTGCTAGTGATCACCTCTATCGGATTAAAGGCAATCAAAGATGGCGGCTGCCATTCAATGCTGCACCAGCACTGTAGTTTTCCTGCAGTGTCCTCGAGCGTAGTGTTCCTCCGGCATGCGCGCGCTCAGTGAGCCGCTCACTTTAACCGTCTTCTGAAGAGAAAAACAACTTGCAGTTATTCCTGATTTTTAGTCTCCGCCTTCACAGAGCGGTGTGCACAACAGGAATATTCCCCATTTTGTAGAGATTAGTGTTTCACTACGTTTGGACAGAAATTCTTCGTCACGAACAAAATTCCTGAGAAAGAGTTCTTTGGACAATTCAAGTACTTCATAAAAGGACAGTAAGATTAGGATTTTCATAACGCTTCAGGTGAAGTAATGGACTTTATTTCTAAAACTGTTTGCTTGCCTATAAAACCTCTCAACTGGGAGTTACTAAACCTTCATTGAGGAGAAGTTCAGAACCCAGTCTAGTCGTCACTTCTGTTTTGTTTCCAAGGTGTTCGAATGTAAATTGTAAATAGCAAAATTCAAGAAATGGTTTCTGCAATGACATCCTATAGAGAGGGACTAGCCTACTAGTAACTCAAGTCAGATGAGAGCTTGATTGGAGTGAATCTGAGAGTGAGAATTATTGAATGATAATAGAATTAGCTTTAAGTTCACACTTCTCTCATCCTTCTGCAGGTTCTGCCATAATGTTTCCCAGAGTTAAGACACATGCGTTATCAGCGCTCCAAAAGAAGATCTCAAAAGAGCTTTGGGAGGCTTGGAAGGTTCCTGATTCTGAAGGCAGTCTCTCTTTCTTTTCCCATTCCCCTTTCCCCCCTGTGGGTGTTAGTGCAGACTTTATCAGTGGGCGCTGGCAACTGCAGCTGAGACTTGGGAGTTAGTCGTCTGCTCCTGTGGATGTCTGGCACTGAAGGTAAGCATTTTGACACATGCACACCAGGCTGTACCTGCTGACTGCCAATCAGCAGGATTGGCAACGCCCTGCCCTACTGAGACAGACACGTAAGAACCACAACAGCACGCTGTAGTAAACAATCTATGACAATTTGGCACTTTCGACAATTGGCAATGCGTGTGGGAGCAACAGGGGTGGCGGGTCAATGCCCCACACCCAAATGAAGAAACTGCCGCTGGTGGTGCAGAGTGTAGTGGCATAATGTGGAGTGCAATGGTGTAGACTGGAGTGGCATAGAGAGGAGTACATTGTCATAGAGTGGAGTGAAGTACAGTGTCATAAACTAGAATGGAGTAGAGTGTCATACAGTGGAGTGGGGTAGAGTGTCATAGAGTGAAGTGGCATAAAGTGGAATATCATATAGTGTCATAGAGTGATGTGGAGTGGTGTAGAGAGGTGTAGAGTGTTGCAGAGTGGAGTGGCGATACTGGAGTAAAGTGTTTAGGAGTGGCGTAGACTGAAGTGGAATGTCATAGAGTGGAATGTCATAGAGTGGAATGTCATAGAGTGGAGTGTCGTATAGTGGATTGTCGTAGAGTGGACTGACATAGAGTGCAGTGGCGTAGAATGAAGCACTATTGTGGAGTGGATTGGCGTAGAGTTGAGTGGCATAGAGTGGAGTAGAGTGTTGTGCAGTAGCGTAGAGTTGAGTGGCATAGAGTGTCGTAGAGTGAAGTGGCATCGAGTGTGGCAGATTGTCTTAGAGTAGAGTGGTATAGAATGTTGTAAAGTGGCAAAAAGGGGGTGAAGGAAGTGACCCGATTAGGGTCACCCGGGTCACTCGCGACCACCTCTCAGCCTTCCATACAAATGAAGAGTCAGTCAGACAGTAGAGAATACAAGCCAAGTATATTTATTCAGATACACTCGAGTGAAGCCCAGTCTGCCCAGTCTCTAGGATTGCTGCAGAGGTGGACTGACATCACATTATGTACAATTCAGAACCAACGAAGGCACTCCCAGAATGGAATTTTCCAGGCTGGTGCCGCTACACAAAGGAATACAGAAGGATATGTTTTGATCCTGGGACCGGGCACACACTATCTTTTAGTCAAGGTCGTTCTGTCTGTGCCCACCGCTAGACTAGTGGGAGAAGGCCTCTATCTAGTGGGAAAGGTATGCGCTAATGAGAACAGTGTATTCATAGAGAAAAAGAAACAAGGCCCAACCTTGGAGAAACGAGAACTACCAAAAGCTGTGTTTTACAGAGAGGAAAAATTAGTTTCGATCATAGTTCAAAATGGCGGCCAAACAGAAAATGGTGCAGCGAATGCTAACTTACATAGAACAATATGTGAGCAACACAGCGAAAACATTTTTATTCTAACAGGGGGTATAGTGTTGTTGAGTGGAGTAGAGCACAGTGCCATAGAGTGGAATAGAGTGTTGTAGAGTGGAGTGGCAAACAGCGAAGTGGCATAGAATGGTGTGGTGTGGAGTGCCATAGAGTAGAGTGTTGTAGAGTTGAGTGCCATAGTGTGGCGTGTAATAGAGTGACATGGAGTAGAGTAGACTGGTGTAGAGTGGAGTGCCATAGAGTGGAGTGGCATAGAGTAAAGTGGTGTGGGGTGGCGTGAGTGTAGTAGAGTGGAGTAGAATGTTCTAGTGTGGACTGTCATAGGGGGGAGTGATGTAGGGTATCATCGAGTGGAGTGGCATAGAGTGGAGTAGTATTGTGTAATGGAGTGGCATAGAGTGGTGTAGAATATCGTAGAGCGGAGTGGAGTAAAGTGACGCAGAGTGGAGTAAAATGGCATAGAGTGGCATAGATTTGAGTGGTATAGAGTGGAGTATTGTAGACTGGAGTGGTGTAGAATGAAGTAGAGTGTCATAGGGTGGAGTGTCGGAGAATGGAGTGGTATAGAGTGGCATAGAGTGGAGTAGACCCAAATGGAGTAAAGTGTGGTAGAGTGGAGTGGCATAGAGTGCAGTGGTGTAGAGTGGAGTGGCATAGCATATCATAGTATGGAGTGGCATAGACTGAAGTAGAGTGTCGTACAGTGGAGTGGCGTATACTGAAGTACACTGTCATAGAGTGGAGTGGCGTAGAGTGAAGTAGTGTTGTGGAGTGACATAGAGAGGAGTAGAGTGTCTCAAAGTGGCATAGAGTGGAGTGGCATAGAGTGTCATAGGATGGAGTGGTGTAGAGTGTCGTAGAATGTCATAGAGTAGAGTGGAATAGAATGTCGTACAGTGGTATAGAGTGGAGTATAGTGTAGTTGAGTGGAATACAGTGGAGTGCAGTACAGTGGAGTAGTGTGTTGTATCGTGAAGTGGAAGTGGCTTAGAATGGAGTAAAGTGGTGCAGAGTGCCATGGAGTGGAGTAGAGTGGAGTGGAGTGTAGTGTGGTAGAGTGAAGTGTCATAGGGTGGAGTGTCATAGAGTGTCATGGAGTGGAGCAGAATGACGTAGAGTGGAGTGACATAGAGTGGAGTAGAGTAGCTTGGAGTGGCGTTGAGTGGAGTAGAGTACTCTAAAGTGGAGTGTTGCAGGGTGAAGTGGCATAGAGTATGGTAGAGTGGAGTTTTGTAGAGTGGAGTTATGTTGTGCAGTGGAGTAGTGTAAAGTGAAGTATCATAGAGTGGTGTGGCATAGAGTGGAGTAGAGTGAAGTGCCATAGAGTAGAGTGGCGGTGAGTGGAGTAGAATGGCATGGAGTAGAGTGGCGTAGAGTGGTGCAAAGTGGAGTGGCAGAGTGGACTAATGTGGCATGAAGTGGCGTAGAGTGAAATAGAGTGATGTAGAGTGGAGAAGCGTTGAGTGAAATAGAGTGTTGTAGTGTGGAGTAAAGTGTCGTAGAGCTGAGTGTCATAGAGTTGAGTGCCGTAGAGCAGAGTGTCCTAGAGTGGAGTGCCATAGAGTGGAGTGGAGTAGCGTAGAGTGGAGCAGAGTAGAGTGTCATAGAGATAAGTAAAAAGTTGTGGAGTAGCTTACAGTCGAGTGGAATGGAATGAAGTAATGTGATGTGGCATGGCATAGAGTGGAGTAGAGTGAATGTCATAGAGTAGAGTGTCATAGAGTGGAGAATAGTGTCCTAGAGTGGAGTAACATAGAGTGGAGTACAGTGACATTCGGTGGAGTCGTATAGAGTGGAGTAGAGTGTTGTGGAGTGGAGTGGTGTAGAATGGTGTGTAGTGGCATAGAGAGGAGTGGAGTGGCATAGAGTAGAGTGGAGTTGTGTAGAATGGAGTAGAGTGTGGTAGAGTAGAGTTGAGTGATGTAGAGTGGATTGTCATAGGGTGGAGTGTCGTAGAGTGAAGTGGCATAGAGTGGAATACAGTGGAGTGTTGTAGGGTGGAGAGTCCGAGGGTGGAGTGTATTGTTGTAGAGTGGAGTTCATAGCATAGTGTGGAGTGGTGCACAGTGGAGTAGAGTGTTGTAGAGTGGAGGGGTGTAGAGTGGAGTAAAGTGTCATAGAGTGAAGTGTCATAGAGTGGGGTAGGGTAGGGAGGAGTGTGGTGGAGTAGAGTAGACTGGAGTAGCATAGAGTGTCATACAGTGGAGGGCGTAGAGTGGCACAGAGTACAATAGAGTGTCATACAGTCGTGTGACATATAGTGACATGGAGTAGAGTGGAGTATACATGGTGTTGTAGCACACTGCCATTATAGACAACACATTTTCAATTGCATTTATCATTACATTTGCACAAACATACAATTTTACAGATAATACTATACAGTGCACAATTGATAATGTGTAGAAATTGGCATCATCTAGTTTATTGAATTGTTTTAATCGTATTTAAATATTTGTTTCACTTCAGAAATACAGAACTATGTGCTTCTTTTGTGCTTTCCTAATTCCGATATATGCTGAAATATTTGTACAGTTCATTTACTGGCATTTAAATTGTGTTGTGTGCTTGAAAAAGATAACATCCTATAGCCTTTCCCACCCTCAGAACCCAGCAAGATTGTCACATAAATACTCTCACTTTGAAGTGAGAGAAAGAAACATAAACACTGACCTCCCTCAGAAGACAGAGCCAAACATTTGACTTCTGTGAATCCCCAGCAAATGTGACAAGATAAAAACAAAATGAAAAGGCTTTTTTATTGCTCATTCACTTCTGAACTCTAGCACAGTTATTTTGGGGGTGCTTCAGCACCGCCCACTCCCCTACTTTCAGTGCCTATGGCATGAGTGTGAAATAGAGGAAGTTTAAGTTATGCTATTAGTAAAGAGCACTGACCAAAATAAACAAGCTCGCATACAGAACATTTTTCCTCACAGGCATGCAAGACTAATGATCAAAATGGCAAAGACAAGTAGAATTAGAAAAGCAGGAAACCTCATCCATGAAACACAGCACGTTGAGTGCCTCATGAAAAAGAAAAAATTGTTCTCAGAAAGTGACTTGTGGAGAAATGCAAGGAGTCAGTCAGAGAGGTGGTAAACAAGCTATGCTCCACTGGAGGGACAAAGGCATGCTGGAAAGCCTAAAAAAACAAATAAAGCCAGCAAATAGAAAGCAAACAAAGGTGAGTTACAAAACGCAAAGCCAATAGTAAGCAATGGGTGGAATGCATTCCCAAGGAAGGTTTCAGAATGCCCCCAAGAAGTCTTTCACAACCAGACAAGGCTTCGACCAAAAAAAGCATTGACAAAGCCAATAGGTTTGGTTTTCATTTTGAGTCCAGACTAAAATATTTAAACAAAAAGGTTTATGAAGTGAAAAAGAAAAAGGAAAGCAATTGCTTTCTCTATACAATTTACCTATGAGGGGAAGAAAATAGCGTGATGTAAACTTTTGATAAATGAAATAATCAGTTATGGATTGCAATGCAAGCATGCCTTTAAGAGGTGGAATGATACAGCAAAAAGCCAATATCAGGAGGTGACCGAGTTATACACCTCTGGTTGGAGCCAATGCCACTGTATAATGTAAGTGTTCTTGTAGGGCGAGGCTGGGACATTACCATGAAATTGAAGTCAACACCCAAAAATGTGTACATTTGTGAAATGTCAGAAATAATTTAATTTCACACCCTAGAAATACACACAAATGTAAAGCAGTGCAGGGTAGTGCATGCCGACGTGATGCCACCACTGAAGAAGCCATCCGCAGACGCAGGGGAATCTAAGAACTACCGACCTATCTCTCTGCTCCTTTTCCCAATCAAGGTCATCGAGAAAGCCATCAACATCCAGCTCACAAGACATTTGGAGAACCACAACCTTCTGGACCCCTCCCAATTAGGCTTCAGAGCTAACCACAGCACAGAGGCAGCCCTAATTACAGCCACAGACATCATCAGAATGCTGTTGGACCACTGAGAAACAGCAGCCCTCATCCTCCTCGACCTCTCAGCAGTCTTCGACACCGTATTACACCACACACTGCTAAACAGACTCCACCAGATCGGAATCCGAGGAGTAGCCCTAAAGTGGATCGCACCCTACTTCACAGGAAGAACGCAGAAGGTTATCCTCCTGCCCTACTCCTCGCTCCCTAAGAACATCACCTGGAACGTACCTCAAGCCTTATCCCTCAGTCCAACCCTCTTTAACGTACACATAACACCCCTGGCAAACATCATCAAGAGCCACGGACTTAACATCATCTACTACGCGGGCAAGACCCAACTCAACCTCTCCCTGATAAAACGACCCAACGACCACGAAGGACAAGTTCCAAAGATGCATGAAAGACGTGGCTGCCTGGATGACCAACAACTGTCCAAAACTCAACATTGACAAGACAAAAGTATTCATCTTCAGGAAAGGCAAGGACACTTTCTGGAACAACGAACGGTGGCCACCTGAGCTAAGAACAACCCCCCAACCCACCGAACACGCCCGCAACCTTGGCATCATCCTTGACTGCCAGCTTTCCATAAAGAAGCAGTTAAGCACGGTCTCCTACACTTGCTTCATCATCCTCCGAATGCTCAAGAAGGCCTTCAGATGGCTCCCATCCAAAACCAGGCGAGCATTCACACAAGCTCTCGTCACCAGCAGACTAGACTACTGAAACTCCCTATACGTTGGAACAGCCGCCCAACTCATGATGAAACTCCAGACCATCTAGAACACTGCAGCCAGACTGATCCTTGTCCTCCCCAGATGGACTCACATCACCCTGCACCTCAGGAAACTCCACTGGCTACCAGTCGCAAAGAGAAGCCAGTTCAAGCTGCCCACCCACGCTTACAAGGCACAACCTCCCCCTGCACCTCAGAGCTTCACCATCGCTCCAGCAGTTCAGGAAGGACCTCAATTCTTGGATGTTCAATCAATAGAACAGGCAGTTCATTCTCCCAGCAGCATGTCATCAATGATGTCACTGACCATGTCATGAGAGATCATAAGTAGTGCATTGCGGGGGCATAAGTTATAGTTAGCTCAGGTAACTGTAACTGCTAAATTCCACTGGTTTTGAATGAATTAAATCTGAGCCTAATTATAATGTCCCTGTAACCTTTGTTTTTTTCAGTGAATTTCTAAGGTTCTTTAAAAGTCTATTTCCTAACTATAACGTCCCGGTAACCTTTGGTTTTTTCCACAGATTGACAAAGCCAGGAAACATGTTAATAAAACTGTTTCTACATTCCTCAGAGACCATAACATGGGCTCTAGCTACAACAACAACCTGCGTTTTGACATGCATGGAATCTATAGAAGTGATGGAGTTTACTTTACAGACGAAGACAACAGGGTGTTATTAAGCAGCCCGAAATTCTGCATCCGGTCGTTCATGTAGCTGTTGTATACACACAATCAAAACAAAGGCTCTTGTCATAGCCACCTAGTGCCAGAAATATTGTTAATTTTCTTTATAAATATATATATATTTTTTATTTTTTTAAATATTCGCGATGACATTGCGATGATTGCGAACAAAAGCAGACATTCAATAGCCAACAACACATTCAAAATTTATAACAAAAAAAATTGATTCCAACCATCACACTACATACATTACTATCTAAATAACTCTAAAAAAAATGTATGATTCTCTCAATGTGTCTGTGACAGCGTGTATGACTCTTGGCTGGCAACTGTGACTGGGTGCATTAGTGTGTCAGTCGGTCTCTCAGTGGGGGTCTCAGTCACTGAGTGGCTCTCTCAGTGGGTCCGTAAGTGTCTGAATGTGTGTGTCACTGGCTGCATCAGTCTGTGAGTGCGTACATGAGTACCTTAGTGGAGTGTGACAGTCACTACGAAACAATATCGATTAGTCTGTGACTGAGTGCATAAGTGTCTGTATGTGTCTCTGAGTGACATGATAAGAATATGAGTGGGTCTGTGACTGGATGCATTAGTGTCTGAGTAGGTGTTTGACTGGGTGCATGACTCTGAATAGTTCTGTGAGTGGGTGTCTGAGCCTCTGAGTGGGTTTCTGACTGGGTGTGTAAGTCTCTGAGTGGTTCTGTGAGTGGTTGTCTGAGTCTCTGACTGGGTCTGTCAGTGCTTGCATCACTGTCTGAGTAGATGTCTGAGTGGGTGTCTGAGTATCTCACTGGCTCTGTGACTGAGTGCATCAGTTTCTGCATGCATCTGTGAGTGGGGTTCTTAGTCTCTCAGTGGCTCTGTGACTTGGTGCATCCGTTTCTGCATGCATCTGCAAGTGGGCGTCTTAGTCTCTGAATGAGTCTTTCAGTCGATGTGTCAGTGTCTTAGTGGATCTGAGAGTGGGTGCGTCAGTGTTTGAGTGGGTCTATTAGTGGGTGTCTGAGTCTCTGAGTGGGCCTGTGAGTGGGTGCAACAGTGTCTGAGTGGGTCTGTGAGTTGGTGTCTGAGTTTCAGAGTGGGCCTGTGAGTGGGTGCGTCAGTGTCTGAGTGGGTCTATTAATGTGTTTCTGAATTTCTGAATGGGTCTGTGAGTGGATGCATCAGTGTCTGAGTAGGTCTGTGAGTGGGTGTCTGACTCTCTGAGTCAGTCTGTGAGTGAGTGCATCAATGCCTGGGTGGGCCTGTGAGAGAGTGCTTGACTGTCTGAGTGGGTCTCTGAGTGGGTGAACGAGTGTACATGTGCAATATATTTATTTATTTCATTTATCGCTGATATTTGCAAATGCATTGTAACGTTACATGGGGCTCCGCTGACGGTCATGGCGTATTCACGAATATCGTGCATCATTTTAAATATCCTTTTCTTAATATTTTATTCCTATCAAGGGTCCCTCAAAGACCCCTATATATCAAACATAGGGTCTGGGTCCCTCTACCCTGACCATTTATACGAAATATTTGTTGAAATTTCAGCTACAGGGACGTGTACCAGTTCATAAAATGGCAGCCACAAATTTATCTTTGGGTTGCGGCCAGCCAATCACAGCATTCCTGTTGGTGCACACTTCCATGATTAATTGCAAACTCGTTGCGAAATATCCGCGGCCACAGATATCAGTAACTGTATTTTCTTAAATTTCTAATAACTACTAAACGGATTTACACCAAATAAGAAAAAGTGGAATTTGCATAACCACATCTACCTTTCTGCCAAATTTGGTGTAATTCCGTCCAGCAGTTCCGCTGTAGGCGTGTTGGACAAGTCCTGTGGGAATTAACATGGGAAATGCACCTTTTTTTACCCCCCTTTTTCTCGGCCCCCACGTAATGGATCACCCCTAAATTTTCCATGCGGAACACGAATCACAGGCACACTTTTTCTGGAAAATTTGATTAAGATCTGTCAAACGGCACCAAAGATATAGCCAAGTCAAAAAACACTTTTCCTATGTAAACATGGTCCTAACTATAACTACCTACTGGCAAACGCCAGTAGGTAATATAGATAGATAGATAGAGAGATAGATAGATAGATAGATGGTGCATTGGAGTATTTAGTTTAATTTGTGTAGTTGCTTACAAACAGGATAGTTTGGTTGTGTTCTGATAAAGATTTGTAAGTTGACAGGGAATGCCTTGATGAAAATAGCAAGTACACCATTGATCACATGAACTATCACTCTGCTACCATAGTGGTAACAACACATGTATTATCCCAGTGAGTCTTCACTAGTTCTACCACCTAAGCTCAAGCGCACCCGTGCTTTAGACTGATGTGTAGTTTTTTAGGTGGCTGTTTGCTTAGAGTCAGGACTGATTCTTTTTTAGTTGATAATGTGTAGACCAGATGCTTTTGCTGTTTAGGATGTCCTTGTTTATCTCAGTGGGAATGAAGTCTGATTCTGTACCTGTACTCGTATTCAGATCACCAAATGTTAGGATAAAATATGGAATCAGTAATAAGGAAGTGCAGGCCGGCATCCAAGTGCTAGGGACCAGAGAGAGGAAAGGCAGTTCTCGCCAAAGTAGAACTGCAGATGAAAAAAATAAAATGTGTTCTTAGAAATGTAAACCAGAAAGTGACAAGAAAAGTTAATACATGTAAAGGTGCAGGAGTTTGATTCCTCACACATGTCATGTTTACTGTAGAACTCTGCAAACTTCAAAAACTTCTCGAAATTATCATTTTTTTGCAGGTGGTAAAACCTTCAAAATTGAATTTGAAAAAGACATTTCTCCCACAAATAGGTTAAATTTCACCCCGGTGTGTAATTAAATGAAGACCAGAAACAATGTTAATTTGGGATCTTAAAACAAAATGTCCATACTCAAATCTGCAGGCAAAATTAAAACTGTACGCTCCTTTGTTAAACAGATGAGACAATAATAAGGAAAGGAAGAGGATAAGGACGAGGAAACAGTAGATACATAAGAAGGAGAGAAGACACACGACGGTAACTAGACAAAGATCACAGAGAGCAAATGGGGATTAAAATGTGAAAACTAGTAACAGAATTTGAAAACTAGTTTACAGTTAACAGCATTAAGTGAACAGAGAAAAACGTGGACTATCAACCTAAAGATTGTGTGAGGGAGCCAGGCCTACTTTCCTTTTTAATACATATGTCACTCCTATGGGAGGCCCTAAACAGCCCATAGGGCAGTGTGCAGTCTGTATAAAAAGTTGGACATGTTCTTTTAAGTTTTACATGACCTGGTAGTGAAAAACTCTTACATTTGTTTTTCATTACTGCATGGCTTGCCTCGCCCATAGGATAATTGTAATTGTAATTGCATTTATATAGTGCTTACTACCCATGACGAGTCATTGAAGTGCTTTCTCGGCGAGTAGCACGCTACTCCGGAACCCATAAAGGATTAGTGGTGAATTAGTATAGTGAAAATATGAAAGTAATTTGTGTGGTGGATATGTTAGTCAGTTATTTGGATTGAGCAGGATAGTGGAGGGATAGAAGAGGGAAAAAGGTTTGCATTTATAAAGCGTTTGCTACCCTTGATGGGGTGTTGAAGCGCTTTTTTGGTGAGTAGCACGCTACTTCGGAACCCAGAAAGGATTAGTGGTGAATTAGTATAGTAAAAATAATAAAGTAATTTGAGTGGTGGATATGTTAGTCAGTTATTTGGATTGAGAAGGATAGTGGAGGGATAGAGAAGGGAAAAGGGTTTGCATTTATATAGCGCTTGCTACCCCTGATGGGGTGTTGAAACGCTTTTTCGGTGTGTAGCACGCTACTTCGGAACCCATAAAGGATTAGTGGTGAATTAGTATAGTGAAAATATGAAAGTAATTTGAGTGGTGGATATGTTAGTCAGATTATTTGGATTGAGAAGGATAGTGTAGGGATAGAGAAGGGAAAAAAGGTTTGCATTTATATAGTGCTTGCTGCCCCTGTTGGGGGGTTGAAGTGTTTTTTCGGCGAGTAGCAGGCTACTCTAGAACCCATACAGTGTTAGTGGTGAATTAGTATAGTGAAATATGAAAGTAGTTTGAGTGGTGGATATGTTAGTCAGTTATTTGGATTGAGAAGGATAGCGAAGGGGTAGAAGAGGTAAAAAGGTTTGCATTTATATAGCGCTTGCTACCCCTGATGAGGTCTTGAAGTGCTTTTTCGGTGAGTAGCACGCTACTCCGGAACCCATAAAGCATTAGTGGTGAATTAGTGTAGTGAAATATGAAATTAATTTAAGTGGTGGACATGATAGTCTGTTATTTGGATTGAAAAGGATAGTGGAGGGATAGAAGGGAAAATGTAGATTTTTTTGTTTGTTTGTTTTTGAGCTCATTGCAGTAGGAGGAGGCTTGGGATGAGTAAAAGGGAGGTGGAGGGGGATGGGTAAAGGGGAGATGGAGGGGGAGGAGTCAGAGGGAGGGTTTAGAAAGGCTTATTTTGGGGAAAGCAGAGGAGGCAGTGCTAGAACTTCACCACAGGGGGCATTGGGACGGCAGACGGTCACTAGGAAGCGAGGAGAAAGCGGCCAGAGCTGGTTCCGAGTAGTAAAATATAGCAATAATCAGTATTCAGTGGGCTTCCTAGACCTTTTGGCCCCTGTGCCACTGCACCTGCTGCACCATTTAAATAATGACTTAGTGTTTGCAAGTTAATTGCACCTTTGACTGCTTGTTTAGAAGTAAAATATAGCAATAATCGGTGTTCAGTGGGTTTCCTAGATCTTTTGGCCCCTGTGCCACTGCCTTTTGAGAAGTAAAATATAGCAAGAAATTGGTGCTCAGTGGGTTTCAATAACATTGGTTTAACTTATTACATTTTATAAGTGCTAACTTTCAATTGAAAGCAGGTGGGAATGTCGATGTTGGTGTCTAAAGAATTGTACTTTATAGCCCTCTTTAATGGTAAGGTTGGATTTTGAGTCACAGTTCTGAAAATTTCACTTTTAGAAAGTTGGCATTTTCTTGTCCCAACCATTTGGTGTCTGCAGCCAGTATCCTGGGTCATATGACTAGGTGTAGCTTGCAGTTGGCCTTTGTGTAGTGCTCCCAGACAGTGAGACAAAGGGAAAATAGGTGTTGTCATGATGGGCCCTCTCTGACTTGATGAGGGAGAGGCAATGTCACCTACCACACTTCCACATCACAAAGGCTGTGCCTGAGCACATTTACAAAGGGTTTGACACGGGTCTTTTGTGACCCCAGGCAAGCTGGGGCCAGGGCAAGGAGGCAGGAAATTCCAAACAACTCTGGGAGTGAAAATCTCCAGGACCTTCTCCTACTTCAAAACTGGCATTAGGTATAAATATATGACCCTCAGACCCAAGTCTTCAGTACACCTCTTGACTGTGGAAGACTCGGAAGGACTGCTGTGCTGTTCTGCCAAAAGCACTGCTACTCTGTTGCTCTGCTGCCCATGTTGCCCTGCTGCCTGTGTGAAAGGACTCGACCTTCATCTTGAACCCAGGAACACCAGCGTGACTCCAAGGGCTAGTTAGTTGGTCTCCTGATCAGAGCCTCAGGGACAGAAAAGACTCCAACCACCTTGACCCCAGCACCTGGACTCTGTCTGCTGTGAATCCTACCCCCCAAGGGGTGTCACCCCTGTACTGGATCCTTGGAAGTGGCCTGAAGGTGCTATGCCTGCCCTGCTGTGGTCCTGTGAAACAGAGCCAATGCAGTGCAACGCATCTCCTCTCAGTCGCATCAGAACCACCGCAGCGCAAAGTATCCCCAACGCTGGACCTCGCATTGCAGCTCGCAGTCTCCTCTGAACCGCCGTTGTATGATGCAGTCTCGACTTAGACCTTCACATCGCATGTCCCTCGTTGATGACATCCTCGATGACTACGGACTCCGCATAGCAGCTCTTCGGAACCGCCAGTGCGCGACGCATCCTCAACGCAGGACTTCTCATCGCAAGCCCCTCAACGACGGCAACTCAGGACTCTGCACTTCAGCTCCATGGAACTGCCCCTGCAGGACGCATCCTCCATGTGGGATCTCCCAATGGTCCACAAACCAGGATTTAAAGTACGTTTGTTAAGCAGATCTAACTTGGCACCTGTATCTGGCCCATGCTCAATCGCTGTCAGCCTAAACTTGTGACTTTGTCCCGGTCCAGCGTGACCAGATAAGCACAGTTGGCGCTTAGTGTTTCTAGGCACAATCTTTACTGAAAACTTTGAAATTACATATCCTCAGTTCTACTCATTGGATTTTTGTTGATTTGGTGTCAAATAATGTATTACTTTTTAATCCACGTTTCTAAATTGGTGTGGGATTTTTCTTGCATTGCGTTTTCACTTTATTGCTGTTTAGAAATGCTGCATAAATACTTTACACATTGCCTCCAAGTTAAGCCTGACTGCTTGGTGCCAAGCTACCAGAGGGTTAAGCAAGGTGAATTTGGGTTTTGCTGTGACTTCATCCTAACAGAAATTGTGGTTGCTGCTTGAGTAGGGTTTCACCCCCTCTCAAACAGTAGCCCACTTTTCAACACTGTTCATATTAGTGCCAATTGCTGGATTGAATCCAAGACTCATTTATCCTTTGAGTAGCCAATTTCCCATCTCTGCTCTTGTCAGCACAGCAGCCCCTACAAATTATGAATACGTTTTCGGCTGTATGGGGCAGTCACTCACACACCCACATCACCTATTTACAGCAGATCAGTAGGTATGCCAAGATGTTGAACAGTCCTCTGTCTGCAGTCATTACAAATGAAGAAGCCACATTTGTGACAGATTTTCAAATGAGAAATTTTGAAGACTGCATCCTGGGCTGGGCTTTCACCTGTGATTGAATACTGAATTTTGTTATCAGTCTGTGTTGCAGGTCAGTTTTATTAATACAGGTAAATAGGGTAGCACAATTACCTTTCCACCAATTTTTGTAAGTCGCTGCATGCTGTTTTCATGCACTCTAGGTGTCTGTGTGAAGTAATACCATATTTAACATTGAATTGGCCATTCTGCGCCGTCTGACTCCTGACTGAAAATTGTACAGTCATTTGGTGCCCACAGGCTTATTCGGTGCTTTAGAAAACTGCAAATAAAGGAATCAAATGTTGGCACCTGGTTAGGACGATGAGTAAATGTTAGCGCTTATAGCGGCGAAAAGAATGATTTTTTAGGTTTCAGTAGATCTTGCATTGCATACCAGAGCAGGTTGAATAGCTGTTTGGGGAGAGTAAAAGCCCTCTGAGCAGGCAGCCGGAGAGTGGTAGAGAAAGCATTTTTCATTATGCCCTTCACTGTGTTATTGAACCACTGAGATGGAGAATTACACGGAGTCTGTGCAACTGAGACTTTTCAGGTAGCACATTCTGGTGATATGTATGTTTCCTTGGCTTGATTGTGAGCTGAGGTCATTTTCAGGATAAATACAACAGTCAAAACCTACAAATCATCTCTATTGTCACCTTAAATATGACATTTAAAAATTCAACACAAGGCTATCTGTCTTCAGGCACTGCAAGTGTTAGTCAGTCTGGTGATGGGTGACATGCTGTTTATGATCGTTGACAAAGGTGAATGTCAAAGGTGGTACTATAGTCATCGCATAGTCTTGCCTCTTAATGTTGCTGTTACTTATGTTTACAGCTGACACACGTCAGCGGTTGTTAATGGTGGTGAAGGATGACACACTATGATGATTGAAATTGATACTGCTAGTGACGGGTAACACTCCAATGACCGCAGTCACTTTGTGATGGCTGGTGGTGGTAAGAGATGTAACACACTGATTACTATTATTGAGGGTGAGATGTGGTGCATTGTGATGACTTTAACAATGGTTGCAGGTGACACAATGTGATGCCTGATGGTGAGGATGAATGGTGAGGAGGGAGTGAATAAGTAAGGACAACCCCATGTCAACTCTTTAAACCTCAAGAAAGGGAAGGAGGCAGTCGGGGCTTTAATTGGGCTGGGATTCTCTTTGGCCCAAGCCTTGCAAAAGTTGTAAATTTTCCTTAAAATTGGTTCTGTATTTCTGGTCCCATCTCCCGGGCTTTCTGAAGCATTGGCAAAGACCATAGATCTGCCTTACATCGAACTAGGCCTGGTCAGAGTTCCGCTACGCAGAACTCTGCAAACTGACCAAAAAACTCAGCCATGCTATGCGGAGTTCCACAAGCAGCAGAGTGCGATCAGTCGCGCTGTTGCACTGATTTTTAGTGCCGGGTGTTTTTCCCATGCTGGAAAATTAGCAGAAACGTCTCCATGCGCAGCGCACAAGGACACTGCTTCTTTCTGCCAGCAGCCGGCACAGGTAAGGACGGTGGGCGGGGCAGGGCGAAGCCGACAGACGACGGAATAGGTGTTATTTATTTATTCAATTATACCTATTGCGTCATCTGTCGACTTCCCCCAGCTCCCACCCCGCCCCGCCCCGCCTCCGCCCCGCCCCAAAACCCCACTGCGTTTACCTGTGCCAGCCGCTGCTATCTGCCACTCGAGTAGAAGTTCTACTCGAGTAGCAGCTTCCTCAATGCGAGTGGAATGTTTCTCAATGTGAGCGGTAGCACCCATCCACGACTGCCCGTGTTGAGAAAACTCACCGGGTGGTAGTCTGGAGTAAGATTTTCCTTGCTCGCCAACTTAATGTTAGCGAGCACGAGCGAGGAAAAAACTCTGCTCCGTGAGTTTTTCGGAACTCCGCGCACTACCCAGAGCCGAGAGTTGGAAAAACTCTGCAAACACCGCAAGCGGAGCAGAATTTCACACCCAGGCCTACATTGAATGTGCCTCTCCAGTTACTGTAACACTTTATACATGAATTCTGTTACTCATCCTAGCACTTATGCATATGCTCACCACCCTCTTACTTATACTTTCAGTTACCCTCTCACCGATCTAGAACAAAGCACACACGTATACTCAAAAAGCAAATGCATCATTAATTAAAAGAACAAAAGTAGAAAAAAGAAAAATTACTATCAGCAAAATGGAGCGAGTATATGTTTGCAATAGATATTTTGTAAAAAAATGATGCATAGCTAGTCTGCATCTTGGAATTATATCGTGCTGAGTATTTAACCATTGGAGGGAGGGATAGAATAAATCAGTATCTGTCACACATCCTCCCAAATATTTAATGAAATACAAAAACAAAGTTGCACCCTGTAAACTGAAAAGCAAAAGTAGATCTGTCTATGTATCCCTGTGGCATTTGTGTACAGGTGGTGAGGAGGTAAAACAAAACTCTCTCTTTCTCTTTTCAGGCCCCCTCAATCTAGCACAGAGGTCTTCAAACTGTGGGGCGCGACCCCCAGGGGGGTCGTGGAGTCCTAGGAAGGGGGTCGCAGATTCCCCAGCTTCACTTGTCCCTGTAAAAATACAGCCGTCCTGGGAGGGCTAATTGAGATCGTTATCAGCTGCTTGCCTGAATGAAAGGCAAATGCGCCTTATCTGGTAATCTAAAAGTGTAAAGGATTCTTGGGGGTAGTTCTGGCTCTTTGTGAAGGCAAAGATGCGTGTTTTTTTAGTGGAAGTGCAAAGAGTTAACTACTGGGCTGGGAAGTTCTTGCTTTTAATTTTAACTGCATTTACACAGCCCTTGGTGCCCCTAAAGAGGTGTTGAAGGGACAGTTATGTAAAAAAGAAAACTGCATTACATACGCTCTGGTATTATTAAAACCTACATTTTGAAAGCACCATTTTATTGTAAAACTATGCGCACGTTTTGCAGCATTCTATCTTACCCTGTGTGAAATGCAAGTATAAAAAATTGACTTACATATTCACAGTGCTTTCCGTCACAGGCTGTGACTTCGTAGCACTAAAAATACACATCACTATTCTCCACTGCACCAATCAAGTTTTCATTCTGTGGTTCTCTGGATACACACAGACCTCTGCAGTGCATTAACTAATAGAGGTTTCATAATGTACTACAGTGCATTTCCCACTGAGTAATAACTTTTTTAATTTATTTTTCATTTACGCTGCCCATTATTTTATATGTAGATACCTGAAGGTGAAAGACCTAAAAATATTTTGGGCTTATTTATGAGAGGCGTGCATCGCCAAAGCATCACTTTTTGATGCTCCGGTGGCGCAAGCATCTCAGCCATACCTATGAGGCAGTGCAAAGTCACCCTGCATGGCTTTGCATTGCCTCATAGATCTGGAGTAAGACATAGCAGCGCAAGTCACTGCGTTGCCTTACTCTGCGTCAAGGAGGTGTTCCATGGGCTTTGCGTGGGGTTCCCACGCAAAGCCTATGGATTTTGATGCTGCCCCATATTTACAAAATCACATAAACCTGGGGCAGCTCCAAAAACTGACGCCTCTCCAGGAGAAATTAAAACATTTCTGCTCGTTTTTCCTCTTTCCATGTGTGCTGCATTCTGCAGCTCTCATAGAAATAGGAAAACGCCCCTCAGGATTGTTTTGGTGAAGGAAGGTGCCTCTTCCCGTACAAAAACAATTCTGCCTACGTTGGTGCTAGGTAGCAATTTGTGAAGGGAAAAGGACTGGAATGCACCGTATTTCATAATTACAGTGCATTCCTGCCCTTTCACATTGGCATAGGGCAGCGCCGCAAGAAGACTTGCAGCGCTGCCCTACACCAATTCCTCATAAATGAGGCCCTTTGTTTTTAGCTACACCTTTGGCTACACCCCTACGCTCAATGACCTTTGGTTTGCTAATTTAATATCATTTCCCCACCGTAAAAATTATTTGCTGTGGTAATTGGGGGCTGTTAGAAATGGGGGTCTCTAGTTGGCAATGGTTTTCACCTTTGTCCAAGTAGGGACCCTTCCTTCTAGTCAGGGTAAGAGGGATACACTACTGAAATAACCCCTGCTCACCCCCTTGGTAGCTTGGCACGAGCAGTCAGGCTTATTTCAGAGGCAGTGTGTAAAGGATTTGCACATAACTAACAGCAATACACTGAAGACACTACATAAGGACACCACACCAGTTTAGAAAAATATCCAATACTTTATATATTCAAAACAAGACTAAAACGATAAAAATCCAACATACAGTACTTAAAAATATGTACTTTGCGGGGAGCTGGCGTCGGTCGGTCCGGACTGCGGTGTGGGACAGGGCAGTGTGTCGCAAGACTTACGAGCAGTGCCCCCAACCCACGGTGCGGTCACGGTTGTCGAAGTCAGTGACGGCATCGGTGAGACCAGGGCGGCGAGGCGGTGCGGAGTGCGGTGCCCACAGGTCACGGTGCAAGCAGCAGCTTGGTGGCTGTCATCAGTGAGACCAGGGTTGCGGTTCGAGATGCAGCGGTGCCCTCTGCGGTGCCTTCTGGGCACGGAGCCAGCAGCAGAGTCAGGGACGGAGTCGGTTGCTTTCCCCTCTGTGGCAACTGAAACCACGGTTCCAGAGGCGGTACTCAGAGGTCAGTGAAGTCTTTGCGGTCCCTGAGACTTCAGAACAGGAGGCAACAAGTAAAGAAAGTTCAGTCCAGTCCTTTCACTGCCCAAGGCAGAAGCAGCAACTGCAGGCCAAACCAACAAAGCAACAACACAGCAAAGATGCAGTACTCCTCTTGGCAGTTCTTCCAGCTCTTCTTCCTGGCAGGTTCCTTGATTCCAACAAGTTCTAAAGTTCTAGGGTCTGGACCCCAATATTTATACTCAGTTTCTCTTTGTGCTTTTGGGCAGAGAGTGCCTGTGCCCAGCCCAAACCAGTTCCATCTTTTCTGGCCCAGCTTCCTGGCAGGAGGTGGAGACAGCATTGTCCAAGGCAGACCAGGCCCATTCAGGTGCAAGGAAATCTCCTCCCACCACTATAAATACAGCCCAGGTCTATTCAGCTCAGCCCTGACTCATCCAGGAAAGGCAGGACACACCTTGACCCCCCCAGTGGCTGTCTGATGAGAATGCACATCCCCAGCCCCTGTCACTCCAAAGCCAGACAGTCAATCCACAAACCCAGCAGAGGCACACAGGATGGCTAAGCAAGAAAATACCTACTTTCTAAAAGTGGTATTTTCAAACACAGAACATAAAAATCATCTTTACTAAAAGATGCATTTTTATATTCTGAGTTCAGGCATGCTAAACCCCATTTCTCTATCTTGTCCCAATGGGAAGATATGCTTATAAGATGTTATAAGTAAACTCCCATTCTATCCTATGGGACAGATAGCCTTTCCATAGTGAAAAGCGAAACACACTGTAATTCACTACCAGGACATGTCTCACACACACCAGTACATGTCCTACCTTTAATATACACGGCACCCTGCCCACAGGGGTACCTTGGGCCTACCTTAGGAGTGACTTACATGTAAGAAAAGTGAAGATTAGGGCTTGGCAAGTGTGTGCACTTGCCAGGTCGACTATGGCAGTTACAAACCGCGCAGACACTGCAGTGGCAGGTCTGATAACCCTTTTCAGGGCTGTATGGGTGAGTGGCACAATCTGTACTGCAATCCCACCAGCAGCATTTGATTTACAGGCCCTGGCACCCTCAGTGCACTTTACTAGGGACTTACTAGTAAGTCAAACATGCCAATCATGGAAACACCAATCCATAATACAATTTACAATAGGAGCACTTACACTTTAACACTGAAAAGCAGTGAGAAAGTGTGCAGAGACACTGAACCAGCAAAAACAGAGCCAAAACTAGGAGGTCAGAAAGGAAAAAAACAGGAAACATGCCAAAAAATGCCAAGTCTAACAGGGGCATTTATGGCTGTCGATAGATGTTGATGATGAGGAGAACCAGTTTCTAGAAAATTTTGTCAGAAGGGGTCCTTATGCCTAAAAAGGTTTGACAAGGGGTCTCGACATCAAAAAGTTTGAAGACCACTGATCTAGCACAATGTTTTTCACAATTAAGTCTGATATACTGCCTCCTTTGTCGTAACTTTGCATAATAAATTGATCAGACCTAGGGCATATAACGTATCTTTTCCTAATGACCAATAAGGCTATAGGCTTTATTGTTGGCTGGTCTTCATAACCAACGCAGGACTATTGTGTTCAGTATAAGCTTTTCCCACAAGTCAGCTATTAGGTATAGGTCGTAAAATGACAAATAAGCAGAAATGTACAGGTAATAAAAACATACAACCCCTCCTAAAAGGGTTATCAAGAATTGACACAGTTAACATCTTCTACCCTGAGTGTTTGTCAGTGGGCTTAACCAACACTAAATGCCTAGCCTAATAGTGCAATCTGAGGGATTCTAAGTAGCAAATTATCTATCTACAGGCTGTAAAACAGTATAATACCAATCCACACGTAAAGAAAGGCCTGTTGCCTTTAAGATATGCTTTCACAATAAATAAGACAGACCCTCTCCCTACGTTGTAACATTTCTTAATAAAGAGAGCACATTTATGGCATCTGGCATACTTTCTCTGAATGAGCCAAAAATGCCTATAGCCTTTATCACTGTATTGCCAAAATAACCGAATCATGCCTTCCATATTGAAAATACGCTTTCGAAGACAAAACCAGCACACCGCCTGCCACATCAAAAGATAGAAGAGTAAAGGTCAACACGTGGATTGAGCCTAAGCCCCTCTCTCAGTACCACTTCGTAAGGCTCTTTTTCTGATGATCACATAAGGTCCTCAGCAGCTGCTCTGTCAAGCCAGACCTAGCACCAAGACCAGGCCTGCTCAGAAGAAGACTAGAGAAGGTTGGCCCCAGCTTCAGAACTAATCTTAACATTTTAGAAAGGCCATTGGTGCTCCAATTCATCTGCAGTGATCTACTCGCCATTTACAAAACAAGTCCTCTATTTCCGCCTCAGAAGTCGCGGACGCCTTTCCGGGCACCGATGTCCACGGTGGCTTTCAGTTAATGCAGTTCATTTGCCTTGTGAAAACCAGCAGGATAACGAAAAGAATAACTTTGGGGCATATTAGCAAGACCGGCGATAAAATTATCGCCGTTTTAGCGGCAGGAAACTGCCGCTAAAGCGGCGATAATGGGCTTGCTAATATGCGTTATGGAATTCAATAGAAGCCCATGTTAGATGTCCTGCACATCTAACCTGGGCTTCTATTGGAATTCTATAACGCATATTAGCAAGCCCATTATCGCCGCTTTAGCGGCAGTTTCCTGCCGCTAAAGCGGCGATAATTTTATCGCCGGTCTTGCTAATATGCCCCTTTATTTTATAATAATAGAACGGGTATTTTCTTTATATAGTATTTTATTACAAAGCACTATAATCAGGACTTTCACTATGCAAATATTAAGGTGCAGCTAAACAGACGCTCAGCATCTTCATCTCAGGAGGGTGGAAGGCTGAATTCACATGCCAGCTTTTGAGCATTTAACGAGCAGATCGCACACAGACCACACCGATGAGCGTTTATCCTACAGCACTACATTTAGGTATTCAATGCGAATATTTAAAAGCATAAAAGATGCATACAATTATTTCTATCTATATCAGAATATTAGAATATTTATGTGCTATTCTTTAAAATCTAACCAGTAAGATCGCTCAGAGACTTAAGCCCCCACTGCAGAGATCTGTGTGCAGCCTGCAGTTACACCACTCAATTCCAGTAGGCGCAAATCAGCCAATTTTCCAATGTTGATAAATTCCGTATAATTGACTTAGGTAGTACCTGGCTTCTCCGCATCTCACCTCTGCAGTGGCCACTGAGGTTCTGCTGGATTTGCTCCCTTGCCGCTCTGATGCTCCTCTTCCTCCTGTGTTTCTCATTTCTGAGAAAACCAGGAGCTGAGCGCAGAGTTTGCTCCATGAAGCAGAGGTGCACAGCGGCTGAGATGAGGTACGAGTTCCTGGTGGCATAAGCCATTCATTCTGTAAAAAACTATCCTCCAACACTATAATGGTGACTGATGTTGTTATCATATAATTAGGGCTCCCGGTTTTATGGCATTTATATTTTTAACATTTCCGTCTGTATTTACCCATATTTATTTTTTGGTCAGCTTATTGTTATTTATCCATATTTATTTTATGTTTTGAGAATAAATGGAGTCGTAAAATTGTATATTTCTGCATTTTTTCAACTCTTGAGACATGCACTCATACGTGGATGCCTGTCGCGTTTTAGCAAATTAAGCAGCCACATATAATTAAGCACTACACCCATGGGTACATATTAGTGTTATACTACAAATACATGTTAACATTTGCCTGTATTTAACACCAAAATCTGATCCTGTTTTGTAACTCTCCATTCTGTCTGTCTGCTCAACTTTTGCCTGGAATTCATAAATGACAGCATGAAGAGTCTTTCACAAAAAACACAATTTTCAGTATTTTTCAGTTTTTTCAAATAAATACAGACAGGAAAAGCATTGTTTTCTGTCTGTATTTATCTGTAAAGATTGAAAACTGGGAGCTTTACATATAATTCAGGGTGAAGTAAGCACAGCCTGTTCTCCTGGTAAGGTTTTTGCCCTCTTTACTTCCGGGAGCAGCAAATGAATTTACCTGGATTCTTACACCAGCACTCTGCCTCCCATTTGTGTGTCGTAGGTGTCAGAAGTATGCTCTGCATTGCTGGAGGCACTGGGTGGCCCGATTCTATGGTGGGTTTCTGCTGCAACCATAAAAGGATCCATTCAAATTAAAAATATAATGATCAGTGCCTTAGTGCATGAGAATACTACTAATCTATGCCTGTCGCTTATAATAAAAAACAGTCACCTATTATATGCAGTAAGAATGGATTCTGCACTCATGTCTGTCTGTGAGCATCCAGACCCCCATACGATGAACCAACCCATCACACCTTCATCCGCATCCTGAAGTCTCAAAGGGGATTCACCGGCAAATGTCCTTTACTGGTTCTCGTCCTACATATCTAGCCAACACCACTTCTTTCACATTGGTATCTCCTAGTACGTGAGCTAGGTTTTCTAGTACGTTGGAGAAACAGCATTTTTCTTAAAATTGCGATCTGAAATTTAAAGAACCCTAAATATTTCATCTCTGGCTTATATTCTCATGTATTACTTATTCCTGATTAATATTGAAGCGCATCCAGGTGATTCACTCACATAATAAATTATCAAAGTGAATGTGGGACTGTTTCCTAGGAGAAATTAATTTTTCCAACAGTTCGAACAATAATTAACACTGCACTGACCTTCAAGGGCAGGCCTTTAAACAGTTAGGATGTTCTGAATAAAAGTGACTCATCTATAGCAAGTTGCTAGCATGCATAGGTGACTGTTATGCTGAGTGCAACATTGTATGTGTTGTACAGGAAGGAGGGAAGGATCTGAGTAAATGGCCTCCTATCACTGCAGTGACCTTAATCTGACATCTGCTGTTTTCCATTAGCCTGCACCACTTTCGAAAGCACCCTGCTTTATGGAGGGAGAGATGGGAAATTAATAGATTCTGAAAGAGGGCAAAGGGTCAGAAGATAGAGAGAAGACATGAGGCTAGTGGCCCTTTTCTGTACTTAGTCCCAAAGCATGAGTGTGTGTACGAACAAAGGCGTATGCAGTATCCCTGTAGTTGAAGAACATACACAGAGGTGGGGACAAATAGAAGAAGAAGCCTTACAGAAGAAGGTAACAGGCTGGGAGATAGAGATAGAGAGAGAGACCGTAGAGAGAGAGAGAGACCAAGACCGACCATGAGACCATTCTGACACAGTGACCAGCGTGAAGGAAAGTGTCTTCAGCAACAGCCAAATGACACAAAAAAACCTCCAAGCCAAGGTGAACTATAGGTTGTAAGGGGTAGAAGCAGGAGGCTCAGAAGCTAAAACATAAACTCCTCAGCTCTGGATGAGGGTAACAGGGCTAGAAGTGATACCAAGTCCACAGGAGCAAGTTCGGGAGCAGGCGAACATAAAGGGACAAAAATTATAACAAGCTGAGAGCAGAACTCGCCAAAAATACATCAATAGAATTGGAATGCAGTGCAGGCAGTTTCTTATCTACTTTTAAATGATGTAGCCAGAAAAAACAGGAAAGATTGAGCATATATGGAACCATATTATCTCAGTAACTCTCCGTGTGCATGAATAATAAGGGCAGCCATCACAGATTGGTCTTCTCCAATATAAGTACTACCTTCATTTCCGGGTCAGGTATGGCAGTGAAGAGAGAGCCACCATGATGCTCAAACAGAATGCATCTGCACATATCCAGAACTTGGGCCACCATTCACCCTCACCACACGGGTGATGCCTGTTAGTGTTGGGGAGAGCTGACAGGGTGATGCCTGTTAATGACTGTGAGAGGTGGCAGTGCCTGTTGGTAATGGTGAAAGATGATACACTGTCAAGCCTGCCAGTGTTGGAGAGAAGTAACATAAGCCTGAAACTGACGGTGAGAGGTGATGGTGTGATGCCTGTTAATGGTGGTGAGAGCTGAAATTGCCCGTTAGTGATGCTGAAAGGTGAAACATTGTGATGCGTCTTAGTGACAGTGGGAGGTGACACAATGTGATGCTTCTTAATGGCTGTGAGAGGAGACACTGTAACAGTGAGAGGTGACACACCGTGAAACCTGTCAGTGACATAGAGAAGTAGTAACACAATGTGAGCCTGTAGCGAACGGTGACACAGTGTGATGATACGAGAAAGTGAATGCGAGTAGAGACACTGCCTGTTAATGATGGAAGGAAGTGACACAATGTGATGCCTGTGATTGATGGTGAGATGCTTTTTAGTGGTGCTGAGAGGTGACACCTGATTCTGGTGGTGGTGAGAAGTGGCACAATGTGATGCTTGCTAGAGATGATCAAAGGTGACACAATGTGGTGCCTTTTAGTAAGGATTTGTTTTTTGTAAACAAACTTTATTGGGGTTTACATCTTTTTTCCAGAGACCATCAATGCTTCACATTTATCCTATAGTCGGATATACAATTACTGGGCTCTGATATGTACAGCTCCATAGTGCAACAATATAAAGAAGACTCAGGTCTTTGCTGTACTCACGAGACCTCCCTCCTCCCGCAGTTATACAATAGCTATGTTCCCTTGTGGTCAGTCCTTAGATTATTCTTTACATCAACATTCTCAACTTCTAACTCCCCCACGCCAACTTCCCCTTCCCTTCCCCCAGGCGTGTCACTTATATACTTATTCCTCATTTGTGATTAGCTTCTGGTACAGGTTGTGCTTTACGAATATTGGAGGGACCCCTTTTGGAATCTTTATTCTATAGGGACGGCTGTACACTATGGTTGCTCACCAATTCTCCGGGGCTATTTGATGTTCATGGGCGTAAATAGCCTAATTTGCTCCTACCGGGGGTTCTTCAATTGATTCTTCGTCACTAGAATCATCTGGGGCTCGAAGTAAGGCCACCAAGGATTCCCATGCTTTAGCCGCCTCCAGCGCCTTTTCACTTTTCGTTCGTTGTGCAATCTGCATCCTAACTATCCCTTCACACTCTGCCCACTTAATGAGTTATTTCTTCCATCTGGTTGTATTTGGCCTTTGTTTTGCTTTCCAGTGCATGGTTATATCCCTTTTGGCCAGTACTAATCCCATATCTATGAATTTACTCATGATTTTGTTTTTCGTTGTGTGTGGGAACCAGTGTAACAGGCAGTATCCCTGCGATGTCTCTACTTCTCTGTGAGTGATATCTGCCAGCAGCATAGTTACCTACTCCCAGAAGCTACCTAACTGTGGGCAATCCAAGAGCATATGTCTAAACCCAGCTCCCTCTCTATTACATCGCGGGCAAACCGCCTCTTGAGAATTAAAATACTGATTAATCTTCTCTGGGGTAAGGTATACCCTGTGTAGTATGTAAAAGTGCATTAATTGGAATCTGGCATTTCTGGTGCTCTTCCAAGCCCTCTTTACTATCTCTCCCCACGACTTTTCTGGAATGTCCTCCCCGATGTCCGCTTCCCATTTTAAGCGCAGCCCCGTTAAGGGTAATATCGTTTCCCGCGTTATTCGTCTGTAGATGCACGTGACCGCTTTAACCGTCCCAGGCGCCATGGACAGGTATTGACACCCTAATGAGTCGGTGGCTCCGTGAGTCCCTCCCCCCAATGTTTTCGAATGGCCACGGCGAGGGCAGAATGCAATAGGAAATCCCCCCTGGGTAAGTCATACCGATCTTGCAGATCGTTGAACGGGATCATGGCGCCCTCTTCATACAAATCACTTAGAGTATCCAGCCCCTGTTCCGCCCAAACTGTCAGTCCCTACCAACTACCTCCATGTGGCAGGGCCTCACACATAAGTAGCAGAATTTCCGGAGCATAGGGGCAACTTATTTTGGCACGTCTCAGATACCTATGCCAACATTGGCGGGCCATGCGTATTTCCAGGGGAAGGGTTGAAGGGCGAACAGGCAGCTTCAGTGCGATCTGGGCTGTCACCCTCAGGGTCAAGGAGTCCTCCCTTGGTTCCTCCAGCCCCCGAATGCGGCTTGCCGCCCATTTCGTGAGCCACTGAAGTTGTGCTGAGAGGTAATAGGCCTCGAAGTCGGGTACTGCCAGCCCTCCCTCTGCTCTCGGTCGCATGAGAACGCTAAGGGCCACTCTTCGCCTACCATTCCCCCACAAAAACCCCGAAACCATCGACTTGAGTTGGGTGAAGTATTTCGTTGGCACCCATACCGGCAGTAATATAGTGAAAATATGAAAGTAATTTGAGTGGTGGATATGTTAGTCAGATTATTTGGATTGAGAAGGATAGTGGAGGGATAGAGAAGGGAAAAGGGTTTGCATTTATATAGCGTTTGCTACCCCTGATGGGGTGTTGTTGAAGCGCTTTTTTGGTGTGTAGCATGCTACTCTAAAACCCATACAGTGTTAGTGGTGAATTAGTATAATGAAATATGAAAGTAATTTGAGTGGTGGATATGTTAGTCAGTTATTTGGATTGAGAAGGATAGCGAAGGGGTAGAAGAGGTAAAAAGGTTTGCATTTATATAGCGCTTGCTACCCCTGATGAGGTCTTGAAGTGTTTTTTCGGTGAGTAGCACGCTACTCCGGAACCCATAAAGCATTAGTGGTGAATTAGTGTAGTGAAATATGAAATTAATTTAAGTGGTGGACATGATAGTCTGTTATTTGGATTGAAAAGGATAGTGGCGGGATAGAAGGGAAAATGTAGATTTCTTTGTTAGTTTGTTTTGGAGCTCATTGCAGTAGGAGGAGGCTTGGGATGAGTAAAAGGGAGGTGGAGAGGGATGGGTAAAGGGGAGATGGAGGGGGAGAGTCAGAGGGAGGGTTTAGAAAGGCTTATTTTGGGGAAAGCAGAGGAGGCAGTGCTAGAACTTCACCACAGGGGGCATTGGGACGGCAGACGGTCACTAGGAAGAGAGGAGAAAGCGGCCAGAGCTGGTTCCGAGTAGTAAAATATAGCAATAATCGGTGTTCAGTGGGTTTCCTAGATCTTTTGGCCCCTGTGCCACTGCCTTTTTTGAGAAGTAAAATATAGCAAGAAATTGGTGCTCAGTGGGTTTCAATAACATTGGTTTAACTTATTACATTTTATAAGTGCTAACTTTCAATTGACAGCAGGTGGGAATGTCGAGGATGGTGTCTAAAGAATTGTACTTTATAGCCCTCTTTAATGGTAAGGTTGGATTTTGAGTCACAGTTCTGAAAATTTCACTTTTAGAAAGTTGGCATTTTCTTGTCCCAACCATTTGGTGTCTGCAGCCAGTATCCTGGGTCACATGACTAGGTGTAGCTTGCAGTTGGCCTTTGTGTAGTGCTCCCAGACAGTGAGACAAAGGGAAAATAGGTGTTGTCATGATGGGCCATCTCTGACTTGATGAGGGAGAGGCAATGTCACCTACCACACTTCCACATCACAAAGGCTGTGCCTGAGCACATTTACAAAGAGTTTGACACAGGTCTTTTGTGACCCCAGGCAAGCTGGGGCCAGGGCAAGGGGGCAGGAAATTCCAAACAACTCTGGGAGTGAAAATCTCCAAAACCTTCTCCTACTTCAAAACTGGCATTA